>CM040755.1:12525062-13125062 GCA_022829145.1 Albula goreensis
GCGATGGCCCATCTGCAGTTGGGAACACACATGTGGACACTACTAAGCCTGCATTGTCCATGGCTATTTGCCGGATGAAAAATCCAAGCCCCGGGTGAAGAGAGACCCATTATTCCTTACAAAATCCTTCTGGCTTTCTTGGGAAAGTCTCGTCTCAGGCTCTTAGCAATCAAACCCAATGAAATCAAAATCTAAGGGGGCTTGCTGATAGATTTGTGGACAGTCAGAATCAGAGACTGCTGAATGTAAAGATGGAAAAGAGCACTCTAGGATAGAATGAGGGGGCATCAACTCTCAAATTCATCCTGCTTCATATTCGGAGTAATCATGCGCGACGAAACAATTTTTGTCGGACGCATAGACCTGAAGTGAAATTACTGGACCTGTGTAGACACTGTACGATGTCAGTTTCATTTAAAGATGTTTTATGGCAGCACGATTGAGATTATTGCTGTTTGTAATAGAGTAATGGAAGATGACTGTAAGGGGACAGGCCCTTGCCATTAAGAAACCATACCTAACAGAGCACATGTCTCTTTATACAGTATGTCAGGGCTTTGGCTGCTGCTTTTCAGGTATAATATCTGGGGCTTTATGGTAATGACCAGCATATTAAGGTCTCAGGGAGGAATCAATCTATGCACAAGGGCATATATCAGCACTGCATTTTTTGTCTTTTTTGTTGTTTTATGTGATAAATTGGTTTGACTAATGAATGCAGTTTCTTTTTACTTACCCCATTGGTTAGTACAAAACCCAAGGCAAACAAGCCCCCCTGGCAGAGCATGGCTTATTAGTGCAGACATCTCCTGTTGTGTTAGCATAGCCTTTAATTGGCCAACCTCTCAGAGTCCCCTTGCAGCCGGGGTGTTGGGGGGTGGGGTGTAGGGGGGTAGTGCCTGAAACAATGATCAATGTGTTGTCATGGAGTCCCTCAGCAGCAGATGGTCTTACATCCTTGCTATCATCAATATAAAGAATCCCATCATGCTCAGGGGGGCTCTCTGCTAACCCCTCTACTACCCCACCCAGCAACCCCCAGCTCTGTTCTGCTGTCACATGGAACCAGCTGAAAATGTATAGCTTTTTAATTCACAGTTGGAATGTGCACCAAAATTGCCAAAGCCTTTGCATCGTGGGAAATCTTGCCCCAAGCCACTTTGTTGCTCTCAGAAAGCATGTTTAGTGCAGAAGAAAAACTTACAGAAGAGAAAAAAAAACTCACGAATGGTCATTTTCATTGAGAAGGGTATATTCATTCAGAGCACTTGAGAGCCTGCAAATGAATTTCAGAGATCTTGCCCTGAAGCCCATCTGCAGCAGAATTACACAGCAATGTTTCCATTTTCTAATTGTGTCACATGTTCTATGCATGTGTGTGGGAGGCGAGATGAGGGAATGGCCCGAAATAAAATGCTGCATTTTTACAGTTGGAAGTAGCTCCCATCTCGTGGTTAAAAAGGGCTTGCCTCATTATAGGGAGGACGTTGAGGACTGCCACCCATGATGCAAGCACTGATCTCTGAACAGATATCAGCAGTGACTGGCTGCGCTCAATGGCCCAGGAACTAAAGACAAAGTCACACAAGGTCCCAACTGCCAGATGTAAACTCCTGTCTGCTCAAAATAAAAAGGGGGTTGTGTCTGGTAAATGGGTTTTGTGTAGTATGTGCAGCTCCAGGCTAAGACAAAGACATTTAAGAGGATGGGGAGTTTTTAATGAAGTGCTTTCCCCCAGCATTGTACAAGAAAATCCACTTCCCCTGTGCCCAGCTCAGGGTTTGTCTCTGCAATAGACCGAATGGGGAACACACAGGAACCAATATGGATAAGGAACAAAGGACTGGAACATGGAACTCTGGCCAGGATTCCATCAAAATATGTCTCTAACTTCATTCACAAATCAATGCTAACATAGTTTTCATCAGTTTGCAGTGATCGCTTAACATTTGTTTTAGTGCAAAAAAAAAAAAAATAGTAACCGGGGTGAAATGTAACGATTAATGGTAACTTAAGTCCTGGGTTGCATCCCAGTTAAATTAATTTAGCATAGAAGGGCGAATGAAATTCAGCCAAAATGGACTTCAGTAAGAGCATATTCTCATCTCCAAAAAAGTAGTGTAAAGCAAACTAGATGAGATCTTGTGTTTTGATGTAGTTTATTTTCATTTCATTGGACTTGATCTTAAAGAGACTAAAAGCAATTGCTTGGGTCCAACCCCAATTTATTAAGGTCTGGATAAGTTGTTCCAGTTGTGAACCAATATCATGTGTTCTGAGCATAAAAACACTAAAAGTATATATTTCTACATGAACATGCATTTATGTGGCTGATAGACAATGGTTTTACTATATGCTTCAAAGGGGATTTAAAACTGTGCAATTAACAAAAGAAAGAGCATTAAGATGGATACACCTTAGGCCTTTGAAGTCACTGACCTGCAAATTCAAAAGTGCATCTGGATAGCAGAGTAGATGACTGCAGAGTGGATTCCAACAGTAAAGGGGTGGTGCAGTCAGAAATAAATGTTTATACGTGATCTGAGATATTGTGTGCTTTTCTGTATTCAGCTGCAAACAAATACACTTCAAAGTGTCAGAAACATAATGGCAGGGTGTAAATATATGTGAGTCCCAGGAGCAGCGGCAGGAAATTTCTGCCATTAGTCGCACTCATCACTTGGTACATAAAACTGACAAGCTATCTAATCGCTGAGCCACACAGTCTGTAATACCACTATAAAAACAGTACATTTAAAAACCCAGTAGGGCCATAAATATAGGTGCTGTCAAATCTTTCAAAAATTAAAAAAAGTAATAATTGCCAACATGTTTATTTTGTTTCAGTTCACTATCAAAGGAAACTTTCTGGATACACCCATAAAGAATCATCTTAGGGTACTTCTAACCTTTTGCATTCCATGAACAGTATGCTAGTATACACACTGCAGTTTTTAACTAGACTATATAACTGACACTGACAGCACAATATGCATTAAAAATACATAGCAAACATATTTTATCGTCCTTCATTCTCATGGAGAATATAAAGAGAGGTGAAATGTATGTTCAGTTACTCCAAAGTGCTTTCAAATGACATTAAAATAATATATCTGGACTTCAGTATGAAGAGGAGGTTTGGCTTGCTTCAAAGAAGAAATCCTTGTTTATTATGCTGGAGAAGTTACAGTCTATGCAACTGATTCTTATAATAAGAAAATGTCTCAGACTTTTAAGGCACTCCGTTTCCTGAGACAAGCTGTCAGACAACATCAGAGTCAAAAATAAATTGCTTTTGAGTCACAGTAGGGAAATTAAGAGGGGGGATTTTAGGATAACTCACTTTCTGACATTTGAGGATTCATAAATATTCTCAATAACTCATTACCACAATATTAAGATAAAGAGCAGAAAATAGTAAAAACTATATGTAAAAATATCAAAAACAAAACAATGTTCAGTCTTATTATATGTATAGTACTATAGTCAATATTTTTACGATAGAAAAATTCTATATTATATTAATTAATTCTCTCTATATATTTTTTTTCAGTTCACTGAGACTTTTATGGCAAATTAACCATCTAGCATTGTACAAATAACATTTTAGATGATATATTTTCACTGAAGAGTGGTTAAGTGCTGGACTCAAGGCTACAGCAGCACCCAAGCTTGATTAAAGCCTATTGTTGGCTACTGGGCATGACGTCTTAGACTCCTACAGACAACCAATGCCCCAATCCAATCTAAATCAAATCTAGCCAGACACAATTTATGTTTAACTTTGACTCGCAATTAAATGCAAGTCAGTTTCCTTTTCTCTTCACAAATTCTGTTGGGAAAGTGCAGTAATCACCAAGAAAATTAACCTTGCATTTAATTGTGAGTCAGTTAATTTAAGGACAACTGCCGACTGAATCTGAGCTGCTCCATTGTCATGGGTAACTGCTGAGCTTCTGACTTAATGACCAAAGTGAAACTCACAAGAAGAATTTTTCATCCCAGACAGGGTTAAGGTTCCCAAAAATGGTCTTGGTCCTGCGCTTGGTCTTTCCAACTTGTACGGTCACATAAGGGTCACTTGATCCAGTCTTGTCCTTGGCTTGCAAACCCTGAGCACACAAAACTGTGTGGAAAGAGCAAAGAAACCATCAACAGCAAGATCACAGATAAAACTAGTTTCTCATTCAAGAGAATGTAGCAAAACCATGCGCACTTTAGCCTAGCTCCACTGAACACACGGTGCAAAATCACATAATTTGGGTCAGTCTGTGAAAAGCTAAGAGAGACCATGCTTGCATTACTCACTATGGCATTTTCAAGGCACCAAGAATGAAAGGGTGCCAAGCATTAAATATATATGAGCGACATGTTTAATTATTAAACCTACATACATCCTTCTGCTGCTGGTTACTATAGACTGTCACTGACTGGGATTCACAGACAGGGTACATGAAGAGCTGGTCTCAATCCAGAGACTGGAAAAAAGTAGCATCATTATTCAGTGCAGTGAAACTGCAGTCTAGTCTGTTTGTAAAAAAAAAAAAAAAACAATTGGAGGCTGGTCTGATCTGGTCGAACATATCAATGAGGAGATCGTCTAGGATTCTTATGCGGAGAGTTCTGCAGGCCCATCCCCACAGCTTTGGGTGAGTGTGCCTTTACAATCTATGGCCTGGATTACTCTGTAATAGTGTTAATGTTGCAATATTATCACTTTCTCAGCCATTACTTACAAGACTACCACAGAATCAATAAAGCTCTGTATCTGCCCAGTAAATAAGTAACATAAATAATGAATGAATGCTTTCATAAATAGAAAATTCAATATCTACTGAAAAATACATTCAAGAGGGGCTATTTTTTTCCCCCTCCGGTGTATTGACACATTTGCGGGCATGCGGTCTTGGCAGCAGGTCTCAGTTGCAGGATCCCTCAAAGCAGAAAGGGAGGATGGGGAGAGGTGTCACAATTCGATATGCATTACAGGGACTGTGTTGCCGTGGAGACTGCAGAAAGTGGCACCTGGTGAGGATAATGAGAGCGAATGTGGTGGTGGCCCCCACGTATCAGAAAGAGGGAAAAAAAACTTTGAATTGAACTAACTTTAGCAGGTTCTGAACTGCTGAGTCAGGAACACTTAACAGTGGGAGGTAAAAGGCTTTATTCTTGATAGGCTACAACTGCAATCAAAGTATCATGCTATTTGTATAGTAATCCTAACTGTGCAGTAAAAATGAATAAGTAAAAATATACCAGTGATAGTGATTTTGGCAGACCACTTTGAAGTGCCCTCCAGCACTGCCTGCTTGGCTGTCTTCAGGTGGCTGGAAAAGTCTTCCTTTGAGATCTGGAACATCTCCTGGATGACCTCAAACACCTCTGGCCGGTTCTTCTCTCGTATCTTCATCCTCTCCTTCATGGCCATGATGATGTTCTGTGTTTTGTCCTCAGCACCATGTTTGGAGCTCTTCTCCACAGCCCCTGTGAGAGAGATACACAGGTCTTATGTGAAGGGAAATGCCATGTACATTACAGAACACCTCGACAATGCTAACAAAGTTTCAGTTAGGCAGAAAAATCTAAGCAGTCTTTTTGTGTGCCCTATATCACCAAATCATAGCAACAACAGAAAAATAATGGCTGCTATTTTTTTGGTTTAATTGATTTATCAAGTCTATCATCTCAACTGAACTCAAATTGGATTGACATTAAAAAATCAGTCATCATTTATCTAGGAAAACTTGCTGAAAATCAATCTGAGCATGGTTAATCTCATTTATGGGAAACAGTTATACAAAGAATGAGATAATGACAATCACAGCCTGGAAGATTGCATGCTACATAATTACTGCAGCCAAATATGAACACAAAGATTAAGATGCAATGGCGGGTTAAAACAATTTAACAATTTAGGTGTGTTCAGCTATTTAATTGCAACATTTTAATGACCATAAGACAAAAGAAATCCACAGGACTGCTTCTCAGGGATCCAAGTACAGCAATGTTCATGTCAGAACACACAAGCTAGTTCTATAGTTTTCTTACATTAAATAGCCAAACATCAAGTGCCTAATCCTGCTTCAGCCAGTCTTAATAATGAAACATTGGCTTTCTCGTGGATTTACTCCATCAATAAAAGCAAGCTCCTTTCACACTTTGTGTTTTCTTTCATTCAATCCATCTCAATACAAGTGGCTTTCTTCCAATGATGAGGGAAAAAAGCTCTCAAACACAGCACAATGAAGACTGTAGCCTGTGCTTTCCTTGCTCTTGAGTAGAGACTCCAGTAAACCAGAACATTATAAATATTAACAAAAGGTTGAAGGACCTAAAATAATGAAATAATGGCCAGGATCTAGTTTTTGGCATTTTAAAAGCAGATGTGTATGCTGTTTCTGAATATAATGGTCAATTTTTTTCAGCAAATCAGCCGAACTGTCATTGTCAATCAAAAAGGTGATCTGATGTCTTTTACTCGAGTTGCGAAAACAGCATTTTGCGGTTCCCTGTGAATTTGCTGCAGCAGGGTAAGTATGACAGAATGATATGGGACAGTAATGTGTGTGTATGTGTGCGTGCGTGTGTATTTGTGTGTGTGGGTGTTTGAATGCTCATGCACATGTATGTGAGCACATATGGTTGCAGGCATACATGGGTGTGAGCCCATGTGCTGCCAAGCAACCTACATTCCACTGCACTGCATTTCTGTGTCTTGTCAGCTTGGCTCCAGGCACTAAATGCATGCATGTGCAGTTGGTATAGTTTGTATTAATAGCAGACGGCCATTAACCACGCATTAATGACTACTGCGCTGGCAGTGGCAGTGCGTTATGGACGGGCAATGAGTGGTGGGGCAGAGCACTCACGCTGCAGACAGTCGGCATTAAGGAGGTCCTGGCACTTTTCGTGACACTTGACTCCGCACTCCGAACAGCGCATCCCCTGTCGCGCGATACCCCACAGCAGGCCCTCGCACTCCTGACAGTACGCGGGTGCCGTTGCCGTCCACACTTCGAAGTTGTGTGGCGTGGTGGAGGAAATTGGGTAGATCATGGCCTGCAAAGTTTTCCTGAAGACGTGCAGTTTCTGAGAAGGAGACAAACACAAGCAGGGTGAGAGAAGAGGTTGTCTCGGGAACTTTCAACGTGTGGGAGAGAGCGGGCAGGGCAGTACGAGCAGCAGCATGATACAGAGAAAAAAGGGCTCTGTGATGAAGGTTGAGCTCAGGCTTTCTGTTTCCTGGGTTTCTGTTTTCTCAGCTCATTTCACATTTAAAGTTGGTAACTTTTAAGGTACTTACATTCTTACATAAGCTAAACAATATACATACAATGGAGAGGTGGATATTAGCTAGGAAATTTGAATACCGATGTCATAAACCAAACTTTCCATCCTCTTATTCACCCTGTAGAAAATATCATTACAATATATACAATACATTGAAACAATCTGCAATGTACAATACATTACATAGCCTGTTGATTTAAACCTACAAAATGTTATGGTATCACTCTGCCTCTTGGCACTTCTCATTAAATATCAATTAGTCAGTATTCATTTTGAATTCATTCCAAAAAAATACATTTCATCAGACTGAACTGAATGTTGTCACAGATATTTTTCATTGAAATGTGAACCATTTATTGTCAAATCGACCTAAATTTTGGCTGCGATACATTACAATACAAGGCAAGGTTGAAAAATTTCTGGTGTGTGAAAAATGGGTTTTAGATACTTTGTAAGGTCTTTCACTTTCAGAATTTCATTTAATTGAGTGCCAATTACATCCACTGCTTATAAACACTAATAATATTTGCATAAAACTGTTCATTACAACAGTTAATGTACCAAAAGAGAACAACAGGGTATATCAAAGAGACTGAAACTATACAGGACATAATTGGGAACTATGCACTGCACCTTCTAATATGTACCAATATTTGTTGCAATATTGTGATTGTGATTAAAATAAACAATTAAATTACACAGTACATTTCCAGTGCATCTTCTACACATGACACCCTATGACCCATTTAGAGAACTGCACTATTTGCCTACCAGAGTAACTCAGCTCATCCAAGTGTTCAAAGCAGAGACCAATCAGGTTATTCCCCTTCAAGGTATTGAGACTTTTGCGACACACCACAGATGATGTCTTATGCTCATTGCATATTATTAACTATTTATAATACTACATCTCAATTGCATCATGCATTATATACAAATTTATATGTTTGAGCACTAGAAACCCTTCCCCATCCCCAAAAAAGCCATGCAGCTAATGGCCTAATGGATGACAGAACAAGTGACATAATTAAGAGAAAAATCCAACAATCTAGGGGGATTGGAGAATGACTTCACATGTAATCCAATGGAGCATTAGCAAAACCAGATGTCAACGTGTTATCCACTGACACAGCTTGGCAACATGCCATGGCAGGAATCTCTCTCTCCTGCAGATTTAATCGGACCTGATCCATTTAATACAGGGCAGCTACACTAAGCAGCGTGGGCAATGTAGTTTTAAAAGCCCCCCAGCTTATTGCCCCCCTCACCCAAGGCCCAACTGTACTTTCCCAGTCCCACTATCTGGACGCAAACATACAAAACCCCTAATGCTTAGAGTGGTTTCAGGTCAGTTCATTCCCAAACTTTCAGGAGTAAAATTCACATTGTCTGCCTGCTACCACTAATGAAATGAGGCATTTGGCATCATATTCTGCTACATTTTGTCTGTAAGCGCAGCTGATTGCCTTGCTACTCTTTGCAGTTCCATTGACATACATTACACTGCGTGTCTGCTTCAATTTGGAATCCCAGCTCTATTTTACTACGCTATTTATGACTCACCTGCTGTTGTAAAATAGCTGACAATGTGTGATCCCAGCTCTCTCATTCAATGTGGTGTGGAGACTGGAGCATCAACACTAAAAGCTGCTGAAATCCATATCCCCAACCCTGTGGTTTGACAGCATCAGTTCCACTTTTTTGTTTATTTATTTTACACTTGGAAGTGGCAATGTCAGATGCACCATAAAGCGAGTTACATCCCTTACACATGCATTATTGATCTGGGCTGTTGCAGAGATTGATGAATGCTACATGATGGAAAACAATGTCATCTTCACTCCCCTTGGGGTGTGCGTGAGTCGTAAGAGCAAACCTGCAGACCTCAATGAAAGATTCAAGCTGTAGTACTTTAAATACATGAGCAGACAAGCATAGACAAGCCCATCTAGAACATGACTGGAAACACTAATAATGTTTTACAGCAATACAACACTTGGCTTCAGGTACCAGTAACAACAAAAGCACTGGGTAAATAAGTGTGACACCCAATTCAAGGGGGTTCTACAACAAGAGGGATTGTGCAAGTCAACAAATCAAACAACAAGACTGGCCCAGAACTCAAAATTTCATTTCATTTCATAACAACGAGTTATGAATATAACACTTACAAAATCAACATTTAGATAAACTGAATTGCGATATGTAAAAGTAGCTGTTTTCCTCTTTGAAGCCAAATTCTTAACATTTCCAAGCTATCTAGAGGATAGTTCCATTTGCTGTTTCAAAATGCAAAACAAAATGCAGAGTATGGCACCCTGCAGGACACAATTAGCACCAAAAAGCTACAAATTTGTAAACTCATTCTCTCAGTCTTTCTCACATCAGCACATAGAATCAGAATTCCCATGCAGGGAGACTCCTGTTTTGTGCTTTCGGTGAAGGGAGCTTGCAGAAGCAAACAGAGGGCTCAGGGTGGATATAGTCCTCCTCTCTGCTACCATATTAAAACATATGGTGCTGTTTGCCTGAACACGTTGGAGGAGGTCTCCTCTCAGGGACCGCACTGTTGTGTAGTTAAAGCAGTTGCTGACATGCGGACATCTGGTCATTCTAAATTTAACCCCTACAGCCGCTGCTGCTTGGGGCCACAGTCCATGAGGGGGCCCCACATTCTGCTATCCAGCGGTAAGAAGCAGCCCCAGCTGTCAGCCCCAAAATCCAGTGACTCAAATCGCTCAACCTTTACAAAGAGAGGGCCAGGTTTTACCTTTGTGGGATTGCAACACAAGTCAAACAAAATACCACAAATGACATTATATCAGTTCAAAATAGTGGAATGAACCTGCTATTATGTGGAGGGTACCAATAGAGCCATTAACTTTCCATTCAGGAACCCTCAATAAAGATTAGCATGGCTTTCTTACACTGTATTACAACAGCTATTTTCTTAACATTTGAAACCTTTTCACAGATTAGCTTAATAGTCAGAAAGGAGGCTAAGCAAGCATTTGGAAGGGTCAGCAAAGAGGAAAAAACTCTGCCTTCATTGATTAGACCTTTCAACTTTCAACAAGCCTCTAATGTACTGTACTGTAATTAAGAGAAGTGCTGTCTGATTAAAAGGGAATCTGATCTTTAAATAACCTGCCGAAAAATGATTAATTACTGACTGCTGACTGTACGACTCTATTAAGTTCTTTAAAGCTCTTAGTATTGTTCTCTGTTTCCTGTTCTTTAATGCATTACGTTTACAGTAACCATGCCCAGAGACCTTGCTGCTTGAGATCTGTGAATCAGTCTGGGTTTAAAAATCAGTCAGTATGAATTTGCATCTGCCCCCCACCCCTTCTCCCCCAGCTTCCCTTGTATATCTTGGTTGTTTGCATTACATTGCATTAGTCATACTTGGCTGCCTCCTATTAGCGCCAGACTCTTTGATTTGAGTGTGATTTATCTTTGAATGCTATGGAGCATTTGAAAACTTACCAGGTCTTCATTGTTTAAGCTGGATCGGGTCACGAGGGCAAATGATATGCCTGCCTTTCGAGCAGCCAATGTCTGAAAGAATTGATGGAAAATAATATGAGTGGAAAGTTGAAAGCATGGATTCAACAATCATTTGAAACCGAAATGTTAAAAATAATGTGCAAATACAAGAACATTTTGCTCCTCAAAATCATATGCTGAATTATGTATTTGATTTTTATCCTGGTTAATATTACACCTTATGATCTGATATGAAACTATAACATGAACAGGAACAGCAAGAACTATATATATATATATATATATATTTGGAGAAGAGTCTTCTCTCAGAAAATCTCTCTCCCTCTCAGAATCTGGTCAGTGCAGCTATGTTTTTCAACATCGAATTCTGCAGGAACGGCTTGCAAACAGTTTCCCGCCTCTTTGAGATAAGAGTGTTGGTTACCAGAGCATCACATAGTCAACAATTTGGCCTGATTGTTGTGCTCTGACAGAATTTATTATTATTCATACTAACAACCATGGCAGGAAAAAAGTCACAAAGAGCCACAGCAGTCCTTTTGTCTATTAAGATAAACAGAGTGGTTTCCCTTGGAGTTGACACTTGATTAAGACTCCTTCAAGCCAATAGCAGTTTAAGGGAAGCTTTGTATTTTTGGTTTGAATTTAGAAAAAAGTAAATTGTAGCAATGTTAAAAATTTCACTCTTTTGTGATGCACTTCTCCTGGTAAAATCTGTACTGTTCAATCAAAAAACAAAACTACAGCACTAAAATATATTGGCACTTTGAGATTTGAGTGAAAGCTTATGAAAAACAATCTGTACAGCTGCAGCCAGATTTATGATAAATAAAAAAGGCAATTTTCTGTTACAGCTGCAGCCAGATTTCAGAAAATTTTTGATAAATAATGTAGGAAAGCGTTCAATACTCAAATTTGTCTCCTCCTTTCCTCCCTCCTTGGCAACATAAAAATGTGCATATTAATAAATAAAAAACTTCATAAACTGCTCAATTTTACATTGTTAAAATTACCATTCCAAATCAAAAACGTGAATATGGTCAATGTGGATATGTTTTGCAGTTTGACTGGGGTTCGGAGGAAAGGAGGAGACAAATTTGAGTACTGAAAAGCCGATGGCAGAACATGATAAATCCACCCCCGATGGCTCCATATTTGGCTTTTATGGCTCTCCCAGCCAAAAACAGCCCTGAGGTGTGCAGTTTAGGGTTCATGAAGCAGGCAGAACATGTAAATGGATCCAGTGGAAGCAAACAGTTGAGACATGCCAGTTAAACACATGCAAAAATGCTAAATGAAAAAGTGTTCATGGTGGGATTAAACTGTGTGTGTGTGCATGTGTGTGTGTGTGTGTGTGTGTGTGTGTGTGTGTGTGTGTGTGTGTGTGTGTGTGTGTGTGTTTGTGTGTGCATGTGTGCGTGTGTGCGTGCGTGCGTGCTTGTGTGTGTCTGGAGGGATGAGGTAGGGATGCCACTACATGTAAAAGAAATAGACAGGAAAACGCCTCCTTTCTTTTACATAATTTGGTGCACTGCTCACTTTGTGACAACAGCTCAGACATGACCTGAGCCTTTTTAGATAATGACAACAGGAGAAAAGAAACTGAATACTGAGTTCTTACCAAAGCCTTGGATTTTCCAGCAGCAATGAGAAGAGAAAAAGTTTCAATTAGGCAAAGGATCAGAATCAGACTGACCAAAGGCCCTGAACAAACAGTAACACTGAAGTGCATAGGCGTTTCTGCTGCCATGCAAAAAAAAACAAGTGATCATTTTACGAGGAGAGCGTGAAGTCTATGAAGGCAATTAGTTCTTAAACTCTGAGAAACGATCAAAATGTTATTATTGATGCATGCATTACAAACTGCCAAATCCAACTAATCCATGCTTTGCAATATTTATTATGTCTCAGCTACATGAGGAATTTTCTAATATTTCTGCTGTCTCTACTGCACAACTACAGAAGGACACAAAGTAATGGACAAAACACAAGTACACTCATTTACTGTGGAGCCAGCATCACTGCACTGATTCACAGTTATACTGAGGAGTGAATTTTGACCTTGGTCCAGGTGGTAAGTGAGAGAAAGGAAGCACTTAATTGGTACCAGAGGAGGTAACACCACAGATAAGATGCAGGCATCGACAGCTGACAATATTGGATTTGTCTTTACCATCCGCCCCTCAGCTACAGCCAAAATCATGGTAAAGATCCATGGGACGCCATTCGGTGTCAAAAGCACGGGAATGTGGGTGGGTGGGGGGGGGGGGTTGGTGGGGGTAAAAGTGAGCTCTACATGAACGGAAATGTTGATGTAAGTCTTACTGGGCATGCAGTTTTAAACAGCTGAGGTTGCTGCAGGCATCGAGAGAACCATGTCTGAATGAAACGTTCATTCCTGCTAACAGCGTCGCTATAGGTTTGGTCCACCTCCCCCAGCCCATAATGCAGGTTCCTTCCACCCCCAAACAGTTTCAAAGCTGCTGCTGCACTGAAGCAATCGCACAGCCAACTGAGGATAAAAACAGAGGAGAGGAATGGGGAGACGGGGGCCGTGTCAACCCTCTGCGTTTAGTGACTTCATCGGGGTGTTAAAAAAAGGCTTTCTGGCGCATCACGTGTACATGACTAAAAAGCCTTGGCACAGTTCAGTCAGATTTCAATGAAGTCCTCATGTATATTTTTGGGCTGAGTTGTCAACATTTCAAATGGTGTCAACATTACGAATATCCTGCTGGGCAGAGGAATGAGTGAATAGCACTCGCGCTGAAATCTGACAACTCACTGAAAAATATCACCCATAGCCATTATGGGCCCATATGGGAATGGCAAATATATACGCAAACCCCAAAAACAATATGACAGCCCATACTTACCAAGATAAGAGTTGGTTTTTTATTTCATGAGAGATATGGACAAATACAGCATCAACTTTTGCTCTTCAGTTTTAAAGCATTTGTCATGTAAAAAGGCATCTCTATGCAATAAGATCTGTACACATTATATTTAATCAATGTCTGTTATAAGTAGTAAACGGAAACTGTGCTTGTGGTAAGACATAACTGAATGGTAATGGTTTGTAAGTGTACAGTGAATTACAGGAGAACAAATTAAACGGATACCTTTGTTTATGGTAAGAACAGTTACTATATCATATATCACAGTCATTCATTACTTAATGCCAATTACTGTGTAGAAGAAAAATATACATATTTAAAAAAACATAAAATATGGCACAGGACAGACAAAAAAGCGTATACTCCAGAAACAGTGATATATGTTCTACACAAAACATGTCTGTACTAGTGGTAAACTTAACATAATTTCAGCAGGATAACTTTAAAATAATAGAGTTTAAAACATAAAATAATCAAAGCCCAGTAAATTCTGCTGGGTACTTCTGAGTGAATTACAGGTCTGCGAGAAATAATAGTACATACTAATCTAAGAAGTTATTGCAGGCAAAGACTGTAATAACACCTCTCCTACATAATATAGTGTTAGTCAGATAAACTCAACATAAATCACAAGTAACCTTGTTGAGTCGGGTAACTCACCAGGTCTCGGACAATAGGCATAGTTCTCTTGCGCCGTAAATCCGGCATGCTGTCAATACCATAAAGTATGCTGCCAGGCCTGGTGGAGGAGACAGGTTTACTGTTTATTAATATCATAATAATGCTATGCAATGTAGAACATCACAAGACTTAAAAGGTTGATTTGATTTACAGCAATAGTGACCTGCGCAGGCTATATGTCATTCTGCTTTTTTCCCCCTAACTGTTTTGGCTTGCTAGCCACCGCAGTGAGAACAGCTAACACTTTTTTCCAGCCCTTCCCTTAAAAGCTGGCAGAGTTCAGAGTGTCAGGGCAGGCGATGTGCTTGTCAGTGGCCTGGTCAGCAGGAGTGAGGGCTCAACAGTGAGGGTGACTTTAAATAGGGCTCCCCAGGTGTGCCTGCCCACAGGCTGCTTGGGCCCCAGCTGCTCCGTCCCGCTGTGACACGCACCGGGAGTGTCTCGGGTCAGGTGCGTGATACGGCCAGGCCCCAAACACCCCCGCCCCCCTCCCACCATCCAGGCCAGTGAATCATCTCTAGGGCGCATTTCAGAAGAGTGATCTGAACATTTCACCTGCGCGCAATTCATTTTCAGATCTGGACACTTCTGTGGTTTGGCGAATTGAACTTCTGTTAGACATTGCCTCTTGTACCTTCTGCCAGCAGATGGAATTTAGTCTTCATGCTTTGATGTGTCAAAATCAAATTTAAGGAAACATTACATTTTTATACAATTGATGTAGCAATTTCAACAAATTATTTTTAAGTTGCAAGAAAAGATTCCTTTTTCAAATATGAAGATTCCTGTATTTTTCAAGCTTTACCAAATTTAAATGTACACCTTTGATGTCCTTCCTACAGATATGCATTGTGTGCTTTTGTTGACATGTTGAGTAAGGCCAGGCCAGTGTGTGACCCTGCCCGTGCTGAACAGTTGTATTGCTGAACATGCTGGCCTGGCTGTTCAAGTATTAGTCATAGAGATGGTAAATGGCATTTTCAGCCCCCCCCCCATACTTGAAATGAAATTCTATCGCCACATCCTTGTCTTATCACTAATTCAATATTTCCACTGTTAAAGCTTCTTTATTGGACTCTCACTGATTATTTATTAAATGGATACCAGACCATTCTAGACTTGCTGCTCTTTGTTGCAACCATAAAATAATATTTTCTGTCTCTTCTCTAGAAGCTATGAAACACAGCCATGCAAAACTGCTTAGATACTGTAGAACATATGAGACAGAGACAGAAAAAAAATTATACCTAACATTTGAAGGAAAACTGCATGACTAGTGACACACCAATCCGATGCTGGGTATCTCGACAATGCTTTTCTTATACTCTGGATTGATGATTAGCAATAGTGAATGCTATTCTCCCATCAGATCCATTGATGTAAATTTCTCTACAACATATTGTAAGGATGAGGGATTAACTAGGTGAGTGATTGTGAGATCTGCACAAATGTTTTGCCATTTCTGCACATTACCCTTATAATTACGGGAAGAGACCAGCAGGTAGGTGGATATGAATATTAAAAAGACATTTATGGAGTAGCCTATGCTCACTTGTGCATGTGGCTTAAATATGCTCTCACAAATGTTTCTGCAAGGTTTAGCTAACATGTTACGTGCCAGTCATATTTACCTTCACACAAAGCTATGGAGTTTAAGGATGTTAAGCATGGTATTTACAGTCTAGATGGACAAGAAAGATGGCCAGCAGAGTTCATCCACACAAAGGGCTTTTAAACAGCTAAGCAATTTTTTAAGAGAAAATGAGTCTGTATTAGAACAGTACTTGGAATCCATATTGATGAATCCCTTGCCACAACATATTAATTTACTTTTTCTTATCTGAGCCAGTTTACCTGTTTACACAATCAGCTGCACATCCTGCACAATAATGAGGTAGAGCTGAATACCGGCTCTAACCTTAGTGTCATTATCCCAAACCTTCTGAAACTTCATTGCAGGTGTGCAAATGGAAAACACTCAAATTAAGACCCTTGGA
Source organism: Albula goreensis (assembly GCA_022829145.1). Lineage (NCBI taxonomy): Eukaryota > Metazoa > Chordata > Actinopteri > Albuliformes > Albulidae > Albula > Albula goreensis. The sequence continues at coordinate 12,541,438 of CM040755.1, forward strand.
TGTTGTTTAATAGGCCAAAATGTCAAGACCTCCACTGTAAATCAATCAGGATAATCCTAATCCAAATCCTGATTCAAAGACCTTTGGCAGACTGTCACCTTTAATACAAACCACTTTTCTGCTTTTCACTTGTGCTGTGGCTAAAATGATACAAAGAATTTAAAACATTTAAAAAATATAAACCAGTCCAAAATAGAGATGAAAGAAGGATCAAGTCAAGAATGAAAATATTCACAATTTTCTGATAATTTATCATGAATATAACTGTAAAATGCAAACTCAGACTTATTATAAAGCACCATGTTCTACAATGCATTGGAAAAATCTATTTTCCCGACTGTTTCCTATTTGTGCTCTAATATCCTCTTTTATTTCAGTTATTGCCAGTTACTGTGTTTGTGTTCAGATGGAAGATGGTACAGTAGCCTGGTGATGCACACAATTCCCTGGGTTAATGTAGCTTTGATGTGCAAAATATACTAAACTGATTTTACTTTCATAGAGGTCGAAAAACAACAACTCATTTTTGGCAGCTATTCTTTCTTTCCCTCTTGCTATACAGACAGCAATGACAGCAGGGTCTGTATTGTTCTGAGGTCTAAAATCCCACAAGCCCCTGCAAGCAATCAAAATAACACATCAGCAGGTTGCTAGCTTACATGTATCACTGACCATCAATGAAAACATGGACACAAAAAATACAGCATCAATATATCCATCTGGTTAGAGACAACAACCAGAATGTGTCTTAAGATACTTTCAAATATGTGTCCAATATATGAGTAAACACATAAAAATAAGTCCTCCGTAACTCCGTAACATTAAATCAAGCAGAACTGTACTTAGTTTGAGGCTAGCTAAAGTCATCCACCAGCTGAAGTAAAGAGATCCTCCAGCTTAACTAGACAGGACAGAAAAATAAACCTTATCAGCTCCTCCTGCATGTGAATTTGCATAGTAGTGTGCTCCTTGGTTTGCAAGGCATGCCAATATCAACAATTTCCTGTAACTCAAGGATTTGCAACTCATTCTGCGAACTGCTTTAAGCATTTTATTGCCAGTTATGTGACAGTAAAAAATAATGCAGGGTTCATTGTTTTGCTCCTTATTTTCCCTGCCACTTTACACCTGTATCTATGTTCATAAAATGTTACCAACTGACTCCCAGTGATTGCAATAAGTTTTCACATTTACACACGCCATAACCACTTGATGATGTCCTTTAGCACCCTGAGAAGATACAAAAAAATCAGCATGAGGATTATTCAGAACGTGTGCTACTCACCCTCCAGCACTCTGAATCCCCAGTTTCGATGGATCCAGGACACTGCCGCTTGCAATCCGCGCCTTCACATAAGAGATATGGAAAAAGTTGCTTGCAAGGACGCATAGCACTTTTGAAGATTATCTAACCACAAGATCATTTTATTGGGTATAAAGCCCTCTTAAAATATTGCATTACATTGATGCACATCACATAAACCCTTATCTGCCACGGTGCACTGTATCTGGAAGGAAGCTCAGGCACAAAATTGTAGGTAAGTTCAAATTCTTTCTACATTACAAATTTATTGCTTAAAAACATCTAATGGAAATTTCTGAGATGAAATAACATGTTTTATTATTTTATATCAGTGATATTCAACACCATGATATGAGGTCTAAAGTGTGTGCTCACACTAGCTGAGAGCTGTTTTCCTCCTCCCACTTTTGACTGAACTGAGCAACATCACTTGTAAAATGCACCGTATGACAGTGTTTCCTCATTCTGGAGATCTGTCTACAAACACAAATCTCATGTCTGAAAATAAACAAAGCTACAACATCAAAAGGTGCAAGTAAATTAATAAAAGAAAACTTTTATGAAGAAACATGCAATGCTGTCCAATGGCAGTGTTAAATGGTCAAAGACATACAACATGGACAATAATGGAAACAGAGAAAAAGAACATGATGAAAAATGAATTATTTAATATGAATTATGAGGAACAACAATTCAAAACCTGTGCATCCAAAGCAGTGCTATCTGAAAAAGAGAGCCAAGGACAGGAAGGTACAACATTAGAAAAGAGTTTCTTCAAAGGTATTTGTGACAAGACTTTGCTGAGTATAAAGCAAAAGTGTTTGTTTTTTATTTATTTTAGCAGCAGAGGCATCTAAGACTTAGAGAGAGATTTATCCTTCCCAATGTGAAGGCGCCTCTGGGTATATCTGACAGTGAATAGTTACATTCATAATACTAATGAACCACTCCTATTGCATTGTTCAGGCTTCACACAACACAGAAGAACAAAATATTAAAGTGTCAGAGGTGGTTTCCACAGCTATCCAATATCTGTTGTTCAGTTTCATAATGCCCTTATATTATTAATCAAATATTCCCATATAGATATTTTGGTAAGTGTCTACCAGCCACTGTATCAGGGAAGTGTGGAAAGTGACTCATCTGTATAGCATAGGATGTATTACAGCTCCTAATTCATATCTGAGTGTTAATGAAATTCAAATAAAGTTCATGTACTCTATAAGGTGCACACTCTATATGGCGCTGAGTGGCACAGTGCAAAGGCACAATCAGCCACCGAGCAGTTTAAATGCTATTATTTTTTGCTCTCCACTTAGAAACCCCAGAATCTGTAAAAACCTGCACTTGCCTTTTTGTATTTACACAAAATGAAGCTCTACATTGGATTGAAATGCTTAAACCAGTAGAGTTATGGTAAGAGCTACTGCATATCAAACAACAAATGCAAGCATAGTACAAGTATAACCATTTTTAAGAAGGGAATGTCTGAAATGCTATCAAGAATTAGACTGCACAACACAGATAAATCCCTGTTGTTAACAGAGAGCAGACACAGATGGGCAGAGACTATATTGATAACCAGTTTCCTAGAGCGCTCCTGTTCAGTTTGCTCTCCTGTGGACCGATCATTAAGCCAGGTTTGTCATACACAAACTACTATAACAGAAAACACACAAATAATTACGATTCTCTTTTGCATCAATTTAATTTAAATGACTGGTTTCATGGTAAAATCAATAGCTACTAGCATGTCCATGCCATTATATAGCAATAAGCATCTCTGTAGCAAGATACATTGAGTATAGCATCAAAAGTAACTGTAGCAACAACAGCGTTACAGCCAGCAAACAGTTAAGGATACAGAATATTGATGAAGAGTAATGAGCAGTCATCCAGTTTCAAAACCGGGCTTCATGCATAAACATGTATTGTGTTTTGGCATTAATCATCAATTATGGAAACATCAGCCAATTTTCTCCACTTTGCATGTTATTAAAGTGATGCACTAATGACACTTGGCAGAATTGCTTTGTTATTACCATTAAAATCCTGAATGCTGAATATTATGCAATGAGAGAACAATTATTATGTGGCACATAAAAAATATGACCAATGCATCACAGAGTATGCAATAGAATTTCACCATGATGGGTCACATGAAAGAATTCAGCATGAAAATGGCTATCCAATAAACAATAATAATATTACTCTCAAGTTTAAGATCATCACTAACAATGGAGCAAAGAGCTGCTTCCTTGTGGATATAAATCCTGACACAAGAATTTCTCTTTCTATTTCCTGGACTCTCGTTTGCTCTGGAACTGTTAGCACTGAGCTGTAGCATTATATAACATGTATGTGACTTAACTGCATGCTCAGTTTCACTATATACACACTGGCCCTATCCCTGGTGCATAATGATTTAGACAGCAAGGTACCATGGGAGTTAAATGCATAAACCTGTACAAATGAGATGACAAGGGTCTGTGCATTACTGCTGAGCTTTCACCACCAACAAAGTGTTTCCTTCACAGTGTTACTGTTCTTTTCTCCTCTGTGGACAACCTTGTCAGTTTAATTACCATCATAACACACAAGGTGCCGGTATGCTTAGATGGACACTGACAAAAAACAAGCATTTACGAGAAGTTTCATGCAATAAACTCAAACTTTTTTCATTGCCACAAAAGTCTGCACTGCTTTTCCGATGCTATCATATACGATGTGGCTCCACTGAGACAAACCAACAGCAGTCCTCTCTTACGGGTTTTTTCCATAATAAAATCAGGATGGCTAAACCATTGCAGCTGATAGGCTGCAATGGATGGCACTTAAATTTTTAACTTTAAACCAATTAAGGATTTACTGATACATACATTCTGTGCCCATGCTGACAAGATTTGATGTTCCATTTAATGTTCTGATTGCTGATGCTATCATTTTTGGGTTACTTTTTTAATTTCTGCTGCTCTGTGACTGAGGGCTGAAAATGCTCTCACCATGTCTGTTCAGTAGATTTGTCTTAGTATTAAACACGTTTTAATGTGATGTGAAGTCGACAGACTTCAACATGAGACAATTGAATGAATTACCTGCAAATTGGAACAGAATATTCTGATAACTGGCACCTTCATGAAACATAAAACATGAACAATAAACATTCATGAATCAAGCAGATTAAACACCAATTATCAATTAATAAAATACATCTCCATTGGGCCAAACAAGGATTAAACCAGATCCTACCATATTTCTATCAGAACCACCCTTTATTACCTGAGAACAGGGGTATGAGAGGCATGAGAATAAATCACAAAGAGATAATGGGTTTAGCAGTTGGAACCAAGAGAGGAAGCAAGATCTTCATGTGGTGCATTCAACATCTCTAGGAATAGCCTAATTCCATGCCAGCTCACTCTTGCTTATCTCTCAGAGAGTTAAGTGAGGGTTTTTTTATTTGCTTATTGTCTTAATGTTTTTTGGCAAATAGTGTGGTTATAACTATATGACTGAAGTCATTATACTTATGTCAGTTTACACAACAATCCTGTTTGTGGAAACATCCAAGAAATACATATGAAGAGACAAAGATTACATACACATCAGCATAAGAGTGCCAGGTTAAACTTTCCAGTAGAGACTGGTTGTTAATATCAGTTTTGGGAATGCTATGTGATTCCCAGTTTATAGGGTGTTTGCAGGCCTTATAGTCCTTCAGCGCTGTCATTGTAAATAACAGTCAGTAAAACAGTCAGTAAAAGAGCCATGGCATGGCAGGTCCATAAATGGGCTATGGTATTATCTTATTACAACCAGCAGTCTACAGTGATGGGACACAATGGGGTTCACCCCACCGTGCTCAGGGAGGTTTAAGTCAGCCTCAGGGCACCAGTGCATTAGCTCATCTTAACATTGCAGCAGGACTTCAAGGGCTACCAATTGTGGTCAGTGACAGAAGGGACTCTCCTCCGATTGGTGGGAGCTCTACTGTAATTCTGTGTAGCCCACAGTGTTGAGGTGATAACATGACTCTTGGACAAGAGCAATGAAGGAGTGTTCAGCTGCATTGCCTCAGTCTTTTGAGCAGAAGGCATACCAGGGGCTTCACATGCACTGTTGCCAATGCTAAATAAAAAATAGAAAATAAGAAACAGTTTGTGCTCCTCAAATGTGCTGTCCACAAAACACAAAGCTGTCCCCTTGACAGCCAGTCATGTCAAGTATTGCTACTTAGATACTATATCTAGGACTATAGCAACAATACAACTACCACACGTAAAGAAAAAAAAAAAAACACAAGATCGTATTTCACAAACCGCCTTTGCAGTGCACATGAAACAGTATAGCCCACTCTCATTGAAGCCTCTATTTTTAATGACAAGTACAGATCTGAAATCTGGAGCATGCATGTTTCTTCCATCTGCATGGCGCAGATACAGGGAGGGAAGAAGTGGAGCTCATCCGCTCCTCAGAACACATGGCAGCCTACTAGTAGACTGCAATAAATATTCTAAACAACGCTGACCTGGTTAGAAAATGCCCTTGGGAGCAAGGAATTAGCATCTGAATACAGTAGCCTCTTCCAGTGAAGTGAAGATTGGGCTGGCAGGAAATGCAAGCCCATAGAGACCCAGCTGCCAAGAAATGAACTAGAGCAGCATGGCTTTGGTAGAGGGTGGAGAAAATATACACGAATGATGACACATTACGTTTTCACCTGCTTATTTTTTCAACACTGATGTGCCCGCAGACTTGGATTTAACGAGGAGATAAAAGTCTGATTTTAGCAGCAACCTTAAGTTCAAATTCATGGGTACATGCATGGGCATGCACACGCACACACACACTCACAAATGTGCTCAGTTACAGACACATTGATGCACTTGCTCTGTGAACCTCTGAATTAATGAAGATGGATTTTTTATTGAACAGGAGTTGCTTTAATATGTGGCATCATGATAATTATTCAGCTGCAATAGATTCAATGTAGAACACAATTAGATCTTAATATTAAAGGCGTTAATCAGAAACAACAGACAACATGTATTGGGTACGGATATCAACTGTTCTTTTCCATCTACACATAGTTTAAACCACCACTACTAAACTGCACATATAAATATATAGGAGGCAAATATGCAATTACAAATGTAACATGGGTGCAGTGGGTAATATTTGAAAATGTGCTCTTAAATCTGAACTACACATACATTGAAATGGTAGTTTATTTTTAATGGAAACTCTGAGTACAGATTCAATCAACCTTACTTTGCCTTTTTTAGGGAACAAACAGTTATTATGAAAAAACCCTTCCAAAGGACATATTGGAAAAGGTTGGAAAATAGCCCATAATTATGAAAAATTTTTAGCACTGAACTCACCAACCAGTGTTCATTGACAAACGCAAGCCTGTAATCATGATTCAAAGTTAGGAAATAGCTGTGATTAACCATTAAATCCACTGAATTAAATTTTATTGGCTAAAATTTCAATACAGTAACACCTGCAGTTCAGAAATTCCTGCAAAAAGCCAACACTACCTTCAACCTGAAGTGCCTGCAATGCTCATTCAAGTCAGGCTGTTTAAGTATACAGTATAGGTTTATGCACTGCTATATTGAGGGACAAGCTACTATATCTGGGTCAAGAGCTTGTTCATTTTGAATAACGGTGAAAGGAAACCCTAGGCTCTTTGAGAGCTGTAATGGAAAACCTTTACTGAACTGTGTCCTTCTCTAAGCAGAGTATGTGGTTCCATACCGTGAAGACCATTCCTTCCTCTTTTAGTCAATACCTGCCATGAGTATTGAACACAGGGTGATTTTGCTGTTGCCACATTTCTGTCTAGATATTGTTTCAGTTGTTGCATGCTATGAACATGGCTGTCATTCGACACTGATACATTCCACTGTACAAAGGAAAACTATATTCATGTTAACCTTGGAAAGGATCGATAACATGTCTTCAACATCAACAGACTCATGAAAATACACTGGACAATGCCAAGATCTCCTGTTCTGTGCCTCAAACCAAAGAAAACCATCATAATGATTAATATTTTCTATGAATGAAAATCTACCCTTTAAAATATGTATTTATGATGATGCATATACTGTCAGTTTACAAAGAATATGCACTGTAGCGAGAAGCCAATAACAAAACAATGAAGTGATGAATTTGATTAACGATTCACTCACAGAAATATTAAAATGATGAAAAGTTGAAAGAAATAATTAAGCTTGCATTCAAGGAAATAACAGAGCCAAAGCTGTGAGAGATTGGCGCAGACCAAAGGCAGAGAAATTTGATGGCCTACATTAGAAAAAAGTAACACACCTTGTAACACATCGAGAGGAAGCAATGCAAACCAAACAGGAAATCTCGCAGCCTACATTGCCCTACAAAATCCAGTCTTTGTTGATCATGGCTCTGAAACACTCCATCTAAAATGATCACTTAGAGATATGAAAAGCATAAAAAGGAAAACTAATGGCTGAATCTAAGACAACTAATTCAGAGCACTAAGCATCAGTACAAAAATAATTCCAAATGAACAACAGAATTTTTCATTTAAGAAATTAAGGATATGTCACTCCACCAAATATTGATAACTGTGGCCAAATGTTACATTCCAAAGATTGCAAACTCCATTATAAGCACAATAAAATAAAACACTTTAAACATAGGGACTTGCAGTCTTTTCATTTTATTGTCGGAGGTGCCAAATGGGCACTTGTTATGGCCTGAGTGTGGGCAACTATTCCAGCCTGAAAGAAATGACTGCCGTCTGAAAGGCCTGGGTGAGGGCAAAGCAATATCATAATTTACTTCTTCATATCAGCTCAATCTTGCTGAACTATGACCAAATGAATTAAAATTAGACATCAATTAAAAGTTTAAAGACTACACACATATGAGAGACTGAGCAAGAGACAGAGAGAGAGAGAGAGGGAGAGAGAGAGAGAGAGAGGACGTACTGTCATGGAATATCATGTATCAAATAGCTGACCTCCATTCATGACCACATATAAAGTCGCATATCAACACTAATAAGACCAAGAGAAAACACTCCAATCATCATCCTCAGTGGATGACAACCCAAGTTAGCTGCCTCACTGACTGTCCCTTTGTGCAACAGAAACAGAGTCTGGGGTTTCCAATTAGCTCAGTATCTATTCCTGTAAGCTACCATTTTTCTATCAAGTTTTCACAATGCATTTTGGAAGTAAAACTGACACATACCATCTGCTGCAGACTCAATTAGTACTTCATAACAAATGAATCTTAGAGTCTTAAAAATGTATTCTAATATGGGAATTGTGTGTGCATGACTTTTTTTCTACAACAAATCATACAGATTTGACATGATATTCATATATTATTGTAATATTGTTTTCTGAAATGTTTACAACCTCATAATGACCATAACAAATGAAATCAAATATACAGTGGTATTTGTACCTCCAGCAAGAATCTGTTCTTCCAGCTCAGCCATTTGTTTCCTGTATGCCCTCAGTGCAACTTCTTTGAAAGATGGCCGTACTCTCTTTTTGGGCGGCGCTTCAGCTGGTGTTTCTTCAGCTACATTTTGATTTTCATCTTGTTGTTCCACCGTTCTCTCACTTTCATCCAGTTCCTCAGCATCCTCAGCTTCCTCAGTGTAGACCATTGATTCAAACTCTGGTGTGTCTTCTGTGGGCGGGTTGTCCTCGTAGTCCTCACTGTACTCTTCATCATACTGCTCATCATAGCTGCAGTCATACTCCAACACAATGTTCTCTGCCTGAGGAGCTTCATCCTCTTGGAACTGCTCCTCCTGGATCTGTTCTTCCTCATACTGTTCCTCTTGGTCCTGCTCCTCCTTGCATTGTTCTTCTTGTTCCTGTTCCTGTTCCTGTTCCTCCGGCTCATTTGCATTTGTCCTGTTCTCCAGATTGGCGAGCACTTGCTCCATAACTTCCACATAATGAGTCTCATTGTCCACAGGCTGATCACTGGGCTCCTCTTCATCAGCTTTGTAATAGAATGGCTCTGTGTACACATCTGAATCAATGGTCGTGCTGGAGTCATTTGCAGTAGACTGAGATAAAGTCCTGAACCGGCTCATGAATGAGGAATTAGCTGGTTCCTCTGTAGCACTAACACTCTGGGAGCTTTTGGTCCAGACCACCTCTAATGCAGATTTGGCTCGCTGCAGAGTTGAACCAAATGTTGGGAAGCTGAAGGATTTATCAGTGAGGTCAATGCTGAGCCGGCTGTGCCAGGATTTTGGAGGCTCCTCAGTTTTATCACTGGGGAGCTCACTCTGACTCCGGTACATGGTGGTGGTCTTGTTCTGATTTTGATAAATGTGATTTACGTTGACTTCCGGGTAAGGGTCACTCTGAACATCAGGCTGGCTTGCAGATTCACTCTCCACACCAGGACCAGTGGAAGGGGTGCTATCAAGGGTCATATAGTTCTCACCTTCAAACTGCAAGTCTACTTCTTGGCATTTTGTAATATTTTCAGGGAAACCAGGATTAGCTGCTAGGTCAAAAGGGCTGCTGACCTCTGACACCAAGTTCTGTTCAGTTGAAGCATCCAGGCCTGAGTCAGCACCTTGTTCTAAATGGTGCCAGTCTTTCCAAGGTGAAAGGTCACCTTGCAAAGATAACTGGGAGCCACTGTAGTGGCTCCTGTCACCTGATGCACAGACCAACCCATTGCTAACACCACTATCAATGGTCTCTGTGGTCTCCGCTTCATGTGGTTCTACAAAAGGTGGGTTTTCCTGGCTGAGGGTTTGACTGGGTGGGCTTGCATACCAAGAGGATGCCATGTCCTCCTGCTTCCTCTGCCAGAGCTCCTGGTCTGAGGATGACAGCAAGGAGCAGCCGTTAGCCCTGGTGAAGAACTGGTTCTCTGAGAAATCCTCAGAGTAAGACTGGCATAGTTTTGAACAGTCCGATTCTGAGCGACTGAGTTTGGGTGTGGAGTACTCACTCTGGGAGAGCCACACGGGAGTTAGGTCTGTGTAATAAGGCTTTGTTTGCTTATCCTGATCTTCGTATCCTGCCGACTGGAAGGTGTCTTCAGCGTAATGCACAGATCCGGAACATGTGCTGCCATCAGTAGACCTTTCATGGCCATGGGATTTTTTTTTGTCGCATTTTCCCTTGTGAGGAGGCTTACTCACAACTGCATATTTATTTCTGTTCAAGTCTTCTAATTCTTTATCACTATCCATGGAGTCCCAGTCATCAATATCTGTTTTATCTTTTGTTGAGACTTTTATGTCCATGCTTTCATATGTTTGTGATGAGGTCATCCCTTTGTCTTTCGGTTCATGTACAAGGCTATCAGTCGAAACCGATATGCCTGTGCCTTTCAGTTTGTAACACTTTTTCAAAACTAAATCTCTGTCTTGGAAGGTGGAAAAGATGACGATGATAGGGCGTGGCTTGGCATTGGGACATTCTCTTTGTTGCCCTAACCGATGGGCCAGTTCAATTTTTAGTGTCTTGTGTGCTTCAGCAAAACCCATTTTTTCCTTTAAAATTTGGTAAATGAGATGGTCAGTTTTCTCCATCTTTTCCTCAGGCACATTTAGGAACCTCAAAGTGGCTTTGCTACCCTGGTGTTGGATCTGCTTGATGTAGTCGTGTATATCCCGGGTTTCTCTTCGGGACTGGACAAAGCCTGAGCGCAGCTGCTCGATCTCACTCTGCACCACCTCCACACTGCTGGAGATCTCATCGATGGAGTTCTTGAGGGCATTGACGTGGCCTCGCAGCTCTGAGAGCTCCGTTTCGATTTGGCTGATCCCCTGTAGCTCTTTGAATATCATCTCCATGACATCCTGAGTCTGGCTGATGCAGCCCGTGGAGCTGGATCCAGGCTCCAGTGAGGTCACTTTCTGCTGCCGTCCGGCCCTGTCCAGAGACTTGCTCCGGATGCCCAGCGTCTTCCTCCAGTTGCTCACCTCTGAGTCTGAAGAGACACATTCTTGACTTTTTTTCCATTTCCTCAGCTTTCGCAAAGCCCCCAGCCGGAGAGTGTGGAGACTGCTTCGTTCCACCCGTTCCCCCTCTGAGCTCCCATCAGAGGGGGCCAAGCTGGTTAGGCTCTTCCTGTTCCTTCTTACTGGCATAGTGAGAGCTTTTTGTTCATCGAATCTATGGGCAAGTTTAACCTCACTCAGAGGGTCAGAATAACTGCTATCAATAGATAAAACCTCTTGGAGGAGACTCTCATTATTGTTAAGTAAAAGAGCGTTTTTTTGAAGTCCGTTAGCTATTGCTACACGGTAACTAAATGTGGGCGAAAGTGATGAGGGATCGTTTTTGCTGTCGTCCTCCTCAAGGGATATGTTGCGGGCTGAGGAACATTTGGAGATCTTTTTGACTGTACTCTTCAATGCTGTGGAAAAAGTTGGGTTCCGAGACTGTGTTTCCAGGGTCAGTTTTAGCTCTTTTTTATTTTCACTGCTCTCTTTCTTCTTTGTGGGATTTGCCAATTTCTTTGTAAACATTCCTTTGCAAATCTTCAGAATGTAAGATGGGAGGCTCTTGAGTAGGGCAGAAACCATGGAGGGCAATGTTTCAGTGGTTCTTTAAAATTCAATAAAGCTGGTTTACAATCCAGCTGTGACAACAATACACAAAAGTTAACACCTAAAAGTTTGTGGAGTCAGCCCTGAGTGACAGGATGAAAAGGTTCAGTGGGTCGGCCTTTAAAGGTGATCATGCCACACTGCAAAGACTGTATATCCTAGTGGAGGACCACAAAAACTGTAAAATCCAATGGCTCTCCTTGTGGCTAACCACATTGCTCTACAAAGGAAAAAGTTGATTACATATAAACAGAACATGCAATTGCAAACAAGTACATTAGCACGGTAATTCAATGCTAAACAAAATGATAAAATTATCTAATCACATCGGATGCCTAACTTGTCAATTTACACACAAATCAATCATGTATTGGAAAGTTTTACATCAAAACAGTTTTCAAGATGAACGGCAACCAGTACTCCAGGAATAGCACAATTATATGTTTATTAAAACTCTAAACATCATTTTTGAGTATAAAATTTACTGTCAGAAAATCAAATTCATTGTAGTCGGGGTACTGTGACATCACCATTGAGTGAATGGTCAGAAATCAGGACATGGTCCTCAATATGAAAGCTCTCAGACTTTTTTGTACACATATGTAGATTTATCAAGTTCAATAAATACAGAAAAGTCACAGAAATGCACTTTATACTGCCATGAGTGATTACATTAACTGAATCTCTCCTTATTAGTGATATGTTGCTGAGCTGTGGTCATGCTGGGTGAGGCTGGGAAGCACTCCCATGGGAAGCATGGTTACTCCACAGAGCTGAAAGTTTATTCATCAAGGCCAAAGGATCAAAAGGACACAGGGTACAGCCAGCTCATGCATTGTGCAGTTTGTGGTCTGTTCTCTGTTAAAAGAGTCAGTGTTTGCCATAAAAACCTTTTTATTCATTTTGGAAAAAGCATTTATTCTTGCAATAATTACACATGTGCACAAGTGTACAATTCTTCTTAAATATGTATTATTGTTAAAATTCTTAACTAGTGCTTGTTGTATTAAAAATGGCATATTCTTAGATGGAAAAGTTCTACACACAAGTTATTACAGATTACTAGAATACAGTTATGCAGATTATTAGAATTAATTGTTTAAAAAACACTTGTTGATAACCTATAGAGAATGATCATTATATATGTGCATGTGTGTGTATAAATGTGCTTTCAGAATGACAAGCGACTTAGTAATAGGAGACTCTGAGAACGTTATGTTTCAAGACCTTTGGTTTACTATAGAATAGCAACTGTATACATCACTACTGACATATTGGCTCTGAAGTCAGTAAATAACTATGTTTCCTTAGATCATAAACAATGAGCATGTATTTCTGGTAATGAATTAGTCAATATAGTGCTAAATCAGTTGTAGCAATATTTCTATTTTGAAAATGATACATGCCGAAAGGAAACACTACAGGAGGTAATCGGAAATAATAACAGTTGAGGCACTTGAGACTGTATGGCAAACCTTGCATGAGTGAAAAAAGAAAAGCCAATGCCATCATCCTCAACTACTCTTAATCCACACCAATCACCTTGTCTTTCTGCCTTTTCTAACCATGTTATGTCCTCAGTGTTGTAGCTAAACAAAAATAAGGCAATGGACAAATTAAATATGCCATATCTCATACATAGCTCACAAAATCTGACCACTGATGCATTAACTGTTTTGTCTGTGTGACAATCTCCAAATGCCTATGACACTGTGTGTGAGTATCTGAATGTGTTTTGACATTTGCTTCAATAATGTGCTTGCATGAAGGCTGAATTCCTGCTTCTTGTACTCAGTTACTCTAAGACTTGCGAGTTTAATGATTAGAGAAAACCACTTCCTTTTCTTTGAATCCCAAGGTTATAGGAAAGGAATGGTAATGGTTGTCTGAATCTACTAGGTTCAATACCCCATTTCCTGATGTGTTGAATGATTGTGCTTGCAAATGACTTGAAGCCACCCTAGGGAGATTTCGACATAATATGATTAGGCAGGCAGTGATGCAGAGGCATATCAAAATTGATATGACAGAAGTTTGTAAAATTATTTAAATTAGTTCCATACTGGGGTCAGATAGGCTGAAGCACATAAAAGCTGAGTGGCAGTCCCTCTGCTGTGTGGAGCACCATTCACACTGCAAAGATGCTGCATTTGAGTCTAGCACCACCAACACCCCAGTCTTGGCAAAGGCTACATCACCCAAGCACTTATTAACAAAGCTCTTAAATCTCCCAACCATTTCATTAACAGCAATTTTGCCTGCTCTTTTCCTCCTCCACAGACTATTAATTTGCTTTTAGACCTGAGCAACATGATTCATAAGGCCTGACAGGAGAAAAAATCGAGTTGATCAATCAAGTCCATTGCTATGAAATAAAATATATGTGTAGGGGTGCGGGGTGTGCATGAGGAGGGAATAGGGAAAGTTTCTACTGGTCTCCACTGGCACGGTCCTAAAAGGTTACTGGAGTGTGTGAAAGGCTCTCTGCTTTTGTAAAGGTAGAACTGTGTCAGACATTACCAACGCATCACTGGCACAGGACACCTGATCTGTCAGTTTCAGCCTCCGCCACGCTAGTTATCTAGTAGACAAACTTCAGCTCCTGATCATACCTTCACAAGCTAGGCTGTGGGTCCCACAGCCAGCCACACCCACCCACTAATAGGCATAATGAGTGGCTGAACTACAGCTCTAAGCAAGCCTAAGGGGACACCTGAATGTTTCCAGTGCGTTTGCACTTCATTATTTTTATATCCAATTATTTTATGGGAGAGAAAGTGATCATGGTTCAATGTAAAGAAACAGACCCTCAGCTTTCCTCAGGATTATAGAGTTGAGCGTTACAAAACATCAAAGCAGCTAAAGGGCTATTTGAATATGCATGCATTAAATGGGCACTGATTCGCTGGTTCTGCACCACTGAGCTATGCACGCTTGTACCTTCCTGCAGATTGTGAGATCTGGCAGGGAGAGTGGCGGATTAACAAAACGTAGAAGCTCATGGCATTAGGTAGCTTTCTGTTTTTCAGTCAAAGAAAATGCATGGATTTTTTTTTATGAAATCACACTATTCCTTTGTGTTGCAAGCAGTTCATCTTGATACGTTTCCCAAAACAAAGCTATGAATTTTACCCATCCAAAAATTCAAATCTTCTGGTTTAATGTACTGTTAAGAACTAGACATTACATAGTTCTCACAAAAATCTGGAAAAATTTACATTTCACAAACCTTAAGAGTCTGCAGAAGGAAGTATTTCAACATCTTACAAATGATTAAAATGTTTGCAACATGCATCACCCTCAAGAAACTTAGATTAGATAAGACAGTAGGCTGGTGTGATGATGTAACATTTTCCCGAGAAATTTCCTATACATCTTTAAAAATACAGAACCTGATATTTTCACCACAGAAAGCACGAATATACTGCCCCATAGAAGACCAAGAACAGAGGAAATGCTGGAGAGCAACAAGAAGCACAAACCACAAAACACCACAGTGCAGGCAATCAGCAAACTACTGTACGTACCTGATTTTTGAGACTCCTAAAGCAAACTAAATTTACCCACCGGCAACAGCTGCCGCAATTCAGCCCCCCACACTAATGCACGCGGAGAGAAAAGCAGGGTGAGACATCCCCCACTCAGCCAGGAAAAGAGTGTAACGTGCTGCGCGACATCAGCCAGCCTCCTAACAACCCAACTCCATCGCGGACCAGTGCTCCGTCTGCTTGTGATGGGGTTTTCCGCGTTCTCCTCCAAATTCCATAGTGTTCCCCAGGCTGCTCTGGGCAAACGTGGACGGTCTTGGGCTCAAGCCTTGGCCACTGTTCATAGCTCTCACTCTTGAGTTGCAGAAGCCAGCTTTTCTCCTGCTCTATGCTCCCTCCTCCTTTTCCTGGTTACGGTGTTTAAGCGTTGCGAGTGACAGCTCAGGATCCCCTTCGTTTCCCTCCTCTGTGTGCGCGGTAAGCCCGCGATGCTGATGCAGTGAGAGCGTCTGGGACAGAGTACGCCTCGCGGTTGTTTTAAAGGGGTGGCAGCCAGTTGATGGACTGCTCCTGCCTTCTCTTAGCCTCGACTCCTAGAGTCGCTCACCACCCCCCCTTCACCCACACACACACCACCCCCCACCCAGCACATCAGTAGAAAGCAGCTCCCACCCCTCCTCCCCCACCCCCCGCAGATGGAGTGAAATGCGCTTAGTGAAAGCCTCGGCTCGCAGATAAATACACATGTGACGCTCTCAGAGAGCGAGAAGGCTGTGGCACAGCAGCAGCCACGGCGACGATAACGGAGCCCCCGTCTACTGGGGTGACAGCACGTTGTTATCACCTTGTCTTACTTTACCGTTAATTTATCACACCATCATAACCTAATACCATATCCAGAACAAAATCTCTCTTTGGTCTTTCACTCTTTTTTCCCTCTTTATTTTTCTCTCTCTCACTTTTCAGACCCCACCTTTTCTCACACCAGAACCTCTCATTCTCGACTCTGACTTTGAAGCTCTTTAAGGTATTTCACAGAACAACCGTATACAATGAACTTAAGCAATGGAATATGCATAGCAAGAGGAAACTGACAATTTGATACGGTAAACCACAGTCTTCACAGCTGTGAAATAACTATGGTATATTTTACGCCCCAGGTAAAGAGTGAAGCAAATGTTGCTAACATGAAAACGCATCCTTGAAAATTCTTCTATAATTCCTTATAATTGCAATTATAATATTGTTAGTCAACAACAGAAACCTTGATAATTAAATCTGATGGTTTAAAGCTACATTTATTTGCATCATTTTTACCTGACCTACTGAAAGGCTTAATTTCACACATCCTATGCTGTGGAGTGTATGCTGTGGAGTGTACGCTGAACTATATGCTGATGAGGCTTGGAACCAATGTTTAATCTCACCGCTTGCGTCTGGTCTGTGGATCAATTCCATTCAATGCTACTCTTTTAGAATCCATCCCTATTCTTGTAGTGTTTTTATGTTTTCTCTGAAACTGAGAAAACAGGACATTTGATATTCAAACCAACAAGCAGTCACTGATTGCATTTTCTCCAACAATGAAGGTCTTGCACCCCTCTCTCCATCTCTACCACCCTTCTCCTTTTCTCTCTGTCTCTCTCTCTCTCTCCATCTCTCTCTGGCTCACTCTCTGTCTCGTCTCTTTTGGGACAGAAGCTCTTTCATGAATAGCCAGCTTACGCCCCCTACTGGGCTGCAGAGGACATGTTTATCTGACAAATCACTATCCCTGTTTATGTGTGTGTTTGTGTGTGTGTGTGTGTGTGTGTGTGTGTGTGTGTGTGTGTGTGTGTGTGTGTGTGTGTGTGTGTGTGTGAGTGTGTGTGTCTGTGTATGTGTTGGGGCAGCTCTAAAATCACTTATCATTCAGAAGGTATATAAGCTCATGCAGAGATAAGACTCCTTCTCTTATGTAGACATCAGGGAACACACTGACCTGAAGCTTCCTCTGATGGCTGCTTTGCCTCTGCTCGGGTTTAAAGCCCAATCAAATTCAATCTTCTTATCGGCAGAGGGAAAAAAAGAAGTCTTCTGATTTAAGATGACACAAAAAAGTGTCTCTACGCTGACTTCAATTGGCACACATTCTAGATGGTGCCTTTGTGCTAAAACATGTTAGCCATGCCTCACAACATTCACAGGAAAGTAATTTTCTGTTGCAATGACAGAAAGCTACACATCATGGTGCATGGAATTACAGTCCAAGTTCCCGAAGTGCAAGATTAAAACATTTCATTTGGATTAAAAAACTGTCTGTTTTATTCTGTTATCTGCATTAAGAAATAGGAGGAAAAATAAAGTGGCTTTGAGTGTGCAGACCAGACATCATATTGAAAAGTGTTCTGATTTCCATGGTGATAAAAGAACCTGTATGTGTGAAGTACATGGGGGAATGTTGAAACGATCACCTCTGTCCCATTGGTTTCCCAGACCAACAAGAACCGAAGAACAGACGCTACTGCCCTCATTCCACCCAGTAAGTGACCTACATTGTGTGTCACTGCAATCAAATGTTCCATGACCTGAAGAATAAGCAAGTCTATTGAATTCTATCTTTTAAAATCACAGCTACCAGACACAAGTAAATACACTTGTTATAAGCCAGCAGCCATCACTAAATAAACACATGAACCATACGCAATGAAAGCATTATGTGCTGGAATCAGACATACTGCTATGTAGCAGCTAGAGTGAAAGATGAATCAGAAAAAGATATGGAAGCCACACAGTTGTACACTCCCATGTGAAATGGTGATGTGGTTTCCAAAACTTTTTTCACGAGTTATGCCACATTTGCCTGTGTAATTAAACAAAATGTAAAACAAAATGTAACATTTTACTTTAAGTTGTACCAAAACCTGTGTTATAACATCATTGTTACAACAGGCTATGCTGAGTAAGTGTAATTTAGGAAACATGGAACAAATGGTAATATGCAACACAATTACATATGTGAAACAAGTCCAGCCCTGTTACTCGTTGCATAATGATTACAAACATACAACAGGACACTGCCAGGTGTGCAGAAAGTGCTTTTCTGCCCCCATTAAATCAGCAGAAAAGCCAGACAACACATACAGACAAACGTCTAGGACTACATCTCTACCATGGTGTCAGCAAAGCGGTCATAATTTAAAGTCACAAACCCTTGACTTGTGAGTTAATGTCACTGTAGTCTTAGAGAAAATGTGCTGAATATGTTTATATATGTTGCCATTCGATATTGTTGACAAAATGTACAATTCCTTCCTGACTGACACTGTGGAGGCTCAGCCACTCTGACATTTGAGAATATTAGACACAGACATTATAAAGGTCGCATATCAGAGACAAGTAAATTAAGTCTTCCTTCATCCTGATCCAAAGGTCCCTGCCATCAGAAACATGGGCCCATTCTCAGCACATTATGTGTGACAGTCTGTCATGTGACATAAAAGAGAAATGTGTTTATTTAACTTCATAAAGAGAAAAAAGCAATCGTAATGCGACACAGACCCGTGCAATACAGTAGTAATTCAGCTTTACCAGTGGAACTGAAGAGAATGTATAAAATGTATGTAATATAGGTACAATTTTACATTACGTTGCACCAAACCTGTCTAATTATACCACAATCAATTTGGTAACAACAGTACATGGTGCAATTTAGGTAACATGGAATAAGAGTCAGTGATGGTCTTGATCACATGCATGAAATTAGTCCATCCCTATTACATGCTATTTAAGGACAACTGTAACCAATCAATGAGCTCTAAAGCATAAAATAATGCCTTTACTATTTAATACCTCCCAGCACCTAGGCATTATTTAAGAGATAATACATCCCTGAAATTGAAAACTAAGACATTGTTCCTGAAAATGCAGATATGGGAATATTTACA
Organism: Albula goreensis; assembly: GCA_022829145.1. Taxonomy (NCBI): domain Eukaryota; kingdom Metazoa; phylum Chordata; class Actinopteri; order Albuliformes; family Albulidae; genus Albula; species Albula goreensis. The sequence goes on from CM040755.1 coordinate 12,560,752, forward strand.
TAAATGTATGAGAGGACTAGATACAGGTGAAAAGAGAGAGGAAGACCAAGCAGAAGTTACCAGAATGCTGACCACTGGTTTAGTATCTGTCGTCTGTGATACTGTGTATAAATCTGAAGTCTCTCAACACTGCCAGAGCCTGCTGCATTGCAGATATAAACCTACTCCAGCTTCTGCATCACCAACATGCTACACTTTACTGTGAACTCAAAACACCCTGTACAACCACATGCCAAGAGCTACATGTGGGAATCACACCTGAATGAAATGCTCATCGATTTGGGTAAGAAAATTTTACTAATGGAGGATAACTCTTGAACGAGGAAAGAAGCATTCATGGTGTTTAGGGCACTCAAAAAGGCATAATAATCCTTTTATTGTATTGTATGAGCGCACTAAAAACCATGATTGCTTCTTGCCTCATTCATGAAACACATACCAGTTGAATATGCTCTGAGGTTGGGCTGGAAACTCGTTTTCTTGGAGACATAATTCAAGAAGGAGGCAAGAGGCAATCATGGTTTTTATGGTGCTCATAAAAAATAGGCTTTTTGAATGATATGGTATTTTCTATGTAGTGGTAAATATCAATATTAATTAGGTTAAAAACAGCCATTTAACCACAATGAGGACTAAAGATGAAGGTGCCAGAAATTACAGCATCAACACATATGGACCATTCATATTCTGACATCATTACTTTCCTAACACCAACTGTAAACAATATTTTTTTATAAGGTTTATACATCAAATAGACTGCCAGTTTAAAACACTTCTAAGTCTGATCCAAATGTATAAATAGAATATGTATTTTTTTATGATGTTAACATCATCTTCTGTCTTCTTGTTATATTAGAAACACCAGATTGTATTTTATGTACATTACTTTCCCTATTATGAATAATTTGATAATAAAGTTTAACAGCTGCTGTTTCTTTTGAAAGGATATATATTTTGCTACTGCCATGTGTTATAAGACTAAAAGTGATCAATTTCTGCAATTCAATGGACAAAGCAGTAACATTCATTATCTGTGCTGATGTAATGTCCGTAAATCAGTGCATATGATGAGCATTATTGTTTGAAATGCACCTCAGAGACATTTTATCGATGGTAATTGTTCAGTGACACAAGAAGAGTACTATATGGTGAGCTCTATTTGGTTTACTAATGGCCAGATTATCTGCAATGGTATCATGTGTGCAAAGTGACCAAATGCCGCATGCCAGTAATTGGCCATTGTAATGCACTTTCTGATTGCAAATATGAGGAAAACATGATGCTTTGTCTGCTCATTAGAATGCATTAGGGCTCCTTGGCTGAGGACCTCACACTGCTTGAGTGCTCCTGTATATCGCAAAGAAATCGGTTTGAGTGGTGTGACTGAAACATTCAACAAAAGCAGAATGCAAATGTGAAAATAAATTGTTTGTCATTTTAATGTTATTTGCAACATGTATCGTAACTATGTGAGCATTATGCCAGTCTGTGTAGGCTAGATAGTGTTTGTGAAGACCTATCTTTAACATTGGCAGGGATTCAGTCAACATTTGTCCTTAACTATGGCTCATAATAAAACACAATTGTGAATGTTAATCTTCGTTGGCACAGCTTGGCGATTTTAGAAATCATAAAAATTAACTAGCCACACTTGTTGGGAAAAATGCATAACACTCAGTTGTTGTTTAGTTAAAATGTTGATTGAATCATGGCCATAGTTCCAAGTTTCACAATAAATTATAGGATAATGTTCTGGATCAAATTTGTTCAGCCTTTACACATTGGTGTTGTTACCGAAGAATGAACTGAATTAAAAATTGGTGAATTTTCTAAGTTGTAAAATGCATGGGGTTCTATTAAGTTAATTTCCTAAATAGCTGCACTAGAGACACTGTAATAAAGACACTTTTAAATTGAATTTAATTGGAAAAAAATATATAATTTTCCAGTCAAAATAAACTAAATTTAAACAATGCCATTTTGACTTCTTGTAACAAAAAATTGTTTTACAGAATGTTTTCTCACCATACAGGATGTTGGAAAAGGGAAAATGTCCCCATTCTTAAAAATTCAGTTCAGTGTTTTCAGGCTTTGAGATTCATGCCACCCTTTGGCAAATCCACCCCACAAGTATCCTCCACAACCTACTAAATTCAAGGCAGACCACATGCCATGACATCTTTCCTGAGTGCGTTATACACTGACAAGTAGGTCCTATTAGCTGCCATGGTTCTGAGTCATAAAACAAGGGCCTTGACATGTGAAGAGTGGGCACGTTAGCTAACTTGAAAAGCTTACTGAAAAAGCAGCCTGTTAGCAGATGAAAGAGTGACCATGGGGCATTGTTTAAGTCTTGACTATGTAAAAGGCCAGACTCTAAAGAATTTCACTGCACTAGTGAAGCATGTACACAGCTGTTCAATATATGCAGCTGGATGACTTTAAAGGCCTTGAAACCCTGCTCCCTTCCCTTCTTAAAATGAGATTCTTCCTTCAGCAGCAAACCATGATGGAAAACAGGGTTTGAGTTTTGCCTATGTGTGAAAAAGCACAAATCTGGGCAGAGTAAAAACGAAGTGTGAAAGAATCATGAAAGAAGTAATAGTCCCAATGGTAGTTTAAAAGCTCTCCAGATATGCTCTGAGCACAAAGACAGGATTAGGAAGCAGGAAGCTGAAGAGAAGCATCAAGTGTTCTCAAAACTGCACTAATGCCTGTGCCATTACCACTTCCAATTTTCACAGAACTGCACCTAAACCCTGATATGGATTGATCACAGATGTTAGAAGCAGGCCTCCCTGTAAGCCTATGATGCACCGAATGATTATGGAATGCAATTAATCTAGCATTCACAGATGCACACCTGCACCACACTGGCAACTTTCCCTTTAAATAAAGGAAAATTCAAAATACAAAAGCCTGAAAGCATGACGATTATCAATCAATGTCCTGAGGAAATGAGCTGAGGAAGAAAAAGCTTTTAAGCTTTAAACATAAAAAGGCATCAATGACGATAAGGTTTAGTGAAGAAACAACTGAATGCAGTCTCATAATTGAATTAGCAACAAAAACATTCAGCAGAGTGAGTTATTCGGCTGAATTCCTCATCACAAGAGGACGTTTCTGAGATAAGACTGAGCTGTTGTCAGTTCACCGGGTCTACAGATAACATGTCCCCATTAAACTCTGCACTGAAGTGGAGAAATGTTATAACACATATCACTCAGTGCCTCCTTAAACACCTTGTACTTCTCTGCATGCTGTGTGACAAAATGAAATCAACAGAGAGGGGAATTAAAAGGGCACTAAATGATTGTTGACTCTTTTAAACTTGACATGCTGCAACTTAGACTACAATTTTGTTACTTTAGGCTCTCCTATTTTTTTGAACCACTAACAGGAAAAAAACATTATTGTTGGCCCGTGTCACCATCCCTCCATCATTTGAATGCAGTTTAAACTCTATGGCTTTGTGAATGCAAACACTATGAATATAAAATATCTGAAGCGGAAGATCTGTGTAATTATTTGGATGACCTCAGAAGGAAATAAATTGACAGAATCACTAAAACCATTTGCAAATTGTTTTGTTATTATCATTCTTGGGCTAGAAGCAATTCATTAAATGATGAAAACAAACCACAGAGTTGAAGCTCTGTTCAGTAATTTCTCCATAAAGACCGTGCTAAATGCACTGAACGATGGAAACTCATTAATTATGTCCACACCTTTACTGTGGCCTCACTAACTGCTGAGTCACTAAATAGGCAATAAAACCTGCTGTTCTGAATCTACGAGTAGGAAAAAACCGTAGGTTCACCTACACGTGTGGCCTACAGTAAGCACAATCTGACTCATGCACCACTTGTGCATATGCACAGATCTTAACAAAAAGATTTTCTTTAATCACTGCCTTTAACAGTTTAACCAATATTTCAGGGTTCATCTGAACTGTTTTCTTACATGTTCTGTAAGGTAAACATCATCAAATTATTAATATCAGCTACATATAATCATATAATATAAGTAATATAATTAAAGACACAATTCATAAAATATAATTGCCTCATTGGTTGTCTAGAGCACAATAAACTAACAAAGCAAATTGGAATTAAGTTGATTAATTGTGTAAATTGTCAAACCTTGACATCAGCTAAAGTGTGGCTGCCTGCTGTATCCACACTGGGAGCATCTGTAATTTTCTGTGAGGAATTCGTTTAGGCCACAGGCTGCACTATTGAAATTACATCTTTTTTTGGACAGAAATACCTCTGTCTGAGTAGTTTTAAAATCTATTTTCTTTCTTGGTTGTTTTATGTGGTATATTTACTCACCTTCATGCACCAGGCCCAAAGTAGTCAAACAGTAACACTGTGAACAGGTAGCCTCTTCTGATCATAACAACATTTTTAAAGGAAAAAAATGCATCCATAATTCATGCCATATTAGCAATTGAAATTTAAGGTCTTATGAATGATCAAACCATTTGCTACAGTGCCTGCAACTGTAATACCACTAGTTTTCCATTAAAATGCACAATAATCTAATAACTTTAATCAAATCAATTTAGTTAAAGGTAAGCGTTGTGAAATGTTATCTTTGTTTGTCAAGTTTTAAGGACTAATTCTCTCAACACATTCATTGTGCCATGCACAGCAGGCTGAAAATTCGATTAAAGCACACACACACACACATACACACACATACACACACACACACATACACATACACACACACACACACACACACACACACACACACACACACACACACATACACACACACATACACACACATAGGCAAAATGCCAAAGGGAATAAAATTCATATGTCAACCGGTGAGGTGTTGCTCCCATATCAGTGTATATTGTTCCCATCTCAGAGATAGACACAAGGGACTGTATGGTCTTAGCAAGGAATTACAATGTGTGCTCTAAATTATCCTTGAGGCTTCACAAATAAATACAAGCAAAGAGCTAAAGGGAGGGGGGGGCATCACTGAGCTGCAATCAAAAACCATAAAGCCTAAGGTGATGTTTTAGATTTTGCCACCCTCTTCCTCTACAGCCCTAATGAAGGGGGTGGGGAAACAGTGAGGATCTTAATTAGTAGGCAAACAACAACAACATACACACACACATACCGGACAAAAAAGCAGCACCATATGAAGGTAAGCAGCCATGTCTGAGAGACAGATGGGCTCTGTTCTGGAGCACAACAGTCCTGCAATCACTCTTCGCCTCTCTATTGGGGGAGAGCCAGAAAAACACCCCAATGGCCAGGACTGTCAGAGCAACAGTAGGACATAAACTATGGCAAAGCCTGCCCAAGTGTTCCTTCATTCTCAATATGTTCCTGCCCTGTTGCTACATGCTTTTCTTCTGATTGTCATGTTATAGGTGCCTTTCTTTTTCAGTTTTGTCAGAAAGCATCTCGGTATTTCAGAATCTCATTATCTCCAAATTTTGTGATCATATTGAAAAAATGCATTCATAATTTTTGTAATTTCAATACTAAAATTTACCATCAAAATCACCACCAGTGGCAGCATTACATACACAGCCAACTGAGTCTCCCAATTACTGAGACTCTCACGGCTCTCCACAAGGAATCTCTGCTACAACTAAATAAACTTAACTTTGTGCTCTGCACTTTTGGCATTCCTCTAAGCACTGGCAGTGACAGCCTCTAGGTTACTTCTCTAGGGTACACCTTAATGAATGCAGCTCTCTCCCTAATTATGAGTTGACTACCAGAATGCATGCTAGGCACAAGGGTAGTCTGTAAAGCTCTGGTTTGTGATCTGAACAGACGTTAATAAATGTTACACTGATGAAAACGTAATGCTGCTACCTCTTTTTTTCTTAGTTTATGCAATGTTTTGAGAGTCATACAACTGAGATTTCTAAAAGTCATGACTTTGGTTGGGTAAGGACTTATTGATGCATGATGCTTTAAGTTAAGTTTCTTTTACCAAAAGTTTTCCGACAGGTAACAACAATGTGATGCAATACTGTAAATGCATCTATGATCAATCTATGATGATGCATGTGCACTTTCTCCAAACAGATCATTCACTTTATTTACCACTACCGTTCATTTCTAATAACAACAGACACAAGCACTGATGCAAGCATGAGTAAGCTACGCTTACACACTGATTAATACGTCTAAGGAAATGGCACCCCTGCATTATCTCATTCCTGTAGCAGAATAGAAATGATAAAAAGGCTACCAATTTAGCATATGCATCTCGTAAAAGGGCTCAATCATTCTTTTCAGCCATTCTGTATCAAGTGATAAATATCACTTTCCGCAAACACATGCAGAAACATAAAGCGCCTGAGCAGAAACGGTGACTCTGACTGCACATTACCCAGGATTAGTATACCAGCAGAGGTACTATTAATTTTCATCCTTGACATTTGCATTGACAATGAATGTGTTTCAGTGTGTGGATATATGCTTTCAGTGGGCTATTAGTGATGTAATATGGTGTATATGAATAAAATCAAATCCAATCCACAGAAACAAACCCAAATGCTGACATAAAAAACTCATGTGTTTGCTTTGGAAGTGTGTGTGTGTGTGTGTGTGTGTGTGTGTGCGCACGTGTGTGTGCATTTGTGTTTGTTGGAGAAATGGGGGGAGGAACTGAAGCATTTCCAAACTAAAAGGGACCAAACTCAAATCATCCAGAACAGAGCAAAGATGAAATATTCAGAATGCACAGGGCTGTGTTTACTCTGCATGAATGATGCAAATGATGCTGGTCTTGTTTCCTGTGATGGATTCAGTTAATTTTGTTGACTTTTGTCAGTTCATCTTCTCTCTCACTCTTCCCAACTACTCAGGCCAAAAAACTAAATCAAGACAGACATCTGGAAAAAAATTATTACATTTTAAAAAGTAGACACAAAAAAGTGTAAAAATATAGGTGGAAAGCACTCATTATTGTTGTCAAACCCTTTTGTATTGTAGGGAGCATATACTATAAACTACATAAAAATTTAATTGAAAATGTCTGATTGTTTCTCAAACTAGGTGACATTTGATAGCCACCTTGTATTCATTATTATCTGGCATTAGTGTTGTCCAGTAACAATTTCAGTATCCAAAATGTGACAAGTAAGCAATCAAAAGTTTACCTCTAACTGGAAATTGCTCTAAGGGACAATAACAGCTGATAATGCAAAACAAGTGTGTGTGTGTTATTCTTGTTTGAATTTCCATTCTTTTTCATGATTACCAAGTCTAAATATCTCTATTTTTTATTGTTGACTATTACATAGCTTTTTCATTCTCAAATCATCACAGCCAAATTGAAAATTAAATATGTGCTACATTGCCCACTAATTAAAATGATGGCTATTAATAAGGTCATAACATGTTCACCACAGCAGTCTGTTGTTTGGTATTACTGTGTCAAACTGAAAATCAACAGTGAGATGAAATTGTGCAGCTAGTCCCTTCACAAACACCCTTTTAATGAATTAGATGAGTTTTAAAATTGGCGAGGTCCAAAACCATTTCTGAACCTCCTTTCCTTATTGCAGTTCCCAACAACAAGGGTGTTCCATAAAGTTAAACCAGAGCACTGGAAACACTTGCCAAACAAAGGAAAATAACCTCTTCTCTCATTTACCTGCTGTCTTTAAAGCTTAACTGAACTGTGTCAACAAAGATCTCATTCTGTTTCAAAACCACAGGCCAAGCTAGCAGCTCTGAGTGCTTTCTTCTGAACAGGTGATTAATTTTAAAATCACTCGATTCACAAAAAGCCATTAAAACAGCAGCGTAAAAGACAGGCATGCCTCCTGGGCTTTTCTTAAAAAATGAAAATATGCCTTCTGACCCTTTAAATCATATGGAGAAACATCAGTGCATCACAAAAACAAGAAAACAAACCAAGGAAATGGATATACAAACATTAACCTTGAGCTAAGATGAGAATGCTTTTCCTTTTAGGTAGGTGCAGAATAGGTTTCACAGCCCTTGGTTGTGAGCAGTTTGTATTCCACACTGTATTTTCTAATATTCTGAGTCATTCTGGAAAAAGCTGCCAAATAAATGAAGAATAATAACAACACACCTTACATTGAGAAAATGTCATAAAGTAAACTGGTAAGTTCTGCGTCAGATAGTTCTGTGGGCCACACTGTGGGAAGAAACTGAGAGGATGCTGATTAAGTCTCTTGTGTTTATGGTCCTCATGGTCCTACGGTCCTTATTCTTTTGTCACAGTAGAATGTATAAAGGAGCATTCTATTGACTGCGTGAATGGATATGTGGGCTGGGTTTAATCATCACAGTCCCTCTGTCACTCTGTGGCTCACACTGCAAACACACATGCTGCCCGTCTATGTGCCCCGCATCAGGCTAACATCTGTCAGCAACATACCATTTGTTACCTTAAGCTGCACAGGCAGAACAGACCATGAAGCTTGAAAAAGCCATAGCCAAAAATGTAATGCCTGGATTTATAGAATTTGCTCAATCAATGAATCCCATCTAGCACAGAGGCGAAAAAATGAAATGATGAAGACCCACAGGCATGGAAAGAGATAAAACCAAGGGGCGCGGCAGATGGTGGCAGGGCTGACCTCTCTTGCCATTGTTTCACACAGCCTGCTCTGATGGCATGCTATGTGATTGTGTATTTCGCACCCAAGAAAAATCTCTTTTAACTGTTGTGACCTTTCAGAGCGCTTTTAGGAGAGTCCATTTACAAAAATTATCATAAACATTAGCTGATTCATTTGCCTGGCAAAGTGTGCAGCTGATGAACAGAGAATTTTGTGACCCATGCTCGCTCCTGATGAGGGTTGCCGGCCCAGTGGAGGGGGGGGGGGTTCACTCTCCCACCATCTGAGCTCATAGGTAGCTGTGGACTCAGGAGGAGGATGCTGTGGCACATGACTCCTCTCATGTGACAACCAGCACTTGCCTGTTTCCGCACTGCAGATGCACCACCAATTGCATGCTGCCTATGTTGTCGGAGGATAGCAAGGGTGAGCCAGTTGTTGCTGCACCTGTGGGGACCTCATAGCTGGAGTTACCAGGCTCACGTCTGCCTCCCAAACAAGCGTCTTTACCGTGCGGCCTGCAGGCCTTGATCAGTGATTTCATCCAGGTTATATTACAGACCCTGGACCAATGAAGGGAGCATGGTGTGGATTGATTCCTCAATGTTTTCCCTTTCCTATGTAAGGAAAAAAGGCTATTTTATTTACAGCTGGGTGATCCGCTGACCAAATTGGTTAACGTCCCAAATTGATTAGACTCATTGACTCACTGAGGTCATTACATTCCTTGTGTGACTCGAGTGTGAAAGAGAAGGGGAATGAGTCAGTTTCCTGATGAAATTCCCCAAGTGATTCTCTCATTGCAGTCACCAGATCATTCACCAGCCCTCAAACAGTTGTTTACTTTGTTTGTCTGCACAAACTTCCATTCCCTTCCTCCCTTGTTGGATCAGCTTGACTCTTGACTACAGAAGAGAAAAATAATTGTGAATGTCCACTACTGAGTCATCCCGTATGACGACATGGCTGTAAATGAAAAACACATAAAGCATGACTATGGCAGTAATTGAATGATTTCCAGAAATTTTGGAAACAATTTTCTCATCACTTCTGTAAAGAACAAAAGACAGGGATGATGGAATTAAATTATGAATAATCTTCGGAGCCCAAAGTCACTTCTCTGCATTTTAATTAAAGCTAGCCATGCATGGAAGTAAAACCAAATCCATTTTCAGTGAATAAAATTTGTAATCACCAATAGTTATCATTTTTTATCTTTAAACGAAACAAATTACCCCACATTTTCTTCAAATTGGAATGTTCAAAGAGGGGACTCACACATAAATAATAAACTCCACAAAAAGCATCATATTGAAATATCAATATGGAGGAGGGCACTGAGGTCTCTGCTGTGAAAACAAAATTGACAGTCAGCATAATGAAAAAATTTTGGCCGAATGTCAGGAAAATTATGACACTATTAATGAAGATCCATTGTGTTTATGTAGCATCATTGTATGGCCTTTCTGATAACTTCATACATGCACCAAAGGGGTGGTGGAGGGTGTGCGCATATGTGTGAAGATAAACAGTAGCATCCAGAAAATTCACATTCCAGCCCTGAATTTCAATAGCAACTCAGTATAGACATAAGCATGTTAAAGTATCTTTGTTCAAGGGTGGACACTGTAGCAGTGAGCTCTGCTTGCTGAGGAGCCGACTCCCATCACCTAATCCAGTATGACCTTCATGGGAAGACAGCAATAAGCAGCTGCAACACCTGCATTCTGCCCAGAAACATCTTCTCTGGTTTCCAAAATGAGCCATCACAATTCACAAGTTCTACACAATTCCACGGGCATAAATATACAGTGAAGAAACCACTGCAAGGACAATTGTGTGTGCATTCAGGTTAGCATATTTTCACCGGTTACACTTGAAAACTAACCTAAAAAAATACATTCTTTAGGAGGCAAACACAAAGGTTTTATGGGCTCTGAATAATTCAAGAGTGCTAAAGGCAAAGTTTTACAACTGGAGAGAGTAAACTTTGAGATCAATGCGCAGCTGAGGTGTAAACTTCATACAGCTACAAATATAAATATTGAATTTGTTCAAATGCATTGCTCTGTGCCTCAAACTAATACAAAATTCACAGCAAATAGAGTTCGAATTTGATAGCGTTGTAAAAATCTGTCCCCAAAATGCTGGGACATGAAATAGCTCTCCATATCATAAATAAATCTAACGATGATAATTTTGTTTATTTGCGATGGTCTATTACCATGACAGCTGCAGAGAACCATAACAGAGTTTTCACTGATTCCAACTGGAATTCATTTTGCTGTAGCATTACAGGGAGCAGGGGAGCTTAATGAGGTTAGACCTAATAGTGTCCATTGTTTTTTTTTGCTGTGGAATGACCCCTCTTCACAGTTCATTTCAGCCCCCTGGCCCACTACTCCATCATGTTCATACGATTTACAGGAGTTTAGGGGGAATTCTGCTTTGAGGTCATCCCCACTGCCTGGAACAGAACCAACAAATCAAAAACTTGCTTTAGAAAAGGCGCTAATCCACCACTATGGATGGCTTTCATTATGCCCTCATGTATTATACATGCCGGAAGTTTTAAACATTAACAGAATGCACAGATTGATTAAAGAGAACTTTTACAGCAGACAGATCTCATACGACCCTGGGAATAATTTCCAGGAATCTGAGATGGCAAGCTGCAGCAGCTTTTGCTATACTGAGATAAAAAGTATTTTTGATGGCCCAAGCCCGACAGACTACAACAGAGACATAGAAGTAGACCCAAAGCATCCCAGAAAGGACTTTGACTAAAGACCCAGGATGTGTAAATGGCCTAAGGCCTGGTGCACTTAAGAAAGCACGCAGTATAAACTGAAGAATTCTGAAATGGCACTTTCCATGTGAGAGCACCGTTATTTGTTTATTATACACAACACACACACATACACACACACATTTACACATACCAGAGGTGATGGTGCAGTATCTTTGATATCTTCCTCTGTGTCACCAAAGCCAGAATCCAGATGTGTGTCAAAAACCTTAGTCCGTAAGACTCCAGCAAAAGAGAACATCTAAGACAAACAAAATGAAATGGTGAATTAACTGGAAAATAAAGTAAGATTACTTTTATTAACATATGCAATTAACTCATTAGCTCATACACAGCTAACAAAGCTCACAGACAACATATGAAGGTTTTTAGAAACACTGTTTACATTCAGCCAATTGAAAAAGGGGTCTTAAATGTCAGCTGTCATTAAGCCCAGCTTGTGAACTAACGTGGTGTGACACCACCCTTAAGGCGCGTCACCGACCCCCTGCACATATTTACTCTAACTGCTGTCTGCTTTTCGTCAGAAATCAGCTTGTCACGAAACTACCACCCTGTTCAAGTTCAAACCATGCCATGCCACAACTGCTGCAGATTACTGCCTGGGCTTGGTACACAAAGAGTGTGACAGGAGACCCAGCCTCTAATAATTTCCATGCAGTGCGGTAAATACAATGTAGAACTATGTTATGAAAAGAATTCCCCCGTCCATTCAGTGGAGGTGGTACCAGTTATTGCTGAAGGTAGGGGGCAGGAGCACAGAGGCAGAGCAGCCACTGGCATGCCTGCCATGTTCCTGCTGCATGCTGAGACAGTCAAATGGAACACAGTGCTGGACTTGGCATTTGACCTCACTGGTGGATACCAAAACCTCACCTTGAAAAATCAATTCAAGGGGCCAGAATAGGAGGCTAACACTAAATCTAGTTTTCCATTGACACATATTTTGCATTTTCTAAGTTCAAAGAGGGTGTAATCTGTATATCAGATGAAAGATGAACACATTTATACAGTGCCTCAGGCTACATATAAACAAAACATAAAAACAAACACAAATAAGGACAAGAAGCTCCAAACACTGAGTACATTAAATCAGTGACATAAATCCCAGACAAAAGACATGTGCAAACACATTTTTACAAGAATACAATTAGCTCCCTTAAGTAGGCTACTAACCATACATTACATGTTCTATATGGCATTTGGGGCACAAAATGCAACTGGGACTGACTGCTTACTAATGCTGCTACTGATGACACAACAAGGGCAGGTTTTAAGGTGCAAAAACAATACAAGGTGACTGCACTGTTTTCTTAACTATCACCATAATAATTAAATCATGACTCCATAAACTTAAATATTTACAACAATACTCAAAAAGTTAGTGTTTATGACTTCCTGTAGTGTGTACTGCCATTAACTGCTTTTGTGTTTACCTCAAAACTATATGGCATCAAATGCACACTATTAGAATATAATAATCTTATCCCTGCAATGCCTACTTTCCATAACACAAAAAAAAAAGATTTTAGCACAGACACAGATATCTATATATTTAAATGAAAATTATGGAGCAATTATTCAATAAAATGCATTTTTCATTGTCTCTCACTAAATACTCACTACATGGAATTTGATTACCAGCTTGAAAGCTAGAATAAGAAACATTTCAGTATGGACCAAAAACAAGAGACAGCAGATGCAAGACAGACACTCTATGCATGTACATTCACATTATTGTAAAGGAACTGTATTCTCTGTGAGGTATGAGTGTGTTTTCTTCATGCTGTGTGTCATAATGGAGCTCATCCTGTACCTTATGTTGCCTATGATCGGCTGGCCTGTTGTTGAAGCTGTTTCTTCTGAGGGTCCACATCTTGATCATGTGAATGAAAGGGCTTTTCACAAAAGCACCATGCCTTGCCTATTTTGCTACAAAGAAAAACCAAAGCCGAGAGCTCCTTCAAACCAAGAAGGAGGCCAGGATGTCCCTGTTAAGCCCCCTGTCAAGTGGTGTACCTTAAGCAGTTGCTGCCAACGACTAAAGAGGCATGAGATTGCTACATGCGACTTCTGAACAGCATTAAATCATCTTCGATTCCACAGGCTGAAGCCACTCTCACTGTGCAAATACCTAAAATTGTACAGCAGTTTATATAGCTTTTGAAAACTCGTGATTATTCAGCTTGGAGGACTGACCAGTGGCACTACAGTGTGAAGAGCATCGCATTGTGGGATGTATTTCTATGGCAATGCCCCATGGTTCACCATGTTAGCACACCTTTGCTGTGGATGGGGAAACCCAAAATAAGTCCATACGTGGGATGCTTGTTATTGGAAGCATTTTTTGAAAAAAGTGGGAGGGGGAATTATGTAAGTACCCTCGTTTCAATTAGTACTAATGGATTATGCAACATGAAAAAAGTTATCTACTTTATATATGAATTCAGATTATCCACAAATTGCCAAAGGCCATGATAGATGACAAGCTTTAATTCATGTGTTTATATAACCATCATTGCACCCTGACAAGTAACTAACACGCTTTAGGTGAAAACTTTTGTGAGGTGTGGTACAAGAGGAGGTCAAAAAGGATGAGGTATTGTGCTCAAAAATATAAAAATATTTACAGCTCGAACTCTCAATGGGTGGGTGTTCACAGCAGTCACATACAACCCTTGTTTATTTACTGATTTGATTATCTATACACTTACTGTTTTAAGTTTTCTCTGATTTTTTTCTGCCCATTACATTTTATGTGGTATAACTTTAAATGGTGAGCTTGTGATATCCTATATTCTCTTTTCTTGATGGTGCTGAGAGCGTGATAGGGAAATGATGTGATACCTATATCCTCAGTTGTCAGAGTAAGATATGACCTTCTTTAGTGCTCACATATTGGGAGTACGTTCATGTCCTGCTTGTAGCATATTTCTGCAGTTCTTCTCTTGCCAAATGTCACTGTTTACAATACAACTGACTAAGTGGTGAGAAATCCATTCATCTGCCACCCGTGATTCACACTATGCTTTACTGTGCTTTCCACCACATGGTTTGAATAAAACCATAATCAAATGCATATGCAAAATCTTGAATGTATCTTTATTAATCCACTCCAACACCATATGTGGTGTAATCGATCAGTTCTGGGGATTTAATATTTTAATTAACATATGCAGCAGTCAAATTAAACAGTTGAACAATGACCTAAAAGGTAAAGATTGAAAAAAAGGAACACTGTTCCTTTTTTTCTACTGATACTGTATTTGATACTACATTTCACAAATGCCAGTGTGAAAAATGTGTAACAAATTCAATGGAAACTGGTGCACAGAAGGAGCCACTGTGATATCAGAAGGAGAAAAGACAATCGAAGGCAGAGACAATATCCTATTCAATATATCCTAGCTCTCATCTCTTACTAATAGACACCATGCTTACAAAAAACATCCCGAAAGCCTTCTCGGTGACCTGTGGGTGACCTGTGAGGTGAAATCCCCTTGGTTGTGACATGTGACTGTTAGTGAAGGGAAACAGCTGCCAGGGGTGGTGTGGGGGCCACATTTGGCTCCACTGCCCTCCCCGCACAGCTGGCTGGCTCTGCAGCGGTAAGGGGTGGAAGCAGGCAGATTACACAGTCACATCTTGCCACACTGCTGTAAGGCATGCTTCATGTTTGAAACTGTACAAATCGCTGAATATAACAAGTGGGTTTTTTGAATGGCAGTGTGGTGCAGGTGTTGGGGAACATCAAGAATAGCTACAGGTTCAAGTCTGGGTTGAGGCTGCACTACTGCACCCTGCAGCAGCAGTGATTATCCATCTGTACAGATGCCAGATATGACCTCTTCCATTTAATCCCAATCATGTAAGCAAAGCATGTAAGAAAATAGCACTCATGTTCCTTTCTGTCCAAAGTCTCTAACATATGGAGAACAATGCCAACGCTCCTCTAATGAGAGCTATGAAAAGCCATGTCAATAAGACTTTTAAGCTTTTTGCAGGAATTAGTGGTTTAACTGACAAAAGCTGTGAACAGGGGCAAATAATTAAGAAAAACAATGCATGAATTCCTTAAAACCCAAATGATTTATCTTCTTTCTCTAGCTCTGCACTGATACTATTTTATTGGACATGTGTGCTGTGGTCCATTTACACTAATATAAAGCCTGTCAATGGTGGCTTTGTCTTTCCTTTCACTCGTCTAAAATAGCAAGCGCGTTCAGAGGTAGTTTTGTGGACTCTGATTCTAACAATTCATTTGCAACATCTCAAAATAAATCAACAATAACCCAGAGCTAAATTCCTCTACAGGTGGTTACATTTTTCCCACATGCTCTGATATGTGGATGTCGCACAGCCAACTGAAAAAACGAGTGCTCCATGATGTCCCAAGGCACATTTAGCCTGTGCAGCTGTTACAGGGGAATCAATCCCTGTTCATCCCTCTCTTCCATCCATCTGTACTGAGCCAACTGCTTGATTGAGGTGTAATCTGGCCTCCCTTCCCCCACCGTGTGCAGGATGAAAGCCTTTCAGCTGAAGCTCTTACTCGAGGAACAGTCCCCAGTTTAATTTCTCCAGGAGACAGCCGAAAAGAGACACTAATACACAGCATTACCATGACTGACCACGCATGTAACATGATTTCCAACCAGTACTACAAATTACAACCTCTCAACTGTCAGGACCATAATTATGCCTAATAGGAACCAAGGCTATGGATGGCTCATGTTTATTGAGTATTTTATGTGGGCATGGAAACTTTTTTAGAATGTGAAACCAGGCAAAAGTCAACCATCATTATGACACTTACAAAAGACCCCCCCCCCGATTTCTTCTTATGTCTGAAGTACTATTGTAAATAAATTAAACATTATGACTACACAGAGAGAATTTAAAGATTTCCTCATCTATGAAGTTAGCATTAATATTTTAGTTACACTTAATTAAAAAAAGAGTTGTAAAGATGCTGAATTTTGATCTTTCAGACAGTAAATATCAAACCTGGTCTTATGTAAGAACCTCTGTTTTCTCTGTTGCATTAATGTTGAATGTGTTTACAAAAATGTTGCAGTTAATTGAATTAGCATGATAATATGGTTTGTTTTTATTTACCCAGACCCAGAAGACTAATGAGCATAGCAAAGTGTTGTGGATGCCTCACATACTACAGTCTCTCAGACTTGATTTAATTTTGAAAACATCGCAGTGGGTAAATATTATGCATAATTAGTATTTACTTCTCATAGCAGCTTCTCCTTTCCATGGTAACTCAATGTGCTCGTGCAGCTAAGCTTGGGGTTTTCAGTTTGGGTCAACAGACCTTTAATTAAAGTGTTAATGTGTCTTTATGCCAACAGATGGCAAAGCCCATCCCATGAACAGCATTAGGAATTACCAGAAAGATGTGTGTACATCTTACTAAAAAATACACAAAGACATTCCAAACAACAGTATTCCCTGTTGAGAGGTTTAGAATTATCCAGAACTGCACATTCTGAAAAAAACATGATTATTTTTAATACCATTAGACATTCTTCTCAATAATGCCTTATTCACAGCTGCTACATTGTGTCTTTGAATAAAATAACCAAGCAGATCAACTTTACAGTGGTATGCCTTCAGATTCACTGTTTCAGATCTTTGTTTCTGCTAGTTGTTGTGCTTTGTTCAGCAAACTATATTTGCTATCATTTCCTCAATGGTAAAGATGTATGCTACTTTGTAAATGTAATTATAAATGTAAATAATCATTACTACCTGAGGCCCAAATTCAAAAAATGTCTGTGTTTCTATGATCCTCAGTTAAATACTATGCAACAATGCAAGTGATAATATTTTCACATTCAACACCGTTTTCACTCACAAACTATTCTGAACACAAGATGGGGTTCAACAGCACACTTAGAAAAATACCGTTCCTTTTCAATAGCTGCACCACACAGAGAACACTTGAAGGCACTACACATTGCCGACTGGTTGAATGCAATCCTCATGAGAAGCATCATGCTCCAAGCGGAAAAACAACCATTTTTAAATAGCTTGTTACTTGCTGGAACAAGTAACCAACAAGTAACTAGCTTTTATTTTCCCTTCAAACTCTGTACCTCTCTGTGTTCATGTAGATGCATAACAGTAAAAAAAATATACTGCTGCATATAAAGCATAACAAGATGGCTTCACCCTATTCCAGGTTTGCAGTGTTGTTGTTTACAGCGCACAGTGTCACATGCCTAAATGATGTAAACAACATAACCATCACTTTTTGAATCAATCCACAACAAGGAATACACATTGAAAATAATCTATTCTACACAAGATACAAATATGGTGACTATTGTGCTTATAACTTAATGGCTTGAAGGATGTCTATTAAACATTTGGTCTTATCAATGTTTTTACTGTATATGCAATTCATTTATTCTTTAAGAACATAAATCCCATTGAAGCGTGCATAGTATATGAATGTACTTCCTTACTTAACATCATTCCCAGCTATTATTTACACCCTGCAGTCCAGATTTACAGCATCATGCATTATGTAATATACGGCATTCACATTTAGTACTTGGCTAAACAAATGAAAACAGTTGTGCTTTTTTATGGTCATGGCAAATGCATGATAATGTGGCAATGCAACATCACTAAGCTGCTGTTCGGAATCAACGTGGCAATTAAGCCCAAATACTTCATACATTGACCATCGACCTCTTTTAAGGATAATCTGAATGAAGTCTAGATTTATATTTATTCCATAGTCTACTGCTGAAGCAGCATATTTACCCTGTTTATAAACAGCCTTTCATTGCATAACAGTGCACATAAAGTTAAGTCAATTTATCTAAACCTAATGCTGTCTAGCTGAACATTGTGTCACTTGTTATTTCAGCTTGAAAAAACACAGCAGAAATATATTTCTTCATATGAATGATCCTTGTGTCAGTCCCAATGTGCTACATGAATGCCATTTCAGCAAACGTTTTTGTAGCAGAACCTAGGAGCTTCTCTGATGAATTTGGCTTGCAATGATTATTTGACATATTAATATTAATAAATTATAATAGTGCTCCTGAATACCTAATCCATCACTCTTCAAGCAGAGTCACAGTCATTGAAAACTACTGATCATGAGAGTAAGTGCATCGAAACTTGTGTACTGGAAGATTAACGATGATATTAAGAGAACTTAACAAGCTTAAAAAGGAAGTGCAGCAATGGCACATATACAGAATGCTTTCCCATAATGCTCTCAGTCCTATAACTGCCTCATCATCCACACTTACCATTAACATGGTAATGAAAACCATGCTGAATCAGAATAGTCAAGATGGCAATTTACTGTTACACAAAATATATAAAAACACAAGTAACTGAGCATATGGCTATACCAATACATACATCTGTACAGTACTTCATCACCCACAATATCATTACAAATTGCCTACAATCTAGAAAATGAAATTAGGAGTGATGAATGAATGAAAAGATGATGATTTTTTATATAGCTCAGCACTAATGTAAATAAAGACAAATTTTATGCTCATCTGCTACAGTCATCTGGTGAAGTTGGGCAGTGGCACTTTGATGTGCACTTCACATGGACACTGTACTCCAGCCTGTCTAAAATACTGCACATATTCACCGTGTTAGTGGAAAAATACAATTACATTTTTGGTCTCTGAGATGACGCATCTCGATTCCATACCATACCGACCCTGTCGACACCAATATACAAGGCCATCGAGACGGAGGCCGAGGTTAAATAAAAACTTTGACCCTGCCACTGATCGCAAATTACACAAGCCCTGCTGGTGGCACATTCTGTCTGGGTTACCACAGGTCCAGGTATAATACTGCCTGTAAGTGGGTGGGTCAAAGCTTCAATTTAATCCCCACTTGCCTGCATTAAAAAAACCAACACTTCTGGATCGAGACACTTCAGAGCAAATTAACTGTGCATACAGCATTCTAATATAGAACATCTGAATACCTTTGGAGTGGCCATTGCACATTTTCTGTATGTCTGAATTCTTAAAATAGTTTAATAGTCCTTTGGTACAGCATGCTGCCCCTTTATTCATTACTCAAAAAGCACAGAATAACACAGAAACTGCAGTTAATCCAATACACCAGCGATACCACAATGTAAAGTGCTCCACTAAGCACAAAGGCAAAACAAAAGCACATTAACATAACTATATAAGCCACAGATGAATAATTAGGATAGCTCTGTGTTTATCTTTTAAGATTATTCACCCACCCATCATATTTTCAAAGATGGCTTTGTACATTTAACAGTAATGTGCCTCAGCTTCCTTTTAAATTCTATTTTAATATCATTTTTATCTGGTTTTGAATAGCTTATGAAATTATGCTGCTATATCAATGTACTGCAATACAATATCCTAACAGTGACGTTGCTTTCTCATCCTTACAGACATTGTGTTAGTATGGGTTAGGTTAGTCTGTGTATTATCATGTGCAACAGCAGGAAATAACAGTATCCTCATGATGTAGTGCCAGTCTGGCTTAGCACAAAACCACTGCATGAATAGTTACATAAACTCAATGGCATAGACAAATCTGCAATCTGCACCAGTCCTGCACAGAGTTAATATCCCATTTACACAGGCACACATCCTTAAGCGGCGTAGACGCCTATGTATGCATATGGCATGTGTAAGTGCTTTCCCTGGTCAAGCAAATCCGATCTGACATCCTTGATGACAGTGAGTGGGATAAACTGGGATCAACACATGAGAATAGCTAAAAATACCAGCCTGAAGGAGACAGGCGTTGAGATGTCAATAACTGGGAAACATTCCCAGAAGATGAATAAAAAAAAAGACACGTTTGAGAAACCATGCAACCCCATCACAAGGACAACGATTCCCCTGTAGTCATAAAATATCATCTTATTTTGTTTCATAAGTATATAATTAGGTTGCCATGGGCTTACACATCTCAGTTAAGTGTTGAGCAAGCTATGGTAGCATGGGCTACATTTTATTCATTATAATTCACATTCATACAGTCAGGTCCATAAGTATTTGGACAGTGATACAATTATCACTGTCCAAATACATATGGACCTCACTGTGAATGTTTCCTTAAACTCAAGAAATTAAGCATATCTACTAAGCCAGTTCAAAGAATATCTGAATTCTTAGGAATCTAACTAATGATGAGTATGCAGTGCTTAAAGTACAGCAGACCAATGGAACAACAGCACCATTACTTGAACCACTTCAGCATGTGCTGGAAAGCATTCTCTGTACATGCATTAAAGGTTTCCATGCACATTTACGTCTTCTTCTGTATTTTTGACATTTTTGAGATTAATATAGCAACAAACGACAACAACAACAAGAGCAATAATAACAATTCTTGGCTTTTTGCCACTAGACCCTTTAGTAATATTACACTGAGGACTCTACAATCATTCAGTCACATGGCCTGATTCACCACTGATATGTTATAGCTTAGGTTACGCCCATTGCTCCTTTGCGAGCATTGGCCATTGACAAGTTGTCTGCAGACGATTCTCTGTTCTAGGCTTCTGATCACTGTGCTGCAGTGCTGCATATAATAAAATCAGCCCAGTAGAGGCTCAAAAATTGTCCCTAGCATGAGAGGCTCAGAAGTGTGTTCTTTACCATGCAGAGTACCTATACCTACATGTCACTGCAGGGCTTTTTTGTACAGCATGGGATTATGTGACTGAAGGAGTGGGTGGACACTTCTTTTTTTATATAATGAAAAACAAAGAAAGTGTTTCTCCATCCGCACCCTGTGGAGGACCTCTCAGAGGACACTCCTAAGAAGTATCATTGGCTTCCAGGTGCTGGCGCACACAGGGGAGAGTGGTGGTGCCATCGTACCCTGCTTATTTAGAGGCCTCTCCTTGGGCCTAAAATAATCACAGTTCAAGAGCAGGAGTATTTGAAGAAGGTTTGGAGATGCAGTATCTGTCTCATACAATCAAAAACAAAAGGGGGGAGGGGTGGGGTTTCAGTCACTTTTACCCAGCTGTATGACGGTTCTTATACAAAACTCTGACCTGATATCTGAAGCATCCTACACCAATAAGCAAAACTGCATGCAGAAAACAACCTCCCTTGGAGAAAATATGTGGATGATGGACACGAAAATGATACCTGTATTCTTGTTTTAGTGGCTAGCAAATTACAAATGACAGATTCCTTGCTAAAACCTTTGATATTGAAAAGCTGCTATTAATAGTTGTTCTTGTCTCCCATCAATACTTGGTGATTAATGGTAATAATTACATAGGGGCTTTAAAGTTTTTATGAAATCGTTACTACGGCCGTTAAAGAATAGGTGAGGCACATTAAACTGCTACTCAGGTTAACAGCGGTCAGCACACTGTGGGGTGAAGCTTTAATATTTTTTTTTATTCCTTGCCTAATCTGAACTGGCAGAACAAATCAAATATTTATAAAAAGAGAGTGAAAGATGTGTTATAGATCTTAGGGGCAGAAGCAAAGGATAAAGGAGAAATGGGAAATTGAGCTGGTCGGTTTACAGATACCATTTAGAGCTTCTTTCAATTGATATCCTTGCTCTCAAAATGACTGGCTCTAGAGAACCCCCGTGGCCCTGTGTGTTGATGTAAAATGCCCCAAAACACAAGAACTGCTCCTTCTGCTGCGTAATAGATTATATTTATGCATACATTCCATTCCTTGCACAGTCAGGTTCCAGCTAGACCTGTCTATTTTATTACTTTCTATCTGCTATTGTAATGACTACTGAATCAGTTTATTACTGTGATTATGATTATGCTATTTTACAATTGCTAATGCAACCATATTCGATTCTGATAGTGGTTTTCACCAACATGTTAGTCAGTCAAACAAGACTGTACACTACATGATGGTGAATCTTGACGGTATATTCCTTTTTTTTTCACAAGGCTTCCACAAGGCTTAAAGTTCATTCAGAAAAACCATGGACATGAAAGATGCAAACATGAATATTTCCTCTGTTCATTACATCATATATGCAATTAAAATCCCAGCACTTTGACCTCCAGTTCTCAGCACAGAAACAATAGATTTATGTAAGCTCAGCCTAATTCAGATTCAGATTCACTGACTGTCGTTGTTGTAGTGTGTGAGAATAATGCTGAAGGACATGTGGCCTTGCTGTGCTCTCAAGCCTTTTTGACAGGGAGACTCCTTCGCTAGGCTGCTAAGCTTGAGCCAAGAGCAGTGACAGGGGCCAAGAAAACCTCCTCCACTATGCCTGATTCAATAAACCGCACCACTGAAAAAGGGAGAGCATCTGAATCTTTCACAGACCAGAGGTATACACTGAGATGGAATTATCGGATTTTAAATCTGCACATACAGGTTTTTTTTCAATTCTGATAATGGTGAAAAACAAAAATAACTCATCGGTATGCGTCCATATGCTGCTCTTCTGGCCTCAGTCTGTCCATCACTATTTATCAAAGCTAACGGTCAACACTTTCCATTTTCATAATTCTTCTAAATTATTTATAGGATGAACAGATAAAGCTACAACTCTAAGGCCTGCAAGGGAAAAGAGGGAGCAGGTCATAATCCAGACAAACAATCCAGTGTTGATTCATCTTCTGAATATGATATCCACGGTCATAGAAATCCCAGTGCAAGGATCACCCTGCTTCCTGCACCAGCCCCACCACCTCCTCTAAACACACAAATGCCTCTCAGTTCCAGGAACTGATCGGGGGATGTGGATTAATAGCCTTTTGTACAGCTGGATTTGGTTTCTCCTGCTGCCTATATTATGTTCCGCGGTTAACTGATTTAGTTTCTGAATGAAGGCAGATTGCCACAGCACAGAGACAGGATTAATGCAGGAAGGTGTTGAAGGTGGGAACATTGGACTGCAAGTGCAGTAACATGGAAGATGTATGACAAATGATAGATCTATGAAGCACCTTTACATATGTCCCACATGGACACTTTCCCCCAGTAGAATTGACCACGCCCCTCTACTTAAGTGCTTCAAAAAGCACCAGAGATAATATCAAAATCCTTGCCAGTGCAAATATGAAAATCAGGTTGTTATGCTGGTACCTGGAGGCTGATTTCAAATGGAAAGAGACTTTGGTCATGAAATGAAATGGGCAGGAGACATAAGGAGCATTAATGGATCAGTAAGCCTGGCTGCTGAACAAACATGTCCAGAGGACAGTCCTGATTGAATAAAGGATGATGTCAACACTGTGTCAGTGCTGCATGTAGTTAAAAAGTCAACATTCAGTCACCTGTCTCTGTGCATGCTGGACATCTATTAAGGTTCAAAGACTTAGCAGACATCGACAGCAGCAGACCCTGTAGTCATAAACAGTGTTCTCACTCCATTCACTTTCATTCAATTTGCAAACAGACTCTAAACAGATTCCATAAATCAGACTTCTAACACATGCATGAATCCCATCAAAGCACCGTTTATGCATGTGATATTATTAAGGGCCAACTATGGAAGCATTTTTCATGAAATGGTTTGGCTTATTTACAATTCTCAACAAAATGATTATTTCTCCCATTTCCTAGGTGATATTGACAATGTAAGCAAGTTGCTGGTGGTATGTGACACGTTAGGAACTTTCTCTCTGGAGAAAATCACAGTCAGGATCCTCTGTCATTTTCATAAAATATAACCATGTAAGCAAAACATTAAAATTCTTAATGGGCTATTGGGCTTAGAATAAGTACCATTGTCAGTGTAGGCAGTGACAAATTTGTGTATCAGCGATGTTCAGACTATACATAAAATGAATCCATGCAAATGGAGTGTTAATAAAAGCCAGAACAGCATTTATGAGTATAGATCACAGATGATGGTGTGACTGCCTTTTTATGAACTCATATTGAGGTAAGGATTCCATTCCAGGCAAATGATCAACCAAAGTGTTACATCCCTTCAAAAAAAACATACTATCACAGTGTATCTTTTTGCTTTCAGGAGAAAATAATACTTTTCAGCTTACATTAGTGACAATTTTTTTTATTTAATGGCTGAGCTCCAAATAGCTGTACAGATCTGTGCTTTCACAGCAATGGACGACAACATACCATCCTGCACTAGCATAAACACATTCTGAGATTTTGAAGCTGTGAAACACCAGCATTTGAAACAAATTGTGTTGGGGACCTAATTCCTCTTAAAGAAAATGATAAGATAGATTAAAGTTTTACCTACTGGGCTTTCCTGTCATTAAACTGGTATTAAGTGGGATTTCTATGTGAGAGACACAGAAAGTGTCAAAGGTCTTTAAGCAGGAGCTGTTATCCCCTGCAGCTAAGACACCTGAAATGGCATCACAATATAAGCCGTATTACAACAGAGTCCCAACGGAGCAGAATAGATAGCTGGGGCTTACACTCTTGTAAAGTTATATGTTTGAGAATCTTTTGGTACTTTACAGAGTACACTTGACCTTACAGCAACTGTTTTACTGCCTTCACACCATGGCTATCTGTCTCCATTAACACAACACTATTTCACTCAAATAGAGACCTGACAAGAAAAACAACTTGTTGTGATATAACATTTAACTTTAAGGTTCACCTCTTAAATGTAATAAGACATGGAAATAAACTGATGAGCATGTCCTCTAGCATTTAAATAAAGGAATCAGAACAGCTATTTTAAGGATTTTTTTTCCTTTAATCATGTCTCTATCCACCACTGCCCCCCTGTACACCACTCTAAGGAACGCTGCGGCTGGGGTGATACTCCCCAATGCTCCCAAAATGCAGTGAGCCACTGACTATTTTACACCCTGCTGAACAAACAATGCAAAGAAGAGAGTTTGAGCTGACAGGAGAAGAGGTGTATTGCTCATGGAGTTAACTGGTAATCTGAAAAACTGGCATGCTGCTAGAACCAAATATTTTAGCAGTAATCTCAGGAACCCTGGCTGAGATTATCCTACCATACACCTGGTGAGATGAGGCCAATTGTGTCCTTCCACTGCAGACTCTGGGACACATAAAATGATAGAGGCAAGGCTACAGTCATTTAGCAGATGCTCTTATCCAGAGTGACTTATAATGGGGAGCATATACTGTAAATGCATCCACAACAGGGTAGGAGCAACAGTGGCACAGACCTGGCAGACACTACTCTCACAGTAGAGTGCGCATGAATAACAACAGCAAAGTGGTAATGTATTTACCATTAATGTCATTCCTATAACCCAGATAGGAATAATCAAGTGAAGATGCCATATGCCATAAAATGCTATATTTGCACTGAAAATCCAATAAGTATGAGGGGCTGTGGGTAGTGGGGGTCAAGATCCAGTATGATGGGGTGGGGCTTCAGCTAGCAGCCATACCACCTTGTTTCCTTCAAGAGCCCAACTGTTGAAGCTAAGCTGGTGTGAGCTTGGTTAGTACTAGGATGGGAGACCTCCTGGGAATATTAAGTTGCTGGAAGAGGTGTTGCTGGGCCAGTAGCGGAAACTCTACCCTCTGGACGAGAGAGAATTCCAATTCCCTGAACAACATGATGGTGGAGCTGTGCTGTAGGCATCATCCTTTGGATCGGAGTCTGCACTGAGGTCCTGACCCTCACTGGTCATTAAAGATCCCATGGTGCTTTTCAAAACAGTAACGGTGTTAACCCTGGTCTCCTGATTCATTTCCTTAAATAACTGGTTGTCTGCTAGTGGCCACCTAAATAACCCCTCTATCTGATTGGCTAAATTATCCCTTGCAATCCCTGCCCATGCTGATTCCCCAGGTCATCACTGTAAAAGGGAACTGAATTTTCAGTTGACCTACCAAGTAAAATAAAGGATAAATAAAAAATATATACCTACAATTACTGAGGCATGCCTGTACTTACGGTGAGTGCATCTATTGACTGAACCTCAGTCAGAGGCTAGATTTTGGACACTGGCACATGTCACGGTTTATTGGAATCTCATGCAGTACCCTTTAATTTCTACACATGGCCAATTAAAAGCTCTGCAAGAGCCTGACACACAGCTACAGTGTGAACTCTTCATAACTATGAACAATGTCAGCCACAACAACACCCACAACCCATCAGAAGCTATACACATCTGCTCACAGCTACAGAATGACACACACCCTGCCATGGCACTTTCAATTTTCTGCTCTAAAATGGAAGAGGGCTAATGCATTGAGGGTCAAAACAACAGACAGCAGACAGTCAAAAAAGAGACAAAAGCACAAAGACACAGGCAGCCTTTTTGTTCCTCAAAGAGGGCATTGATGCGTTTGCCAGCAATTGTGTGCACATGTCCATGGCTGTTTACTGCATGTTTCTGTATGTCTGTAATTCACCACAGGCACAGTGGATGGATAATTGTCTCATATGTTCATGGAAATGCACATCAAGCCTGGCAATCCTTTACTTAACATTTGTGTGTTTTAATACATTTTGAGCTTGAAAATGAGGGATTCAATACTTCAATACTCTAAAGAGGTGTGAATAAGATTTTTCCAAACACATGGTTTATTTGTTTTGCACCCAGCAGGATAAAAAATAAATAAAAAGGAAAACTAACTATGCTGCTTTTGGTTGAAGTAATGCAATTACATTTAAAGTCTATCCTCCATTTGAAGTGTATTCTCTTCATTATCACTTATAAATGAGAGTCAGACGTTTGGGGTTTCCTGCTGTGAAGGATGACACTGTGATTGGCAGGATGCGATCTGCTCGGCTGTACTTGCCATAAAGACAGGAAGCAGAACTGTGGTTAATGGGAAGCAGATGGGACCTACAGAGCTTCAGAAAATCATTACAGAGCAGTGATCACAGGGCAGTCACCACACATGGTCTCTGAGCCCTGGCTCAGACAAGGGCCACCATCATATGGTCCAAAATCAATATGAGCGGAAACTAATGTGGGATTTCAGCACCCAGCTCGGAGGGGAAGAGGGAGGGGGTAGACATTAAATAATGCATCAGGAAAGCTGAAACAGTAATTTTGTCTATGATTTTGTGCAAGGTTAAGGACTGCCTTAGCATCTATGTAGCAGAACTGTAAGGGAACTGGGTTTGTAACCCAGTCTCAGAAGTTCCAGGTTTGATTCCCAGGTAGAGTGTTGTTGCTGTGTCCTTGAACAAGGCACATCACCTGAACTTTCCCAATAAACAACCAGCTGCATAAATGAATAGTGTATAAAACTGTGATCTGATTAAGTTACTTGAGATAAGATTTTGCTGAATTCATGATATATAATTTAATGTGTTTGACTAAAAGAGTCATATGGAATAAGTAAGAATTGCAGCTAACTTATTTTAAATACATTACATACCAAGACATTTTAAAAGAGGCTTCCCTGTGAAAGTGGGCCTAATGAAATTTAAAGAACACACAGTACAATGAGAAGATTAATATCACCTTACTTTCTGAAGAACAGTGGTCCATCTTCTTGAAATACTGTTTGTAAGAGCAACAGCATTCTCCCTGAAATGACAGAATAGAAATGTGAATATTTTACCAGTTAATAAAAAGTAATGCATTCTCTAGTCACACATGAATACTCTTACATTTGCACATTATCATTGAGGAAATCCATAAAAATTGCCAATTTGCACTTAAAGTCCATGTAATATGATTACGTGAGCTGCTCCCCAAGTAAAGGTTAAACACAGTCAGTGTACATATAAATATTGCAAACACCTTCTGAGACTGAAATGTAAAATTTCATTGCAGCAATTTCTGTACCACAGTTTTGCTGATAAAGCTCTTTGTTAATCGTACAACTAATACTGACCACAAACATGGTTTCCTATCTACAGTTGCACACTTGTATAGGTCTTTGGGGAAAACAAAGTACCCTTACAATGCTGACCCACTTGTGTTTTAGAGTCAATAAACACAAAACAATTTTAGAAGACTAGAAAAGGCGTGATCGGAACAAGTAATGTTTGCGGATGTGTGTTTAGAACAAATCCTTCTGTGTGCCAATAAGGTTAATCCTGTAATCATCACAAAAAACAAAGCATCCTGTGCTTGCTGCAATTTTAGGCTCACTGCCTTTGGCATTAATGTAGTCATGCTGGCTGCTGCTGCCAGTGATGGAAATTCTGCACGACATAACCCTTCTCGCCCACTGTTTGCACAACACTCCCCCTCGTTCTGCCACGAAGAGAGAGTGAGTTCTGCTATCAAACCAGCATCGATGGGCCAAACATAATTAACAATTTTTCGAAATGCCAGTCCCCTTACTTCTGTACCACTCACGATATGACTGGCAGAACAAACAAAAAACATTTTTAAAAATCTTGTGGAAACCAATCAGCTTGATCCGCCACAGCACACAGCATGTGACAGGTGACCTTACCATTGGCATTTTAAGCTTCAATCAGACAGAGATGTATACTGAACATGAAAGTAGTGTATAATTGCAACATAAAAATAACAGTTATGGGTGTTTGCAATGTGTTTCCAACTCATCTGCTGCTCATTTCAGCAAAGCACGCATTTCTCCAGGGAACCTGTGGTGAAATGACGGCAGAACAGTCCCACACAGGCAGCGAGGGCTCTGTTTGAGTATGGGAGTGAAGCAACACTGAGTTCAGAGGCTCCACTCTCATGCTCATTGATGTCAGACGATCCTGCTGGCAGGAAATGGATACTGCCGAATGCCGTTCGGCCTTCACACGGCCCCCATCAATCACACCAATGCGTTTTTCTTTTCTGAAATTCCTCCTATTCTTCCCTATTGGATTCCGTAACAGGCAAAGAGTGGAGGTTGTCAGAGCGTCCTGATGCGGAGGGATAAATCGCCGCCTGATCGAGATGCCTGACAAAGCTTTTGTGGTGGTGACTCTCAGAGGAAAAACAGCAGGAACTGCATACTATGAAATGGTATAGGCAGTTATGTCAAAGGCAAAGCTTTCCAGGGCTCCTAAAGTCAGGTTTGATGGGAAGGATGAAAGATGTCAGGACTGCTGTCCCCAAGATAGTAGATCTCCTAAAAACAACAAGAAACCTTACAGCTTCATTGA
The DNA here is from genome assembly GCA_022829145.1 of Albula goreensis. Classification (NCBI taxonomy): domain Eukaryota; kingdom Metazoa; phylum Chordata; class Actinopteri; order Albuliformes; family Albulidae; genus Albula; species Albula goreensis. The sequence goes on from CM040755.1 coordinate 12,590,160, forward strand.
AAAGAGAACTAGAGAACAAGTGTAAATCAAGAGTATATCAGTGGGAAAGAAGGAAATTAGAGTGACAATACCAATGAGCTCAACTAATGTACAGTAAAGGAGACCAAGGGCTAAATCTATGCATGGAGCATGCATGAAAAATGACAGTGAGTGAAGGCACTGTGTGCCGGACAAAGAAAGAACAAACTAGACACTTGGCTAAGCATTTACATAAGAAGAGATGACTGCATTCAATACGGGATCTTTGTGCATGTGTGTGTGCCGGCAAGTGTGTATTTTGACACATGCACGTGTTAGTATGTACACAAGTGTATGTGGTTGTGTGCACGTGTGTGAGCTAGCATATGCATGTGCATGTGTGCTTGGCTTTGGTAAATCTTTAGTTTCTTCTTCTTAGTGAAATGAATGCGGGTTGCCCTGTCAAGGCGCCATTGCCAGGCTACTGTGCGCTATTTGGACACCTGGTCATGCCTCACAGCACAGGTGGGTTCAGCAAAGGGGTTGACACAGCCGTCCCCGGGGGGCAGTGCAGGGAGGCAGCCTAACGAGCCCGCCTCACCTGCCTCTTTTCTTTATCATCATTTGGCTTTTTCTTACCACACCCCTAGAAATATGTATTTTGTATGTATTAACACAATATACAACACATGGACATTGCACATGTCTGTCATGCTGTAAGGTGCTCTGCTAAATAATAGGGTCTGCTAGATACCTGAAAATTCATCTTAAAAAGTAAAAAAAAAAAAAATATTTACGAAATATATGCACAGTGCATTGCCTGGCTTTAAACATTTTACTTTCAACTATACTACATATCTTCTTTCCAGACAGAATTTTTTGATGTTATTGTGTTATTTCATACATTTCCCTAACATGCTAAATACCATACTCCTATCCCCTCTCAGGTAACCAATCATTATGTTCCACAGGGAATGGTCTTTGTGTTACAGCAGTAATTGAGTTAGTTGGCACTTGCCATGCAGCCTGACCTATGCTATCTAAAGTAATCTCTGTGAATTGTGCACTATGGAAGGCAAGCAAGCTCTGCAGTGCAGTTTCTCACATTAAAACTGTTGCATATGACAAAAGCAGGTCACCTGTACAGATTGGTCAATATTCTTCACTGCACACAAAGATTAGGAAAACGGCATGTCTCATGTCATATGCACACAAGAAATGTATGTCCTTCACAAGACCATAGTCTCTGTCAAATCTAACACTGTAAAATAGCAAACATTTTTCTTTGATGTGTTAGAGGTTATTAACGTAAAGACAAAAACAAGGATGTAATTAGATTTCTGATCACGGACATTTACTGAGTATTTTGGGACTTCAAAGAGAAACTAAAAAGCTTATTATTCATTAACTCCACATCCCTGCTGGCTATTTCAAGTGCACAGAACTGTACGTTAAAGTGCAAACAGACATAGAATTTCTCATAGATTTCTCACACGTAACCACAGAGAAAAGAGGGAAGTCAGCACTGAGAAGAGAGGCACAGCAGTGGAGAAGCAAACAGATCAATGGCTACACCCTGTAATTATGGCTGCACTGTCACAGTGGGCTGAAGTCAATAAATGCTAAAATATCTCTTCTTTCATGGGTCTCAGGTGCTGAATTCTGTAAAATGCTGGTCCCTTCAGATTTTATACTTGATTTTCCTTTCCATAATTTATACAATACATTTGTCACTTTGTCCATAATTCCAATTATAAACACTACAGAACATGCAGTGCAAGAGAGGATTAAAACAACAATCCATCTACAATTCTTGGCGATGCCTTCCTATGCACATGCTGTTTATAGTTTTGTATTAATTAGAGAGTCATATTTTAGTAATAAATCCCATTCTAAGATGGTGACGCAGTCACATGCACATGGAAAAGTAGGCCATTGTAAACACCAGCTGATGCCATGTATGTGCGCTCCTATGCTCTGGAGTATTTCATCAAGCTGCAGCAGAAGGAAAATACAAACAAAGCAGGGACACTGAACAGTTGAATATACCCTTTACTCGATTTACAGATTACAGTAAGCAGGGAACCATATTGTTTGTAATAAAGGAAGCACTGAATACACTGTGCACTGAATAAATTTCACCATTCCCCTCCACTGTTGCATTAGCACACCTACTCTAGTTTGGTGCGTACTGTATGTACTTCACCCAGCAAACCACAGATTAGTTAGGCCAAGCAAAATGCAGCATTCCGGGTTTTCTGGAATGAAAGGTTACATTGCAGGGGTAAATTTAGACATGACTTTGGCATTATGAATGTGCAGGTCTTACAGGGAGAAGCTCCCATGTAACCAAGAGGGATGGAGCCGTTACTCATGTATGACCTCTGTGTGGTAGAAAAAGGGTAAGCAGCTTTCCCTCGGTGTTCTGGGGAGCAGAAGGGCTCATTCTGTCCAATGCCTTCTGTCTCAGATATGGCAGGATACTTCCCCATAATGTCTGAGTGCATGCAATGGTTACATATCAAGCTAAACAAAAATGGAGTCTTCTCAAAGAAATGCAAAGATCAAAACAGGTTGAACAGGTTGAACACCAGTCACCTATAATAACCTGTGAGAGAAAGTCTTTATATTTTATAATATCAACAAACTCATCAGTCACTGGTAAAGATGATCGAAGTTTATGATATCTAAGAGTCAATAAGACCACAGAAGGATTTGCAAACATCGGTTAAAGTTGCAATGTGGCTTCACAATTATTCCTCTCACGGCCCAAACATTTGACAAGACGCAGCACAAGGGGATGTTTTACATTTTCTGCAATTCCAGCAGGAATCATTTGCTGGAACAGAGTGTGCCACGCTTTTGAAGGCACAGTGTCGCAATGTGCAGGAGAATAAACCAGTTGCTGGTTGGCTGGTCTAAGATGTCATTTTCAGTGGGACCACCAGCCAGTCACAGGGCAGACTGATACATGTAACCAGCTGATAGGTTGACCCTTGGGCCACAGCAGTTCTTTTGGGGCCTGGACTAGCCACAGAGAGCCACTGTGTGCTAATGAAATACGTGATAGTGCAGAGATGACTTCATCTTCTAAACTAAAGCTCCTCTGGGGAAAAGACAGAGAAGCCTAACACCCATTTATCATCTTAATTTGTCTCTATGTCACATTAAAAATCCTGGCACAAGTGTCTCTTCATTTAAATATTGGTTTTATTCATGTTCAGCATGTGTGGATTTAAACAGTGGTCATGGCTATATTCCTTGAGATGCTCAGTGTTGTTCTGTCTTGTTCATTTCAAGATTGTACCAAAATCAGTAGGCTCAAAGTTGGTAATTATCACTACATTTGTTCTATGACAAGCATGACTATTATGACTGCTCAGGCTAAGGACATGTAACAGCAGCAGGAATACACTGATGTGAAGAGTTTGGCAAACCATAAGCACTGGCAAATCTGTATCACCAGAACATATGCTGCACAAAGAACAGTCACAACTGCATTTAAAGTAATAATTCAGCTTGAATCTATGGCTCTAACAGAGTTTATCACTTACTTAACTCTGTAAATTGAGGGTCGGAGCCCCCCAGAGACTAAACTGACAGACCAACAGCACTGCAATAACACAGATGACGAGAGGAAGAAATAAGACAAAGAATGAAGGAGAATTTTGATGACAATGAGGAATTACAGCCAGAAAAGAACTAATTACTAAAGACTCCCCAGCATTTACTTGTGGCACCTTCCATTATGCTCATTAAGCTTTAGTGTGTATGTAACCTATACAAACAATAAATTACATTATGATAAAAAAATATTAGTTGAATAGTTGCAAATAACAAACATACTATATCTGAGGACAGAATAGTGATAAACAGCACCCTGACTTGTACATTTTATTGCATCTGACCATTCAGGCAGTCCTGGGAAAAGACTGTGCAAGGTTACCCTCCTGTAAAAAATAATGTAAAAAAAACATGATCTCTTTCCTCAGAGACACCATATTGAATTTGCAACATTTTTCTGGCAGCTGCTAATGAAGACCGAAATAGCACCCATAGCCTCGCTGAGCAAAGTGTTTGGAGCCGCACATTGTCTGAGTGTATGTGCCACACTCAGCTGTTACCACGACAATCAAAGCAGGCTGCATTCATGGTCATGGCAACATATGTACAAGCAACAAAAATTGTTGCTTCGTTAAAGTAGGGGGAGGAGATTATGTAACGAGACCAGTATTTTCTGCTTACGTTCATTACTGCTTGTTGTTCCCAGATTCCTGAAACATTTTTGTGCACACATCATCAGTGTGACCAGGATTTGTCTGGTCGCGCCATTATATGCTGAAAAAAAACCTGAACAAAGTGCTGAATATTTGTGCGAGGGCCTTGTCAATACTGGACAAATGAGGGCTGGTTTCTGATATCTGCATTACCTCTGGAAAGTGGGCTGAAGCAATAAGACCCTGTGTCAAGACATGGGGATCGAAGCTTAGACTCAGGTGAGATCAATTGAGCGACCTTCAAAATGTCTCAGTGCTCCCGGGTCACACCGGACTGTCATCCTGGCCCAGCAGAGACACAGCACCTGCCTGCCTCGGTCTATCCAAAATGCATTTGCGAAATCGGGTCGGGAGTTAGTGAAATATGTGCACTGACAGAGGCAGTAAATGTCGCTGCACTACCAACTTCTCTGCCTTCTCCATTTTTTCCACTGATGAGGCCCTTAGTACTAAATGTGCCGTAAATATTGTGGGAAACAGACAAGCAGTTGGCAAATGGAAAATGCAAGAGGAAACAGATGAATCGAAAAAATGCAGACTGGTGCAGTGCAATGAAAAAGGCTGTCACTCAGCAAGGCTGAGCTCTTTGCATATATCCGATGGGGTTGGCACGGTGATTTACCATGATGAACCTGACTAAACAGAGATTAAAAAAAAAAAGTGTGACACGCACCACGCACATCTTAACACTGATTGATTCGCCATCTGCACTGGCCAAGTTTAAGCACATGCAACTTATTATACGACACACTATCTAATCATTTAATTGGGATGAACTTCTGAGCCAGTCAGCAAATGCAGTTTAAAATTGATCTGCATATTAGTCACTGGCTCCATTGATTCATAATTCATGGAATTCTAGGTTATGATCATTATTATCTACAATCCATAGCCTGGCTTATGTACAATAGATGCAACTCAGTGCTGCACAGTCGGAAGGCAGAACTACAAAATCCCATCTGAAAACCAATTTTTTTTCTATAGATTTTTATCTATTACATTGTGCTTTTGTTTAATCTCCTTCTAACTCTATGTCACCTTGAAAATCTTAAGCACATGCATCCCTTTAGCTGAAGTGTGAACTCATTACTAAAATTGGCTAAGTAAGAGATCTGAATGAAGGTGGAGAGTATGCTGAGCCTTAAGGGTGTCATAAATATGTTACACTGCTTATCCATATGGTTGAAATATTATGTGGTGATCAGTACCCCGGGATGAAGCAGACTCCAAAGTTTAAACAGAAACAGTACCTCTGAATGAGTGATGTTTAGGAACCAATGTACATGACAGTTGTGACCCCACAATTTCATTTTCTAGCAGTGTCAGGAATCCCCCTTACATAAGTCCCCTACCATAACACAGTACCACCAGCGCTCCATTCTCCCACATTTAGCCAGACCTTCCAGACAGACAGCTCATTAAGTCAATGTGCAAAGGTGCAAAGCGACAGATATATGATGTCTGTGACACAGGCAACATAATCAGTGTGTGTTTGTCTGTGTGTATGTAAGATTAGCATCAGCATATAGTAAAAAAAGTAATCCCCACTGCTGAAGTACTTTGGGTTTGAATGTGTGTGACAGCAAACACACCACTAAAAATATTATTAAACCTAATTCCAATGATTCCAAAGCTCTCCCTAGTTTGTGAGCTACTTAAACAGGATGTGATGAAGGCAGATGACACAGACAAGACAGAATTCTTTACAGATGATTAGTCAATGAAGCCTCTGGGCATTGTAATTTCATTTTGAAGACGGACAGTGATTCAGGCTCAATCTGGTGGTGGGGGGGTGTTGAAAAAAGAAAAGAAGAGGATCTAACAAAACAATGTTATTTGTTTTACAGTGTTTTATGACAAAATGCAGATCTGTTAGCTGAAAATGTTAAAATGAATAATCCCTAAAAATGAGCCTCAAGCCTTAAATCACAGGATGCTTGGTAAATTTCCACACCCCGAACTTGCAGTTTCTATGGCAATCTGACTTGGTCAAAGAGAGTGAAAAGAAAACACAGATGGGAAATCTGGAAGACAGATTTTACACCACCAGACAGGAACTGGCATAAACCCACATTTATAATATTCTAGGTTTTTATTTATATTTAATATGGCAAAACTATACGCTTCCTCCTTTTTCACACAGATCTGAATTTGCATTATCCATCACATGAATTTATGGCACCCCTTTGCTGGCAAAAGTAAAATAGATTAAAACTCTGATTTGGCTTTCCCTCAGTTGTATGAACTGATACCCAAACTACATAACAACATGAGGAAATCTCATCTACCGTTTCTCACGCTCTGACTGTTAACCCAGGAGTCAGAGCTATCAGAACCTGAGGATATTCTGCAGCCAGTGCCTGTGAAAGACCACAGCCATAGGTGTTTCAAACTTCAAGAGCATAAGAGAAAATGGAGCTGAGCAATTTCTCCCGGGCAAACAAAGTAATTACCAGTCAGGCTCCATGGTAAACCCTTGGAGCAATTTCTTTTTGAGAAAAGCTCTCCACTCAGATGGACCTGTCGCCCAAAACCCAGCGATGCTCAAAGATGGCTTCTGGGCCACTGGGTCAAACAACTTCATGTCTTCATGCCAGCAACACAGATGCATCTGGCTTAAACAAACACACACTGCAAATTCCCTAAAGAAAGACCAGACTGCTTACAGAGCACCACACAACAATCTCACAGAGTGATTTATGTTATGTATGTATTTTGCATTTCATTTTCAAAACTTCACTGAGCCTGATCATGTGGGGGCAAAATTACATAACAATGATCAAATTGTTATGTAATTGTTTACTGCAAAATTGGCATTCAGGACAAAAAGAGAAAAAAAAACATGGATGGCATGAATTAGTTTGAGGTTTATATTTTCTTCCAATCTATCATCAGAGCTTGCACCATGTGGGTGTGTGGATTGGTTTCTGATAAATAATTAAAAGTGTTTCATTGCACACTTTTACAAAGATGCAATGTGAGTTGGCGATAATGGAATCAAGGATAAACTAAAAATGTGGAGGAGGTATCCACACACTTTGTTACTGTTATGACTAAAATGTATTTATATTTATAGGGTGTATAATTACCCAATGTAATAATCACAATGCATATGATCTTCAACTTCAGTATATTGTTTTGAAATACTAGTAAAAAAGCTATTTCCAAAAGAACAGCATGGTAAGTAGTTATCAGATTCTGTAGTGTCAACACCTATGTGTGTGTGTAAGTGTGTGTCAGAGCTTATCAATATAGAAAAGCAGCCTTACAGAGATAGTGCATACTCCAGTGCATATGAACAGTAGATAACTTCACTCTCCAATAACACTAGCACAAATGGTCAAAGCAGTATACAGTATATCTTTAAGGTGTCTGCAGAAAGCTCATGAGCAGCAATAGTGTCAGTCTATCTGAAAACAATGGTACCATTTGTTTATTGAGTCCAACCATCCATTGATATCATTTAATCATAGTTAATTCATAACTGAAAAAATATTTATAAATACTACATTACATCAGTTTCTTTCATTTTCATTTTTTTCTCTCTATTATTTTAGTCGTTGTCCAAACCCTGATAGTCGCACCGCTATTCACACCAGCATGTGAGAGACTTTTGGGACTTTCAAGGAGGCAAATAACTTACTTTCCAGAAATTGGAAATTAACAAAAGGCCAGAGGAATGTTCAACACAAAATTTCAACCTGACAGACATTATTTCTACTCCCAAAATGTTTCTGTCAAATATCAAAAGCAGAAATAGCTCAATGAAGTGCACCCTCCACACCCAGCACAAAATGTTCCCAGTGATTCACACCACTCAGCTTGGCCTGAACTGACTCTCTTGTAGTGTAATCACCTCTCTGCTACATCTGTACCACCACTGGTGAGGTGATTGGACAAGGCCTTGGTTTCATATTGGCCCAAGCAGGCCAGTAAAATACTGTACAGACTTTAATAGCCCTCGGTGATCCAGCAAGCAAGGAGCACAGCTTTGCACCACAGGGGCAGCACTACTGTTGATTTCTCACTACCCCCAGTTGTTCTCCATCACAGCTTTAACTGCCATAAAATATGGCTCTCCTTTCAATGTTCGACCCAAATGAAAATAGAGTGACCTTAAAACACATGGAACTTTCATCACTCACATTTTGACCTGGCCTGGAGATTCATCACTGCTGGTGAGGTGAACATCCTCCACACTTTTCTCTAAGGATGTGGGGCTGAGGTCAGGGGAAGCAGGATGGTCACATGTGGAGATGTCCGTCTGGCTGCAGAGCACAGTGGATTCAGGAGCCGGAAGGCTGTGGTCGCTGGTGTCAAATGATGTCATAGTCTCCATGTTCGGGCTAGAACCAGGAACAGCCTCACTGGCTTGCAACAGGTTGGGGCAACTGTTCACTGAACTGCAAGAAAGAATGAAAGATTGAAAAAGTGAGAGAGAGAAGAAGGAGAGGAAACAAAAATGTCAACAGATGGAAGATTTGAATTCAGTTAAGGTGATTAACTGGTTACCTTATTGACCCATTATGTCCACAGACAAACACAATGCTGGTGTTTCATGCAGGCCTAATTCTGCACAACGCATTTCATGGTTGGAAGAGTTTGTAGGGAATGCAGGATGTGACAGAGATGGACGATGGCCACAATAACGCTTTTTACTTTGCCGGTTGGCCCCTTGTGGCACGCGACACTGAACCTTTTCGGCACAAACAGGGTTCCAGTGATTCATGGCCTCCTTAACTACAGAGGAAAGGTGTCACTTCCAATGAGAGAGACGTGCCCCAGGAAAGATTGCAAAAAACACTCCAAGCACTGGCTGATAGGGGAGGAAACTAAATATCTGCAACAACCTCTTTAAAACCATCAGAAAGCTTTTTTAAACAGTTATGGAGTAAAACAAAATAAAGTAGCTCAACTACAGTATCACATCATTATGGCTAATGTGCATATGAGAAAGGAAGGGGGAGATTAAAATGCTATATGTCAGCACCTCTCTGACTTTGTTGCACTCTATTTCCCTTCCTATTTGCATTTATATTTGAAACTGAATTTGTGGTCTACATGGTTTTTAACATTATGGATAAAATAAATACCACAACTTTACATCCATTTCCTGATTAAAAATGCTTTGAATTTTAATCTTGATGTTTTTATAGCCATTCTTCACAATGAAATAATAGTAACTAAAACCAATCCCCAAGAGAAAACACTGTTTCAGGGAAAAAAAATTCTGATGCTGAATGCAGAAAACAATGCCAATGCTACTGCTCCATTTTCAGCAGGAGGTTAACAAGCAGCCTCCTCTGCTAAAAATGGCCTCGAGCCTTCTAAAGGTGTGCTGAACAAGCACCAGAACATATCAATTTAGAGCAGATTAAGAGCAGAATATATCCATTTAAGAGCAGGATACATCAATTTAAGAGTGGCATATATCCATTTAAGAAAAGAATATATTAATGTAAGGGCAAAATATATACATTTAAGAGCAGAATATATCAATTTAAGAGCAGGGTATATCAATTTAAGAGCAAAATATATACATTTAAAAACAGAATATATTCATTTACGAGCAAAATATATCCATTTAAGACCAGGATATATCCATTTAAGAGCAAGGAATGGGTCCACAAATCCATCCCAAAAACCAAAGTTTTTAAAACTTCATCTCATTTTCAAACAGAGGGCAGTGCTGCAGACTGGGAAGATCCATCCCAAAACCAAAGTCAGGGCACTGTTGGATTGTCAAGCACTGTTGGTTTTCAAGAGCCTGCATTCAGAAGAAAAATAAGTCCTCTCTAGTGAGACTGTGTGCTCTGCACCTGAGTTAGATTCGGCCATAAAATGCAGTTAAGTGCCACTGTAATGATGCTGTGAAATCCAGAAGAGATAAAATAACTTTTTTTTTTTTTTTTTTTTTTACATTTGCCACATAGCTGACGTTTCTCTTCTTAGTGTTAATGCCATTCACAGCAGCTATTAGCATGACTCAGCACATAAAATTGAACAGCCATTTTCCAATCTTAAACAGACTTCCAGGTACAATACATTATGCCATAATGTTCAACTGTTGAAAAAGTCTTAAATTTCAAGTGCAGAAATCAATTTAATACGACAAAAGGAAATATCTGGCAATATGTATTTGAAGAGACCTGATTAAACAATTACAACAGAAGGCACAAACACAGTGAAAGCTGCCAATATTTTTAAGCACTAACATAACCCTTAATTTCATTAAAACACTAACAACATAACATTATAATCTTGTTAAAACATCAAGTACTTTCCTCTTACACCCATGACACCTGAATCCAGTAAGTCTTGAGTGTGTTGAAAACTCTCTAGCGGTGTATTTGAAGGTCTTATGCAAATCCTTTTATAAAACAGAAGGTCTTGTTGTAATTATGACCCAATTTTAATCTAACTTTGCATCTTGCATAATTTCATTCTAAACAAAACCTGAAGTGCAAAAACTGCAGGACGCTAGCAGTGCATGCTAATCCTCAGACTTTACTGTTGAGGGCCTATTGTATGAGAGTATTTCACCATGTTTCAATGCTTCAATATGACAACAACATCATCTTATTCTAATCCATGCAGTCCTCTCAGCAGTTATTTTTTCCACTGTTTTATATAAGCCTCCAAAGCATGCACAGGCTGCTGTTCTGACACAGAGTAAACACAAATCTTGAGCTGAGATATTTCATTAAATGATGGCTGAATATCCTTCCCACTTCCTGTTCTCAAGTTACCAGAGAGCACACAGCACTTTTACTTATTGTATATATGTGCATGTTCAAACACATAATAACTAATGACTGTTCTCTATTGGTGTAAATCATAGTGCTTAAAGAAAGCATAGGATTTTCAGTGAATATTTTATTTTAATTTAGCATATACAAGGTGTGGCTATTAAATAATGACACTAGTGCTGAAGAAAAACACAAAATACTTCAAGCTATGCGTAACAGCGAACTGAAGACACAAGCGGTTTGAAACTTTCAGGGGTTGTTTATGCTTGCCCATTGGTCAATGTATACCACATAATTTGCACATGTACTCTGTGGTTCAACTTACATAAGCCCAGTCTTTCATATGAGCCACACCTCATATGAAATAGTCCAATAAATTCGGTATGCTGATTCCCATTTGTTGACAAAAAGATGGAGTACATTGGGAGAGGTTGAGAGGGGAGAGGCTCATATTGTAGAAAATCACAAACTGAAATGGACTAAGCACAGAGGTAATTTTTAAACTTGTGTCTGAACGCCCACTTGATAATTGTTTGTCAGGATGATAAATCACTGCTCTGACCACACAGCAAGGCTTTCCAGTTCTCACAAATTTTTATTTTTCTCTTGTCAAAACTTTTGCGTTTTTACTTAATATTATATTGTGAATTTTTCTATGTAACAAGTTTGACTGAAAGATTGCATCTGTCTGAACAAAGCCTACATCCAGCCAAATAAAAAACCTGAGTTTACCTTTAAGAGTAAGTCTTTAAGAACATTGCCACATATTTTAAAACAGAACTGTTGAATATGTATATTTATTCAAAAAAGGGGTGAGAATATATGGTGAGAAAGATAGAATGTGAACTACAAAGTGAAAAGCAAGATGTTTTTTATCTCCATGGCCACTTTCCACAGTGCATCAGTTTTAGTGGTCAATGTGCAAATCTTACCTGTCCATCAGGTGAGGAGATGGGGAGCCCGAGCACTGTGGTGATGTGTGAGTGCAGCTGGAGGGCTCCATTTTGCCATTGTTGTCTTTGCCCAGGTCTGTTTCCCCTTGGCTGCTGTCAAGAAATCAGACAGGTAAACTTCAATGCAAAATCAGGAAAGTAACTCAGTGCCCCTTTCTGCTACTACTCCTGTGGGTAAGTAGTGGTGAAATGCCATTGCTGAAGATTAGAACAATATCATTTTGGCTGCATGCCAAAATTAGGCAATTCTTAGGGTACGTTGTGACCCATGTTTATTGGCTGCACTTAAGTCTCAGCGCTCCTGAAGCTCGTCTAACAAGATCGGGAAGATGAATAAATGAATGAAGAGGTGCCGTGAAGGAAAAGCTGGAAAGCAATCTGCCGAGTTTGAAACAGCTGACCCCATTCACCTCTTCATTCATCACCATGTCAGCTCCTAGTGTGAGCGGCTGCTACCCTGCTACCTGAGCAGCTCCTCTGAAATGTAGGACATGGACGTCATGGAATTCATGTATTCATTCCAATCTGGGAATGCAAATGAACCCTGTCTTCCGCTTGACCGAAGGAACCACCTCAAGTAGCAGAAGAGGGAACACTGTGTGAGCCGGTGTCTCTCAAAAAAGAGCTTACTGGAAAACACCAGAGAATAAATCTGGAGAAAAACCTTAGACTTGTTAGGGGATTTCACTAAGCACCAGGACACAGCAGCTAAAATATGTCTGTAAATACTGGATAATATTGCTTATAATTACGTAAACTGGACAGATCTGTTTCAGAATTAAACGAATCGATAATTTCAGATTAAATATACATTTGTTTCTTCCAATGTCACTGTCTTGTACATCCAAATGAACAGCAGTGAATAAAATAGCATAGTAAATGATTATAGCATACTGTACAGAAAAGTTCACAAACAGCTAAATAATTTCCAAATAATATATTGGCCACTGAAATACTTAAAAAGTAATCTGAGAAAAGATTTAGACATATATTTGTCAAATCACAGGAGGAGACAATTCATAAAATAAAATGTGTACTCTGCACAATGTACAGAAGAAAGGCTAAAAAAGCAAGCCTAACAAAGATCATCCATTACATATGGTTAATGCTGTTTATCAAAATCAGATGTTAACTGTGTTAAAGTCATGAGTTTTAATGCTAAGGAAATAAGAAGCCTTCATATGAAATCAACATGGCCTCAGCTTACATTACGTATAGATGATTTTGCCTGATTGTGTGCAGGTTTTTCTGGCAGTACGGCGTCTCTGAATTCTGACTTTACCGTGGCATGGACTCAGTGATGCCTTACTACAAAAACCTGTTTGGATTTTGCTCACCGGTTGCATCAGTGATATCAGAGAAAAGCAAAAATGCTGGAGTTCTGGAAGCAGAATAGGTTGAGTCTGTATTGAGCTGAAATGCAGCAATCAGCCGCTGATTGGCTGGCCCTATTTGAACCTCAGACTGGAGCTGCCTTGTGGGGAAATCTGTCAAGTGTGGCTATGAAATAAATCATTTCTGAGTTCCTTGGACAACCTTTACTTGCACCAGTGTGCGAAATGGAAACAGAAAAGATGTTCGCTGACAATATGGCAAACAGAGAACAGACAAATGTACACAACAGTTCATCCTATGAGCTCATGTTAGTGGGTACAATTAAGTCATATTTTAGGTTGCTACCATAATTATGTTTTGCCATCCATAGTTTACTCTATTTTACATTTGATTATGGCATGGCTTCTAATTTATTCTACTGCAATAGCAATATCTTCTCTCGTACTAACCCAATGACTTGAGTATCCATCAAACAGATTAGCCCTTACAAGTGTTTCACTAGGGGAAGGTAGTGACATCCCATCAGAGCTGTACCACTTATAAAAATGCGACATAATCCCTGCTGACGATGTAGATATGCACTCTGACAGCAAGCCTGCAACATGGTTCCTCTCACGCACCAGCTACATTTGGAGTATTTAGCTGGGTTCGTTTTAAAACTAAGCTGAGCTCACTCGCCTCATTTCTGTTTCCTGAAGTCAGAGCACTTGTGTTTTCCCTCAAGAGGCCTGGCAGCATTTGTGTGCCACATCCTCCGCCAAGCAGGAGCACACCTCCTGTGCTTCATGCATGCCAGGGAAGAAAGCACTTCTGTTTGAGAGGCACTCCTGCTACAGCCCCAGACGCAAACACAACGCATCAGAAATAATTACCTGCACTGGGACACAAGGTATATGTTTCCCCCAGTGCCCCACACCACTTCCTTACATGTACAAAGTACTGTATATGCTCAATTATTGTGCCATGTGGGATTAGTTCATTTTTGTAACGTGACCTCCAACAGTAAAAAATGAGCATTGCTCTGGTAAAACCTGCCCCAGCCAGAGCTCTATCAATCATACCATTGTGCTGTCTGAGGAACACTGAGAAGCAAGGGTTTTTCAACAACTTTATCCCCCAGCAAGCAATTTCTGTTGGCTGTCTGGAAGGGTCTGAGGTGCTCCGCTTCAGTGCACTTCTCACAGCCACATGCACGCGGTGACGAATGAGAGGACTGATTATTTAAATGCGAGTCCTGCAAACGGGGAGGGCGAGGGGCAATGGGGGGTTGTTTGAGGGTGGGGGTCTATGCGGTTGGCAGAGCATCAGTTTGTGATGCCTGGACACATTTTCATAGTGTGGCACAAATTACACAGGGACATCCTATGCCTCCAAAAATTTCACTGTTTCTTGGAAAAATACCAACGTGACGCACTACATTTCAGGAAGGCTGCACGAACAGGAGCCAGGGAAAAATGGCGAGTCCCTCTGGGGCCGAAATAGTTGCATTCTTTCCAATCCCAACGCTGCCAGGGAAAACAAACACGTGTGGCCTCCTCTGAATTACTATTCTTTTCGGCATGCTTTGATCTCAAAACTTCCTTCTTCGGTTTTCTGAGGGGACTGGGCAAACCCAGAAGTGGAACCCAGATGTCCTTAAGCTGCTTTGTGAGAAGCTGGGGCTTTTGTACATATATTTGCTGAGGGCGTGGTCACCCTTTCACCTTCATTTCCACAACAAGTGCATGAAGTGATCCTGGCTCACCCCTGGACTCCAAGACGGAACACTGTCACAGCAGGAGTCAACTCTGTGCTGCTTCAAAGGCGGCGGCAGCTGCAGCCGAGACCAAATCCAACACAGGTTCCTGTCCCCGCGCTCCGCCACATTTGATCAGCGCTGTCGGCGCAGCAGCCTCATACAGCGAATATAACAGCGCCCAGGCTTTTGATGTGCCGGCGCTGGAAGATAAAAGCGCATTTATTTTAAGAAGACAGCGCGATGCGGCCCGTTCGGGATGCAATTCACTTGCCGTGTGTGTACATTTACCTGCATTGGGGTGGGGGTATGAAGCGCCGTTTTGTTCAGATTTAAATCTGTGAGGCATTTTGGAGGGTGGGGAGGCAGGCATACCTGGCATCAATGTCTGTGTCAGAGAGTCTCGGAGTAAATGGCTCCCTGAGGCTGTGCTCTGCTTGTCCTGCAGCAGTGACCGTTGAATCACTGGGGTCACCCAGGTCACCTCTGTCCCGCTGTTCAGATGGAATTTCCTCTACCACTGTAGGTAACAAGTAGAGCAGCGGTGAGGAGCTATAACATCTTAATGCCTTAATTGCACTCCCACAAAAACCAAGGCAACCGAGTGAAGACGTCAGCCCACATAACAACAAAAGGATTATAATTACTTTTTTTAACACGATGACTTGATGCAGTCTCCTCATTTTTCGAGAGCAGCCTTAAAACAATACTTATCAAATTATGCCATTATCAGATTATGTTATCTAATCTTCCCCCTGCTATATGACTGCTCAGCTAACACCATGTCTTCGATCAGTTCAAGGACGATACACATGACTACACACATGAAACATGGGGCTGCTCCAGGCTGTAGATGCCTATACTCTGGCTGCAAACACATTAGGAAAGAGGATGGCTACTTTCCTTATTGCATCTCACTCTGCTGCATAAGATCCAGCATAAGAAATCACTGATGGAACCCTGGGAAGAACTGCCAACTGTACAGGAAATCCTGAACTCAGAATCCAATCACACTTTCAACCCCCATCCCAAACCCCAGTTTCACTGTAACCTTTATACAAAATGTATTCAGAACTGCAGCCTTATGTTTAATGTATGTGGTAATATTTGGCACATCCATTTCACTACCACAGAAGTGCACAAATCAAAAAGGATGCATTCAATCACAGGTGAAGGCGAACATGCAACGGTGCTTGCATTTTGCATGTATTTTCTGAAACCTGCAAGGCTTCAGAAAATACAGGCATATGGCCTCGCTCATAAGCGGGGCACAATTCAAACATGATACTCACTGTTTACTTGGATTTTTGGGCTTTGTAAACTCAATTCACTGATTTTGTTGTTTAACTTAAATGCCATACCAATCAGAGCAGACAACATTATCAGTAATGCTTCCAAAAATGTGTGCCCTCATTTGTGCATGAAAAACCAGGTGAAATCCCGAGTGATTGTTATTAGAGAACTGAATCTTGTATCTTTCTCGTCTTTACTGCTTCAGCAGTGATAGTGAGATGGCTTAAATTCAAGTCTGTGAGGAAGTGGCTCTGCCAGCTAAGGCCCATGGGATTGGTTCCTGCGAGGATTCCACTCTAGCTCCCAGTCCCCACAGTGTCGCGGAGCATCAGCTGCCACGCTGCCGCAGGGCCAGGAGAATACCTTGGCCTCGAATCCGGGAAGCTCAGGTCAGCCCTCCTCTGGGAGAAAACCAACCATCTAACATTCACCCTCACTACGCTCACCTGACAGCTGTGAGTACTGCCTTCCAGCAGAAACACACTGCAACAAAGATCAGCTCATATATTTTTAAATAATTTATATATTTTTTTCTTACTGTAACAACAGAAAAGAACATACATCTGATGCAGTGTCGAGTGGGCAATAACTACATCTTCTATATTTAATAAGTCACAATGATTGCCTAGACATTTGAGATGGGTTGATTCATATAGTATGTTCACATTAAAAATATCACTGTATACATTATGAATGGAGTATAAAATAGGGCCTTGGACATTTTCTGGGAAACATCTTGGAACACTATTGGTTATGCCTACATTTCCCCACTCATTCCCCATGTAGAAATAGCATGAGCAAGATGTGGAAAAACACCAAGCTTTCAATGACGCTTACATGGCACAACAGAGACATCTACTGGAGAAAGAGAGACATGTTTAAATGGCAGACCTCAAAACACATCGGCATGAATTTTGAGGGAAAACCAAGAGTAAATGAAAAATCCTCTTATTTTGCCTGTTGAGACATGCATTTGACACAAGCTTTACTCATTTAATATTTTACCTAACTTTGACACAGGATACAAGTAATTGTTTACTTTTTTGCAGTTTGGTGAGCTGATTTTTGTGATTGCTTAACATTCCATGAAATAAACTATCATACTAGTATGATTGCTTACTGAACCAAGCCAAAGAATATCTTGCATGTTTCCATATCTGTACCTATCAACATCAAGAATTAACACTGTAGCTGGGGGTCTTTACGCTCTCGGTTGACTTCAACATTAAGGTATAGTCCACTTTGCTCGCAAATTAAGTGTAATATGAACTGCCACTTTGAACCATTTTAATGGTCATCATGTCATCAAGTTAAAAATCTATACGGTATGTTGTCGGCGTGGTGTATACTCACAGTACATAGACAAGCCCACCATGCCCTTTTTAGGGAAGTGAATGGTGCTCTGGGTGCGATGTTCCCCCTCTCTGTAAAACTAAACAAAGCAAACCATACCTGAAACCAATATATAGATTAAGAAAAATAAAATATATAGAATATATATGTAGAATATATAATTATGTATTTCTTAATTTAGTTGTATGTGTAACTCCTAATTCAAATTTACTCCATACAGTAGAACATTCTGGATGATTATCAAAACATGCTGAAAGTGAAAATGAGGCTTGACAGTAGACAGATGCTGAATACTGAATACTGTTATGGACTGCCAAGAGACAAAAAATGAAATTTCATGCCAGGGCCATGCCAATGGTACCCACCACCTGAGGCAGGCTTTCCACCAAGCTCAAAACCTCATCTTCTGGGATTTCTAAAAGGGAATGTAAGATCAGATGAGAAGGTTGTTTCTCTTGCCGATGCAAAATTCAGATAATGCTTCGCCCAAGCGCAGCTGCAAATTTTTCAAAATCTTCCAACTTCCCAAAACTCACTTCTGGTATACACAGCATGCAATATGCACACCTGTACATGAAGAGCACTGGCTGTCTTCTACATTATATCAGGCTTCAGTTCACAAATCTATAAAGATTCCTTACTAATTATTGGTGAACGTATACACCTGCATACCACTATGGCACCATTGCAGAAAGCAGGACTATACTTTATGAAAGGGTAAAGGCATACACTGGAGTACCTGTTGGTAGTTCATAATACATATCTAACATGATTTGGTGGTGAGTTGGTCTGTCATCATCACTGTGCAAAGACCACCACTGCCCTGGCCCTTCCTGGAAATTAAGAGTTTGGAAAAAAGATTACAATGGACACAATGAATTAAAATGGTAAAGGAGATTTTTCAAGTAATAAAGTCAACAAAATGGCTGAATTTCAAACTGTAGGGAAATACAGAATCTTTACAGGACTTTCAGCACCTGTGTCCCTAGCTCGATGCTGCATATTGGGATCCGAACAGAGCCCAGAAGCAAGTCCCACATCAGTCCTTTGTCCCATACCTCTACAAAGACAGCTCTTTCCAGGTCATTGATCTCACTGTAAATGGACAGAAAAAGGTACTTTTTTCACTGTGACACCAGAAAGGTACAGCACTTTAAATCAGTTTCATGGTTATACTCTAATCTAATTTGAATGGTTCTGTGGAACTAGCATCTTATTAAATCTCCTCCATGTTTGTCCTCATTTTTTAATCATAAACAGTGCCACTTGCATTATTTTTGTGCCAATGACTTCCTTAGCAAGAAAAAAACTGCAGCCAAAACCTATGAGCCACTGGTTTATTTTCCACACTACACTACTAAAAAGAGCATGCTATTACACGAACATACAGTATATGTATGAAATGTATGCAATAATATCTGCTATTTTTAACACTCATTTAACAACTGAAAGGAGGATTATACTTACAATGCGTAGTTCTGTTCCCATGATGGCTGATTGCTTCTCATTGATATTGTGGTAGCTTTCAAATTCCTGACTTGTATTGTTACATAGGCATTGAATTTATCTAAGGGGAAAAAACAAACTCATGCATATTTTAAAGATATCAGATGTTAATACCATGGCATTTCATTTGATCTCACATGCAAATTCTGCATATCTACTTTTTTAACTGCCTACAACATATTTAGATTTTCATTATTGTATGCTTTTGACTATTCAGACAAGAAAACAATCTGGATGTAAGCTGATTAAATAGGACCACATCTCTCTATCTCATCCTGAGGCTTTTCCAGTGCTTCTTTTCTCACATTATACTTATATAGTTTTCCCTTTTTTGTTTTAAGTGACAGTCTCTTTAAAAAAATGTCCTGTATGCTCATGTTATGGCTATTGCTGTACTATAAGAGCTGCCAGCCCTCCTGGTTTGGCCATGAGTCTTGCAGAATCACCATCGATCTCCTAGTGACAACAAAGCGGTCTTGAAATCTTTGACAAAATACCGGGTACATAAAGAATGAATGCACATATCGCATACCAATTTTAACTCTGTTGTTGCTATGTGGCTCTATACTATTTTTCCAAAAATGTGTATTAGTAATTTAGAAGGGAGACTTTTTCATGACTAGCCAAAAAACATGCACATTTATGGACACATTTACCAAATAATTTGTACTTATAGTAGTTTGTAATACTTTTGGCAAAGTGCAAGAGAACACCAACAAGACAACACAAAGTATCTAAGAAATTACATGAATTAATGTGATCATATACTACCAAATGAGTTGAAGGCTTAAACAGCTCATATAGCCCATTGCCCTTGTATCACCATGTATGGAAAACATCAATATACTGAGGTATGGCACATTCACTTGAACTGATAATGAAATGATTCATGACCCTCTCTGTAAGATTGTGACACTGTATTGATCTACCTGCTATTTATACCCTCCCTAAGTATTATGATTGCATGGCTACATTGATGTAATTGATTGATTTCTCAGAGATGGAGAATTAATTAGTTGATGAAAACACATGTTTAAGCATTAGCCATACAGCAGGGCCAGTTTGCTATATTTTCACCATATGATTGTCAATCTATGCTTCAGTCATGATTTTACATACAGTATACCACAAGCATATTGTTACAAAGCAGCAACTGAGAGTAGACTTCTGCCAAGCATATTCAGTATATCTTCATGTTTATCATCATAGCACCTTATCCATTTTTTTATTTTTACCATTACTACCACACTGCTTTTGCATGGGCCAGAAGATGGGTTACTCACAACTGTAGAGACTGTTTAGAAGGTTGGGAAATCCTATGTACCAGGAGTAGATCGGCCAGATAACTGGCTATCAGAATTGCTGCAGGACTGGACATGATCCTTTTGATATTGTGAGACATTAAAAATGGAGAAAACCTGCCACTCAGTCTCTTTTCCTTGTAGGGGCCCTT
Source organism: Albula goreensis (assembly GCA_022829145.1). Lineage (NCBI taxonomy): Eukaryota > Metazoa > Chordata > Actinopteri > Albuliformes > Albulidae > Albula > Albula goreensis. Next base: position 12,610,772 of record CM040755.1, read on the forward strand.
GGGAGAGCAAAGCAATGAGAATGCTTGGCAGTGCAGTTGTCCTTTAGGGAACTGTGGTTACATGAGCAACCCATCGATCTCTTTCACCAAGGGAAGGGCTGCCAGGGGGCTGGGAATGGTCTTAACAGGCTTTCACACAGGAGGATGGCATGGTAACACTGCTGTGAGGGCAGTGTGCAGGTGTGAGCTAGATAACCTCTCAGGCTCACAGAGAGCGAAACACACAAATGTATGTGCTCCTTGATACACATGCCAATTAGATAAATTGATATAAACCATCAATAGGGCCCATATATGTACCTCAAGAGACATTGTATCTATGTCAAACCTTATGTATAAGGCATTTCTGCCAGTGCAATGTATCATGCCTATCTCAGAAACCATTAGATAACCAGTACCAGCAAGTGACCCATCATACCATCAGGATTAATGAGACAATGCTTGTGATGCTTTTATAAGGGAATGCATAGATGCAGTAAGGGATCATGAAGTGCCTGCACTGCTCAGGTCAGGGCTGGGTGGTGATGTGAAAATATGCATTTTATAGATTCACATGGTAAACTAATCCAGCTGAATATGTAACAAAATCTGCATAAGCTCCTGCATTTTAAGTAAGCTGTGCTGAGAAGCTTGTGCACAAATCAAGACACGGGTGCGCAGATCTCAGCGCAACACAGAGGGAAGGATATAACTCATGTCAGCCACAGGCTTCAGCTGCACAGTCAATTTCCACTGTTGCATCTTTGTCCATAGGAACGCTGGAAAATTCCATTATGTGTGTGATGAGCAGGCCCAATGACGCTGTAGCACAAGCACATTGGTCCCCAGTGAGACATGCCCTCTTGTAAATCTCTGCAGCACATTTGTACTGTGTGGGAATGAGGCTTCTTCAGACAGCCCAAAGAGGGAACAAGGTCCTGTTATCAGTGGATCGATGCACAAGTGACGATGTATAGCCACTCTCAATTGTTCCAGCCACATTCATGGACTCACCTACACCTTTTGTGGGAGGCTGGAACTCACATGAGGCTATTCCAGGCTGCAATGATCTTTGCAGCAACCACTGGTATGCAATAAAGAGGAGGGAATAGTGGAATGTGGCCTGTGACCTGACTGAACTGAATTCTGTGGTTCAGTGGCACAGGTGGGTTCTACTACAGAGTCCTCAGGTGTTTGCTTGTGCTTTCTATAATAATATGTCCTCCCGTGTGAAATTCAATGCAAGGACTACTTGGCTCAATGCATGGAGCTAGCAAAGAGGTTAGTCTCGACTCTACCCAGGTACCTTGGAAATAGAACTCCAGCTCATAGTAGTTGCAGTTAATGACATGACAACCTACACATCTTTGGGGGTATGAAATTTTAGATGTCCACTGTCTTGGGTACCATAATATGGAACTCGTCCATTACCATTTCATATGAGATACCAAATTAGTCTACTTAACAAATAGGAGCATTGTAGACATCTCCTGTACAGCAAATTCAGACATTTGAATTTGCTGTACAGGAGATTCAAATGTCTGAATTCACAAGACTACAAGACTATTCACAAGACATGTGAATTTTTTTATTTGGTGAAACATCATAGTCATTGCCCTCATCTTTTGAAGTCTGGGTCACTGAGTACCTCCAGGGTGGATGTGGTGGCCAAGTGACCCTAAAGGTGGAGGTCTGTCAGAGGAAGAAGCACTAAACAGGGAAGGGCGACCACAGACGCCAGAGGCATGCTTCAAGCGGTTCTCCTGTGAGCGCTGCTGGAAGTTGGCAGAAGCGTCACCTGAATTATACCATGCGAGCGCATCCTTAGTGTGCCGGGGGCCAAGCCATAACACCCAAGCAAGGTGTGACCTTCTGGAGGCAGATTTATTATTCAGAACAAGGAAGTGCTGCTGCATCGATCAGTGCAGTTATAAGAATACAGGGGCAGAAGAACCCTTGGTGAGTAGCCTGACCTCTCAGCAGGATGCCAGGTCTTCACAAAAATGTCAGTATGAAAGGCAGCATTAATGCCCCCCCAAGGGAACAGTAGCTGTACCTTACGCTAAGTATTTAAGATCTCATCCAAATAAATAGGCTTACTCACAAAATGCAGGCACAATAATGACAGAGGGTGACTAAATGGAAAGGTAGCACCTGTCATTTGCTCAGTAACTTTACAAACAGGAAGGCTAGGTCACATGTGTAATATGTGAACACACATCCAGGCATGTGGGAAATCATATTAGGAGGAAGTCAGAAAATTGATGTTTACAGTTGAGCCATTACAAACTTTTACTGGCATGTTAATTTTCAGACTTGGATCATTATTTAAGCACCATTTCCAAACTACAAGATGCTATGTGGCTTAAAAAAAAAAAAAAAAAAAAAAAAAAAAAAACAGGATGAACCGACTGGGCCTTTCAGCTCAATTAGAGCAGTTGAGAGAATTTTTATGAACATGCAAGAAACACGAAGCAGGGGATTAGTGGATGACTAAGAAGCAGCAAAATGACTGTGGTGAGCTTATACATTGAGGAAAGTTCAAAAATTATTCATTTAAAGAAGGGCCGACCTATAGAGTTGTATGGTCATGTTATTTGCATGGTTTAATGCATCACTGCTATGACCTTGTTTTCCAATAGAGATCTCTCTCTGGCGCGCACGCACGCACACACACACACACACACACACAAAAACTGCATCAAACAAATGTCAGCAAGTAGCTTCAGCCTCCATAGGAGAGCCAGAAGAGCAGAAACTTTGCTTTCAAATACAGAATTTGACTGTTATGAGCTTATTATTCACTCTCTGTGAACAGCACACTGTGTACGAAACAATGATTTTACTGTATACGAGTATGGCATTTTAGAAACATGAAGGTTACAACTCACCAGGTGGTCCAAGCAGTTTTCCCCTTTTGACTGTTAATAAAATTAAAATATTAGCCTAACAAAGGTGTTGTTTTACAAGCATAAGTAAATTGACCCAATTATAAACAAGTAGTTCAAGGTGTATGTGGCATGCTTTTGTCAACAAGGTCTTCCAACTTAAATTTTCAAACTGAAGCGTGCATTCAACAGTAAAATGAAAATGTTGTAGAACCAGAATTTAATTTACATACATTTGTATCAAAAAAAGAATTTAAACTGAAAGACGGGATCATTACAACTTACTTTATGCCTACTTAAGTTGCTTAACAGTTTAATATTTCAAATTGAATATAAAATCAATTAACCGTATCTGCCGTACACCCTGCTGCTTTCAACATGTTCTAAATACGTGAAATCTACTCTTAGCTCAATTGTTTAGTAACAGGATTGTACAAACTGTTAGATCGATCTTTTTTCATACGGTCTTACATGAGCTTAAGTAACAACTATAAACATCCTGGCGGCGAACCAACAGAAGGAGAACACAAAATATCTCACAACGAAATCCTCAATGTCCCAAAACGACTTTTTCCACTGTGACCATTACAGGCCCAAATGACCCTTTCAAGGTTTCAAAGATTGAGGTGTGAAAAAATGGCTAAACCCCAGCCCAGTTAAAAAAATATGTTCGCTTTACCTTTTATGTTGAGTAAATACATTTCCAAATACTTTCTTTAAGTTCTCTTTAGCCTTTGTGTCATTCAGAAGACAGAATTGTAATGACTCATGATCAGCCGCGCGAACGTTGTTTTACTGTATGTAAATCGTGATTTAAATTCGTAATTTACAAGGCATGGTAGAACAGGGCGCAACATACATGTAAATAGCACCTTCATACATTGCTCTCGTATGCACTAATGCAAACTCACTTCTGTCTCGTACATAATTTTTCTTTGTATCGAACCAGGAAACAGTAACTTGTGGAGTTTTTGAAGATTCAAGTTTAAGGGTGTCAGGTATTTCGGAACACGACTTCAGTTTCTGAAGAAAATGGTATTTGGGAAGTACATATCGCTTGTAACTGCCACCAGAGTTATTCGGCCATCGATAACCAGATAGGTTTGCTAAACATGAATCCGGAGAGTACCATGATTTGTTTTGACATACAACTAGCAATGTTTAGCTCAGCCATTGGTCATAATGGGGTGATAAACATTAAGCTTGCTCCCCATATAACATGCTGAATGCTTCTTAATAATGTTTTTCCTTAACAATTGTATTTTAATCATTCTTATGTGGTATTTTGTTTTGTACTATTGCTTTATCTTAATCCAAAACATATTAAATAAGGGTAGGAATCAAAGGGGTCAAAAAAGATTCGTCTTGATAAGAAAATTATCCTTTTTTTTTTCGCTAGAGCCTTCAAACGAAACATATGCAACACAAACCACAGTGGAACTGGTTCAAGGTAGACGTTTCTCTCGGGCATATATGAAAAACAGCATGGCCCGGGCCATGATTCAAACCTCTAAACATGCAGATTGGATTCGTGGATGGAACACAGCTGTTTTTCAAAGCACTTACCATCAGACACTGCTGCATTGGACCAACGGGAGATTTCAGGATGCAGTGAGGGCTAGGGCTTTCCAACAGAAAAACCCGCACTGGCTCATAGTGGGTTAGCCCATGATGGCCCCATCAAACGTGCCACCGTGGCTCCATGCTGTACATTGGGCAAATGCAGTGGTGTTTGCTGGGTTGGCCTCGGGGAAATATTGATTTTATGCATAGGTGAATGTTATGCTAAAACGTAAGCCACACCGAATGAAAGCCCCTGTCAAGATATAACAATAATAAAGAAAAGCATCACTTTGCTCTCAGGTGAACACTACCATGGAGACAGGTACGTCTACTAAGAGACGGTAGCATCGATATCCGTAAATTTAATTGCAATTTGAGACGTGATAATTCAGGCTTATATCGAACAACGGAACAAATGGAAATCAGCTTTGGACCGTAGCTGGCAGCAATTAGCGTAATACTATCGTGTGCGCTCCTTGAGTGTGTTCTCACGGTGTTCATAATGGAACCAAGGATGCCTCTTTGCGCTGTGATCCAGAGGACCTGCATCTCCTGTATCCTCTCATCAGAGTCTAATGGAGATTATGCAGTTTCATTGATATGAAAGCTGCCTCCCCAGGCTGGGCATAAATAGCACTGGTGCAGGTAAATATCCTTGGTATATGCCATTTAATACAGTTAACTCTGTAATTAACTGACTGAATTACAGAGAAGTCTGGCAAATTGCTTTCCATTTTTAGGTTTCCTACATGCTGTGCACTGACATTTCTCTTGATCTGATGGTACGTCAAGATTGTAAAACCATGAGGGACGAGGCCTGGTGTACAATAAACGTGATGTGCTCAAATAGAATGAGACTGGTGCATGGAACATTATTTCCACAGAAACAGTCTATTTTCTGACTTGAGGTTCATGAGCAAGAAACCCGTTTGTTCATCTGAAAGAAACTCAAGGAGGAGCACAGAGGGCAAGGAGCTGTAGGATACTCGAGGCTTTCATATGTCCCACTGAAAAGCCATAAGGTTTCACATCTCATGGGAGCTAAAGGAAAAGTGACTATTTCCCCATTTCTACAATGGCATAGAGGCATTTAATTTATTGTGTTAGGTTAAAGCCAGAATGCATTTCTAAACATCCATGGCCTGAATGCTGGTTGGTGGCTTTTGGCCGATGAGTCTGAGAAACTGCCAAGTCAATTATTGAACAGTGCTCTCAAATTTCAATGCATGTATTATTACTTTGATCATAAGCTTTATGAGCTGATATTTCTTTGCCACATTTTCACTGTTTGTGGTTTCTTCCAAAAGATCTGTAAGTTCAACACATAAAATGCACTCAGTATTTTGAGTAGCATTGTGTCTTAACTTACTTATACTGTAGGTAGGACACCATTTATCTTGAGCCTTTACCTTCTCATGGCTAATTAATTACCATTCATCATGCAATGTGCATGCTGAACCATGTTTTTGGTGGGAGATTTTGGGTCCTACTATTTCAATCCAGTTTGCATTGAGCTCAGTAATTTGTCTGACACATGAAGAATCCACCAGTGTCAAAATTTTTCACTTCAGATCACTTACTGTCACAAGGCCCAGATAATCAAAAGTTTAATTAGTATGAGATCTTAAATGTATTGTGTTTGGGATTGTGAAATTAATGTAAAAAGTGCCATTGCTGAAAGCATGCCATAGAGAACACCAATTTTTCCATAACGCAGATCTTTCCTAGTTGCCCAATGATATGATGCCATCTAGTGGTCATGGTCATTATTACAGTAATATTTTACTTGCCATGTTTCAGCAAATGAGTGTTGTTTTTTTTAAGTAAAATAAGGTTTAACTGGGAGGGTAAAGGTGATTCTGTACCTGCTGCATGTAAATCCTTAATCCACGACTGTACCTCCATCCCCTCTGATTTTCTATACTTTTGGGGTAGGTTGACAACTATGTATATGATGAACTCATATTAAGCATAAATGTCTAGCATAAACTTATTTTGGTGTTGTGGCCCTCTTAGCCCGTGGGAGGTATCTTTAATTTTTAGGTAGTAGCTGAAATGTATAGCCATTATAACTCATGATGACTTCTTTGCTGATTGAAATTAAGCCATTACATTTGCAGCAGTGACACAGTTGCTGGCATTAGTTTACATAATGTGAACAGATAAAATAAATGTGTAACCACCTTTGCAATGTGTGAAGTAAATGTCATGACCATGGAAAGTACTATTGTTTGCACTACTGAATTTTCCTATCAAAACACCATTTATCATGCAGTAGTTGGCATGACCAAAATGAGGTTTTATATATAGAAGGTAAATATATAGAACCTAACATATATATACAGTATGATTGGGGTTTGTGAAGTTTTATGAAATCAAGGAGAAAGCCGTTGTGCTGTGTTTGTGGGGATCCATATTAGTCGCTGTGAAAGAGCATTAAGCACTTGCCCACTGATCGCACTTGTGGAAGAGTGCCATTCTTGGGGGTCTCATTTGGCATATGGGGAATGTGTTTTTTCCACAAAGAACACAGAGGAGTTCTGACAGGATCTGGTGAACCAAAGTTACTCTCTTTGAGGCCATGTGCAATAAAAAAGTACTTAAATCTTTTCAGGGGCTGACATTATTCTGTTTTAGAACGAAAAGAACACATTGATGTGCATGTAGCCATGATTTTGCTTTCAGTACTAAGATGATGACAGTTGATATTTTTTTCTGTTTGGATTTTCATGAACAGTAGTGGCAGGGTATAATAATGCTTCAGGTCATAATGCTAGGACATTTACGTTTTGTATGGTTTCATCCTGAAAATAGTAAATGTACGAAATCAGTGGGGAAGAGGTTGGATTCACTGATTTCTGATAGAATGACCCAAGTGTGTGCCATATAATTGGGTTCATTACCAAAGTACCTCCATGTCAGTAGAATAAAATGTTGGACATATTACACAAAAGAAACAACTGTCCACACTTCCATGGTCACTTCTTTTATTTCTTCCATGGGCACCTTACTTTCCCAGTCAGGAAAATTAATGAAAAAAGTGTCTATTAATACCAAAAGTGAATAAATACACCTAATAGTCAAATACCTCTAGGTTATGTGATATTTTATTATAAGAAAAAACAGGGGAATATTTTCCTACATTTATAACACATGCCAAGACCTAGTTTTTAACATGTTCGCAAGCTGTTGGGGCATTATAAGATGTATCCAGCAGATGGCAGTGTTGACCAGTTTTGGCCGCACTTTCAACCGTGAAGATCATTGTCTGAGGACTGTTAACAAACTGAACAAAGAACGTCAATCAACAATTATCTGAGGATGTAAGGCCAGATGAAAATAATGTGGTCTTGACATTAGGAAATTTTACATACACGTACAGACACACATACACAAACCACAGAAACATGTCTGTTGTACTTACCAGCATATGTGATTGTTTTAAGTATCTGCAACTGAAACAAATTCAGCAAGAAGCTAAGCTAAACAGCTGCCTGGGGACAAAGGCATAGTGGCCACAAATTAGTGATTGTTCATGTTTTATTCAAAGTGAGGTGAAATTGTAATGAGGGGTACACATTTAACTAGTTGTAATGTCTGCAGCACACATTGTGCTCTCAGAAGGTATTTGAAAAATGTAAAACATTCCTCAGTCTTCCCTGCTATTGAGGAGTTTGACCTTGACCACCAAGATGACTTTTATCAATTATGCTTATGGGATATGGAAGTACAGAAGAAAAACATATAAAAACAATTGCATGGCCTTTATTGTATGGGATCTATATTCTACCAGTGAAGAAGCATAGAACAATGCACTGGTGAAAGAGTATGTCCTTGCCTCGACTTTATTCAATTCAATGGTGTTCACTGACAAATGAATTGTCCTGACAATTCAGAAAAAAAGAATCCATGCTTGGTTGGATACAGGATAATACAAGCCTTCCTTGAATATCCTATTCTTGCTGCTGTGTGTAGTTATTTAAAGAACTTGCGTGCCCACCCTCCCTCGCTTTCAGCGTATCAGTAAAATGTAACTGGCTCTGACTCCACAGACCCCAAACATATAAAGGGTTGAGATTAGATCAGAGCTCTGAAGGCTGACAATGGCCTAACTCTGCTCTCTGCTTGTACTTCCTTTATCTCGCCATAGTGTAGGGCACTAACTATACAAACAGATGCAAAATAGACAACGCCGCCAGCAAGTAGAACATTAACACAGGCTGTCTCTGCCTTTTATAAGAGGTTTGTTGGTTATGCTTGTGATTTGGGTTTTATTGATTCCCTGATAAATGTTAACAGGACGGACCCTATTTTTGAACTGGTGTTGGACACATGATCACCGAAGAGGTGCAGACTTCTGTAAAAAATTTAAAAGGAATTTCATATCCTCTTGTCATCCATGCATTTCCTCCCACTCAGTCAATTAAGCCATATTATTATTTAATTGGATATGCCAACCTAATTTTGATGAACATAAGAGTAATTTACTTTCATAAAAATATTTTAAATATTGACTGATCATTATAATGTAAATTATATTGTTCAAAGGTACACAATTAATTGATATTGATTGTGTTGATGAGTCTTCTTATTTTCACTTTGTAATGGGTACCCATAGATATACAGTGTGGTTTCTGCATAGCCTGTGGCTTCAGTATGTAGCCTGTGGGACCAGGACCATGATTGCTCACTGGAATAGTTTTACATACTCCACTAGATGGAGGCTTAATACCACAGGAGAAATTGGTAAAGATCAAATTTGCTTTGAAATTGTTGTCACATGATAATTATTCATAATTCAGATCCTTCACCCCATCAGAACAGTCATAGACATTCTGGAGTTAACATGCAATGTGATCGTTCCTCTGGAGGCAACATATAAGGTAGTAATTAAGCTTGTGATAATACAATGCGTATGACTCTTGAGAATTCATCAGATTACTTTTTGAAAAGTCATGGCATTTCGGATTTTCACTCATTACATAAACTGTGCCTCTCTGTGCTTGGCATTTCACTACCCAGCTGAAGGTGTTTGATGTCTTAATCAAAAGCAGAGGGTGATGAACCCCTTTTTCATGTGTTGGGAATATTCTGTTTAAATGTATATTTCTGATTGTCAGGTATGAAAAATTGCAAGAACAAATTATGCACAGTTAAATGACTGTGTGGTCAAACCAGTTACACTGTGGAGATTACAATTATAAATATTACCCGTTTTTCATTTTTCTGTGCAAGTAGGTTGAAATCGAAAGGTTCCCATATATATTTCTTGTACAGAATATATATTTCTAGTACAGTTGATAGTAATCAAAATTTAAACCCGGAATATGAATGCCAGTCTAAAAGAACACACCTGTCTTACGTGGCAGTAACAATGGAGACCATGTTAAACACTCTGCACTCATGTCTGATTGAGCATATCGATCATACAGGTATGAAGGGCCATTATCATGCCACCCGCCTTGATAATCACAGAAGAGGGAACAAGTGGATATCCTCTTATATTGGCCATGATAATGAGCTCCACTTAAGCCTTGTCTGATGTCTCAGTGTATAGCTTTGTCATCTCTGCTATGAGGCAAACCATGGCTGTGTGCAGTGGAAGGGGATCCAGAGAGATTTAGGCTGGGAGGGGGGTCCTGAGTGTACCAGGGGGCATATGCAGACGCACACACCCCGACCCACATGCATGTACACATCCACACACAGACAGACACACACACTTACGCATAAACAAATACGTACAAACACACTTACACGTGCACATATAGATACACATACATAATAACATTAATATGAACATTTGTGCATGTAGATGCAAACACACGTAGACTACAAACTCATACATGAATGTGCTGTTATACAAGCGCACATATATACACATATGTCCATGCGGTCACAGAGTCACATGATCACACACCAGCTGGCTGACAGGTGGGCACAGAAGGGGGAGCCCCTTAGAAGGTGCAGGTACAAGATGAACTTGGGGAGGTTTATTAAAGGAAATCGCACCATGTCACACACCATCAAAAGGCCCAACAAAAACACTGCTGCTGGAAGATTTGTCTGGAGTTTGGAGAGCGCACGGCCATTGTGTGAAACAGCGGGGGACAAAGAAACAAGACCATCCATGCAGAACTGAGCAGCTGTGGCCAGATCTCCATGTGGGGAGGAAGAGGAGGGAGAATAAGAAAGAAACGGCCAGCTGAAATGATCTCAGCCGTGCCTGATATTAACAGGCAGATTAAAAAGAAATTCCGTCCACAGTGCATAATCCTCCAGCGCAAATGTACTATTAATTTACTCATCAGAATGGAGTGACTGTTAATGGAGATTAGAGACAGCTGTTTCCCATTTTGGCTCTTTTTGGGGTCTATTAGTGGTGGCCTCTTTCTACAATAGAGCACAGTTAATTGGAGCCAGTTTGCTGTGAATAGGTTAGAAAGCTAGCACATACAGATATGACATACATTATGACTGGTTATTGTTGAGAAGCCTTGTGGTCTTGCTATTGTCCTGCACTGGAAGGGTGCTGTGCCAACTGTTGCATGTTGCACAAAAGCGACTCTTCAGGGAAAACTGAATCACACAAAAAGAAATAAACATGGAAGTTGTCTGTCTTCAGTTAGTCTGAACATTAATGTGTCTATTCGTTTTCCTTAACCAACCTTCATTCATGTCACATTTCTGTTTTGCACAGGGCAGTTTTACATTTTATTTTAAGTGATCACCTTTTATTACCACTTGGCTGAATGCACCTCAGAGTTAAAGCTAATTTATATTGCCAAATAATGGCTACTTTGGGGTTTTCCTTTGCATTTTCTGTACTGCTTACACTGGTGTGGAGATATTTTGATGGGAACTTAAAAGATGGGCCAGTTTTGCAAGATGTGTATGCACGCTGAAAATCCTAATATACAGAGAACATGCAGCATTTGAGAAGAGACTCTGTGTGTACTACTCTGATGGAGATGGCATGAAGTGTCTGGTCCTGAATCTAGATCCCTTTGTTTACACTCCCAAAGAATCTCTTTTCATGTAACATCTCTTACATCTAGTGTGAAAAGTGAAATCTTTTAGCCACCTTTTCCAGTGTAAATAAGTCCTTAAAGACTAAACATGCTGTGGACAGGTTTAATGGTGGCCCAATGGCATTTAGTGAGATGCTTCATTTGGGCTCTGGAGAAAAGGCACAGCCCAGACCCGAGCTGCAGGCTGCAAATGTCACCGTTCCTGTCTGCCTCTGTGAGCATTTGCTCACGTCTCCTTGTGTCTGAGCATGTCTCGGGCTGCTGGCCATGGGCCTGCGCCTTGATTACCTCTGTGCGTGTGTGTGTATCTGTGTGGAGATGCTATCTGTAGGCTGACTGAGTGAGGGGTAAGGTATGGCTGGGAAAAGGGGCAAAGCAAAGCTGTCTCCCCTAAATGGTCCTCAAAACAAACAAAATAGTATGTGTGTAAAGTTATGCTCGGGAGAGCTCTTTTTGAAGCCTTTCTGTACTCCACACTGTTCATGCTGCACATTTAACCTGGAAAACTTCAAAATAATCCCAGGTTCACCAGTAAATACTAGTTATTACAAAACACTGTAATAGCTGGTATTTGGATCCTTAAGTTATTCACCTGCCTGGAATCCCCATATATCCATTTATTTTGAGCAATATGTGGTTGCTTTTGTAATTACCAGACACCTAGATTTGTGGTCTTCCAATCTGACAAGGGTTGACACATTCTGAACACGTTTCTCTATGTGGATGACAAAACCCTGGCCAGATCTATCACAAAGAAATATATCCATTGTTGCTATAATGTTGCTATTATTGTAAATGATACATTTACATATGTTATATTAATGTATACATTTTGTTTTCTTGTTTTTTTTCTGAAGGGAAGTGGCTGATGTCCGTGACTGTTGATGGCATGGAAACAGGGAATCGATTGACAGGTGTCAGTCCTGGTGCTTGAGCCTTTGCAGCCATGCCTCGCCCACCTTGTGTAAGCCTCTGAGGTCACAGCGCTGGATGATCACTTTCAGGTACATTTCTATGACTGTTGTTGATGCATTCCCAGGGAACACAGAGCTAACAGTTTGGTATTGCAGTGAATGACTCAGCTGCAGCAAATGAATTGTTCTCCTTTCTGCTAAAGAATTCACTTGCCTTTAATACTGAAATCATGGTATTTAGTTCCTCTACTACAGTTTACCCCTGTGCGGCACTAATTCATCTCAGCCACAGGTAGCTAACGTGGTACTAAGACATTTACCTCTGTTCTCTCGTTCTAGCAATTTATAAGCACTCCACTTGGGCACTACACACATATACAGAGTTTTTAATCAAACAAATAATACATCTGCCTGACTGTAGTTTCATGAAGCTTGCATTCCTTATACTTTGAGCTGTTTGCTGCTTGAGTATAACGTTTTTAGCTTGGCTGTCCTATAGTTCTAACTTTAGTTTTCAGGGGTTTGGGCAAACAGAGGGTGCGTGATCTGCTATTAAATGCAGGCGTGTGATTTCCAGCCTTCAGAGAGACAGTGGTCTGTGAACTGGGCTCTAACTGTTTGGCCTAATCAATAAAAATGTCAGCCCTAAATGTTACACAAGGTCAGAGAGTTCCCAAACGAGGTCTTTGAGAAAAACGCACGCGCCTTCTCTCCCAATCTTCAATCTATTGCTATTGGAAAGCAGTCCGAGGTCAGCGCACTCCCGTGCCTACCGTTAATTTACCACCAGGTGTCAACACAGTTTGGCTTTCTCTAACTTTCCTTCATTTATTTTTCTCCTGCCATCCTCCCTAGTTTCCTCCTTTTTCTCTTTTTTTGAAAAGTCTGTTTTCTTATTCGTCAACTGTGGGGGAAAGTTTGTTGGAGTTATTTTTGGTTCTGGCCAGAGCAATTAGGTGACCGTCATCCTTCTAATTCATTGGGAAGGAGCTGATTCCTGCGGCAGGGGAAGGCTGTGTGATTTAAAGCTGTCCCTGAGAAGCTGAAGCTCATTGTGTGTCTCTGTACAAGGCTTTGGCAAAGCAGAAACTGCTGTAATGTAGAGATTCTGTCATTTCCAGAGCTGTCAGACAACTCTGCAGTTGTGACCATGGCCTTCATAAAGTTCAGGACTCAAACCATATGTGAAAGGCATTCCTGTCTGAAAAGCTAAATAATACAAATTTGCTCTTTTGTATTCTGTGAGATTCAAGCCATTCATTCATTCATGCGTCTTGGCAGTTAATGCCTTCCTCAGAAACATCGGCACAGAGGTGGCGAAGTGAGATTATTCTAAAAAGCGGTGTGAGTAGCATTTAACACAGTCTTCTTTGTATTTTCAGTTCTGTACTCCATTACCTCGTCATTACAAGGGTCTTTCACTGTTCATCTTTTACTACTGTATATCTTGTACTCTCAGGGTCATGCAAGTGGATAACACTCATTCTTTTAAAGCCATGTTCAAATGGTTGTTATGGAAACTGAAATAGATCCATTTTATTTTGTTGGCTTTGTTAGATCGCAGGAGCTTAGCTGTCTGCTATATGCAGTGCCGCTAGTTATTTGACTAAAACTGTAAACTTTAGCAACCACCATGTTAGGTTATGGCATTTTTTTTTTTGAGTTGATGTTTCGTTCAGTGTTGGTCTTTTCTTTTGACTTTGGCATTGATCTGTCTTACGTTGTTCTGATGTCAGTAACTGATCAGTAATGGAAAATAGTTCATATTTATATTTACTAAATTTTGCCACAAAAGCACATAAAAACATGGAAACAGATGATTGACTATTTCAGATAAAGGTCACAAATGCAAATTCAAATGGTTGAATAATTGCATGCGTTATTAGGGGGGTTTTAAAGCTTTTGTGATAAGCACACTTGTTGATATGCTGTTACTGCTTCCTATTCATATCTGCCCCATGTTAAGCAACTGAATTTTAAATGTCACAGCGATAAGCCTTAATTTAGACCCTCCTATTAAGTATTAAGTATTTCCTGCCTTTTTAAGGGCACTCTTTGCTTAAATTATGTAAGGATCATTTGCTAAAATAGCACAGCCTGCTAGCTATTGACAGAGATTTCCTATCAGTATAGTTTCTGAGGACCAGCTGTTGTGATGTAGGCATGGGGCAGTGTGTCTATGTGTACAATGTGTACACAAGATTCAGAAAATCTTCATATCCAGCTATGATAAGATATATGCTACTCTACTATGATTAGGGTAAATATGTCAAATACTTACAATTTACCTTTGAATGCATGAAACCAGAATGGGGTCTGCACATAGTTACTGAAAGTTCTCATTAACACAAATTATTTTAGGTGTGTTTTATTTTGAAAATTTTAGGCTAGTGAGTCACCACTTTACCAACCCACCCCTGCACAAAGAACAATGCAGCACAGATATTCCACTGACCCAGTTTTCAACCGTACAATCCATACAGTACTGTATGATGCCAAGAGCCATATCTGTTTTGGACAGCTGGTAGCCTACAGGTGACTGACACACCATTGGGAGGAGAAAATTGGAAACCACCTTACAGTTGGCAAGTTTGAGACAACTGTGTCCAACTTAGCTCAACCCTGTAATGCCTGCAGCAACAAAGCCCAACTTGTCCTGGTAATAAACGGCTTTGCCACTTGGGGGCCCATAATGCATATCTTTGTTTGAACTGATTCTTGTCCATCTTTGTGTTGCTTCACAGCACACACTGCAAACAGAAAGACAAAATGTTTGCGTTGATTAATTGATGATGGCCATATAGTAATCTACAGGTTTGCTAATTTCTGAGCAACCACTAATGTCTGTATTCTGCCTGTTTGCTCTGCCTAGATTAAATACCTTAATCAGATTATTATCAGTTAAAACATGACATTTACAACTATGTGCCATAAAGCTGCATAGGTCAATCAATAGTGACATATGATGTGATGTCAACTTTTCGTATCGCACTCAGGTTGGAGGAAATGGTTTCGTTCAAACAAATCAAGATGATTTGGCCCTATTTCTTACAGAGGGGCAATAGGAGGACCTCTGTGATCATCATTGATTATTCTGCATTTTGTATTCATCTGCCAGCTTAAAACAAGCTCAGGGAAGAGTCTAGGATCTAACTCTGATTATCCAATATGTACCATAGAGTTATTTCACTTTATTAAGAGCTGTCAAATTATTTTACTTTATTAAGGAGGGTACATAATATTTAGATTCAATAGTTCAAACATGCAGAATTAGGGTCTTCAGAAAAATCATGGTGTTTTTGCACCTTCAATTTTTATTGAAAAAGTTTACACACAAAACTAATGGGATACTGCAGAAACATCACCATTGCAATGGAAAAACAACATTGCTTGCAAATACACATTTTTTACAGTTGCTTTCAACTTTAACAGAGGGCTTTGATCAGTGCCGATATTTTTTTTAAAGGGATTATATTAAAAATAACTGAGAAGCTTAATACTATGTTAAGTCTATAGCATGTCTGAATAAGAGACTGAAGCCTGTAACCCTTTATGTTTGAGTTTATACCTAGCACAACCCTTTGGTGGAGTCCATAATAATATCTAGCAATGTGACAAAATGCCCCTGAAAACTAAAATGCTGGAAAATATTGGCAAATATTAATTAAATTAAATCCAAGCGTAAATGGTTACTTTCCATTATCAACATTTTTCTTGTTCTGTATGCCAGCACTGTATTTGGGTTATTGGAGCTGCAGATATGTAATGCTTTCATTTCGACCCCTTTGTCCTTGCATATTTGAGTGATTTACAGTGGCTATCACTGGCCCCTCCTCGCCTCTCTCCAGACCGTTGGTCAGAATGATGTTTTGAGTGGGCGAGCGTGGCCTGTCCCATAAATTCTGCTGGTGCCTCTTTTTTATGCGCTGGAGGCAAGCGCAGAGCCGAGGTCAAGGTCAGAGAGGTCACTGGTCCCTTTCTAAAGCCACTCTCCATAGCCTGGAGGTCTGGCAGCCTGTGCGGCTCATTACGGCCTTATTAATCGGCTCAGGACCCAAACTTTCCATCCAGGACATAATGAAAGACCCAATGAAATCTGATTCTGAGGACTTATCATGTGTGTGTCCGTACGGTAGAGCCGTTTCACATTTCTCTGCCTGTGGTTTCTCTGGGGCTGTCTGAATGCTTGCTTGCAGATGACATATTTAACCCAGAGATGATGTTGATTGTTTTGTGGACCAGAAAATAGGTCTCCTTAGACAGTAAAAACTACATTTTGAATTAACTCAGGAACTAAAATATATCCAAAGCAACTAACATAGTTCATATTTTATTTATTATTCATCGACATCACTGGATATTTACTTAGGCAACCCATATTCAAACTGGTCTGATTATGGTCTCATTCTGGTTAGGAGTACCATTGTGTAAGCTCCCATCCACACCAATGCAGATGATATAGTCTGATCATCAACAATAAATGAACAATTGTTCCCATATCAACTGTTCAAAGGGCCAGTGTAATGCAGTGTTTCTCTGTAGAGTGTTTCTAAAATATTAATTTGACTGGTCTGGCAGTTGGTAAGTAGTGGTACTTTTTCCACATAATTTGAATACAGTTGGCAAAACACTATACACAAGATGAAGAGGGAGAGTAAAAATGTTCTGGGGTGACTGTGCCAAGTTCTTTTGATGCTAACTGCTTTGGAATTATATTACTTACTAGAATAATAATTATAGGATAACAAGGGAAGCTACAGCAAGTCATTTTCGTAAGGACATCCCTTACATTGAATATTTTTTTCTGACAACAATATTTTCATGCTGTGGCATATTGACATATGTTTAAAGACCTGTAGAAGAAGACCTGTATATTGTGCTGAATAGAGTACAACAATAATATGCAAGAATAATAATTGTACTGTAACATTTCAATATGCAATTGTCACTTATATATTATACAGATGTGTCTGTTTAAAATGACCAGCACCAAGCATAAATTCTAAATATGTGATAAATGTCCAAAGAGGATTGTTATTGATCTGGTTTACAGTCAATCAATGGCTTTGAGTGGTAGGTAAAGCACAATAAAATAACAGCGTAAAGTCAAGGCATCCTCAGTGACACTGGAAAGGAGGGCAGTGGTGAAAACACGTGTTAATTAAGCCTACTGACTGTGGAAAGAAACCAAATTTTGGCCGTATAAATGCAGAAATTTACATCATGCCTCCCTTCACAGAGAGCTGAGCAGAGTGAGCAAGATGGCGGCCCAAGCATTAAGGTCGCTGCCATCACTTATCACTAGCAGCACAGAGAAAAGGGCTATTGGCGTGTCAGCCTTATAATTACATATTCTTTTTCAGTAAGATTTCACTTTATGCTTTGTATGGGGTCAAGGATGCAGCTGAAGATGGTAGTTATATGTGCTGGTTCTGTGTGGCCAGATTTTGAAACATCAATGGGTTTTTTTTTAATATCCACCGAAAAAGCTGCTAATCCAGACCTTTGAATCATTTGAAGTTGAAACTGATATAAAAGCAAGACTATTCATATATTCTTTAATTTCTCTAAATTCTTGATACAGAGATCCTGATTCTCTGGTTATGTTATAAAAAATATGATATACTCAGGGAATGCTACATACAATTTTACAGACCTTAAAATATATTCTTTATATTCAAACTATTTTTAAATGCACGGATATGTTTGTAATCTCTGTCAAAATGAATGTGGGATTCCTCAAACACCTGAGGTTCAGTCACTGTGACTCTTCTCTTACATACTATATCATTGGTCCTTCCTCTTGATTCTTATTTAAATATTTTTTATTGATAGGTTTTTATTTTTACATTTATTATACATTTTTATATTAGTAATAATTTGAGCACATTACCTTATTTCCTCAAGTTAAGAATAACATGAGTTTTGCCATTAGTTTTATTGTTAAGATTCTCCCAAGTGATGATGGTAATTGAACAAATCACAGTGTTTTACTAAAATAAAAATTAGTCGTATTCATGGAATGTTATTTGTGTCAGTAAATACATGCATTTTTGCGATGACATCCACATAATCACACAGAATGCATGGTGTGTTTCTTCTGAAGCTGGTGTCTCTCTATTCTGCATGTCCGTGTGTCTTATGCAGGCTGTAGGCAGATGCAGTGCAGAGGAAGTGGCCACAGCAAGGCTGTGCTCCTGTAATCAATCTCAAGCAGTTCTAATTGATCCAGAGCCTCCCACAGCCGCGGATGAGGAGCGAGGCCTAGCCATCTGCATAGGAGCCGTTCTACAGACCGCAGCCTGGCCACAGCTCCTGAGCTCCCTGCCCACGCACCTAATGTCTCCAGGAACCAGCAAGGTAGGCGCTTTGTCTCTTATTACGTTCAAGAGCTTGGGTTTGATTTCCGCTCTTGAATGGCCAGGTAAAGGAATGATGCTGAGTATGTAATGCACACATGCAAATGTATATAATGTCCACACACACATACATACACGTGTGTGTGTGCATCAATGCATACACACACATACACACAGCCCAGTGTGCGGTCATAAACACATTCAGAGAAACATGAACAGAGACAACACACACACACACACGTGCACAGATGCACACAAACTCACACACACACACGCACACACGTGCACACACAGGCACAGGTGCACACACACACAAACACACACACACACATGAACGCACACGTGCACGAACAGGCACAGATGCACACACACTCACACACACACACAGTTCAGGAGTGGCTGTGAGTGGATCAATACACTCCCTCTGGCCCTAGCCTGAATCACTGCAGTTCTGTGCTCACCATTGTTATTGCCAATGTCGCTTCTGCTTGCAAATTGTGGGTCTGAATGTGGCCTTTTGGTTTATTAATTTTCATAAAGAAATGAGTGTTTTCATGTTAACAGGTGAATGGGGCAATGTTTCTTGTTGACTTTATGTCCTTGGTGGTCACCATACAACAAATCAGACGAGGCTGGGTTAGACTGGCCTGTGAAACAAGATCTGCATTGTGTCTATCTGTAAAATGTATAGCAGAGGCTCGGTTTTCAAGTTAGTGTTATTATTGCAGCATTAAAGGCTCATTATCAGATCAATAAATAAAACAGGTATCAAATGATTTTGTGAATCTTTGGTGAGCAATAGAATGATAGAACAAAGAATATCAGAACTGTATACATATCAAAACAAACATTAGCTATAACCTGATGTAAGCTGACTCTGTGATCTGATTTCATTGTGTAGGTTGTATTCAAATTGTAACTTTTGGCAAGGTAACCGTAAGCATATCTTGGGCTGTCACCTCACCTGCACATACTTTTATATTTTTCTGTGCCTCTGTTAAATTCAGATTTTCATGTGTAAATAGACTGAAATAAACATTCAGTAGGAGTTAAAATTGGATTATTCGATTTGGATACTAAATGTAATAAATATAAATTCAATAATTTAATGAATATAATTTAATAAATAACTTTCTTTTTAATGAAAATATTTTTTCATATGGAATTATTGCTGTTGGAATTAATAATTCATGGTTCAAAACAGTAACTTTCATAAAAACTTTCATAATTGATAAAAAAGTATTTATCAGTTTCATATTCTAGTTAATATTCTAGTAATGTTCCAACTGATGTTGTGTTGTTACAGTGAGAAAAAAGTGTATTAATGAGTTCAGCAGTCATCTGAAGGATATTTTACTATTGTACTACTATTTATTTGAATTAAACTTGAGGACAGAACTCTTCTTTAGGGGTTATTTATGGATCAAGGGAGAGACTGACGTGTTTGTTGGTTTAATGGGTATGTCCTCAAAAAGAGTTCTCTCGGAATGGTACGGCCAGGGCTTGGATTTCACAGATTCTTTCTTTTCCTTATGGAATAAAACTCAGCATTGTCCATATCTATGTGTTTGTTTGGAGTTATCCATACGTGTTTTTGATGACAGTGTATTTGTTATTATGTTTTAACTGCACAAATATGTTAATGTTTCATTGTTGCACATTATTGATTTCAGCTTGTAAGTAATGGGAATTGTAGTGATTATAAGTAATCAATATTGCTCTTCATTTGTTTCATTCCAAATGTAAAATCTGCAGATGCTCAATATTCCTGTTCGGTACTCGATAAGAAAATCAAACAGCTTTGTTTGTTCTGATCATAACGTAAAGCACAATTGTTAGTGTAATATATATATATATACACCAGCCACAATCACAAATCACACTGACGATTTTTACAACATATTTTCTACCTCTGTGACTATGAAGCAACAATGACAACAAAACTGAAACAGATTTACATTTCAGTTTAGTCTTTCCTCATAATTCATATGAAAAAATGTTCACCACATAGTAGAAACCATTTTGTCCACTGGGGCTAATCTATAAAAAGCATTACAAAACATTTACAAATAAAAAACATTAGATATTGTTTTTGTTTAAAAGGAACAGATACAAGGCACATGAATTTGTCAAACCCTAAGGGAAAATAAATAACTGAATCATTCATTTCCTTAACGACTCCACCATCCTGGTGCATCCTGTGATTGGGTTTTGTCGTAAGCAGTGTCCATACCATGGCTGTGGTGAGCGTCCTTAGCTGGCAGATGGTGAAATGCCAGGGCGCTGACACAGAACCTGATCCAACCATTATTACCTTATCAGCAAAGACTAGTCCTCCCCTGATACTTAACAGCATTGATTGAAGTTCACAGCCAAGAGGATGCTTCCTTGTGCATACAGCTATATACGCATATAGATGTACTGTGTACCGTATGCAGACAAACGGCCATTTCAAAGTCCAATCTAATGTACAGTTTTTGAAATTCTGTGTCTTTTTTTAATTGAAAAAGCTAAGACACATTCTCTTCATTAAAGTTTATTGGCCTGAGTTGTTTGTCGGATGTTTTGGTCTGATTGTGACTAATATATAGCATTTCTGCCATCCTCCTTACACTGTCGCGTGAACATACTCACGCAAACCTGCTGAGCCGCATTGTCCACAGATCCTTTCAACGTACCAAGCACAGAAACTAGCTCTTTTTACAGCGATGAAAGCTGCTATTGCAGCTTCTAATCTGTATGAGGACAACCGTTTTAAAGCTCATTATAACATATCTCTCACTGTGGTTAAATTGCAATCAATAAGTTAGCCTCTGTGGTTTGCCACTCAGTTAAATGGGAGTTTTTCAAAATCTCAAGAAAGTGTTGATTACTTTTTTTTCTGTGTATCCCCAGAGCAAAATAACCAGGAAACTATTATTTCTGTCTATGTGTCAACCGTGAATACTACAGGTAATTATTACAATTTGCAGTCATTGTTTCTTGTACATATTTTGGAAAGGTTTGCAAGACATAGAAGTGCTTTTTGGAATAATTGTCATTATTGCATTAACTGTAATCTTACCCTATTTAGGATTCTGTATCTAGGAATATATTACTACTTATTCTAAAGATAAAATAATGATAATGAAATCACTCACTTTGAAATATGTCAATTTAGCTGTTTGGAATTAAATTGTTTGTGAAAAGAAACATTATTTCCCACACCTTTATTTTGCAGCTTGCTTCATGAGAGCTTAAAGCCAGGGCAACAAATGTGAGAAATGTGCTGAAATTACTGCACACTTTATGCAATATACACAATAGGCCACACTAACTCCTCATAAATCTTTAGTCTACACTAAATAACAGTGATACAAATGTCAGTAGTAACAAGAATATATGTTCATTTTTTTAAAGCAATGGTCATAAATGAAATCATTTTTTTATTTTATATGTCCTGCTTTGGCCAAATTAGAACAAGTGTTTTTTTCTTTCATTTTGTTATTATTAGTTAGTGGTCTATTGCATTTTGCCAAACAGAATGGTTTTATAAATACTCTGAACATTATTGGAAAATACGTCCTTCTGTGAATATCAATATGTGGAATGCAGGTTTTTTAGAAAATCTGATTAGTGGAAATATGTATATTGGATGGACAGAGGAGGATGGTAGAGACTTCATTTATAAATCATAGTATTTTAAGTATGGGCACAGTTCAAAGGAATGATTTTTCCAGCACTGCATAAATAATCTCTTCTTGAATGTTTCCTATACGTGCTTTTGTTCAGGTGTGTGGCATAATGCACCCTGGCAAGTTCAAAGTGAATGAGCGGGTTCATGACTTTGTTTTTTTTTTTGGGACATCCCTCTGTCCCTCATTAGAACTTCAAAGAATTTCCAGCGCGGAATCGTTTGTCCCTGCTCAGAATCTGAGGCACAGAGGAAGAATGGGCAGATTTCACGCCGCTCCACTGACCGCGCGTGTCTCATTGTCCCGCACGTGCTGGGGTAAGGGGGCCCCGTGTCCCCTCCACCCCGCGTGACAAATTCACTTGTCACAGCGTGCATGCTCATTATGGAAAGTTTGCGCACCTCAAAAGGAAGAGGCGGGGGAAGTGGGATAGGGAGGGACACACTTTGAGACTTTAAAGGAAGATCCTCCTGGCCTCCCTGCCCAGGCTGATCCTCACCCACACACCTGATGCGCTGTAGAGGGTTACTGACTTGGTGAGGTGGGGCTCCTGCTGCAGTTGCAAAGTTACTCATCACATTGGGAGTTTGTATGGTATGATTCCATTTGAATAGAGCATTGTTCGAGTACTTATGGTCCACTTGACAAGGGGTCTTGCTGTAAATACTGCAATTTGACTCCAGCTGGTTGTGTGGCTTTGACAGCAGCCAAATAGCACTGCACCACAAAAAAGAAAGAAAGAAAAAAATCAATATTGGGTGCTTGTTCAGAGCAACCCCCTTTTCTCTGTCGTGTTAATTTATATAAGAAAACATCCAGTTAATCGTAAAAAGAGGACTACATATTTCACTCATTTAAATAGATGCTTGATACCAATTTTCTTAAATACAGACCTTTATGAAATCCATACATACATTTTAGACCCAAATCAAAGTATTTGTATTTTCTTGTTTGTAATTTTATCTATTTTAATTGACTTTATTTGGACACCTTGAATGTTTTCTGCAATGGTTTCCTGTTGTCTTTACATTTTCTCAGTTGTGCTATGAGTCATTTTGCTTTTCCATCGCTGTCTCTTAAGGCAATATTTCTTATCATTCAGGGATTGTTTGTCAACAAAATTGATAGTAACCCTGATATAACCCATAAGGAATGATAGGTAATGTTATTCTTTTACCTGTTTTCTATTAACTGTGATACATAGACTCTTTTGTATGATACATACACTGTGATGCTAACACTCTTCTCTGAACACAGTGTTAAAGGAACACTGCTGTGTGCCCAGGCAGGTGTAAAATGTCTTAAATCATACATAAATCATGTTTTTTGGGAAAAAGCTATTGATGATTATAGTCATGAATATGGAATATGATAAAAACATAGAAAGGTAACAGCCTTAATTAAAATTCACACATATTCACATCAAAACCTTGATTAACTGAATACTAGATTGGGTCCATTTCTTTTAAAACAGCAGTCCGAACACACCAGAGATCAAAGATCTTGCATTTTAAAGCATCTTTGCCCATTCCTGTAAAGGCTAAGTGTTAAAACATTTCACAGCAACTTGAAGAGTTTTTGTAAAAATTCTCGGCAAATAACATATTAATGGCCATAGTATCTCATGTGATTTTGTCATTGTGTTAGCATTGATTTTATTTCATTTTTAAAATCACATTAATGATTAATATTTGCCCACAAAGGACATATTTAATTTACACAGGTGGTAGAATTTTTTTTTACTATTGAATATTGCCTCTCCTCCTGGAAAAAATACTTTTGTTTATCAATACAATAAATGGAAAAAAAAAAATATATATATGCATTTTATTTTGATTCAGCCAATTTATTTAAACATTTAAGTGAGGCAGAAACAAGACATCCAACAGAAAACCAAATAGTTGTATACACGGCTACATGCTTAACAATTCAGTAATTATTACATATGTTTTGGAACAAAATTGAGGCTTGTTTGTTGACTAAGATAGATTAATGAAGCAACAGCCCAACGTTTGCATGTTATTGTATGAATAAAGAGATGAAACAGTGGAAGATTATTGATTTTAGATGTCCCTGAGGCTTTGAAATGGCCATCAGGCTCAAGATTAAAAGGTACACAAGGGTATAAAAGTGATGGGGTAATGACCACTCCACTGAAAATGCCTCTTAAAATGTGTTGATTCGGCCATGCATCCAAATTATGGTTCTTTTTGTTCTTCATTTGGTTTCTCACATAAAAGTGTCACATTTATTACAGCTCGTTTGTCTGTATTTGAATAAAGGTATCTCATGACTACAAAAATTATGCTTTAAACAAACTATACGTAAATTACTTTACTGAGCCAGATGATATTGGAGGTATGTACCGGACTGACACTCTGGATAGTAGTACTAACCAGGATATAAATACATTAATTTCAGCTACTGTACCATTAACTTCTTCACCATGAATTTCTATATCTAAATGATATTGTATTTTTTAATCACTGTGTTTTGAACACTCATTGTATTATTATACAGTTAAATTATACAATTTCAGTAGATAGTAATCAGGCAACAATGGAAAATGTTGCTGAAGGTGTTAGGTTTTTTTTTTTTTAGGAAAAAAACATTATTTATTTTTAGTTACTTTCAATAGATATATAGAAATGTATGCATATCTTAAACCCCTTACATGAGTGTACTTAAGTTTGCACTCATGTAAAATGAGAGAGTCTGTATAATAAATAATGTGCACCATATGAATTCACAGATTGCAAAGTACTATTTAGTATAATATTTTTATAACAGTGGATAAATTAAAACAGACATTCTTGACAATTTCAGTCTTGCCAAAAAGTGTAATTAAAATTTAAAATTTTGTGAATTAGGGTTAATATCAATTTATTATATCAATCAAGTTTTAGACTGTTGTATTTGATTATAATATGCATTTTCCGTTTATGTTAAAATAATGCAGGGGTGGACAGAGCTGGGTATTCATTTAGAAAACAGTCCTGTGACAAAAAAGGATATCAGAAGAGGTTTGTTAGTTTAGAGGATCAGGAATCAAGAGGATTTTTGCTTTTTTTCACCACCAAAAATCTCTTATGCTGTTGTGGACCCTACACAGTGTATCAGGGCATACATTACAGTACACAGGAAGGAGCCAAACTCCTTTTACTGTCTGAATACAATGAGATCAATCAAAACCAATTGGTTGCATCAAAGCTTTTTAGCTGATTTGGCATCCATGGAAAATGTCTTCTCTACAAGATTTGAGAGACAACTGTCAAAATGAAAATAAGGAATCGGGCCTGGTAGACTTGTAATCGCTGTAACTCAGCATTCACAGATAAATGAGAGAGCTTCATTCCTGTTGTGTCACGGGAACATTGATCTTTGTCTTCATTGATGAAAAAGATCACTTATCATGTGTGTTAATTGGGAAACATCTTAGTCTACATATTCCCATATAGATAACAAAATAGATTATTTCTGTTCCATGGCACTTTAGGATAATTCCAAAGTGCTGTGTGAGCATAACAGAAAACATCTTGATTAAGAGCTGTAATTAGATGAATACCCTTTTAAGAAGGAGTCAATTAACTCTTCCCTGAAGGGTTCATTTATATTTTAATGAACAGAAGAAGATCCACTATTAGTGATCTTTAAAAAATACAATAGCTCGATGGTTTAACTATAAGTCCCAGCAAAATGTAATACAGTAATACTGTATGTCTTTTATTATGCAATTAATTTTCTATAATTCAGGCTTCATTTATAATTGCTCTGAACCAGGAATCCAATACTGTAGACTTTATTATGCTCAAGACCTTCTTTTCCCCAGATTGTCTTTTTTTAAAATCAGTAAAAATCAATAGATGCATATGTTTCAGACATATTTTATTCATTTTCCCACAAAGATTCCAGGGTGTCATTCAATATTTTCATTGCATATGCAAGGCTTTATGATATTTTGTATTTCAGAATCTCCCTTGTGTGTCAGGCTGTGTAAATATTCAGCACAATAGCAGTAGGGATCTCTGGCTGAGATCTTTAGAGTAGGCTGCCGGTGAGGTAAGTTCTTCATTTCTTCCCTGCCGTCAAAGGGAAGTGCAAATGGACTTGATGTGTGAAGCGTGTATGAGCATTTGTATAGCTCTGTGTTCTGTGTCCTATAAGTGTGTGTGTGTGTTTGTGTGTATGAGAAGATACATGGATGTATATGATATGTTGCAGTATATCCAAAACGCAAACTGACACGCAATCCACAATTGAATGTAATCAATAATGGTCACTATATACATTCTGACCAACATTTTGATTATCAAAGACATGGCTGGATCAACACCTTAGTGTAACAATACACTGTTTCTCTGTGGGATTTCAATAGATGTCACATACTATAACAGATGTTACTTACTTTGATAGATGTTGCAGAATTTTACTCTAGTAAAAAAAGAGAATTCAGTTTCCCCTTTCTTTCAGGGGGCTGGACGAGAGGGAGAGCACAGTCCATCTGTTCCTCTGAGATAGCATTGAGCAGGCAGCAACTGGTCAGGGAGGCTGAAGTGACAGAGGTCAAAGGGCCCTCTAACCCTGTGGGCAGTGTGCTTCTGTGGCCCCAGCTGCTTGGGGGGGACGTACATCTGGGAGGTTTCAGCCATGATGGCAGTGACGAGCCAATCAGAGGCCACCTCCTCCAAACCAAAAATGAGAATGTTCCGATCCGGCAGTTCCCCCACAGGCGTGTCCCCCCGCTGTGATTTTGAGGGGAAAGCTCTTTTTGAATGCCGTGTTGAAAATGAACACCCTGCTGCCAGGAAAGGGTGATGCTTGTCACTGGTCTGGAGAACGCTGTGGTCATTAGGTTTGGGGGGTAGCAGGTTGTGTGGGGGGAGGGTAATCTTTCTCTCCTTGCAGTGATTGCTGCAGCCTCCTTATTTATCCTGGCCACAAACTCTCATTTCTCCCAGGTACAGTGCTGGTTCTACACGTCACTCCATTACTGGAAGCCATTTTCTTTCAGCCTATCATCACAGATTGGCACATTCACTGTTTCACACATTTTAAAAGATGATGCTTGAATACAATTGAAAATTACACATCCAACCCTCTCTGGGCTTATCAATTTGAGCTACATCAAATTGAGTGACATGACTGTTACCATTATTTTAAGAAAACACTAGTAGTACCGTAATCATACTTTAGGACCTTATTCTTATCCTAGGAGCATGATGCAGTGTTGAGGTACTGGTGGGAGACAGAGAGGGGGCTGAGGCAGAGGGAACGGTAGCCTGGGATACATAGTGCACATTGGCATTCATTTATGGAGGTGCCACTCATTAGCACTTGTGCACACAGGTGTACAGCAAAACAGAATGGGGGCTATGGAGTGCAGATAATGACGAATGGGCAGCTCTTTGCAGATCCAGATTAGTGCTATAACCCAAAAGATGGCACCAGGATTGTGGTGCACAGTGTGAGCCACGGGCCCCTCCCAGCCCATACCGCTGATTAATGAAAGAGGGTTTGACAGACCTGGCCGATGTGACGGTATCCTGTGTGAAGCCACTCCTGGCACACTGTGGGTGGTGGGTGTAGAATGCAGAATACAGATACCTCATTAAACCCTGGTGGAGATTATGCTGGGGTCATGGTGTTATTGGTGTTTAATGTTGTCAATGTACAGTATAGGGACTTATTGATGGAATTTGCACATGTATGTAAATGGATGTGCTTTGCGCATGTATGTATTTGTTTATACATGGATGGGTGTGCATGTATTAGGGTTGTTTTTGTATGATTTTCATAATGATTACACAATAAGCCTACAGCAACAAATTTGTTAGGTTAATTGTAGGTCTGAAACCTCCTACAGTTTTCCATTTATATGAATGTTCTCCTCACAAAAGCAATGTTTCTTCAGAAGTGAAAATCAGAAGTGTTTGTTTGACTGCTGCTGACAGGAGACTTTAATGCTTTAATGTTTCTCTTTTCAGTTCCTGTGATATTTGAATGATAATCATATGGTTAACCCTACTCATGAACAATTCTCAACCTTTTGTGCACAAAATCGGTCGTACATTTTATGGGATTCGTTTTTAAAATACATAAGTTAGTCAGACTAATGTTTGTGCTGATAGACTCCCTGCATGGACAGCTGACCTGTGTGTTTTGTAAAATTGTTTCACAAAACAATTTGGCACTGTTGGCAATAAAACAATATAATGAGCTTTTAATGATATGAAGGCTTTTATGTGTGTTTTCCACTGCAGGGAAATACCACCTTGCTGCACACATGTAGTCTATTTGCTTTATTTGCAAAGGAAATATTATGTTTTTTATAATGATCCATTATGGTAGTGACTTGGATTCCTAGATTCTTTGTTTTGAATTGACCTTTCTGTGTGCCTGTGGGTGTTTTATGCAGTATATCAAGTATAGTATATTGCAGTTATATATAGTATATCAAATGTTTGTATTTTGTTTGTATTTTACTGGTCTCCATGAAGACTACATGTTCCTGACATTCTAAAACATAGTATGGTCATTGTTGTTTCAGAACAAATACAAATAAAAACTTATTTTGAGAAGTCTCACCTAGATTCAGATTCAGAACCACAAATCGCATTCTGCTTCAAGTTGTTATGTCTGTGATATTTGCACACATTAAAAACTATATGAAGTACTGTAAGATAATTAATGAAGACTGTATGACTGTAGTGATGGCTGTATTTTTATATATTGTAAATGTTTTATTGAACTATTTGCTTTAATTGTTGTGTTCATACAGTTCTATCAAACTTTAATTTTGAATCACACTCGACCTGGTTATTACGGCTGACTTCTGAGGAACGCTCTTTATGACGTGGTATCAGGTTTTCACTTTGGCTTTTTGTTGTGGCTTGCAAATTTGTATACCGTATTTCATTAGAGTAAAATATACTATTGTCAAGATGCAAGTTTTCTATGCGCCAAACTGAAAAAAAGTTTTGCGAAAGTGGCTCATTGCACTGGCTTTAACTCATTCACAATTAAATGAAATAGGACATTCTTGGAAGGCTGATTTTAAGCATTATAAATGAGTTCACATTGAGCCAATTGTAAGCCAGCTGAATAACATGCTGATAAGTATTTATCCTGACAATATTGCCTAAAGACAGCTATGCAAAAGGAATGCATACTTAAAGCAGAATATGTCTTAAAAACAACAACCTAACTCTATTACCTTCAATAAAAGAAAAAGAAATAGAAATTGCTGTGGTGAAAGGTCGATTTTTGAGGAAGACGCTCCCAAATGGGAAAAGTGTTCCTTCTTGTATTGGTGAATGTTCGCTGAGACAAAACAAGGAAAGGGATTTTCAATTTCTCATTTTTCCACAGCTGAGTTTCCCCTTATCCCACAGAGTAAAGGAGACACTGAGGTTTATTACAGGTTATTGTACATCAAAGGCAGGAGATAGAAGGGGCCAAGGGCAGGTAAACCTGAACCAACAGCCTGTTAACTTTTTTAACGATTACTATTAGGATAGTGCCAAGGAAACCAAAAAGTACCCAAAAGATGGCATCTATAGCTTTTCATGAAATACAAATAATCATGATGGCAATTAGCATTGTGTACAAGTGGAGGTATTTTATGACCATGAGATCATAGTTTTGCATCTACCGATCAAATAATGTTCAATGCCAAACATTTGGAAAACTGTAAAATAAACACATTTTATCTGCTAAAAAGAAAAAATTCTGCACACGTAATCTGTTGTAAATATATTAAATAAAACAATACCCCACAACACAAAACACAAATATTTCTGATTTCACAAAGTAATAAATAAACACAAAGATAATACATTGTGATGAGATCAGTTGTCCATGAATGTTTTGCAGATGTGTTTTAACAAAAAGGAAAGCTTTCATCTCATTTTGGGCTTTTTGTTGTTTTTTTTTATTGATTTGTCTTTCCTCACAACCCTGGAGTTGAGTCCATTAAGATACTGAATGGCTGTAGACAGTGGGAGAGCAGAGAGGGGAGACCGCTGAAGGACACACTGTCGCCTTTGGCACAGAGAGCCTTTGAAAAGGCAGGATCCTTCTTTCTGCACAGCACCCATGCTGATCATGCTTGGATTTGGACGTTGACTAAAAATTCATTTCTCAGTGTATTTTTCCAAATGCATCGTGTAATGTCTGGTACGAAAGGGAGATTTCAGTTTCAAGCCAATGGCGCAGCCAGCATTACCCTGGTGAGTGCCTTCACCAACTGAGCCACTTGGGAAATCCTAACATCAGGTGAATCAGAAAACGCATTAGATTAATTGCAATAAGATTAAAATACCATGTTATTACCAACAAATGCAATTACAATTATATACTCTTCCAAAAAAGAAATTATACACATCAAAGTAACTAGTTTATTCTCAAGTTTAACGCCATATTCGTATGTATCTTTAAAATATATCTTCCCATGAATCTGTTTTCTAACCAATATATACTTTATATTTTTCAAGTCATTATAAACACACAAAATACAATATACTTTCATCTCTTTAATATCTTCTGAGGTTTTCAGTGCTCAGCTCACACCCATCAATACAGTCATGAGGAACTGGGATGAGGAAGTTTGGCCCTCACCCATTAATGTAGTCATGCGTATCAGGAATGGGGAAGTTTGGCTTGTTGCCAGAGGCAGGCTCAGAGCACCCGGTTTTATCCTTAATAATGAACAACCACACTGCATAATGAAGAGGCAAAGGATCCTTACTTAGAGCCTGGTGTCAATTACATATGGATCTGTTACTGACCGGCTAGTGCCTGCACAGTCGCCATGCGTGCTCTGTCACATCAGACCACCCCTCTGGGTCACCTGCGGCTCGGTCCCTTTGGCATCAGCTCAGTTGGGGAATTGGCGGAAATTGTTCTTACGGCTGAGCTGTGATGATTTTGGTGCCAGGGGCTGTGAGACAGTCAGAGGCTCAGAGTTATCATTTTAAAATAACCACAGGGAGGGAGAGGATGTGTGCCTGGGAGCTTCAGAAAGGAGGCCATGATCTGGAGCACCTTCTCGTCCTCGTTTCTGGAAGTTCAGACAGTGCCATGGCCATGAGGTTCAAGTGTATCTGTATCTGTTGGTTGGAAATGGTCCATCTTTTTTGCAATGGATGTCTGAATTAATGAATGTCTGATCGAATGAATGAAAACACATTTATCCTTGTCTAAGGAAAATCTTTTATCATGAACACAGTAGGAAATATGTAAAGGTAGTACAATAGTAATAGTGCGACATATTCAACGTTAAATGGGATTATATATATATATTTACTGAATATATTTTATATATGTATATTTTTCTGTAAAGTAAACCAAGTAACTACTGCTTATTTTTACTTGACCTGGCGGTTGTTTCCAGAAAGTGAGGCATCATGTCACGTTTTACAGTATTAATTGACCAGACAATTTATTAGTTGATTTATTAATCTATTGATTGATATTAAGATGCCTTTATGGGATCACCATTTGTAGTCCAAAAAAATGGTCAGTTGTACTCATGATAAAGATTGGCATATAGAATGTCTCAGAAACAGTGTGTTGGTTTTCTGGGTAGGTTTTAATTTCAAATTGAAGCTTCTCTATCACAGACACGCCCCCACAGCTTTTCTCAGAGTTAAAGATGCCGTACATCCTCACAGTTAATGGGCAGTGAACCCGCTGGCATTACAGACACAGTCAATACCTCACTGATGCATGGGTGAGCTTTGTCCATGGTTATTGCTTTACATTTTCTGTGTTTAAACACTGCATGAGCAAAGGAAGCCCCCCCAGACTAAGACAAAGGTGAAGGTAAATGCAAACAGCCCATTGATATCACAAAGCTCCTTATCTATTTGCCCTGTGTACATGGCCTGTTTAAATTAATTTATGTGTTTCTTTATACCTCTATGCGTGGGCCTGGTGGCTGAATTTGACTTTGTTAACACCAGGTCATGAAGAGTCAGGATTAGTGTCAGTGCTGGCTTTTTGATGTGACAGTTCAAGCAACCCCTAATCTCATCCGGGCCCCTTAACCCAGCCTAACCCACTTGCGGTCCTCATCCATATTCCATAGTGCAGTTTCCAATAAGAAAAAAACATCAGCTAGTATCACAGATACAGGGGACATCCAGGGACACATTTGTTTTTACTTTTATTTTAATGTATGGCTGAAATTCCAACCATGTCCATATTATGAATTTCTTGATGTGATCATCAGTAACACATCATTTGTTTTGAAAATGTGTGGTAACAGAAGGTAAATAAATACCAAAATCCAACGAATTGCAAATAGTGTGAGCTGTCTACTGTGACTTAGTCTTTTATCTTTCAATGGTTAAAATATTTGAGGCTTATTAAACTAATGCTAAAGCCTCTTCTCCTTTCCTATATAACCATTGACTTAACAACATGATATTGCAGGTTGTGCAAATGTGTGTGTGTTTGTGTTTTGTGTGTGTGTGTGTGTGTGTGATAGAGACAGAGAGAGATAGAAGGAGAAGCCAGAGAGTTTGCATGCATATGTTTGTGTGTGTGTGTGTGTGTGTGTGTGTGTGTGTGTGTGTGTGTGTGTGTTGTGAGTTAGTGGGGGTCCAAGGTGGGGGTATCCTTGATGTCCAAGGACTGAAGCCCCTCCACCCCTAACTTGATTGTGAGAGCTTGTGGACCAGATTTTACCCTCCTCGTGGTTCATGACCCCTAACCCAAACTCACACAGTCATCCAGCTTTTAAATAGATAGAGGCAGATGCTTGTAATGGAATAGCTGCCCCAGTTACCCAAGGGCAGGATAGGATGAGAGAGATCAAACTGTTTGGAAGAAAAATCTACTAATGGAACTCTTCAAATGAAATACTGGGAGAAGGAAAACACTAGAGCCGTTGAAAGATACTCTTTAGAGAGCTAGTTTGCTGATGATGCCTGTTTTTTGATGAAACAGTGTAAGGCTGGTGCTAAGTATTCAGAGGGTAGCCTTTTTATTCCAGTTTTATCATGGAGCTAACCTTCAGCTTTGCTGAAACAGCCAAATGCAGGAAATATCCTATAATTAATAGTGTGTTATGACACATCCGGTAACATGTATATCATATATATATAATTAGTCAATTCATTTAGTCATAAGAGCATCTGGGGACCTTGCCCAAAGGTTTAAGATTGTAGTCCATAATATAATTAAATACAGCTAAAGAACACTTATATGGTGGCTCATTGAGGTCATTGTGTAAAATAATATTTTTGGAGGCTAGTTATCTTGACAGCACAAGCTAATAACCTCAGGGTCTAAATGTGCCCAGATAATTATGCAGCAAACAGTCGGTGTGTAACTCATAACATTACCAAAGCAGGTATAATTCACAGCTGGTAATGCTATTAAAAAGTTTGGGGTTATTTCATATGTGTAAGCAATTTTGTGAGAAAAATGAATGTCACAATTCTAAAATCAAAAATCTGAAATCAGAAATGTAACATTTTGAAATCAAATAATTCACACTTGAACCTCAGATATATGGAACTTGGAGAGTTATGGAAACAACGGTGAACTGAACGGGCACAAACCCAGAAGCAGTATTTTAATCACAACGTTTCAATGTCAAACTTTCAATGTAAGCAGAATAGCTTGCTTGCCTTTCTCACCTGATATATCATCCCTACATTCAGAATGGTTCGTCAGATCCCTCATGACAGCTGGCTTATTCCAAAATGAAACTAACAGAGATGGAATGGTCATGTTGTGTAGAAGGAGCCTTGGCCTATAGCAAAGAGGGGTGCATCCCCACAGGTCTAAACTGATATTCTTATTTTCTGTATTATAGTGAATGGAGCCAACAGTCAGTGTTTGATTAATGTTGATGAATATTAAATGAATGTTTATAATGTACAACTTCATAATAAGCTATTTTAACAAATACTGTTGAAAGAATAGGAGCACAGTGCTAATATCTGTTCCTGACTGCTGGCCTGCGGTACTGATACTCATTTAATGAGACGGAGGACAGGACAGTCAGAGTCTGGACCGTGGTGCGTATGTGGGCTCCCCCCTCTGATGAGCCATTGTTCTGACAGGGGCCAGTCTGATTTGAGCTTTCTCTGGTCCTGGTGAGTGACAGCTGAGGGCTACCAGAACGTGGGCTCCCATTTGCAGTGGAGATCAGGGCCTGCTGGCACATCCCCAGCTATAGGGGAGCTGCCGGGGACTCCTCACACGGGCTGATGTCCTGACAGCCCAGAGCGCTTGGCTGAGCTCCTGTCCGCCAGAATGTCATCCACTTTAGTTTTCTCTTCTCCTTGGTCCCTTGACCCTTGACCCTTGAAAATCATGGCAAACAGACTGGATCAGCTGTCCACCAGCTTTCACATGTTTTCCATTGTGCTGCTGTCCAAAAAATGCAGCAATACTGGCCGTGTGGTTTGGTAATGAAGCAAAATTTGATAATTTCAAAGACACGACTGAGGAAATTAATGTCAAATGAAGCTTTCTCCAACATCATGGTTTAACACACAGTATACAATGATTATAATTGGGGTGGAGAAGTGAAAAAAAAACATTTAAAATGCTATAAGTGCCTCAGGTTAACAACAATCATGAATATTTTTATTGTTGTGAATTATTAGTAAGTAATACATCTGCGGATTTGTCTTTTGAAATGTTCTGTTTTTGCTCAGACTGGGGAGGAGCTTTGGTCGTGTGTGCATGTATGAGAAGCTCATAAGCATGTTGGCCAGTCGGATATGCATGTGTGTGACACAGCATAATGTTGATACAGTATCTGAACATGTGAGAAGATTGTATGTTCAGTGACAAGGAGTTCTTAATAGAGGGTCATCAGATGGTCACAAGAGTATTAGATGTCAAGCTGTGCTGTTTGATATAATTTATAACATTTTACTCAGTGTAAGCATACCGTATCTGTATCCTGTTCTACAAGCATATACAGGTTATAGAGAATCAGGTCAATACATTCTAGTTTCAACTTAGTTATCAGTGAGGACAACTAATGTAAGTTCAGCTAATTCAAAAATATACTTTGGTAAACAATCTGTAAAATCTAGAATACCAATTTGGCCAAACAGCTGAGAGAAATGAATATACAAAGCTTTTCTGGGGAGGGCTAAAAAAAAATCAAAACATTTTATTTTGACCTTCCCATCATGCACACACACCAATTCAGTCAATTGTTCATACTAATATTGTTACCAGTTAGGGAACCCTTCAATTTGACACATGGGGCGAGTGTAAAGTTGGCCTTTGCATGTAATTTCTCGATCATGCTTCGATACAACAATCTTCAATAAGGAGGATGAAGTTGTGAAGAAGAAGGAAGCCATGAGTGAGGTGATTCAATGCTCTCCTTCGAGCTATTGCAACAAAGAATCGCTTAATGCAACAGAAATGAGATTTGGAGTGTATTTTTAAACTAAATTAAATTGCAGAGGCGCCACCTCTCTCCTCTTCAGACTGTAGACGGGATACAGTTCCTGTGGATCACAGCGCAAAGAGGCATCCTTGGTTCCATTATGAACACCGGGAGAACACACTCAAGGAGCGCACACGATAGTATTACTGCATTACGCTAAATGCTGCCTGCCACAGCTCAAGGTTCATTTTCATTTGCTCCATTGTTTGATATAAGCCTGAATTATCATGTCTCACATTACAATTAAAGCCATAGACACCATTGCTGGTGTTTGTGCACAGAACCCCGTCTGCATTGTGGTCTTCACGGAGCACCAAGTAATGTTTCACTGTGTTATGGTAATTAGCTTAGCAAGTGCCCTTATATGGTGTGACTTACATTTTTTACTGCAGCATTCACTTACACCTAAAACTATTGATATTCCCCTGGGTCCTTATGTCCGGCTAAACAGCCAGTGTCCCATCCACAATAACAACTTGCAACCTTCTGGCTGCAGTGGAACGTTAATAATGAAGTTCTGCATCTCCAGCCCCATGCTACTTACTTCTTCACTGAACCAGTGCTATGCAGCGTTTTGTTTTGTGCCATTTGTTTAGGGGCCTCTGGGGGGGAATACACAAAATAATCTCAAAGTGATGTAAAAATATGAAAAAATGTGTACTTCTTTTAACCCCAGAGGTGCCCGTACATCTTTAATATGGTTCAGCATAAGGCTAAGTCCACGTGGAAATGGTGCCTTTCATGTTAGTGAGTTCTTGACTTCACTGGCCCAAGGGTACAAAACAAAGCCCAAAAAGCCTTGTTTTCCTTGTGAAGCAGGCTCTTTGAATGGTAAAAATGTACCTTTACTAATTACAATCCCATAGTAAAAATATATACAGCCATATATGTGTACTGAGAGATAGTGTTTAAAGTGAGAAAATGTACAAAAAATACCGATATATGTACGTATGAGTCTGTACACTGCACTTACACTGTCTTAATCATTAAGATTAACTCATACATAATCATCAACTAATACATTAGTTTAACAAAAAAAATCCATGTTGTACAATCCATGGTGAAATATTGGCAACAAAGTCTTAAAAATGTAAAATTATGAACATGAAAAAATATGATGAAAAAATGACATTATCTAATTTACTAGTTAATTCAACTAAATGAAAAAAAAACACATTTTTTTTATTTGATTTTTGACTTCAAATACGTGAAATAATTTTTTGCAACTTTTACAACTATATCCAGCTCATAATAAGTGCATCTCCAAATAGGCGCCATGTTAAAAAAGATTTAACTGTAGGGCTAGAGGTCAGGGCTCATTGTTGGAGCTCCACAGAACCCTTTGGAGGACCCCTTCACTAACACCATGCCTGGCCCTTTGTTCCCTGTGCGCAAACAGAACGGTTTTCAGACTAATTTCATACCTTTTAGGAGTCCCACTCCGGGGACATTTCCGCCACAGCACGCCAGCCCCCAGCTGCTAATTGGGCTGACAGAGAGGTGGCAGAGCTTGTGTTTCCATTTTAACGGGCAGACCGAACTCAGGCTGGACTCCGTGTGCCTCTTTTGAAATCATCACAGGTGGCAGCGTGACGCCACAAGGTTGTCACTCTGGCGGATCTCCATTAGTGTAACTTCAAACAAGGTCATGTGCTTAATATTAGCCTGAAAATATTCAACAAAAACTCCAGCTGCTCATATCTATAATACATATCTATGTACAAAAATACATACATATTTATATTACTTATTAGTGTGTGATAATTGCAATATGTTCACTACTTAGGTCATTGTATCGTCACCATAAATAAGTCATAGAGGTATCCATCCTGTGTGACAGGGTTGGTGGCATTAGCCATCTTCCTGGCCTAAATCCTGCATTGCCCCCTCTTCCTGTTCTCTCCCCTCTCATCTCATTCCCCCTTACCCCCTCCCCACAGTCTGAAGCAGATGCTCCCCTTTTCAGAGTTGTGATGCACAATGTCACCAGTCACTTTGATCCACTAGGGTGAAGATGGCAAAGGCAAACAATTTTGCTTTTCTTTTACCTAATCGAGAAGTGAAAAGGGATTAGCCTGACTTCCGCTGAAACTGTTCCACTCTCATCCGCAGCCAGGCATACGCCACAATCATTGTTCAGAGGGGGGTGTGGGGGGCAGCGTTTGGGATGAGGGCCTTAATGAACGGAGATTAAGACGCAGCGGTTTAGCGCACAGGCGGACGCAGGCCATTATGGCTCATTGTGAAGAAACAGCACGAGCCAGGGCCACGGGGACCAGAGCAGATTAACTGCTCATCTGCATTAAAGTGGGCCCCCTATTCAACAGTTGCCATTGACTCTGATTTACACAACTACAGCTGCTGATAAACTCCATTGTGCCCCAGCCAAGGATTAGAGACCAAGCCGCAGAGGCTTGACCACAACTTTGTAAATGGTGTTTACAAAGTGGAACTAATATACATATAGTATGTCTCTATTGTGTTCTCCCATTCAACAGACAACAGAGGTATCTGTCTTCAAGGTTATACGAAAATGATTTGCAAACACATTCACTCCCAAAATCGATACTCTAGTGAATATATACGCTTTTTTGATACAATTGTTTATAGACAGCTAGGGTGTTGCACTTACACTGCAAGAACAGCACTAGTTGATGTTGATTCATGATTCTTTTTTAATATTGATATATCAGGCCAGGCCGTTGCTTCCCCGGTGTATTTCTAAGACCAAGAGATGCTGTCCTTATTCACTCCCTCCTTTGCTGCAGCTGGTCTGTGAGTTTGCGTTTTCCTGAAAGTGGTTGTGTCTGCTTGGTCCCTTGACAGAGAGCGAGGTCAGGCTGGAGCCAGGTGCCTGCAGAGCCAGGTTTCTGACAGTACCATGCAGAGACGACAGAGAGGAAAAACACAGCATCAAGCCCGCCACCCTCAGCCGGCCTCCCACTCACGTACTTCTGCCATTTTTAAGGGGGTGAACTTAAAACTAAAAACTTTTTCACTCATTGCACGTTAGTATTATTTTTAATTGTACTATTTGTGAATTCTGAGGCCTCTAAACACATGCACCCACAAATTAGCCTTGTTAATATTGTCATAAAATAGTAATAATCAGGGTAAGCAGATGGCACTTGTCTTGATTATTTAATGATGAACATCAATTCCTGGGATATTGGAGTGCAGCTACCAATTGATTGTGTGTGCTCTGTGATGCGTTTTTCAGGCAGGGTTGTGTAAGTCATCTCCTGAGCAGGCAGGCAGTAGCAAGAGAGAGACCGAGTTTCCTTTTCTTTTCCTGCAAGCATCCTCCATCCTCCATCACCTCTGAGCACGCATGGCGCATCCTGTCATTTTTTCAGGTATATTAATCCATTATATGGCCTTCCCATCACGGAATTAGGTTTCAGCTATTAGGAAATAGCTCCTTTACTCTTTCTAAAAGGGGGTAGATGCAGGTCAAGCATTTGGTAATAAGCTGCTGTTGTCCCAGTGAAATGTTACCAAGGTCTCACTGTCCACTTTTGTATACCGTCTCTCTATAAAACAATGACAGTCTCGCACTGTGAAATATGTCCTTTCTTCAAATATATGGTAACACTTGCCATCTGTCTCTCAAACCAATGCTGGAATGTCACCGCTGTTTCCTGACGTTGATTTAAAGTAGATACTAATTTTTTTCATGTTTTTATTTCTCTCCCAAGCTCTGTATTATGATTTTGTATGATGGAAATGTGTTCCTAGATCAGTCTTTAGTGCTTCCTTTTCCACGGATTATTTATCAATAAGCTGAATTTCAGCGTTCAATAAGGAAGAACATTCTGATTCATGTTTTTGATTTAAAAGATTTGATAAATAGTCTTAGTCCTAATGAGTGAATGTGTTTGAAATAAACAGACAATTAAACGAGCAATGAATTACAGCCCAAGCATGTGAAGGAATTCATTATACATGTGAAAGTAAATTCACAGAATGTCTGTATCTGAAAACTTTCAGTCTCAGTTCAGCATTTTACATCACTGTGTCAAGATGTACCATTAGTGATTGTTATTCTGTGGAAAGAAAAGTGAAGAATTTTTTATTGGTTTGTTGTTTGGTTTGTTTGATGTATGCTTGTTTGCTTGGTATGCCTGTAAGGGTTAAGATTTAACTGGAAAATAATCTCGCAAGAATCTTCCTTTCTGTGTTCCTTTAATT
This sequence comes from Albula goreensis, assembly GCA_022829145.1. Taxonomy (NCBI): domain Eukaryota; kingdom Metazoa; phylum Chordata; class Actinopteri; order Albuliformes; family Albulidae; genus Albula; species Albula goreensis. The sequence goes on from CM040755.1 coordinate 12,650,797, forward strand.
TTCTGCAGCATTCTTCTTAAGCTACTGTAACAATCCAATAACAAAAGGCAGTAATACAGCAGACTGTGCTTTTATTGTGAATAGTTGCAGAGCTTTTACTATCATTTAGGAGTAGTGATGCACCGTGTTTCCCTCCTGAGATGATGGATGGTGTTTTCTCATGCCCAGTCCTAAGTGATCAGAGGAGATTGAAGACGCTCAATTCACTTAAGCATCCTCACCACTGCATTCAGGCAATCAGTGTGATGGGCATGCACACGCACTTGGAGTCTGGCTGCCCTGGGTTCTCCTCGGGCAGCAGAGCCCAGCAGACAGTCTGGCAACACTGCAAGAGAATGTGGGGGGCAGGGGGTGGGGTGGACGGGGGGTGCTGCTGGAGCACTTGTGTCAAAGAGCTGACACAAAATGTGGACCTGGATTGAATCGATGTGTGTCTTTAAATCTGACCTGGACTCTATCAACATGAGTCTTTGAAGTCCCAATATGGTCTTCCAATTTCAATGTCAAATCATTATTACTTTCTACCTGAAAAATGTTTTAAATGAGAAGAATCATACTTTTTCATTCATTTTCTATAATTTCCTTGCAGCAGGTTCTCCCATTGAAATGCACAGACCATTCTAATTGACAAAGAGTAATGGTGATTGCACAACCCCCTGAGCCTCTCAAAAAAATTTTCATTCCAAAATACAAGTGCGCAAAGTGGAACTTCCTGTCTCAAATGTCACATGGCCACATGCAATTTGTCACATTGTTGGGGAAGAATCACAATTTGCCCAGTTGTGACATCACAACTGCACTCAAAAACAGTCTGGAATTGTTAACCCTTGCAAAACAAAACAGATTTCAGTCTTCATACTTCAGCTGTGTTTATTTGACACAACCTTGCACATTTTTGTATTGAAGCATCCAAATACAGTGCAAGATTTGAATGCTTCCTATTTAGATACTTGTCTGTAAAATGTTGCTGTGATTTCTGAAAACACAGATGATGGTTTTGATTTATGGTATGTGTGTATATTCTTTCTCTCAAGTTTATGATACAGTTGAAACTATGCATACCATTTGAACAAATGGTGAAAATTAATAACACAATTAATTCTTGGAATAGTTTACCCAGAGAATTTATTTGTGGAGGGGTCTGAGAGAAAACAGTGTTTAAAACTGAATATATTTAATGTTTATGACATCATAATATTAGATCATGAAATCATGTGATGAAAGTGAAAGAGAAGCCACCTCTAATAACAATAAATGAATTAACTGGAAAACAGTCATCATTTCACTGGAATACAGCAGTATGCTGTTGTAGTAAGCATAGAGAACCATTTCCTTTTTTTGTTAAATGAGTGCAGACTCGCTGTTCACAGGTGTGGGCAAGTTTGTTTCCAGCATTTGTTTGGGATAAATGAATGCATGGGTGAAAGAGGAGAACTTGTGAGTCTGTAAAAAGGATGACATCAAGCCAAAGCTAATGTAATTACAGTCTTTATCCATGTAAGGTGGCCCTCTTCACTGAGAGAGAGAGAAAAATGCTGGATATGATGAATAGCTCTGGAAGAATGAAGTATTCTCCAATGATGGATTGAATAAAAGGAATTTGCTTACATTATTGATGCCCAGACAGGGAAGTGAAGGATGGGGAGAGAGCAGTCTCTGAGGCTACAGTATGAATGCGAAGGAGAGGAGAGTGGGAAATCATTTTCAAATTAACAGACTCGACCCACAGTATGCAGTGCAGGTTTTCTGTGATGGAATCACTATGAAATTATAGATGAAAGGCATTCAAAACCCATTCAGCAGAGAGGGCACACTAAACAATGCTTAAAACAATCGCTGAGCAATGGGGAAGAAACTACTCCATTTCTTCCACTCAGAAACTCTTGAAACATGTAGTTTTTGTGGATTTGAGTTTGAGATTGACCCAAGACAGAAAGGAGGAAAATCTAATAGAGGTTTTGATGCTGGGAGCCATGGTCGGGAGGGGAGCGGGGGAGCAAGAGGGGAGGCGGCCGCGCAGGGAGAAGCGCTGGAAAATGAAATCTGGCGCAACCTCCTCTGTCTGTGCCGCAATAAAGTAGCCGGGCGCCTGCGGTCAGAGATCATCCCTGAGACCTTGAGTACCTTTAGCGCGTTCTGGAGGAGGCCGTCAGACAGCGTTTGCATCATCTGATCCCATCAATCAGCTGCTCGTGCTGCTCTTGGCCTGATGGCTTCTCCGTTTGGCTGTGTTTCTCACAGACAGCTCAATAACTTGTCTACGGTGGGGTGATATACCGCGTGTAGCATGTGCTTTTCCCTAATGTTGGGGCCTGCCTCTTAGGCTTCTGCTATGATTTGCTCAAAGTTTTCATAAGGATATGCAGGGTTGTTTTTCAGTTTTTTGTTCTAATAAGTGTAGGAAGTAATGGGCCCTCTGGTATAATGTATAATCATTTCATTTAGTGTGCCAACAGCTTTTTGCCTCAGAAAATCATAATGAATTCATTATTACCAGGCACTTGTAATTCCAATCAATGTGCCGACCATGTCTTTGTATGCTTCCCACATATCCCATAAAGCAACATATTAATGGTTTTATTTACACCTCCTACAATCTGTTCAGTGCAAAATACAGCATAGAAAAGGTGATGAAAGAGGAAGAGTATTTTTGATGGCATGGATTAAGAGAAATATTTGTGTAATTGTGGAGGACATACCAATGCGCTGGAGGGAGCAACATTTCAAGGTTAACTATGAAAGAAGGAATGTGCACCATTCTTTTTTCTAAATAACAGAAATCATTTTCTGATTTTGATGTTTTTTTTCTCAAATTCAACAAATTAACACTTAAACCACTCATCTGGAAAGTGCTGCTATTGCACAGTCTATCCTGCTATGCATGCAGTATCATTCTCCCATAGCTAGCATTTTAATACATTTTTCATTAAAAAAAAAACATATATTCAGACAGCTGCTAATATGTAATTAATAGATTAACAAATGCTTGTGTTGATGATAATGAAAAGATATAGCCTTACCAATATATGCTTGCAGTTTGCATCTCATCTATATATTAGGAGAATCATTAGACCCCTGGATGATCCCTGTGTATCTGGCTGCAGCATCTGGCTAGTGCTGACCCTCACAGCTTTGGGTCAGGGGGTCAGCAGGTCTCATTTATTATTCACAATTGCACTCTGACCTCTGCAGAGCTAGGGCAGGGGCAGCTCCAATTCTGAGCCCCAGATCGTTTTTTCCAAAAAGTCAGGCCAGATGATATCTGCAGTTGTCACCTCCTTTGTCCCTCTCAGCTCTCTTTGCCCCATTGCCTTCTGCTGTTACTTTACCCTGTTTATCACTACCCTCATGGAGAGGAGAAATTACTGTTGTGTTTTTGTTTTTTGCATTGATCGAAAAATGGTGAAAAGATTTAGCTTACTACCGTTATAATTCATACACTCACAAAATATTTATCATTTTTATACATGAAGGCCTGTCCGTGGAGATCCATTATTTGGCTTTCATTCCATTCATATTTTGTATACTGAATTATTGAACATGCAGCATTGGTCATTATTCATGTGGTGCATAGTATTTTATAGTTTGAGTATTGTACAGCTGAGGAAACAAATAATAGGGGGAATAGGATGGTATTATGCAAGTAATTAATTCATTAATAAACCAATCCATTAGTATCATTTTTGTTTTTTCTTTGTATCATTGTACCTTTAGAGACAAAACCCAAAAGAGATGGCCTAAATCACTTGTGTGTGGTCTGTCATTCATTTTCAGCCTGTTAATTACAATTATAGTTTAACAGCTGAAGAATGAGATCTGAACCATGCTTAATTACGAGTGTGCACGCGTCGCTCACATGTGCGCACACGGTGGCGCATGCTCAGAGCTGCATGTCTGTCAGCAGGCCTCGTCTTGCCTCCCTCTGCTGCTTGTGTTCCTGCCAGCCTTTTGTGCTTAACGTGCCTGCGGTCAGATGGAGGCTGCTATTGATCAATTCTGCGATGTATGCGTCTAGTTCCTCCTGGTTTCCATGACGAATGGACCAGAGCAGAAAATTCATAACTCCTAGATGGAGAACTGCTGTCCACTGGAGTAATGAGGCTGAAAGTGTGCCAGAATGAACATACTGCATTTGTTCTCCAGGGTAATTAATAGCTACATGTGAAATGGGAAGGATGTTTAAAATGTCAATATAGATAATTAAATTTAAACCCAATTAAATTGGTGAATTTGCACTGTAAATTTTGTTTTTAATACATATTGGCAAAATGTGCATTTTATGCCAATATATTTTTGATTCATTATTATTATTATTATTATTAGTAGTAGTAGTAGTAGTAATAAGCTGTATTAATGTTATTGCTATGATTAACTTTTTATAATCACAAATTGGTGCTCTCCTGTACTAATTCAAGGCTGAATGGTAGCTTTCCAAAGATGCCCTTTGGGTATAAATATTTAGAATGAGAAAGGTGTTGATTTTATTCTGTGGAGAGCTACAATAGGTAGATAGGCAGCTGGTCATTACGGAGGGAAAGCACAAAAGTCCAAAAATCAGAAGGCTTGAATTCTCTCCTAAATAAAGATTCTGTTTGAATTTTTAAATAAATTTTATTCTCCCTTGGCACTCTGATGGACATAGCCCAGTTGTGTAATTTAATGAATGTCCACCTGATACATTTTTTTAAATGAGCATTTAGCCTGTGTGATTGATATTGTTTCACTTTCCTGACATTTGAGAGGATGCTTCAACTTGTTTCAGTTCAAATCCTTTTGAGACTGAAGTAATTTCAGCTATGCACAATTTGTTGTACTTCGACAGTTCCACATATGATTTCACTGTTGGTTATGTTGCTTTTTTCCCGCTAGAAAATGATTGAAAATTTGCTGTTATTTAATAATGACAATGTGAAACTTAACAATCAATTTTCTTGCTCAAATTGTTTTACTTGTTTTGTTTATTTTAATTTCAAAACAGTTTCATTTTTTTTTAACCATTTAGTATTTTAAAAGGTGCTTTTCCACAAACATAGCTTTATATAAACAAAATTGATACAAAGTTGATGTCTTAAATTTTTATTCATTTTGGTAGTTTTGCTTGCACATGCATCCCTTTGTTGCAAAATAACATTGTTGTCAAGGACACAGCACATATCCATCGTTTTGAAGGGTTGAAAAACCTTTATTAAAGGTTTTTCAACTAGATCATTGTCAGAAAAATCATGAAAAATTGTTCATGTGATAGCAATTTATTACTGGTGCATAGTGATGTAACAGCCTACAGGATATGGCACTATAGTATATGGCAGCCAGAGCTGACTGAATGAACATACGGTTAAATCAATCAGTCAACCAGATCACTTAAGTATGTGATGCATAATCACCATCAGCTTTTCACAGTAAAAAAAAACCGGATCACATTGCCTGGACAGAATAACACATATATAAGTTAATGAGCAACAGCACAAGAGAAATACAATGAAGAAAAAACATCAGCTCTGAACAAATAAATCAATCTCTTTTTCATCTTTTTTCAGTCCAGACATTTACACCTATTTACACCTTTTTAACCTTACTGGCAGAATCTGGTGTATATGAAATGGGACTGTAGATCAGATTCAGAACTTTGCCTGGAATTTGCTCAGCATGCAGATATTTATCAAAAAAGGGTAGCATTATGTAGGCAATTAATTCAATAGAGAAATTCAAAGTCGTCTTTCTACAGAGTGAAGGATAAATGATGCTACTGATACTTTCAAAAATATCTTGTAATCCTACACTCAAGGGGTAGGATTACAGTTTCTGATAATATTCAGCACTGTTTAACCAGTGTAATTCTCCTCTAACACATTTGCCTTTGTCCATGATTTTCTTGACATCACGCTTGTCACTGTTTTTACAACGAAATTCCCATTCTTGGTCAAATTGTCCAAGAGCCACTCTGTCATTTTTTATTAGGTTGTATAAAGGTGTCCTTTTCCATTTCCAAAATAAATTTTCCATGTTAAACTAAACCTTTGTGTTAAATACTGTAAGAGCAGAATAATGTAGCATTTCACCTTAAAAGGGGTGGCTGCTGTGGTACATTCATTGTATGTTTTGGCGGTGTCAAACAATTAACTGAAATCTAAATAGGTCCATGCAATCCATTGATGTGGTTGGTCAGAGCAAAGTACACCTTTCTGACAGCATGTTGACACAATTAATTGTTCTTTCGACGATAGACCATTGTGCATAAGTACAGACTTATAGCCATTATTGCATGTTTGTGGTATGTGCACCAACAGCAATTGGTATCACTAGTGGCATTCTTTGTAATTAAATATTTCTAAATAATTATCTAGAAATTGAACTTATGAAATGATGTTTAGAAATACATGTGAGACAATAGGAAATTTAACGTTTACTTGGGAAAGCATTATGTAGATATTGATCAAAAGAACAAACAACTGAGAACGAGTTGAGGCCAACAATTAGCAGGTGTGATTGCCACTCCCCTACTTCCAGTGCAATGGTCCTTTAACATGAGGGCCAATTTTTCCTACATCGATTTGCCCATTTCATAAAGGTGCCTTGGAATGTCTGTCTCGACAAGATTTTTTTTAGTTGATGAGTGTCATTAGTATCTATTGAATGACTTTTTTTCTCTTGCTTTTGGTAGTAGACGTGTCAGAGTTGACCATGCTTTTTAGAATCCAGCTGCCGTTTTAAAAGAAGATATGTGCGGTTAGCTCTCGATGGCAGGTCATATGTAGCCTCGGCATTACTTTCTGTAATGACATTCGTTGGACCTTTCACAACATGCCAAATCTTCAACAGCATTTTCTAGACTTAAGGATGAGTGTGGAATAGCTATTCAGCAACCAGTTGTTCAAGGTCTGACAAACTCAATACATCACTGGCAAGTGTAATAATTTGTAGCTGTCAACAACGTATTCTGCTCTAAATGTTGCACCAAGTCTGGCTAAGGAGGAATGTAATAGAAATTTCCCCATTTATCCTGCATGTTATTCAGAGGCAGGGGCTTCAGACTGAGTACTTAGGAATAAAACAGGAACTGCCAGCGTCCCAATCAGGTGCACTAACTCAGAGTATGTCTGTGCTGTTCATATAATTATGCATTGATCCAGAGCATCCCTTTAAAGCACAGGTGATGGCTCCTGAATCATTCACATCATCAGTCTTTAGAACGAACATCAAAGCATTCATTTCCTGCTAGAAGTTATATTTCCTGTTGTAATTTTACTGGCATGGTGTTTTGTAAATATTATAGTAAATATCTGGACTGTGGCCATTGAAAATTAATTGATGAATTATACATTTTGAAGTCATGGTTGTCCCTAGAGTATCCAATCTACAGACTTATTGGTACTATTTCGTGCCAGGTAAACTAAGATACCTGCAATAAGGGGATTCTGCACAAAGGGACTACACTAGAGAGCATTTATACTATTATAGCCCAGTCTGATTTTAATAATCTAAATATCTTATTAGTGGGACTGAGTATGTGTAAATTGTTGTCTCAAACACATGTATGGTACAGTCATCATTTTCATTTTCTGTCAACCTCCTTCTGAAGACCCATAACAGAGGTCAATGTGTAAAGCAGGGCACTCACCTGCCGTCGTTAGCCTGTCAGTGACTAGGCCCTGTGTGAGCAGAATGCAGGGCCGTTAGGACACACCACTGAGGGACTGGACCCACACACCCGCTGCAGAGACCCAGCTGCGCAGGCTGATGTCTCCTGATTACCACGGGCCTCAATCTGTGAACTGTTTTCTGGCTCTGGATTCATCAAGCTGACTTGCTGTTAAGGAAGAAAAAAGAGGGAAAAGGGGGGAGTGGCTTTTGCACAGGCGGGCCTGCTACGATGGACCGTAACAGCCTGCTGCCAGGGGATCTTTGCAGAGATAAATGGAACCTGTGTGAAGTAAATTAGTGTGAACCAGTCAATCTGTGTGTCACTATTGTGCCACGTCTATGGTTAACTTGGTGACTGGGTGGCTGTGTCCACCATATGTGAGCATGCAGGCCTGCTCCCCCCCGCTTTGGGGAGCTGCAGGAGCACACAGTGCTTACAACTGATGGCACTTTCCTACCACGAGGTTCAGAAGCCTGAATTAGACCGATTCAAAGAAAACCTGCACACCATTACTATCAAAGGTGAAAAAATAAACCAGAAAGACAAGATTATTGATTTTTTAAAATATGTTTTTAGAATTCATTTTAGTAACAGGAAAGTGAAAAAGGTGCAAAGTGCAAGACAGAATATGTCTCTGTCGATCAGACTTTCATCATTCTTACAGAATGTGTGTGTGACTATACCAAATAATATTGGAAAAGGTTTATCATGCTGTTATTAGGGCTGAAAATGACGATCACAAGTGTATTTGGTTAACTTGCTTCATGAACGTCTTGAGGTGCTTCATTGGGCACAACAAAAAGTGTGTTCACTACTTGGATTTTGCTGTGTGAATTTTTGTGGGAAATCCTCAATGCCAAAAATTGACCCTGCAATTAAAACAAAATTATTTAACAATTAATTTGCCACTGTGACTGTTGTAACCAGCACAGAGGGTTTTGAAGGGTATTCCCACAACTCATTACAATATGCTCAGCTGCAAGTTATTGACCCATATGATCATGTGTCTGTGGTTAGCAAAGGCCAGCTAGGTCAGGGTGGCAGGTCGTCCTGCACCACACCTGCATAGATCAGCCAGTGCATTGCATAGTGACCGGAAGACATGAAGTGGGAACTAGACAGTTCATACTTCTTGCAAAGATTGCCAAGTAATATAAAACTATTGCCTCTATTAAATAATTATTAATTAATACTTGATATTTTTGACATCCATCGCTCAATTTTTTTGCTGTGGAGGATAGCAATTAGCTTTCTCCTCCTGCCAGCACTTAACCATGCTAAAGATAACATGCGTAGTTCCATACTGGCCATACCGATGTACAAAGGTGAAAATGTTTGAGTTCCAGACGATTTGCATCTGGATTAATTACCTACACCTGTGGTGCTGAATGTACCACATCCTGAATTTTAGATGTGTGAAATGTGATTTTAGCCTGAGAAAGTATTTGCTCCTGAACAGCAGTCTCTGCATTAAGAGAGCTGTGCTGTGCTGACAACACCTTGAACCTGGCTCTCAATGCTCCAGATGAAGCCGCCAGTATAGATTTCCTTAATTAATTGTGCATCTGCCAATAAACACTTAAATGGACCTACTTATTTCAATTTATTATGTTAGCTCAATAGGTATATCCTCAGGACTGTAGAGAGGTGTGGATAGAAGGGGGGACAGAGATGGGAAGCGGCTGGGTTTATTTTTAGAAGCAGATATATTGTGAGTTTTTTTTTTTGTCTTCTGATCCTTCACAGCTCCCGTCAGCCTGGTCAAGCGTGACAGCAGCTCAGCCCTGGCTCTGCGCCAGCGACCGCAGGAAGTGCGTGACGGATGTGTCTTTGAGGACCCTGACAGCCCAGGTGAGAGTCATTTAAAAACGCTCGCAAAACTTATTGTGACAAATATGACAGGGGCTGCCGAGCTGTGGGGGCGGTTGGCACGCAGATAGATGGGCCGTGGCGGGAGGGCACGGGGCCCGAGGCCAGGCCCCAAAGAAGTGGGACACACGCCTTTTCACAAGCAGGCGGAGTGACCAGCACTGTGGTCAGTTTGGCTCAAATGAATGAAGGGAGAGACCATCTTTGTTGAGTGTATTGGTCAATTACTACCTCAGAATTTCCAGATCCTCAAGAAATATAGAAAAAAACAATTGACTTATTCATAGTGGATTGCAGTTTGATTCTCTGCTTAGCAAACCATCCACCTGGGTTGTTATGCTGTGTTTGTCACCTTCATTTGTGAAACACCAATCAAGGGTAAAGGTGGTGTAGCATACCGTTGCAGAGGTGCTTAAGTATTTTAAATACAGTATTTGGACCCGTTAAGGATTTGGAAATGTTAAAAGGAGCAGGTGCTCCTTGTCGTGGCAGCACCACAGAAGATAAATGATGACAAAATTTTTAAACATAATGGACATTTTGGAAAAACCTGGGTCGCAGTGATCCTAATTTTAGTTTGAAACAGTGAACTGCTACTGGCTGAGAGGGCTGGAAAGGCCCCGCCCCGCCCCCCCTGCCCTGCCCCTCCCCCCACACCACAACTCAAACTCAAAAGAGTGGCAAAGGTGGCATCACTGTTTTGCTGCAATAAAAGCAAAAAACTGCTTTTATATGCCTGTGACAACAATTTATTCTCTTATAGAAAGAAACGGAGTAGGAGGGTGACCCAAGGAGAGGTCAGGGCAGAGTCAAAAAAAAGGTAGGATTTCTGTCAGCTTTGTGTACTGACATAGAACAGTTTAATGTTAGATTTATCATATCTGCTTCTGCATACAGTATAATGACATGCAGTCTTTTGTGATTTTTGCCTAAATGTTTTCTGTAATATACTTTTCTTTATATTGGGTGTCTCCTTCCTTGTTGTTTAGTCTGTCAAGTTATTATAATTTCATAATTTTAGTTTTATGATCTAATTCTATATGAATATATTTGTAGCATAAGACATTATTTTGAATTTGTCCGAACAGGAACTTTGTAGTTTGGGGCTAAACTGTTTATTTAGATTTAGGTGATTTGGTTACATCACCATCAGTCTTTATTTATGGGCATAAACACAGGGGTCGGTTCACCAGGTATCTTCTTCTCTTTTCCAACTGCAAATGCCTTTCTTTCCTTTCTCTCTACCTTTCCCTGCATTTCTGTGCATTTGTGTATGGAGCATGTTTGCACGTCTTGCTTTGTCAGCCTGTCAGCTCAGTTTGGAGATGTCCAAATCTCCTGGCCATCTATGACAGTGACTGCAGGCAGCTGTACACCATGCACCCCCGTCCCAGTCATTCCTCCACGGAGACCAGCCTACATTTCGCTCTCTGGGGCAGAGAGCACATCTTCGGATCCATGTCAACTCCCTGTGGTCACTATGGAACTCAGACAGGACCAGGCCTAGAGAAATCATATCTCTGTGTTTCCCTGTCATACCAATCAAGAGAACAGACAGTCATGCTCCACAGACACACATACAAACACACATATAGAGTACATGTACAAACACACACATATGGTTACCTGCTGTCTCTCAGGAGCACATACCAAACATATATGTACCACACTGCATCACACCTACATAAGCACATTTTCACTCTGGTGCTGTCTCTTTCTGTCTCTATCTCTCTGTGCACGCACACAGGCCTGCACACTCATTTACATAAACACACCAGATACCAGTGGACTAACAGTTTTTTGTTTTTACTGAGGCAAGTTGATTTGGCCATGGAGACTGCTGAATGGCCATGCTCGGAGTGTCTGCTGCACTGCAGACCACGTTCATGCTTTGACCCAGGCTTCTTTACTGTTATTGACAAGGATGATGACAACAATATTGTTAATGATGATTTTCGTATTTTTTTTATGTTCATGGAACGAATAGGAAGAACTGTACATGTACCTGTAATTATACCCGTTTTCTTTGATTAAGCTGATGAGAAGACAGATCCCGGCTTTATCTACCATGTGATAGACCAGTCTCCCACTCAGAGGCAGGGCTGGCCTCTAGAGGATCTCGCTGCCTGTCTTACTGCTTTCGCTGAGAATTTGTGGCTTGGTTGCCATGGAGACATCGTATTTCTCCAAGAATTGCTCATATTGATCCGGGGACAAGCGTGAATGGCCAAGCAAGTGTGAGGAGGGGGGTGGGGAGAGGGGGTGTGTGATGGGGCTCGAAGAGGAGGAGAAGGAGGAGAAGGGGGGGGGGTGGAGGGGGACTGCAGGAGAATAGAGGGACATGGCTGGACACATTGTAAAATTAGCAGAGGTTAGCAGCTTTGAAATCAGCCAACAGATCCTAATTATTCCAAGAAAGATTAAGAATTCTCTTCTTTTCTTTTTTCCTTCCTTCTGGTTCATTTCTATTCTTTCCCTCTCTTCGTTTTCTCTCCCCTCCTGGACGATGCAGTCACTCTGCACCTTTGTGCCATTGTCTTCCGCGGCCGAGGACCGGGAGAAACTTGTTAGTCACTTGTCATGTTAGATCTGCGGCTCCAGCCCTGACACAGCTGTCAGCTCTCCTCTCGCTCTCATGCCGTTAAGGGACACGCAACAAAAAGTCCCCACAATGAATTATTTATCACGCTTTCTGTGTGTGTGTTTGTGTGTGTGTGTACGTGCACGTGTTTGCATGTGTGTATCTGTGAGTGTGTGTTTATGTGTGTGTGTGCATTTTGTGTGATTGGTGTGTGTGTGTGTGTGTGTGTATATGTGTGTAAATGTGTGTACACATCTCTTTATCCATGGGTGTGTGTTAGTGTTGTGCATATGTTTTGTGTGTATGGGTGAGTGTTTGTAAATGATATTTGGATCTTGGTTTAAAAATGTGATAATTTGAACACAACACACATTCAAGTTAAACATGTTGCATTTTCTTCTGCATTCTTGCTGGCTTGATGGTTGTGTGATGGGGGAAGGGGGTGAGGAAGAAGAAAAAATAGATTGGATTTTTAAGTCAGACTCCTCTCTGACTGGAGCCATTGGACCTTGATTGTTGCTGATATCCAATTACAGTAAACACCAAGGAGGGCTTTTTCTCTTTTCTAGTTCAAACTGTATTTTTGTTGGAAACCAGAGTTGCACATTCTTAGATGCATCACACAAACAGAATCTATATTGTAGCTACATCTATATTTGATGTTTATGTAGCCCCCTTGCTGACAATGAAAATGCATCCATGAAACTGGAACTAGATGCACTTGTCTCAGGAATCGTTAGAACATGCTTTTGAAGAGTTTTCCTTCTGTTTCTCTTTTCGTATGTAAAAATAAGTCCTACGGCAAAGAAAATCATTAAGATGAGGATGCTGCAGCAGGTTGGTTGTGGTTTCATAAAATATGTAGGCCGCTCACACCGGGTCATTGATTTATGACACAGGAGAACCCTCAATCAAACACGGTGCTTCTGTAATGGCCCTGCTTTGTTTTCACTTGTGCATTGCAGCATTTTATTTTTTCTAGTCAATTATACCCTGCTGAAAATCAGGCTGGAGACGGCTCTCCTGTAAGCTGGGCTGTGGGCACTCCACACCCGGTACACCCACACATTCAGCGGGTATTAAGATAGGTACATTGATTCATTTGTCCAATTTATTTGACCATCAATGAGAGAACAGAAGGCGTTAGCACCATACGGGTCCCATTTTAGGACAGGAGTCCTGATGCAAACGGTGTGAGATTTTTGAAGGGTGGGGGCGGGGGCGGGGAATGCGCCAAGACCTCATTAACATTCGCGGATGGCCCATGTTTGAACTTTTATCAAGGATTTTTCTTAACGAGCCATTTCAATTACCGCTGGTATTTAGCTAACATTAACAGTAGGCGTGTGAACTCTGGAAGCTTTAGAGAGGGGGATTATTCACTGAAGAAAACTTGTGTTACATTTTGATGTGGATCAAAACACACTAACATAAAGGGGCTTATATTGAGTGCATTAAGTCCCCCTTATTGAAATCCCACAACCTTAAACAAAGTTGCTTCTCGTGGGTTTTTTATTTATTTATATCCTGCTGATGCAGTGCTTTTTAGAAAATTTCCCTTTGTACCTCCTTCAAAGAACAGCCTGTGGAGATTCAAAGGGCTTTTTTACCCACTGGATATTTTATGGGTAGAAGGAAATCTATCGGCCGCCGTAGGTGTTTCCTGTAAAATACCATCAGTCTAAACAAGAATATCATTTGAAAGATTTAGTTTTGTGTTCCCACTCTCTGCGATACCATAACCTTCCAATAGGGCAGCGGGAGGGCTTTCTCCCCCTTGCTGTGTCAGGGCTCAATCAGGAGCTCCCCCCCCCATTCCCACCCTAAAGAGTGGGCCTGAGTTTTGTAGGCCTTTTCTTGGAGGCCAGTCCGACAGACACTAGCAAATCAATCAAACATCCTCTCTCCTGACGTTTTAACTTTTGTCCTTTTGAAGGATGCTTGTATTGCAAGGCAGAGTACCTTTTTGTATTGATGGATGGTTGTACTCCTTGATGGACTTTATGCTGTTGAATGCATGTTGTACTCTGTGATGTGGGAGAGGAGGTTCAACTACATTTTCTAATTTGTTACATTGTATGTTTACAAATTAATTTAACCAAAAAGCATCACAGGTTTGAAGCATATATCAGTATTACTTATGTACAGTGATGCTCATTGAGAAGAGAAGCTCCTCTCAGACACAATATAAGGCTGATTGTAAAAACATTATCTGATATAACAAAAACATATATTTCAGACACCCATTTGAAAAGCACCTGCTCCTCTCCCTATTTCTACTGTTAGTGTACAGCATTTGGAATTTCTTCTCCAGTATTTTGTATGATATGTCTATGATATGTCTCTGTGCTTAGGTGATTGAAATTCAGAATCTGTGCCCATATAGTTTTTCTGTATGCAACTGCTGGATCATTCTGGATCAGTCGTTCCATAGAATGACTGTGCTGGAACAGTGGAACAGTTCTCTGTGAACACTGATGAAAGCAAACAATCCTAGTGTTTATGCTAATTGACAAGTATTCAAACTCTTCAATCACACAAATGCACATTTGTAATGTCATGGTGGCTGAATATTCTAATGCTTGAACCTGCAGCCGGATGTGTAGCTCTGCCGTGATGGTGGATTTGGCAGAAGGGGCTGAGTAGACATTTGCAAGTAGTTTTTTTATGTAAGATCCACTGGCCTTCTACTGTAGGTGGCAGTAGTACAGTGTTCTGTGTCCTCTTCCTCTCACTGTTAAGATGAGCTGTAGAAGCAGGTGCTTGTACTCTCTTTTTGGAGCAGAGCCTTATTGGAAAAACATTGAATCTGTGTCCTTTTAAGCACACAGCTCATTCATTGTCACTATTTTTGTGTAATAGATTATTATACCTACTATTAAGTACCTACTAAATTATATTTTAATGTATTATTGTGAGTGTGTGCTTCTGTGCGTGTGTGTGTGTGTGTGTGTGAGAGAGAGAGAGAGAGAGAGAGAAGAATGTGTGTTTCCACTTGTGTATGATGATGAGACACTGAAATAGGTACTTTGAAATTCAGTTTTCAAACTGATTAAACTCAGTGAAAACATTCTGAATGTAATATACTTGATATTCATTTATATTTATTGTTATGTTGAAATTCCAAACACATCAATGCACACAGAAATAAATGATGTAATAACAATGAGTGTGTGTTTGTTTGTCTGTGGAAAGCAGATGTATGTATGACTGTGTTCAAGCATGTTTGAATGTGCTTGCGTATAAACTTTTTTTCATATGATATTTCAATTTTTCAATTGTTGGAAGAGAGTATTTTTGAGCCTTGCCTGTAGGTGTTTTCTCAGGTAGACCCCATTGTCATCATGATTACTACTGCAAGTGTGTGCATGCATGTGTGTGTGTGTGTGTGTGTGTGTGTGTGTGTGTGTGTGTGTGTGTGTGTGTGTGTGTGTGTGTGTGTGTGTGTGTGTGTGTGTGTGTTTACATGTGAGAGACACCACAAGAATAAGTGCTAGCCCTGTGAATTACATTTACCATACACCTTTTTGATGTTAGTAGTCTGGGTCTCCACCAGTGATATCTCTCAATGACCTTCTGCTAGACAGGAGAGTTTCTCTCTTTTCCCCTCTACTGCACCTCTGAGGTGCTCCAGTTGTTTCACAGATCTAGTGTTACCTGTATCTATGTGTATGTGCCTAAAGCTTGTGCTTTGCTGAGCCATTAGAAAAGGAATGGAAGGGTTACTTATAAGCAATATCAGAAGGGTATCTGCAGTGTAAAGAATGGATACTGTGTTGATTTTGGTCATTTGTATTCATAAATGCACTTGGCCATTCTCTATGCCAGCACCTTTATTTTCACTGATAGTAAATGCCTCTCCTTGGTACATGAGAATGGTGATTCACAAAAAGACACACATCTTTAGATGAGATCACTTTAAAAGACTGGGTTAGCCATATAGATAGAAAATGGAAAAATATCTTTAATAATTCTGAAGTAAGGTAGGCGTTTTCAGAAAATGTGAGAAAGGACAGGTGAGAAAAGATCATTCAATTTAAAGTTGAAAATAAAAAAAGGAAAAACTGTCATTTTGTCATTACAAAGTAATGAGAATTTGTTGTTTATAAATGTGCCTTCATCCAAACTGTTCTTGACTTAATTTCTGTATTACAGGGTGTTTTATACTGGAAACAACATTGACATGTTCAGAAGAGATATGTTTCCAGAAAACAGGTAGTTTGAAGGCTAGAATCTGCATGAAGTCACTAGTCTCATCATTACTTATTGATGGTCATTATGTTACATGATTTGAACACATTAAAGACTTTCATCACACTATAACTGAACCCTAGGCTTCCTGGTGTAATTTACTGTGAGTTGAATATTTTATAAAGGTTATATGATTTTTCCCCCAACATCCTGGTGTCCACAGGAGTTAGAAGGTCACAGCATGAGAGTATTTCAACACTGCCACTACCGAAGCTTCAAATGATGGCTCTCTGATAACATGGTAGTGGTAATATTTAAAATCATGGCCTCATTTCAATTAGTCTCATAAAACCTTGTACGCCCAAAGATGCTGTTACAATTCACCAATACAACAGCATTCTCATTTTAAGAAACATTCACAGTATATGGGATTGGACGACAATCGGATGAGTCCATAAAAACAAAACAAGCAAACATTTACTGAAAAAGGACAAAAACACTTTACACCTAAATTTTAGATCAGGGTACTCTCACTGCTGAGGGCTGCAGTATCTGCAGGTATGTGTTCCAGTCAATCCCTGCTCCGCCTGACCTCACTGCTTTCCTCTTTGGTTCAGGGGCTAAGCAGTTAAATCATGTGACTAAGGGGATGCTTTGACTAAATATCTGCAGATAGGGAGTTCAGTAATGATGGCAATGTATTTTGATATTAGACCAAGAAAATGTGAAAGACATCAATGCTGAAATATCTCAGGACCAAATTGCAAGGACAGAAATATTGTCAGCAAATGTTAGCATAAGTACCAATGCAGAGACAAAAATGCACATGAAATCAAATTAGTAGTGTAGGTTAATAGCACTAACATATGCAGAACAACTAGAGAGGGTTTCAGTGCGCAATGAGTTGAAGGTATGACTGTGCATTGGCCAGTCAGGTCTCTTTCCAAGTGTCTTGTTATATCACATATCCTTGTTTGCTTTTCTTTGTGTGGCACATTCTCTCTGCCTCTGCCACAGCAAATGATTTTTAAGCATGTTTGTCCATTAATAAGAGTAGTAGAATTCCTGTTGACAAAACAATCAATTTCGCTGCATGCTTTATTTTTACATGGCCCTGTTGAACAATGCGACTTCTGCCCTCTGAACAGACTGGTTAGTTTCATCTCTGCTCTAAGTTCTTGATGCAATACATCTTAGAAACATGTGCACATTGAAGGAGATGTAACTATTTTAGGTACAGGAGTATATAAAGGAGTTTGCAAATATATGACAATTGTGCTATGATGGGTTTAAATATGATTTTGTGACTGTATGATCTGTTTCGTGACTGCCTTAGAAACATATTGAAGACAGTCATATTCTCTGGTATGTATTTTGGGTGTGCAACCACATTTATACAAATATCATGTTTCTGATTGCAGATGGTTCAGAATACCTAAAATCTGTTCAGCTCTATAAAATACCACCGTTTTATGTCAAAATACCAAAAACCAGCTACATCACTGAATTCAGTGGCTGTTAGTGTTCAAAAAACAGGTCACAGATGCACCCCTGAACCAACTTCATTAAGGTAGTTATTTAATTTCACTGGTTCTTCTTGATGAGGACGTTCAAACTAAACATCCAAAACCCTGACATATCTCATTTGAACTCATGAAACAACTCATTTGCTTTTTTTTAATCCTAACATTAACCTCTTTGCTCAGAGGACAACTGAATCATACTTAAAAATGTATCTTTTTTAAATCCAAGTCTTTTTTGTATTTTCCTTTAGATAGCACATACACATAAACAACAACCTGTTTCAGCAGAGCCCCCTATCTATACTGCACCATTAGTACATACATATAATGTACAGATTATTTGTCAAGTACAGCATGTAATTATAACTATCTTGATTAAAAATCGTTCAACTTTAGATAAGTATTAAACCACATATTTACCACATAATTTGACAACCAGCCATCTTTTGACTATGTTAAATATGAAAGAGGAAGTATGTATTTTCTACACATGTAGACTTATATCAATACATACATGAGGTCCATGCTGTAATCCCATTTTATTATTATTACACAATCATCATCATAAATACAGCATAATTGATCCAGCAGTTTCTTATGTTTGTTTGTTTGCTTTTCTTTTTTGCCAGATTTGAGTTTATTTCCCAGTCAAAAGGTCCACCATGCACTTATGAGAGTCATCAGGGAGGCCTTCAGCCCAAGAAGTAAGCACAGACTCATCTAGTTTGAGGCTGACCCTGTAGGCCTTCCTCCTCTGCCCCTAAACGCACTGTTTCCTGGAATGTTTTACTAACACAAACATGGGCTCTTATTTGTATGCAGCCGGGGTGATACAAAACGGCGTTCACTGGGAAGGAGAAATCCCAGGGAAGAAACAGAGGGGAATCAAATACACAGACACACGTAGTGCTGAGTGCGTAGTATTAGCACCCACACCCCCCGCTACCAGTATGGGAAAAAATCAAAGCGTTTTAATCAGTTACCTCTAACCTTTTGCACATTTCTCACAACCAGCAGATACTGCACCAGGCTTAGGGATTTGCACAAGCCATAAGACCATTTCTGATTTTGTTTGTTTATTTTTCTTTATTTCTTTTTCATTTTTCTATTTTATCAAGCTCACCAGATCTGCCAAGCTGAACACACGGCGACCCCTCAACATTCCCAGTCAATCTATTTTTTTCACCTCAAGGTTGCAGGCTCTGCATTGAACAAAGTGTGTTTCAAGTCAGTCCAGTGGCTTTAAAAAGCAGTGCACTCTGCTCGAATGAGCTGGTAACCTTGACATAAAATCAATAGCAGCCAAACTCTTTGAAGAATCACAAATGTAATAAGCGTTGCTGCTCTCAGCCCAGTTGCAGGCCTCCTCCTCCGACCAACAGAGGGATACTCTGTGGAATCAATGGGGAGCTGTGATTGTGATTTATCTTGTTCCCCCTTTTCCTTTTTTCTTTTTGGTGATGGGCCATGTTACCTCCAGCATTTTGTGTTCCCAAAATAATGCCATTTGTTGTTTCCGAAATGCACTGAATTTTTCCCACTTTTGAGAATAATGCATGCAGAAGCCCCTCGGTAACCAAATTAGTCATGGCCTCAGAAATCTATATGTTTTAATCTACTAAGGTATAATTGTATATTCTACTTTTGTATCCAAACCACGTTTGGTTGACCAGTCAGCACGTAACTGCAGCTCCTGTATTGAGGTCTGATGTCCTACACAACATCAGCTAAATGGCTTTGAAGACTTTGTCCATCCAACAAGCAGAATTGTCACATGACACATCAGCTGACTATGGGCTGATCTTCGTGTTTTAACTTGAATACAGTAGACCAGGCATTACCATGTCAGTGTGGTCAACACTCAGGAACATCTGGTGGATTAGCAATGGACAGTTTCTTTAGATCACAAGAAGAGTAAAGAGTGACCAAAATCTACTTTCTAATGAGAGAAGAGCCACATGCCTGTTGAGACTGGAACAGAAATTCAAGCTTTTTGAAAACGACCATATTCAGATGAATATTATTTTAATTAATTTCTCCCACTGGCTTTTTAACCAATAAATATTCTTTAATTATATAAACATTTTGAGCCATGCTTGAGCAGAGGGCATGGAATTACAGGAACTCATAAATACAAAAAATGGTTATTAAATTGGATCAATATAACTATATAGTACCATGCAATCAAAGGAAAGCGTTGTTCTGATGAATTGGATGAAATCTTTCACAGAAAAATTACAAGCACATTTTTAATTGTCTTGTGGTACCTTCATCTGATATATATTTCAGAGCATTGGATTGTTTCATACTTATCATTTTAGAACAATGTTATGAAGCTTACTTCAAATGGATGTCCACCATGAAATGAGACCTACTTTTATATTTTGTAAATACATGAGTCCTTTTTGGCCCTTACACATTAGACCATGAATCAAACTGAACAAATTCAGAGTCTGCAATAGCCTAAACTATTGCCATTCTGATAACCTTGCAGTTTAGGACAGAAAAAACCCACCCACATTTTGGACATAAGCATTATTTCCCAACCAATCATGTTAACTTAAGGAGAATTTCAATTCAGACTGGTGATTCAGAGATAAACTATGCCATGAGAAGGCATGTATAGAATGTGTCACACTTCTCTCAACCGCACTATGAGAATATAAACAGTGTCTATAGTGTCATGTTCATATCATGGTCATTGCTGCTGCACAGTAACGTATCAAGCATTCCTGACGTGGGAGGGATGAAACTACGAATGGCATACTGTTAGCTGACTCTTTCCATACTTGACCCATAACATAATTAGCTTAGCCTACATGTTATAAAATGCATCACAAGATATCGGCACAAACAAGAAATTGCACAAGTATTACGATCATTTTGGAAATAAAGTAACTGTCCTTTATGAATGAAGAAATACAAACACAAAAATGTGTAGGTTGGTACATTATGGTTAGACATTGCTCTAATTAACCCATTGACTGCCGTCTCCCGTATTCAGAGAAATAATAAATAAATCTCAAATAAATTTCAAGATTTTCATATTTCACAACTCAAAGTTGACTGAGACAAGCGCAGCTGGATGATTATTCTCATATAGGTCTATCATGTGCGTAAATAGGTTTGCAAAACGAGGAAGCAGAAGTGTGTGTTTAAAATGTGAAAATAGGATGTTTATTCTGAGAGGCATTGGCGGCTCGTGGACTTCAATAATAGTGGGGCGGTGATGTCACAACCACAACAAATTTTAGCTCAGTGGTTATCACATCAGACCCCTCGACCCAGCGCTGTATGTTCAAATCCCAATGCAGACGGAGTGTTAGCAAGACAGCTGTATGGGCGTTGGTTGGGTTAGATAATGATCCAGAAAAAGTGCGGGGGATACGTGCCCTGCGTCCACCACGGTGGCAACACCCATGCTGCTGCAGTAAGTGCTGCGTTCAGATGGTGAGAAGAGGAAACAGTATTGAGATCTCTCAAGATCTGACCCCCATGGTTTTGAGTCCAGCAATGGCGATACAGATTTTTTTATGACAATTTCGCATTTGTAAAGTCGAATGAAAAATAATGTATCACTGGCAGAATGTCAAGCACTTTCGCCTCATACAGAATCTGCCAGTTCTCTATGCTTTGTTGATGGCTGAAGGCCGTCTTTCCCATGAAGGTTACAAGTGAAGTTTAGCCATGGAGAAAAGCACACACAGACAGGAAACAAATGCAGCAAAACCCTCTTTAATGTGTCAGTGCTGCATGGTCAAGATTTTATTTGGTTTGTTTGTTTTTCTTTTTTCCCCTCAGGCAGAGATGGAAAGTTTTTTTTTTTCTTCTGTGGTTGTTTTCAGTGCTGTGTTCTTTGTCTTTTCTGCAGTATGTGGCTGGAGAGACAGCTCAAAGAGCCCCAGAGTACCTTGTGTGTGTGTGTGTGTGTGTGTGTAGACATGTCCTTGTTGCACCCAGAATACCCAAACACTCTTACAGCTCTTGAGACTGAGCTCTCATCTTCTCACTTCTACAACTCCCCAGCTTTGTCCTTTTCCTTCATTTTTTCTGAAATTACTGTTTTGTGTGTGTGTGTGTGTGTGTGTGTGTGTGTGTGTGTGTGTGTGTGTGTGTGTGTGTGTGTGTGTGTGTAAGGGGGGGGGGGGGGGTGTTTTGTGTGTAGATGAAGAGGTGGAAAGACAGGTTATGTCTGTGTGTCCTCAACAAAATATTGTTGTGCTGAGTCTACATTCTCCTCTCTGAGCTTTTAGAATTTTATGAGCAGGATATAGTAACACAAAGCTCTATACAGTCTCCTTATATAATTATGATAACCTTGCATAGCATCTTTCTTAAGTGAATATGATAACATACATTAATAATGTAATTATTTGTTGTAAGTCACTCTGAATAAGAGTGTATAAATGAGTAAATTGTGAACTGTGGTCTAAGCCATTGTTGCTGGAGTAATGTACTTGCTGACACAGTGCTCTTTGGAAAGTTAGAAGCCAAGGTAGTATGCTTCAACCACAATATACAGCTGAAGGGATGAGCTGTAATACAATGTAAAAAATTTTTTTTTTCTTATAGTATGCCACTCACACTGCAGGGGGAGACCTGGTTACCTCAGACCCCCCTCCCTTTCAACCCTTGTTTGTGGTAAAAGTAGCCATAGTTTTTGTCATGATAACATATGCTATATAAAGCTAAGCCAAGGAAGCAAATGTCAGAAGAGTACACATTTCCCCCACCCACTGCCTCTCCAAGCTGTCTCCACAACACAGGCCTGCAGTCTGGCCATCAATCCTCAGCCCCTCAACAGACAAAAGGTATCATCTGAACAAACAAAAACAGATGGTTTCCTGTAATCATCGTCAACATCATTCGAGCAGGATCATAGCAGGGGCTGATCAATAGCAGAGTTTTTAAATATCTTGGGCTCCGAATCTGATATTCTGCATGCAACACTGCATAAACAGATCAATGGTCTGCCGTTGGTCTCCGTGTCTATTGTGCAGCTTTCAAAAACAATTAAACTGTCTTTTTGGCTTCAAAAACACTAGCAATAATCAATTGATTTCAGCTTGTAATTTAAAGAGCTGCTGCAATGGCTAAATAGATTATGCTACATTCACGAAAACCTCAAAGTCAGAGGAGCAATATAAATGTATGATCAAGTTATGAAGGAGGCGGTGGGTGATCGTCAGGTTAGGCTCCCTCATTAGCTTGTGAAACCTTGCTGTGTGGTAGGCCCCACTTTTATTTACTCAGTGCTGTGCAGATGCATTGCATGAATAGAGAAAGGTTCTCACCAGCACAACTGACAAAACTCTTCAGAATTTATTTTTCCCATTATCAGTTAGGGTTAATTCACCCTCAAAACATATTGATTACTGCTATTCCTAAATATGTGTCATCAGTTTCCTGAATTGCCTATTTATATCCACGATGATATGACAGAAACATACCCTTTGATTTCTGTTTCACCACCTTACCTTACGTTGTGCCTGAAGTCCTTTGTTTTCTGGGTACAGACGCATACTGCAATTAATACGCTATCACTGATTTCAAGCTGAAAAATCACAAGAAAAAACCATGTCAAACAGCAGCCATTTAGAAATATTCTACATGCCAAGACTGCAATGCAATTTTCTTAGCCTTCTTTTCCACTCTCTTCTCCCCTCTTAGCATTTATCCATTTTCTGTTTCAGTACCTTCCCCCACTTCCTGTGCTCCGCAGCCACCATATATTGATTTTCATTTATAGGTTTTCATCCTTTTCACTCCAATTTTTTGTTGCAGAGTTTGTACCGTTGAGCCCTGAACCACTTTCACCTCCTCTTTCAGCCCAATTCAACGGTTCTGTACAACCCCAGGGTCACTCCCCCCTCTTTTTTATTCCTACCTTCTCTTCAGGTTCAGCTCTGTAATTCCACTTCCAAAAGTAAATGCCTTCAACTAGACCATACAGCCTGTCAGCCCACCACTGTTCCCCCCATGAACTCAGAGTCACATCTCTCCCTCCTTCCAAAATTCTAATCCTATTTCCACTGTTCACCTTTCAAACTCCCTCTTTCAACCTCTTTCCCTCCATCTACGAAACTTCCTAGTTCCACCATTCACCTTCCTAACTCCGTCCTCTCGCTGATAAAACCCTGCTGCCACCATTTACCTTCCAAAGTCTTTCCTGCCACTATCCACCAGTGGTGGAATTTGTATTTTAACTTTTTTCCCAATTTTATTTTATATTCCTAGTCTGGGGAACTGTTTTAAATAAAAATCCATTACAGTAAACAGAGAAAAAAATAGAAAGGGATATACTGTAATAACACCAGTATGTTAAAAATGATTTGTATGGAAATTATGAATGCTATCAACATATTAAAACAGTGGTCCTGTAGTGTACAATAATTAGCACAATTGAAAATGCAACAAATCTATTAAACGTTCTGGGAGACATCCTGCAGACAGTGATAGTGATTATGGGTTTCTCTCTGTGGTACATCAGGTGTACTTGGACTGCAATGGCACCACAGTCTCAGTACATTCTGAGCCAAAATGAATGCTTTTGAAAGCAAAAACTTGCTTTGAAACAGTGGCCATCTGTGGGTGATGAAAGTATGGAAGGAGATTCAGGACACCATTGTTTGATGTCTGTGAGACTGTCTTTGAATTAGCATTTTGGGAATATCTCCACATCCCCTCACAAAGAAAACAGAATACAATATATGTTTGTGTACAAGCAGCGTTCTCAAATCATAACAAACACAGGATTTGCTTCCAGTTAACTTTTCATTGCATATCTTCAAAAGTAAATATCCCATCTACATTTTGTTTCTTTTTCACTTTATTTCAAGTTGATTTTTGCATTCTGTAAAAGATAATGTGAATTTGCTTTCTATACATAGGGGTGAAGTCTGCTAATTTTAAGAGTAAAAAGAAAGTTTGGCAAAAAAAATTATTCTTCATGATTAATACAACAGAATTCCTTTGTTTCTAAAACCTTATAATGTGTAAGGTATATCGGCTTGCAGTAATATAGATGGGATTAGAATGAAATGTAACTCTAATTAAAAATGAAGACCATGAAAAGACATAAAGGTAAAATCTAAACGTAACTAGTTTATAATGTAAACCAATTAATGATTTTTTTCCTGTGTGCACATAAGCTGTCTGAAGCAGGACTTGAGAGGTATGCTAAATGGAGAGGTGTGAGGGCCAGAAAAGCCATTAACAGTGGTGCCAAGGTCAGATCTGATGTTTCCTTTTGTTTGTGCTGTTCAAATTAAGATGCCCCCCCTCCCTCTGCCAAACCCCTCTCTCTGTATCTGTTCCCTCCCCTTAAACAGACCCACGGGTCCTCTGAGCCTCCTCAGACACCCACTCTCTTTGCCACCCATTAACAGTCTGACTGAGAAGGATCCAGCGGGGTTTAAACAAAGGAAAGCACCCGTCACATTACGGGAATATCATGCAGCTGACATCAATTCCTGACATCGCTGGGGCCTCGGTTCAGGAGTGAAAGCATTCTTCCAACTCCCCGTTTACATTTCTTCTCTGCAACTGCAAAGCCTTTCTGGGAAAGAGAGAGGTGTTATTTTGGTCCCCTGCTCTTACCACAGTCCAGTATTACAAGCCATTTTGTTTGGACTTTACTATTATCTGTGTGATGGCTCTGACACATTGATCATATATGGCAGAAAGAAAATTGATTTCCTTCAACAGCAACACGTCCAATTTTCCCAGGGCCATAATTCTATGTCCACAACAAAATAAAAGGGTAATTTTGCTCAAGATAGAGGAGGGGAATCGCAATCTGCGATAAAAAACTTTCAAAAAGACAGTTCTGATGATGATAACAGCTTCTTCTACACAAAAAGATGTCTTTGACAGACAGAACAGCGCAATGTAACAGAGTGGTTGAGAGACACGACCAGGTCAACTTTGGAGGATAAAAGAAGACAGCAATTTAGATAGTTTACTGAGCATTGTCAGAACATAACAGCAACCTCTAATGGTTTTAAAGGGTTCAGCACTATTCAAGCTGCAATCTCCCTGGCTCTGTGTGTGTGTGTGTGTGTGTGTGTGTGTGTGTGTGTGTGTGTGTGTGTGTGTGTGTGTGTGTGTGTGTGTGTGTGTGTGTGTGTGTGTGTGTGTGTGTGTGTGTGTGATTGCATGCAAGCACATGAGTGACTGTGAGTGTGTGTGCACTTCTTAATAGAATAGGCTTCTGGTTGCTTTGTAACAAACCGCAGACAGCCTTCTAAGTCACATTTGCTGCAGCAAAGGTACTGCAGCAAAACATCATGCTAACTTAATTTTAAAAAGGCTGATTTTGACTGCCCATATTTCATATATTCAATATATAAAAATGTTCTCCTGCCTTTCTGCTGTTGTGAAAGTCCAGAGCTGTCTGTTACAGAGATACAGAATGTCTGAATACTCCTATGAGAAAGGTCAATTAGGGTTTGAAGCATGAGCCACATTTATGGCTAATCAAATGCATGAAGACTCATTTCTGATGTGGAAGTTGGATTAATACCATTGAAAGACGAGGGAAGCATGGACAAACACACCCCCAAGCCCCCTTTTTCCTCCTCTGTCCAGTCAGGCTGCATGCTGCTTGTTGCCGTTACATTGATGTTGTGGTCAGACACTTCAGAGGGGGGTTTTAAGGGCAAAAACCAGACCCCTAGCTGTGGGTGTAGGGGTGGGGGCGCAACAGAGGGGTCATGACCTTGACTATTGATCTGGCCTCTATAATTTCCATGGCTTGCTGCGGCCCCTCTCCCAACCTGCTGGAGTACATTAGGATATAAATCCATAACACAGCCATGTTCATCCAAGCACAGGAAGAAGCTAAATTAAATGTTAAAAAACAATCTGGGTTTGGAGTTGGAGACGATTCATCATGATTCCTGTGTGTCGGGCTGGTGGGATGACCAGGGAGGTCCCAGCCAATGGTCTCCAGAGAAGAATATGGATGGACCAATTCTGCTTCATTTGTCAGGTGCTGGGCAGTTCTGGTTTTTAAACACTGACACGAAATTCAGCCAAGGTCAGCTACTTCCAAAATTACTCTGAAGACGAGAGCTGTGATCAAGTGAGAAAGGTTCCTGAGAGGGAAAAAAGAACATGACTTAAAACACAACACTGCTCTACATGTCAATTGGGAAAGTGCTTCTTCATTGCTAGAAGTTTGGATACATGTAAGATGAGGTCTCTAGGGTTCTTATAACTCTGAAGCTTTTCTTTAGCTCACCCCTATTAGTGTGGCATCATAGAGAGGTTACGGTCTCTGTGGCCCGCCCACTGAAGGAGCATACTGTGTAATTTTTTTAATGGATTTCATTTTAAACTGCTGTAAAACAGGGTGTGCTATAATAGCACTGCTGAGACTATACAAGGATTGCTGTGTTTTCTGTAGAGCCCATCTTCCCAGGCTTGTCACTGGTCTGTGGCTTCACAGGAGGCGGGGCCACCAGGTCCTCATGGTAACCTTTAAAGCTCTCATTACCATAATCACAAGGTCACAATTGAAGTGACAGTTTGAACTTTGAAGTGCTGCACAGGAAATGATCTGATTTTCCCATTGGGCCAGTTGGCTGGTTCCAGAAGTGTTGCCATGATGAATTGGACTGCATGGCATTAAAGCTGTTTATTGCATATGATCTTAAATCAATGCAAAGATGCTGCTCATTTCTGCCTTAAAGGAGGTTAATCCCAGTTACATGCGGCTATGAGAATGACTGGCACTGTGATATAGAACGCTGGCCCCATCCCCATAACACTGACACCACATATATCTGACAGCTATGCCTTGCTCCACACAAACTGCGCATTTATGAGACTGCTGCATTTCAAAAGCTTGGCTTATTTCTAAATGCTTTCTATGCTCTTCTTTCAATCTGCAGTCTCCACTGTTCATGTTTTCAGATTCACATTTCAAATTTAAGGGGAATTTCAAGTTTGACATTTTATTTGCAGCCTTTTGCAAAGCATTTTTATATTTTATAGAAATATTGACATTGGTCAAAGTAAGTTTTTAGTGAAATGTAACTTAAGCGAAATGTTTTTTATTTTTTTTTTTTTTTTGTGAGGCTCCATATTGATAACATTAATAAATACCACCCTGTCCAAAAATACAGAACTTGGTAATTATGTAAAGCAGCATGAATTAGGACTTAGAAAAACAATTGAAACATATATGCACTCATACAGTGCATTTAAAAGGTAATGTTCGTCTTAAAACCTGTGTGACATTTCAAATAATCTTGGGTTTTCTAAGTTATACTTGATGTGGACAAAGTCGGTCAGAGTGCTGACTTTGTAAGAGTATTAGTTGTAAATCATAGTTTGTTGCCACTTGTATCACATGCACCTCACACAGACATGCACCTTGGCATGTTTAATTGTAGGCATGTTGTCTTCTGTCATTCTGGCTTTTAAAAATGTGCAGTTCAATCACAGAATATTTATTAATTATGTCTGGCCAAGCATGCCTTTAGGATAAAATTGATTTGCAGTGGGCTACCAGGTGCCTCTTCTTAAAACATTCATTTTAATTCAAGTGATGTCAGATATGAAATCACATACGTGCCAGTGGCCAGTTTCCCTTCTGGATGAAGGTGCAAAAATGTTTATACTGTATAATGTTGCCCTGCCCTTTTGTTGGCAGGGTTGTGCTATGCCGTTGCACCAGAGGAACCCCTCTGGTCGATCGCTGCCCCTGCAGCCTGCCAACAGCTGATGGAGTGTAAAGAGGGCATTCCTCCTTACTAATGGACCTGATGGAAAACATTGCAATGAATAACACAGACCGGTGAATATGATTGGACAAAAGAGGATCCTAAGAAAACAAACTGTTTTGTTTGCAAATCCACCAATCTGAGGCAATCACCCTAATTCATTAAGGTTTCATGATGGACTCAGTAATTACATGAAAGCAAGGACATTTCTCTCCCAAAGAAATGTGGTGTTTGCTGTATGAGTTCTTGTGAGATTTGCACACAAGGTTGTTGCTATGCCTTTCAAACACAGGCTCAAGCTGAAAGTTTTGATCAGGGAGAGTGTCTAATTCACCCCCCTGCACTTCCCACCGCTCAGCTCTTCCCAAAATTATGCTCATTTTCCACCCATCTCGAGTATAGTGATTCAAAATGGGGAGCAAGCCCCTTTGTGGGGGAAATGATTTTTTGTGATGAGGACACTTGAAATCATCTCCAGCAATTTTGGTAATCGGCTTGAAAGCTGTTACATTGTTCAGTAATGGCGATAAACATTGCCTTGAAAAGACATTACTATCAAAGGGACAGAGGATGAATGGCAGACTTGTATGTGTTGTGTTCCTTAACCGTATTGTGGGAAAAGGTGATTATTTTGGCTTGTAAATCAAACCAAGCCTAGCTTCTAGGGACAAAACCATTTTTTTCTGAAAAGTTATAAGCACTTTAACAGAAGCATAGCTCTTACTAAGATCATTTATACATATCTCTCCGGTAAAACCAAAAAATCCTGTCCTGAGCTCTACAATGTCATGTCTACTTTTCCTCTTTTGCCTTCAGCGGAGATGGAACAGCTAGTAACACCACAGAACTTATGACCCATTTTTCAATCCACACTAAAGATATCTGAATTGTGCTGTGTCAGAATTATTACCACGGAAGCTGACATTTTCAATACTCATGACATTTCTCTTTTTCCTGTGGGGTCAATATCTGTTAAATTTTCTCTTTTAAGGTTAATTGACATAAACTGAATTAGCCTTCCAAGGCAAGGATATTTATGTTCCCAAAAGAAAAAACAGGGTAGAAACTGTACATGTAATTCCACTTTTGCAATAATGCAACACCCACACAGAACGTACATACAGTATGTGGTCATGCGTCAAGGGCATAACAGGGCTTAATGGCCACACAATTTCATAAATGAGCAGTTTGTGACAATTTTCATTTCTGATCAGAAGTTCTGTATTGGTATGTGTTGGTGTGGAGAGAAGGGAGCTGGGTGTATCTCAGGGGTGTTGGTCTTGAAAGACACTGTAGGCTTGCTGGTATGATTAAGCCTCTCAGCAAAGCTATCCAGATCTTGATATCACCTCTCATACCTTGTGCACTTCCACATTCACAACTTCCCGTTTCTGATAACTTAAACTGTCAATTTTCATTGTTTTACAGTTATATTAACAAGCTGAGAAATTATCTTGAACTAACTGCCATATGAAAATTTAGAGTTCCTGGGAGAGCACCTGTACACACATCAGAAAACCAGAAGGTAATATTATTCTTCACTACTTCCTGAAGGAAAGGTAGTATTACGAGAAAGAAGCTTGATTGGGAAAAACAGTGAAGCAGGCAAGACTAAGGTCAGACCTGCCACCACATGGTATCTATTCTATAGAAAATAGAGTAGCTGCTGAGGAAGATTTTTTATTCTTCATGGTGCAAGTTATTTGCTACAATGAGTGGCTTGGTTGTCTCTGTCACAACCAGATGTCCAAAACATTGATTATTCAGGAATTCCTTCACATTGCAAACATGTGGATTAAAAAGCCTAAAAAAAACTTGCAACATTACTGTCAAGGAGATGTGATGGTAGACTGTCACCTTGCCCCATGACCATGAATGCAAAGTGCCACTGTGACCAGAGCAGAACCCAGCTTTTATACCATTTTTTAGAGGAGGCTTGCAGATTTTGTGAGGGAAAACACATGGCCATGTTGGCTACAGTGATGAAATCAATCAATTTAAGTACCTTAGTCTTCAACTTTTTTGAACAACAGGCATAGAACACGTGTCACTGACAAAATCAATGTACATAAATGGACAAAACGTGTTGCCTTGTTCCTGCAATGATTTTGATAGTTGTGAGATGTCTGGTCAGCTTCCCGTGAGCTTTAGGTGTTACTTTCACTTATACTTGTCCACTATTGTGTATTTCTATGATTAAAAAAGTTCCATAGTTCCCATGGTACCATGGGATCATGTTGGACAGACATTCTAGTTTCTAACCTGGGGAAAAGCAGCCAATTTACTCAATGCAACCATTCAGTCTGCCTTTACTATGAAAGCTGGTGTTAAGTGGATGAAAACCTTTTTCCATCATTAGGGATTCATCTTTTGTAAAAAGCTCTCTGCTCGTGTGCACGTTTGAAGTTGAAAAGCTTTACCTTTGTGGTACAAAATGACAAAGCTTGATTGTTCTTTTCATCAACAGCAACAAAAAACGCTTGTCCATTCTGAACAAGATTTTAAGCTCATTTCATTATTAATGCGCCCCTTTCTTGGAAGGCAGAACTTTCCGGAGCAGAACAGCCAGTAATGGCACTGCATTTTGATAAGTGGCAAAATTTCCAGTAAATCAGCCCACGTTTTTCGCTGCATTTGAATCCCACCGGATCCTTTCCAGTCAGTCTTAATGGCTGAAAATGAGGCGGGTGTACAGCAGGAGCAAGCAGGCCCAGGGGTCTTTTTACTTTGAGGGGAAAGAAGAGAAAAGACATTGCTTCCTAATTTAAACATTGCAAAAATGTGCGTTGGATGTCTGACCTTGCAACTGGTGTTAATGGCTTTCCCTCTAATTCTTCACCCTCAGTCACCTCTTCACACCCCCCTCCCCCATCCACCTTCAGCACAGACATCTTACTGGAAATCATCGTTACTAACAGTAACATATAACAGCATTCTGACAATCTGCATGGCTGTTCGTCCTCATATTATTTGTAATGTGCCGTACATTTTTGTCCCTTAGATGACATCACCATTCCATAATGCCATTACCATGGTAAACCATTAAGGTTAGGAAAAATGTGTTAAGTGGCAAAAGTGAGTGAATCTTAGCCACAGTGCTATTTTTGGCATAATGTTAGTTGTTCCTTCATCATTGGATACAGTTTTGATTTTAAATTATTTATGCAATCAAAAAACAATATTTAGTGATTGTCTGGAAGAATATCCACACTATGTTTGGTTGCAAAAGCTAGCCTTTCAGCTGCTGTGGAATATCATGTTCTCTGTCCTCCATCTTTCCAGGAAAAACTGAGTAAATAAGATGCATCTCTTGAGGGTGCTTACCCTTGTGAAATGAAGATTGATAGCGATGATGTCATGGGGTTGTGAGGGAGGTGCAAAGTGAAACTAATGGGTGTGAATGAGATATCTTGTTGATCTTCTTGAGTAAAGGAAAACTTGATAAAAAAATGGAGCAGTAGAGCCTTAACCTGGTTTTATTGTCTGCCCATAGACACAGAATAAAGTGATATCTTACTCTTAAATCTGTAGAGCGGGTGTTCTTAAACCATGCGAAATGGCTGATTTCTGTGTCCTTCATAAAAGAGGCCCAAGATTCAGTTTCATGCTAATGCATCCCTCTGCAGTCGGCCAAGTCCCTGGTTTCTCGCAATGTGTGGAAAAATTCTATATGGTATTTTATTTCTGGGCAAATTCTATGATTGGTGATTCATTTTTGATTGGCAGCTGATTAAATTTCCTGTGTGGGATTAATGGGATAATGAAGTCATCCATTTTTAAATGTTTCAGAATTTGGTTCAAACTGGCTGCATGGAGCTAAAGTCAAAGCTCATGTAAAAACTATTTTAAAATATTTTCAAAAACCCAAAAAGAATACAGGTAAACAATATTAATGAAATTAAGTAGTGTACAGTAATATAGCTGTGATAAGACTACTCCAATGTTATTGCAGCACAATGAATGTGTTTCCTGGGTGATTCTAAAATCTGATGCAATTATACATAAGGGTTTGGTATGCACATAGCAAACCCACATATTTAAAATATGATTAATTAAAAATAAATAGGTGAATTTTATCTCAGAATTTTGATTAGTTTGAAAATTAGCCTTTCATGGTGGTAGCTCTGCATGCTCCTGTTTAACCTAGAACCATTTTATAGTACCCTCTTTGTCCCACCCATCCGGTCATGCCACAGTGTTGCAATACACCCTCTTTCAAGGGATTCAGATCCCTGTCTGTCATTGTGAAGCATGGATGTGAAAAAAGACCAATGAGCCATGTGGAGAAAGGCCAGTGACCAGCTGGCTAAGGCTTACTGCTTGACAAATTACACTGGAACAAAATGGACTGTTTTTCAGCCTTGTAAATATGTGACAAATGATGGTGCAAAAAGTATTGATCCCCATCGCATTGATACAGTGTTTCATACTGACGCCTTCTGTCGAGCTTGGAAATTAGAGGTGACAACAAAGATGGGGAAACATAAAATAGGTGGTTTTCTTGTCTCTTGCCAGTTGTATTACACGTCAAAAATGAAATTTGTTTATTTAAATTTTCAGTCAATGAAATTCATCTTAACACAAGCTTGACCATGTATGGCTAATGATAGCATTGGAGCTCTCCTGGCTGATTGACTGAAACAGGTATCATTTACTAATTGTTTTTATAGTGCATATTAAGTGTATATTAATAGGCAATTTTCTTTAGGAAATCCTCATCAAAATGACAATGGATAACCACACGTACTTATTTGGTATTGTCTATATGTTTCTGGATGATATTTTGTTCTACAGCCAGAGCACTGTGGCTGCTTAGAGGAAAATGACGCCAGAACAATGGCATTAGCACAGTTAGGTGAGTGGCAAAAGGTTAAGGCTAGATTTGCCAAGCAGAGATGCTTCCGGGGTATCGCCTCAATCTAAAGATTAGGAATGTAGCAAGTTGCCATTAAAGTTGACAATGGCAAGCCTTACGCTGCCCATGACCTCCAGAGAGATCCCTGCATGCTGATATATTGACCTTCTCCCCAGCAGCTTAAAGGAACAAGCCATCTGTGGAACTGAAGTAGGCTGACGACCAAGTCCAGCAGCACCACCTCCACTGTGTGATTTCTGTTTGGTGTTATTACCAGGTCAGATAATGATTAAAACAGAGAGATACTCCTGCAGGATTAGTCCTGAGTGGCCCGGGCTCTGGATTAGTGGGGTTTATTCATGAGGGCCGTGTGCGGGCCCAGCTGAGGTCTGGGCCTCCACTGCCGTTTGACTCCTACTGCATGCCTATTATTTTTCTCCATTTGAGTGTGATGCAGCAGCTGGCAGCAGGAAGGTCAGGCAAACGCTAGCGCCATGACCGGCCCCTCGTTAACACGCTGGATGCTTCTGCTGCAACACATTAATTAGACAGGGATTTTTTTCTCTACATAGACCCTACGATTTGCCTGTTTAAGCCAAGTCAAGGGATTATCGTGCACCGCTCAGAATGCATGTTTGGGAAGACAAACCAGTGGAGGTGGCACTGTTTTTTCCCAGCTCTGATTATCAGTGTTGTAAATCTGGAGCACCCCTTGCGAACACTCTCCGGTTTGAGATTTTGTTATCTTTCATTTATAGGTAGTCCCATGCTAGGCAACCCTGTATTTATTCAATATTTAATACTATTGTAATTCTTATTTATTTATTTTTTCTAATCTAATACATTTTTTTGTACACATTTATTCTTTTTGTCTTGAAATTTCTTGTTACAAAGAATTCCAATGTATTCACTTTAGAATTACAAATACCAAATTGAAAATAAAAAAATATATATTTTAGGGAAGCAACATAAACTCAAATACAAATTAAGTTAATTTCTCTCCAGTGCAGAAAGGCAATAATAAATGTGTTTGTTAATTTTCATTGTATCGCAATACAATGTTTTTTTCTCTGTAATAATCATAGTCTCTGGCTACCCCAAACAAAAATAAATATACTTGCATTTAATTGTAAACAATAGCAAGACACGATTATGTATTATTGTAATATTAGTCATAGTGTGTATATTCAGCTATATGTCAACCCAAGGCTTAATCCAATTGTTCTTATATCTTAAACTTAAGCTCAGTCACATCGTCACATTTCCCTGCTAAACCACTTGCCATTGGGTGCCATTCAATAGATAAAATGCTTAGACTTTTTGTATGAAGCATTAGAGAATCCCTTCACTATTAAATTACAATGGCTCTGCGCTGAGCAAAGTGAGTTTGATTAACCTGTGTAGCTGAATAGGTTTTCTCTTTTACTGTACCACACAAAATCTGAAATCAGCCCAGGAGTAGGCCTATCGATAAAGATTTAATAAGATCTCCTGTTAACTTTTATTCAGATTTGAGTGGAGTAGACTTCAACCATCATGTGTACAAAGGCCCTTTAGGGTTCCTTAATCCCTGAAAAATACCGCTGAGACACATAATGTAGCCTTTTCATACAGCGCCTGTCCATTCATTCATAAATAATTGGATTACTCTACTGTATGCAAGGGACTGCCTTTCAACAGAAAACCATTCTGAATGTCATATGTCATGTTTAGAGGAGGAAGGTCCTTGGGTACTCCCATGACACCCCAATAATTTTAGATGTGGTTGTGAAAGTGTGCTTTTAGGTCAAGGATGTTAGTTAAGTCTCACACAGTTAAATCTTGAGTGGGCAGTTAGAGCTGATTATAATGAATAAATGTTATATCAAATATCATTATGTGTAACTCAGTTGATAAAGGCAGCTTTGTGTTCATTAGCATCCCCTCCTTAGTCAGCCTGTGTGTGTGTGTGTGCGTGTGTGTGTGTGCATGTGCATGAAGGTATATGTGCGTGTGTGTGTGTGTGTGTGTGTGTGTGTGTGCGTGTGTGTGTGTGTGCGTGTGTGTGTGTGTGTGTGTGTGTGTGTGTGTGTGTGTGTGTGTGTGTGTGTGTGTGTGTGTGTGTGTGTGTGTGTGTGTGTGTGTGTGTGTGTGTGTGTGTGTGTGTGTGTGTGCATGTGCATGAAGGTATATGTGCGTGTGTGGGGGTGTGCATGTGCCTGAATGATACATAAAATCATTAAATAATGTTTTCCATGCCTGGGGAGTGTATTAACATGTCTATGTTATGTGGTGACATACATTTGCCATGTGTGAAAGATGTGCACAGGGTGTGCGTGACTTCCATCTGCAGTGGAGTGGAATGGATAAGGTCCATGTTCTGTATTAGGGCCAGTGTAGCTGACTGTGACATTGGCATGTGTGAACTAATGTGGGTCATAGCATGTAGCTTTATTTAGTTAGGTTATTGGTTTATGTAGATTACTCACACATACACACACTCTCTCTCTCTCTCTCTCTCTCTCTCTCTCTTTCTCTGCCATATTCTATATTTTCATGTGAAGGTCATTTGTTTTACTCTTTTCATTTTTAATCTTTTCCTTCACTTCGTACAGCCCTTTGGTCAACTCTGTTGTTTTTAAACGTGCTTTGTAAATAAATTTGCCTTGCCTTGCCATTGTTTCATTGTTGAATAATAAGTAATTTATAATTAATAAATATAATTTTTGAGTACATGGAGATTACTTGATATAACTTTGTTCAGTACAGTGGTACAGTGTTGACTGTTGATTTATGGTATTAAAAGCATGTTTTAAAACCACAGAAAAGGACTTTGCATTACAATAAGTCACATAAAAAGTAAAACAGTCTCTCACTTTCCAATTTACTTTTGTTCCAAAAAGAACCAACATTTTCAGTGCTTGCAGTGTCTTTGTCAGGCCCAATGTAACCACCTTCAAAGATGATTTTACACAATAAATTAAATGTTTTTATTGATCTCACACATCGCAGTGTAGCATGTACATTAAACTGTCCACACTCAATGAATTGCAGTTTGATTACAACCCTTACCACATTCTCACAAGGAAAAAAACACAAACTTTATGAATACAGATGGAGTGTCTGACCTTTATGGGGAAAAAAACACAAAGGAAAAACCATGTTGCTTTTTAACCCCAGGGAAGAGACTCAAAGAGTGGGCGATGTTTCAGAAAAGACTTCTATTATACATTGAGTGCCACGCTTTAAGTTTAAAAAAGGCCTTTCTTTCAAAATGTCGAATCCCCTTCGAGCCTACTCATCTTAACAGTTTCTCCCTGCAGGGGGGATTGAAAGACGCACGGGTTCCATTGTAATATCTGCATTTCAGGCTCTCATACACAGATGTGAGAGCACCTTTCCCAAGCGCCTTAAGGACACAGTACAGCGGTGCTGCTTTTTCTGCCCTTTTGAGCGATCTCAATAATCTGCATATCCTCCTTCTCAAATAACAGCCTTGTGGTACTGAATGTAAATTGCCATGACAGTCTGGACTGCATCCCTTAGCTATTCAGTATTCCAGAAATTGTATTCTAAGAATAAGCTGATAAATTGAGAACCACAGACAAATCCAAATCATGCATTCTTTGGAAGGAGGTGCTCAAGGTGTGCACAGTTTAATCTTAAGAGACACCACAGAGTAAATAAATGCTCTGCTCAAGGCAAAAAATGCAGTCCTTTTTGTCCAGATGAGCACTGGCATGCTGATAGCTTTAGTTCAGGTGCTCAGTCTTAGATGCAGCTTGTGGAAAACACGCATAGATTATTTTGGCGTACGCTGCCACATGCCTTCAAATTTCTGCAGGTGTGAATTTGGTGCGAATTTGATTCGTCCCAAAATGTTTGCCTATAACTACATTTTTTTAGTTTAGTTTAGTTTAGTTTAGAAGCTCCACCAGAGAATTCTCTGGCTCTAATTAGCCATTTGAAATTCTGGCTAATTGTACCTAACCAGAAATTCACATGATGGCTTGATCATTTTGGTGGGAGTAAAAAACAAGACAGCACTTCACCTACACCCTGAAAGTGCTCACAGAGATTATTGAGTAATTATTTTGCAGAGCTACAGAGAAGTGATGTAATACTCAAAGTGCCTTTTTTAGCTGCTGCATCATTCTTCACCTCGTTACTATAATGCATTGGATGTGCATGTATTCCATTTTGCTTTGAAGACATTCTGATTATTCATGTCAGAAACATACTTATGCTCCACCTGCTTTGATCTTCTAGAGTTCCATATTGGAAAGAGTACTGAGTTAACCGGTCCCAGCCTGGGCCAAGAGGCATATGTGTTGGGCCATAGGTTGGTAGGCATGTTGTATTATTGCTGAATTTGGTCTAGGGTAAATGCACTACATGAAGCTCAGATGTTCAAATATATTCAATGAGTCAGTTAAAATGTACCATTCAAGACCAAACCAAATACTGCATGTGTTCTGAGACACCAGTGAAACTCTGAAGTGTCTCTCTGCATGGTGCTGGGAAAGGTTCAGTACTGGCTGGACTGAGGTCACTTAAGCTTGCTGATTGAATAGAGGGCTGTTATTTGGTTCCCCTCAGTTAAATAAGTGGCACCTGCCTCACCTCCAAAAATTCTGTTTCAGGCACAGATAAAGCAGCAAAAACTGTGGACAGAAGCTTTGATAAAATCTGTTCCAGTACAAAAAAGGGACTTGTAAACATTACAGAGAAAAAAATGTTAGCGGAAGTAGTGACCTTGGCTTGGAAGAAATACAAACCAGCTCTAGAAGACTGGGTAATTCTTGTCTGAGCTATGCTCTTACTTTAAATTTCTCTTCCCCTCCCCCTTTTCCCCTCTTCATTCAGTAAACATTAATTAGAATGTCAGTGAAGTGGAATTTACACTTTATTTTCCGGACATGAACTTGATATTCAGTTTATGGGAACGAGGGAGGCCCTTAAACGCATTAAGCTCCCTCTTACAGGTGTGGGTTTTAAGGGCAGTTAATGGGTTTTACTTGATAATCCAGCTGTTCCTGGAGAATACTGATGCCACAAGCATTCTTGTGATCCTTAGAGTGGGCCAGTGTAGACACACCGGCTCAGAAGCAGCTTCCTCACTACCTTCCATCAGCCGAACCCATTTGAGTCTCAAGCCTGTCTAATCTTGAAGGGTGGAAATCATACATTCATACATTTTATGACTTTATTGCCTTTTAAATAACTGATCTTAAATGGCTGTTTGAAGATATAATGGCAAACAGAGCTACACATGAGTGCCTGCCGGAGGAACCTGATCCATGCACTGGGAGGGGGTTCACAGAGAAAGGTGACTTAAACAAATTTTGTGAGCATAAAATTGAATCATGTGCACGTTAGCGCTCTCATGTGTCGGAGATTGTGTTTTTTTCTCTGGCCACCAATGGATATGGCAATAAAAACACTAAGGGCCTATGTACGGTGAGCTGAGGTACAAGAGCTCTACAGTTACACCTGTGCTGTCTGGGGCATTAGAACAACACTCCCATGGGTCATGTGACCAGCCCTCCTCAGCTTGACCTGATCTGTCACTTTAGCCAATTGATCGCTCTCTTTGTGAAGCCAAGCCTGAGCTGATGTGTAAAGCTATATTAACACATAGACATCAGGGGACAGGTAAAAGTGTTTGCCTGTCATGGTTAACATTTGGTTGGAATTGCTCTCATTTTGCACACTGGTTTAAGAACATGTATCGTGTGTGTGTGTGTGTATGCGTGTGTATGTCTGTGTCTGTCTGCATGTGTATTTGTGTGTGTGTGTGTGTGTGTGTGTGTGTGTGGGCATGTAGTGCTTGTTGATTGCTTGAGTGCTTGATTGTTTACTTCATCTGTCTATTAATGTAAGTTAGCTAGGGTCTAAACATAGCTGGGTCTAAATATAAATACAGAATCGACCATTTCATTCTTGAACATTGGTTGTTAGATAGTAAAATGTGGAGGGAAGAGAGAAGAATGAAAGAAATGAAAGAATGAAAATGGCTTCCATTCTGAGAATTGTTAGACAGAACTGGCAAACAGGGAGCAAAGTTAAATACTGAAGTTGGCCAGATTAGCAACACAAATCCGTGGTGTGTCAGGCTTTGTGTCATGATTGAGGATTTTTCTGGAACTGTGAGCAGTTCTGATTGGATGATGGGGGTATGGAACCAGTAATGGGGGCATTCAGGGGGCTGAGGGGAGATTCGACAGCGCCACTTTTTCACTTGTGTCGAATAACATGCCCCATTGCCCTGTGTCAGTGCAAAATATCCTGCAGTAGATTTTATAAAATGGCCACAGCGCTCATTGGTTGATGTGCCCATATGTCACAGGAGCAGTCAAGGAAATTTTGGGGGTCCCACAGTCCATTTGTCCATTCTCAGGTGTCTGGAAGCGCAGGATCTGGAGATCCACTTCAGCAGTCTGAAAAACACAGCCTCACATTTTGTTAGATACCGTTGTGATCACTGTGCAGTTGTCCACCTGATAAGTGAGTCCAAATAACTTTTCATAGCTTGGCCTTGTGTACAAAAATAATGGCGCCTTAAAGCAATGAAATGTCTATTGCTACAACAAACATACGTTATTATAGTGCATTATTTATGTACTTGGAAATCTTGCCCTCACGTTTTACTTAATGAAGTAATTCCTTGCCCCCTTGAAAGATATAGCACCAGTGACCTTCCTCAAATCTCCCAGATTTTTCATATTAATATGGGAAATGATCTGCTGCATTTCATCATAGGATCATTTAAAAAATTAACCACATGCATCACAAAAGCATATTGAGAAGAGTTTATAAAATGTTTAACTTAATGGTTTGTAATGTGCAGCCAACACATTTAAGGAAGTATAACAGTCATCCAAGTTCCATTAATAGTTCTGTGGCTTTCCTCACTTTGATAGAATGAAGGAGAAGGCTTACATAAATAATAGGCTTTTATTGAGTGCAACGTGTGGTAATGAATTAGCAGCAAGAACTACAATGTGTGATTACAGCATGGAAATAAATAAAGCAATACACCTGATTGTGGAGCTCTGGAGGAGTACCCTTGACTAGGGCCCGGTAATGACTGTTTGCTCTGTGAACCCGGTGAAGAGCTAGGTGTCCACTGCTTTTCTGAATGCTGATGGTGTGTGGAGAGTTTATCATTGGAACATCCATTATTATCATCCCTTGTGCTTTGGAGAAGTGGCTGCATCAGGGATTGATGGTGTGAGGTTGCCACTTTAGATAAAAGACTCCATGAATTATTGACTTAATGAGCTCCTGTTGGTTTGTTTCACAGCAAGCTCTTTTAGTACCTGGCCCCCGTTTACAAAACACATAATAGTAGTGAAACAATGAGAAAAACAATTCATCAGAACCCTTATTTTATGGAGTCTCCGATCCTGTGGAGGGCTGTCATTGTATGGATTGGTCTTGCAGCACACAATGCACTTGCAGTGCACAGTGCATATTGTTGGTCAGTATTATTCACATAATTCTCATGTATTGCAGTGAAACTACACAAATAGGTATTTCTTGAAGCAATAAATAAGCCTTGGTTTAGTTGTATCTATATATTTAATGGATGTGACTGGAGTTTAATGTAATTGTCTTTGACAAACCCGATTCAAAGAACTTCAACTTTTAGCTGTTCAACATGAATGTGTGTGTTTCATTCTTAACTTATCTAAGTAATACATTTTAGGAATTATATGGTACAGCATTCTGTATTCATTTCTCTGACCGATACATTAATGATTAAGTGCAACAAAGCAAGTCCTAAACAGGTTACTTAAAATTTAGGACTGAGTGCTATCAAGTTATATTGCATGGTCCACCACCACACCATGGTCAAACTCTGCAAACATTTTTCAAATGATGAGAAAACGGAGGTTTCTCTTAGGCCACAAAGTGGTTAAAACAAATTGTCCTCTACAGCTCTACTGGCTAGAAGCCAGAGGACACATGAGATTTACTGGAAAAATGAATTGTGTACAAGCGAACGACATTGATCACAGGAACACACGGCTCGCTGAAGCAGTCCTTGAGCATCAGGAATAGATGTTCAAGCACGGAATCTCAACAGGATAAACAGTTCTTTTTTGGAATCTGGTGGAAAAAAACACAGAGATAGGTCCTGCAAGTAAAGATGTATATAACACTATATGATGCTTTGTGTTAAACATGGCACACTGCTGAGTGCTGAGTATAGTGCTATAATGTGCTGTACTGTAATGACTACAGAGATCATGGATATGCATTTACTCAATATCTAACTCAGGTACAACTGATCTGTTTGTTGTACATGGTCTCTGGTAACTAAAAAATAAATATGTTTTTTTTAACATGTAATTGTTTTGGTTTCCTGTTGGCTGTTTCTGTGGTAACAGGAACTGTTGGTGAGCTCCTTTGTTTTTATCCTGATTGGTAGGAGAAGGAACTTACTTTCCAAATGAGCTGATATGCTTTATTTAGGTGGCAT
This sequence comes from Albula goreensis, assembly GCA_022829145.1. Taxonomy (NCBI): domain Eukaryota; kingdom Metazoa; phylum Chordata; class Actinopteri; order Albuliformes; family Albulidae; genus Albula; species Albula goreensis. The sequence continues at coordinate 12,692,655 of CM040755.1, forward strand.
GATGTTTATTTTATTATTTTTAATTAGTATATACATTATTATTCAGGTATTTTTGTACCAATGCAGACTGGCACAAGTGAAGAGGTCAGTTAGTTGTATCTGATATGGATGAAAAAAACCTTGAGGGACACAATCCAAATCAAAGTGAATATTCCTTTTCTAATTTTGATATTTGTTTTTATGGCAATAATGATGGGCCAAATAAACAAGATTGAGATATATGTGATATTTATTAATAATTATGAATATGACATGTGAAATAAGCCCCAATGGTCTACTCTCTTGTAAGGGTTAGTTTTGTGGTATAAATGTGTGGAGAGGGTACACAGTTGTCAAGGTGGAAAAGCTTCCATTTCCCCCATCTCAGCAACCCAACTGTTGTGGTCATGGGTTCATACTATGAGGGCCAGGGGTCAACTCTTCTGTTCCTCTCACATATGGACACTGTAAAAATATTTTATATAAAACACGCCAGGGGGGGAACCTGCTTTCAGAAATATACAACCATCATCTCATGCCCAGGCCTTCCACCTCTCGTGCTCAACAAGATATGCAGCGTACGCCTAAGCCAGAGGAAAAGCAATTCAGAGGGGCAGTCAGCCATCGCTGGGATTATCATGTCAGATCTGTATTGTCAGAGAGCTTGATTTTTCTGAGAGGTCAGAAGATGCTTTTTGAGTTGCCGCCTCTGAAGAAAAGCTGCAGACTCTCTTCACTGTGGCAGGTCAGTGTGTGGTTTATTCAGCTTTCCCTGATGTGTCCACTTATGGCACTTGGTGCTGCTGTGGTATTCTGTAGCAGTGTCCAGCACTGGCTCAGAGCCAAACAAACCCTTAAGCACTTCTCACTACCATTCATCTCTATTTTCCGTGGCTTAAATGTATGGTACCTGTTTGCTTGCATTCAGTTTGCATCTTTTTGATAAGCCTTACTTTGTAATTGGCTATAACCAAGCAATAATAGGTACAGATGGAATCTGTATAAAGACTGTATGAAGAAGTTCTCTAATGGCCAAATAGTTCATCTTCACTTTGAAACAAACCCAAATATACCCCTCAAAGATTTTCTGTAAATGGCAAAGGTGTCTGATGCGCTGATTTGGATTCTATCCCATCTGAGAGGCAGGTGGGTAACAGGGTTCATTTGGTGAGCTCTAATCTGCTTTAACAGGCAAACAGAAGAGTCGGGTCAAAGGTGAAGGGTTATTTGATTATGTCTGTGTCACATGACTCAAAGGCACTTATTTTGCCAGTTACTCCTGTGAGATATCACAGTACTCATATAAAGGTTGTGTCATTTTAAAAATTAGTGTTGAAAATATTAGGTTTTGTGAACATTTAATGCAATTTGCTCAAAAGGATAACTCGATTTTCAGGTTGCAAAGATGAATATTATTTTTAAGAGACAATATTTGTTATTTCATTTTTAACATTTTACTTGTTTGTACTTTGTGGATCTTGTCTGGTGGCTATGGAAGCCTTTAATTTCGGCTCAGAGATGAAGATGTCAAAAAGGCAGTCTTTGGGGATAGAGACAGTGTGATTAACCAGAGGGAAGCTTGTGTCAAGAACAGCAGAGACCTCTGGGAAATTAAAGCGGTGAATTCCTTTGTCTAGGTCAGCTGTGATATGGACCATAGCAATGTGCAATCCTGCTGCATTTGACATAAATGCACCTGCATGCACACACACACACACATGCACATGCACATACATAAATACAGACACTCACATGCACATACATAAATACAGACACTCACATGCACATACATAAATACAGACACTCACATGCACATACATAAATACAGACACTCACATGCACATACATAAATACAGACACTCACATGCACATACATAAGTACAGACACTCACATGCACATACATAAATACAGACACGCACATGCACATACATAAATACAGACACTCACATGCACATACATAAATACAGACACTCACATGCACATACATAAATACAGACACGCACATGCACATACATAAATACAGACACTCACATGAACACAAAATTAAAGGCAACACTATTTTTGCCAGGGCTTAATTATCTCTTTCAGGACTGAGAAAGGGACACCTTCCAGCCCCCTTGTTATCCCACACAGAGGAGGAGCGTGCATTGTGTCTGCTCTAATGGTGACAAGAGCGACGTCTCTCATGAGTCACCTGAAGCCCTACTGCCTGCGCATGCAGGGGCGTGGCCGCTGTCCTCAGCTTTGTGGATGGCTGGATGCTGGGCAGCATGTGGGAGTCCCCAGGTGAGCTGTGCAGTGGGCCAGAGCCAGATGCTGCCCCTGCTTCTCTTTCTGCTCTGGAGGTGTGGCTGCTTTCAGAGGGGCTGAGTGGCCTCTATCCACACTACGCTCCTCATCAATCACTGCCAATTTACAGCAGATCCTTTGGAGGACTGCCCATACCATTCACAGAGCCATAAAAGAGTGATATGGGACATTCCTTGCTATGTGCTCCTGTACACCTCTCTGCATTAAGCCTACCTACTTAGACTGTCACCCAACAATCCAAAAACACACAGGGATATAATTCATTCAAATTTGTCAAAGTAATGATTTAAATCCTGTTCTCTTGTATGTAATGTATTTAATGGATTTATCTTCATGGAAATGACAATTGATGACATATATAACACTATAAATTCATACTGTAGAACAGAGGATGCTGCTTCTTCTCCATAATTTCTTTCTTATAAAAGTAATACCGTACATCATAGTGAATATTATAGTTTGAGTAATTATTTAAAAAAAACTAATTAACCATGAATTTGAAACATCACATTGGTTAGAAAAGTGTGGCATGTTGTACATTAAAAAAGTAATACTTAAACATTAGCATGAGCCTGGAATGAATCTTTTTTTTCCCAGGTTGGAAAGTTTATTCATTTCTTGAGCGGTTGTTTTCTGGCAGAGATGAATCCATCGCTGAATTGATGTGGAGTCTGAGTCCACCCCCCCACACACTTCAATGAGCACACAACATCGTGTCCAGCCCTTGTTAGAGCCACGAGTCTTCCAAGGGGAGCATCCAATCATCTCTTTTTTTCTATCATGTCCACCACACTGGGTGCGCATTCAGTACCCCTGGAGCTGCTCGCTTCAGGTCACGCCAGGGGTCAACGGCATTCAAAGCCCGGACTGTCGACCTCCCAGCCCCTCGCCGTAAAGCACCCGGCCACTGCCCTGCTGTCCATCCCAATCAGGGGACTGCATTCTCAAGATAACAGCCTCGGCAATATTTCCCACCCCCCGGCACATCTCCACCCCCACCCACCGTCCGCTGACCCTCCCCTCCCCGGCCACTCCCCGGTCAGTTCAGCACTCTGTCAGATTTGCCCAGGGAGCTGGGTGCAGACCTTTGCTGAACCTATTTCGCAGGTAACCTTTCCAGCTGCCAAATCAGAATGATTTTCAATCCAGCCAGATATGACCAGAAAATCCCCAAGTCTCTGACACCATTTCCCTGGGAAGACCCGTGATGTTTGCGCATGGACTTTTCAACATTTCCCACCTAAAAAGGCATAAGGAAAGCCTCCTATCGCATCTAGTATTTGCACATTCAAGGTCAGCTACATATTTTAACCCTCTCCTCTGACAGTAGCTCTCTTTCTCTGGCTGTCAGCGTTTCCAGTATTATACTCTGTTGATATCTAATTCCCTGCTCTTTGCTGTGTTTACCCTATAAAGCCAGTCTAGTGGATTGAGGCATGGAGAGAGCCATTTCTGATAATCTACTCAAGTCTATCGAGGTGCATAGTGGGCACACTCCACTTCAGTATTCATTTCTCCCCTCTGATCTCTCAGTAGCTGGGAGGCTCTGTGGCATGTACTGGCTTCTCAACTCTTAACCCATCACTAACAATATTGAACGCCTAAGACTGTTGTTTCATGGTCTCTGTCCAACAGACTGGCCTCCTTTGTGACTGACATGTAACATTTTATAGATTTTTGAATTTGATCTTTTTCCCTTCTCCTTCTTCCCTTCATATAAACATTGCCTTTTAGAACTTGTTGAAAATATTACAGCTTGGGAATATAAACTCTAGCTCAGTAATAATAAGCATGTGACATTGCACATATTTAATTAGCATCTTGTCAAACTCAGCTCATGTTTCATTATGTTTTGAAGCTACAAAAAAATGAACATCTTCAGGTTATGACTCATACAGTTGCTAACAATTAAAGTTATGTTTTCACCCAAACAAATATTAGTGTGGTAATCATTTTTAGCCTTGGCATTGTTTGGGACATAATTCATGCCCTTTGGCCTGCGAGAAATGGACTTTTCAGGAGGCCTGCAGGGTCTCTGCCCTGTGACCCAGGGGTCAACCACACAAAGCCATCTTGAATTGGTTTCTAACCCTCTGATTTCATAAATAAATGTATTTTCTTAATAATCCATGTACCGATATGTGGAGGGATCTCAGTTCATGGTGTTCAGAGAACATGGTGTCCATTGTAGTTGTCTCTCTTAACTGAGTTGTGTTAATGTACTGTTAATAAATGATACACGCTCATACAAAGGTGTTTTATATTGCAACCAGCAGCAGACATATGTGTTGATGATAATTATATAGTCACAAGCCACTGTAGCTAATTCATTTTTCTGAGCACAGACACTGTCCTCCCAAGCTGTACTGCACATGAACAGATCTTTGTGTGTCTGGTAATTATTTTAGGATCAATTTTTGGGGCAAAAATGAAAGGGACCACAGCTGGATGTCTCAAGGCTTGAAGACAAGCTACTTTTAGTGAGCAAGGTGAAGGACACAGCCTATGGTCTCCCCATGGCTAGGAGAGGGGGGAGAAGTGAGGGGAAGGAGCTGAGCAAAAACAGTCTTTCAGCCCTCCTCCACAACATGATGCTAAGCGCTTCTGCCAAGATGTCTGCAAATCACAGGAACTAATTAACGGCAATTGTCGGGCCACTGCGAAATGAATCCCCTTTCAGTGGCGAAGGCGAATATCAGGGTATTCAGAGAGAGCCACTCAGCCAGAGGAGGAAATCGTTCTGTCTCACCCCAACTGAGGGGAGCTTTGAATATCTGTCCTGCTTGGGTGAGAGGTCAGAGCCATTGCACAGAATCAAGCCCCATCTTGCAGACAGACAGTGCCAAAATGTCAATGGGAAACAAAAAAATGGACACACAAAAGTGGGAAGAAAGAAGAACAAGTGAGACATGATAATTATTCGGCAATCAAGCCTTAATACTACAAAATCTTCAGATTGCCTGTGAGAGAATCGATCTTCAGAAATTACCCTTACTTCACTTTGCTATGGTGTACAAAATATGTTGGAGTTGTCAGGGAGGCACTTACCAGCAGTAGAAAAACTATAAAAAGCAATTTTATGATGGCACATGTTTCAGTAAAACAGGGTAAGTTGCTATATGATAGAGGTACATTAAGCATCATTTTTCATAACTTACAATGTCCCATGGATAATTACCCATGTTGGCATTACTGAAAAGTCAGATTAAAGGCAGAAAAACATGGCAATATACATTATGAGAATGCAGATGATCCAACTGCACATTTTAACTGCAGTGACTACATAGGAAATGGTTAAAGCACCCCACAAGTCTTAAACTATGCCTTTATAAAGTAGCATGATAAATGGCCCATAATTTGTGAAGCATTTAGTTGATGCTCTGATTCAGAGTGAGTTATCCAGTTATCTGCACACTGTCCGGTTATACAGTCTAAAATGAACTTAAGCAATTTAGGTGAAGTATGTTGTTTAAGGGTACAATGGAAGTGCTCAATCTGGAAATTGAACTGGCAACCTATATTTCAAAAGCCCAGCTGCCTTATCATTCTATTTCATGGCCAGCTTGTAATTCCATTCTTTTTTTCCTTTGTGTGGCTGTGTTAAAAAAATCTAAAAATGTGCATGGCAAATGCTCCATACAACAGAATTTGAGCTAAATTGAGGTTTGCCTCAACAATGTTCTTGAAAATTGTTAATTATCATCCAGTTGCCTTCGGGTAACAATCTTTATGATCATGACTACCTTTTTTCTAATGACAACCTCTTGCTTCACAAGCAATTGACAGTTTGAAAGTCTGATGAACTTCTTATGTTCTGATAAAGCAAAAGGCTTGAGAGATTATGCTTGGAGTATGGAGTTAACAGCTCACATCCCAGAGTGATGTCTGCTCAGCAATGGTGTCTTAAGCTGTAGCACTGATAGCTGTTTTTTTTTTTTTTAACTGAATGAACTGTGAGGCTCAATTATAAGTGGTGTAATGAGGTTCAGAATTCTAACATGAGTGGAACCATGATAAGACGCAACAAATATCACTAAAATGCATAATTGTTATTGCATGCACAGTTTTAGGATAACTTCTAAAGCAGCTACAAAAATGAGGGCGCTCCAAAAGCAGGTTTCAATCCATAATCTGAAACTAATCTGACTCTAAAAGCATCACCAGTAGATGAAGCTTTTTTTCCACACTGTATCATTTGTTAAAGTGACTGGAAACAGAGAATATATTATTACCACAGATGTTGTGTTCTGTGGAATTGTTACTGCTTCTGTTTGTCTTCATCATTTTGTCAGATTCTTTCCAGAACCTTTTTAGAGGTGGATTGTCGTGCATATTACCTTGAGTAATTTCTGTCGTGCTTATATTAAAACTATGTGCTGTCAATTTCACAGAGGTATAATGCGACAAATATGTAGCTGCAACAGTTAGACTCTGAACCACTCATTTAACATGCATGCAAGACTGCACTTTGCTGTGACACAGGAAATTCTTCTTTTTCTAATCAATAATGCACCAGCTATTCAAAATAGCTCTATTGTCTTTTATTGTCATTGCAGCATGAGTTTGGACTGTCACAACAGAGCCCAGGGGAACTGTACCATAAGAGATGCTTTTTTAGGATGAGACATTAAACCAAGGTCCTGACTCACTGTGCTCATTACAGATCCCTTGACACTTTTCATAAAGGGTAAAGGTTTCCTTGGTGTCCTCACAAAAGTCCCAAACTGCCTCTCACCATCTGGCCACCCACCCATCCGCCAGTGTACTTGGTGCAGTGGGTCCAGCTCTTTCCTTCAAGCTTATGCGTGATGAGCTTTCTGTTGCAAAATGGCCGCCATGCATCACTGAGGTTTGTCCTAGACATTGGAAGTGGCTGAGGTGATTTTCCATTTGCTTTATGTTCAAGGAGAGAAAAAACACTGAATAAATGCAATCGTTTCATTTATTTATTCTCATTATATGAATTTTGCAACATCATATGGTCATGTTTTTTCAAGAATTTCAAAGCACTGAGGGGAAAACCAATGTGTGGTCATTTAGCTGCAGGTTGCATGGCAGCCATTGTGAGCCACAGTGCTCACCACCTATCAGATGAGGTAGTGAATGAAGCAATTATATGGTTAATTAAACTGTCAGGTAACTGGATGGCCAGATACAGACAGAGTGGGAATTTGGCAAGGACAGCAAGGAACCCCCTGCTCTATGCAATAGGAGCCATGGGATCTTTAATGAATGCAGTGAGACCTGACCTTGATTTAATGTCTCTTCAAAAACAGAAACTTTGTCATTGTATTGCACTGGGATATTCAGCTTTTCTGCTTGGTCCAGAGAGAACTGTCTCATCTGACCAACAGCACCATCAGAGATCATTTAGCTGGAGAAGCAATGGAGAAGTCCAAAAGGCACAATACATGACTAATATGGGATGCAGGGAGACATATGTCCATATTGTTAGTGGTCTTTGTGGTTTACCCAATCCACAAAAAAATAAAAAATAACTGGTAACAATTGTTTTTTCTTTATGTAGACAATAATCAGGTTATTCTTCATGAAACTATGAAGCATTGAGATTATGAAAAATTGATTGTAGGTCCAGTTCATTTCAATGATTATAAAATTTAACCAGGCAACTAGCCACTAATTACAAAAAGTTATGTTTTATTTCTAATATTCTAACATTTTGCTCATTTAATATATTTTACAATTTCATAGTCTCATTTCAAAATTTCATTAAAACAGGAAAAAAAGAGTTATTGATGTTATTTAGGTTTAAAGAGTTGTAGTTGACCTTTGCTGTTTATAACTAAGCCTTTGATATATGATGCTATAAGGAAACAGCCTCTTTGTGTAATATCTCAAATATGACTGCTCAGCACTGGAGATATTATCAAGATTACTCTCTAAAAGCCTTGCAGTGCTGTAGAAGCCCTTTTATTTGTCTTTCATAATGAGCACATTGTTCAATCAGACACACAGGTAATGTTTGTGTAAAGTTTTTGCAAATGGCATTTTATAAATGAGATCAATGAGTATAACAGGATGTCTGCAGCTTGTACAAGGATATATACCGTTTTGTCTTGTATAACTGAACTGTGTTATTTATGAGCAGGGCAGCATGTGTGGACTGTCAGGAAAATATATGTGCATGTTCCATTGTGTTAATGCAAGACAAAACTATGGCGATCTGTGGTGGGGGTGGGGGGGGGGGTCCATTAGAGAGATTGTGATGGTGGAGATGGAATGCATATTGACAGCCCACTAGCTTAATGAATCACTTCACACAAGCATCAGCTTCCCCATGCCTAGAGATATGTTTTGCTTAACTCTGCTTGGCTTATTAAAACATTTAAGGGGCAATTTATAAACGTCACTGTCACTGTTTCTGCTGCAATATGGGCCAACACCATCCTCTTACGGATGATTTCAGAATGGATGTAGTCTCCTTACCCTGTCCTCTAATTGCTCAATTTTCTCGATCATTTCAAGAGAAATTTCCAAATCAAATGCTTTACCAATGTCTCAGCTCTTTCGTGTTTTTAAATATTCTTTGTGCATCTTCATCATATCTGTGCACCTGTCTTATCATGCTTTCTTCAGTAAATCCCCTCTACTGCTGGGGCTCCTCTCAACTCTACTACTTCTTGGACTTCCTGGTGTTATATATTTTTATGCAACATCCATGTAATGCTCAAAGTCATGTAGCTCTAACAACATGTATCACATAACTGTTAATCTGAGTTTGGCCATTTCTCAGCATGATTGCATAAATTATGTATTTCCTGGCCCTTGTTGCTTATTTTCATTTATTCACCTCGATCATTTTGTTCTTTCTTTTTTCAAAGGCAATAGGTGTTTTACAGTATGGCAAATACTTTATTGATTTGACTGTTTTTCCTCATTCATGTCATCAATAGCAATAATAGAAGCACAAACATCCATGTTTGTGAGGTGTGCCACCCTAAACACTTCACAGGACACGTTCTTTGTGTGCTGATGTCAGCCTGAGCTGGAAAATAGCCATGGGCTGAAATGAATTGTGTCACAATAACTGACCTTATGCAATTCAATGTCATAGGGCCTAGCGCGTGGGAAACCCTGCCGTTTCCCCCAGTCCAATAAAACCATGAGGGGGAGGGAACCTGGACCCGCAGGGTGCCTGAGAAAGGGCACTGAATATCGATACCGGAGGAGGTGGAGCCTTACGGATCATCACATGCAATGCACAACAAAAAAGTGGAACTCCCTCTGTGCTCAATAAAGACACTGGACTGAAATAGCTATATAAAGGGAAAAGAACGACCAGACCATTTCTAACATGGAAATACTCACAACCCATTGGAGACGGGTCTGTCAGAATGACAAGCTACAGAATTACATGTTACAAAGGTGTGATGGGAAAAACTGTACAATATGTAGAGCAAGACCAAACAAATGAGGCTGTTCACAAGCACATCACAGTTTGGTTCAAACAAGTCATTTAAAGTGAGGAAACCCCTGGATGCCTGAGCCGTGCTGTCCCTTTGATTGTGTCATTTGTGTGTGTTTGTAAGTGCATTGATTTCATGGCTCTAGAGTTTTAGAAGCCGTTGTGATGTTGACCTTGCACGTACAGTGTGGCTATGATAGCCTGTACTCTAGGCACCTTCCCCCGCCGTGTCTCTGCAGGGGGTCCTTCCACACCCTCGACCGAACACTGACCTACGCCATGACTTCCTTTCAGACCTCAAGTCTTCAGTTCCTCAATGCATATGTCACGACTACACCATCTCGTCATGTGGAAGTTACTGTTTTTCTCTCACTTCAGTGAAATTGCTTTTTGGTTTTACTCAAAGAAACAAAAGTGAAGCAGAGGTCATGAAACTAGCGTGAGCAGTAAGTCCCCCTCATTTGCTCTCAGACAGCTACGCCACATCTGTATCATTTGCATGAATGTATACCATGGCACATGGAACCTTTATGACAATGCCCATACTTTCACTAATTGATACTTTCAGTCTTCTTACCCGGATCATTTTACAGCTCCATGTTCATACACAGAAAGACACCATTACCTACATATATATCTGAACATTATGAAGCAATGCTACCATGTGTTCTCAAAATTGAATGATCCATACTCTCATCTGACCATTTCAACATTTATGCAACCTCATAGGAATTACACGCTGGCAAAGGTTTGCTTTCCTCCACGTTCACTGTTGCAGGTATCAGCTGTCAAGTTTAATTGATACTCATTAGCTGCTACATTGTCAGTCAGGAAGTCTCTCTCCAGGAGCAATATGGAGCGAGAGCTCTCATCGATGACCTTCCAGGGAAGTGTCTTCCAATGGCTCAACATTGCTGCTATTGATTTTGGGATGCAGTTATCATCCCTGCCACCTAGCAGCAGGGGTGGACCCCCAAGAGCTCAGCGCACCAACTCATCCCTGATGGGTTTTAATTGCCGTTCCTAAAACGTTAAAGATTTTATCACCAGGAACACACCTGGCTCATATGATGTAAACAAGCCATCTCAAGGCAGAGTGGATTAACGGTTGGAGCAAGGGCTTGAGGTGAACAATTCAGCAGTGATTGAGATGGTTTTTATTCTCCCTGTTTCTCCTCTGTTTACTCATGGAAAGAGCTCATTGCGCTCTCTGTTTGTGTCTGAGTTCTGGCCTGTAGCTGGGCATGGCTTGATGAATTTTTATCACTTCAGCACAAATCATCTCAGCCCTTGAAGTGAGCTGGCTCCTTTTAATTCAGGTTTCACACTCAGGTGAAAAAGTGGAAGTTTCGTGAAATTCTTCCAAGGATAATTCTTCCTGAGATGATTAAATGCATTGTTTTCTAATAATGGCCTCTTCAAATGAAAACATTATGTATGACTGCCTAAGGTGGAGAGCTTGGGGTGTGAGAACATACATACTACAGGTATTTTTCTGCACTGGTGCTTTGGTCTAATCTATGTCATTCAACTTTTAATTTTCCTGATGTAAATCCTCAGCATACATTAATTTCACTTTTTATATTTTGCTTATCACCATACATGATCATTTTCCCTTCCCCTCTTACCCTGTGTTTTTGTCTTTATGCAGCGGCTTAGTGAAAGAGATGTTAGCACTAAATGTAATTACACCAAGCAGGCCTTGCTCATGGTTCAAACAACACTCTCCTGGTGCAGTACAACATAGCACGTTTTCAGAAAAGCAGAGAAAGCAGGTATCCTACAATTCAGCGTACAATTCACCCTGATGGTAGGCATTCTGCGTTACCACATTCCATATTAATTTATGATTGGATGATAATGTTTCAGGATTACAGTGTTACAGTATTTACAATCTTAAATGCATATTGAGCCAGCCATATATGTGCAAATATATGCCAATGTCTGCATGTGTATGCATAAACAGGAACTGAGCATTTTGTATTTTGTACACTGAAGCTGTGACTGTATCCAGGATCAATATAATGTAATAGGAAACATTTATTCTTCTCACAAAAAAAGCAGCAATAAAATATGCACTGAGCCAACCCGTTAATCTGTTGCATGTTTGACATAGTCCTCAGTGACTTGCAGGGCTGAATATTTAAATTAACGGTGCCGGACATGAGTGTTTGTTCTGGGGCGCCCCAACCACAGCACCTGCAATTTGATAATTATTATTGATTTGCTCACCGACTGTCAATCTGGGGACAGCTGCAAAGAGCTCTCTGATGGACAGAGAGAGGATTGGATCGTCTCCATCCAACGAGGAAGCTTCATCTTGAAAATGAACTCAGATGAGATAGTGCAGGTGGATAAGGGTAATTGATGATTGTTTCAGTGAGAAAACGGGAGAAGGGCAGCAGGAAGGGAGGGAGGGGGAGGAGGAGGGATAAAAAAGAGGCTGAGGGAAAACATTCCTTTGTGGCCTTCATTCTCTGGGTGCTGCCATGTCGTTTACACAAGGGATCATCTACAAAGTCCCAAAAATAAATATGCAGGACCTTTAGTTGCAAATGTCACCGTGCTGCTACAGACATTGATTTTTGTTGGTGGTCTGGCCAACAACCAAGCTTGTTCACCCTATTCACTGTGTAGAGCCACTGTGGAAATTAGGAAACACGAAACACTTTGTAACTGGTAGGCATTTCTTCCTCAATCATCTTAACCAATCAAAGACAAATCACAAGCTTCAAAAGGTCTATAAAAATCTTACAGACTAAATGACTGGATGAGAGAGATGGTGTGTCTGTGGCATCCCAGATTTTCTGATAGAATAATATTTTGAGAGATTTCGTTTTTGGCAGCACTTTTTATTTAAGAATTATCAGCTCTCTATGCGCACATAGGTACAAGCATTGGTATTATGGTTTTATGGGCCAGCCATTTTATTATCCTTTTCATATCATGCATCATATTTGATCCAAGTAATTCAGTGTTTCAGGAGTAGTGTTACCAGATAATTTTCACCCTTCGATATCATATTCCCTTACATTTCCAGGTCTATAGGTACATTTCCAGAGAAAATCAGCATAAAAAACTGCACAAGAAAGGAAAATAATGAATTCTCATTAATAGTTCTTGACACTGTTCTAACTATTTGCCACAGAGCAGCAGTTAAAAACTAATAGAATTTTGTGCAGGTTGTCCTTTAGGCAAAAACAATGAAGAATTCAGCTGCAAAGCACACATGCTTGTTCACCAGACAAAGAATCATATTTGATTAATTAAATATGTTGTTTTTGAATAGCAATTAGATGAATCTCAACATGCACAATTTTGCTGCGATGATGATTTCACATGGATGCTCATGTGATTTTTTAGCGTTGGTTTCAGCTGAGTACTGTTGCTGCCCCTACGTGTGGCAGTACCTATTTTCCTGCTGCTGTCTGCTGCATGGCCTTTACTCACCACAAAGGGTGGTAATCCATGGATTAAAGGCATTGTTCATTTATGAGGTGGTCTCCCTGTCCCCTACAAACCGCCTCACTCAGTGAACCGTGTGTGCTGTCCAGAGTGGATAAAAGATTCAGAGAGGTTAACACAGAGGGGGTCTTAGCCTCAAGCACCCCAGTCAGCCCCCTCCAGAAAGTTCCCTGTCCAGGATTTTCAAGGGTTCAATTTTTTATGTCTTCTCAAGTGTCCATGTTGAGAATGAAGTCAAACATCAAAGGGAGAATCAGAGAGACAGATAAAAAAGCGCAAGTTCTGTCTCTACTGATACTGTAGCTCAGAATTCTGTGATAATGTATTTTCTTCACTTTATGGAATAAAAAGAAAAAGAAAATAAATGCATACCATAAAGGAAATTATTATAATTATATTTAAGTTTTTATGCATGAGAAGGAAAAAGCCCCATTTGTTGTGATCCCTGTTCTTGGTTATGGTGAAAACTGAGTCTAAAATAGTGTGTTTGAAATAAGTACAACTTGTGATTATATATGTATATCATTCTACCCTGCAATTGTACCTTTTAACTAGGACTTTAGAAGCCAAAGAGTGATTTTGACATTGTTCAGATGATATGTCACATTCTGATGTTTCATAACAGTGTTGTACCACTATCCAGCTGAGTGTTTTGACCACCAGTTCAGTCTAATTACTTACCCTTGCAACAATTAACAGTATGCCATGATATATGTTCTTGAATATTTAACAGAAATGATGTAGGAATCCCATGTGTAAAGTAACTTTGCAGGATATTGGTGCAGAATAGCAGGGTTTTTTTTCATTCTTCCTATGAAATCGTAAATCACCACAACCTAGTAGGTGAAATATGCTGGCTTTAAATTAATTATTGTTTATTTTTAATTATTTATGTACATTCAGCCAATTTCATTCATACTGCACTGACAATTTGTAGGCGAGGCTGAAGTGGTGTACTTAAGTTCTGCATCAGATCTCAGCACAGCTACAGAACATGGAATTTGAATTGAATTCACATGAACCTATAATCCTGCATGAAATAATGGAGCAATAAAAAGGATGTTGGGTTGTTGGCCAACATTTGCATTTACAACTGTTTTGAGGAGTTAAGGTTATCATTGCTCGATTAAGACAAGACAGGAATTATGAGATCCAGGTATTTAATTTGCTCTCTGCCAGAAGAGCAAGGTTCTTAATGTGATTTGAACGCCTCACTGAAAGGCCTTTACAGCATCCTCTGCGCAGTTGATTCAGAGGGAGACCTGCATCTCCAGCCCATGCGACAACAAAGGGAAACATAAATCCTTTGCAGGGCTGCAGAGAATAAGTGAGTGGTTGGGAGGGGAGCTGTCTCTCGTCACATTGTCAAAAGTATTTTAGAACTGGATTGCTGTACACAGCTCCATTTTGCGCTAATGGGGCCCCATTCTTTCTGGTCACAATCCAATTAAACCAGAAGATCTTCCTTTGATAAACACTATCAATCCAGATGGCAGGGACAGTCCCGTCCTTTCATTTCTAAATATACAGCGTGACCGGTGACAGAGGGGACGTTCTGCCTCCACCCTTCCCTCACATGGCACTGTCTCTGTCACCAGCACGGGTCGTCAAAGAGCAATGTCAGGGGAAGATGGAGAAAAAACCTTGGTGAAAAGACACTGTTTTCGAGCCTTTTTCTCTCTATTTAAAATGATCTGTCAAAACTACAGCCATATATGACTGATGCCACATTCAGTGTGTTTATTAATCAGTCATATAATGCTTTTTTAATTGCATTTCTATATTGTGTCCAATACATTTATTTGCAGTAATCCATCTTTAATTATACAAAGAAAAGATAACTGTAAATAAAAAAGAAGAAAGGTAGCTGTAAATAAACCTTTGAATATCTGTAAAACCGTTCAAGTGTTTATAAAACCATGTAACAATGTAGTCATGTGAATCCATGCCTTTCATTTGAATAACTTTCCATATTGATTCAAAGATGAATATGAAAAATAAGTGTAATGTCTTTTCAGTTCAGTTTTTTCAGTTCTTTTTCATTCTCTCTTCCTCTGTCTGACAATCAAATCAACAGGCAGAGCTGAGTTCTTTAAAACAGCACAAATATGTGCAGCACGGTGTGAGCTTGGCAGTGTGAGAAAGGAGTCTGACACAGAGGGTGATGTCACCTCCTAGATTGCCTGTCATTTGGACGGCCAACACTGAGGTGTGAAATCATCAGCAGACCTATTTCCATTCAGATGGGGCCCACGGATGGGATAATGTGGACTGATGCCTATCGGTCAGCTGCAGCTGCTCTGGGCATTTACAGGCAGAGCTAGATGCCTGTGGAGCTGAACTGAATGACAGTCAGAGGAGTAAAAAAACTCATGTATCTCTTCCACACATGCACTAAACATGCTGATTCTAATTAGCACATAGTGGAGCCACTTTAGTGCATGGGTGGGAATAATAACATTATCCCTCTTTTACTTTGGGAAGCAAATGCTCCTTGTGTATATTCAGTGACATCAACCACTAGTACAGGAGATCCCCAGCCTTAAATATCTGAAATTAAAACAGTTGAGCAAGGTGGCCATCCTCAACCACTCTCATTACTCTCCGGTGGGTCAAAACCCACAGTCTAGTCACCACAGTCCTGGTATCAAGACAAAATTTGTCCACCACAGCTGATTAATCAAATTTGATGTGATGCCATGCAGTCTGTGAGAGATATAATCTTCTGCCTTCAACAGACGTCTTGCTGTTTTACAGATCACGGGTAAGTCATGTATACCCCCCATAACCCATGTGATTCCGTGAGATGGATTTTTGTTGTGTTATTCAATAATTGGATGTAAATAAGCACATGCTCACTGCCATTAACTCTGCAATTCACATTTCTCTATGCCATCATCTTAAGTGTTTCAAACACTGTGACTTCAAATTGTAGTTACTACCTGACTATAGCTAGTCATTGTATCAACCTAGCTGGAAATATGTACCAGCAGTCACTGTTATACTGTGATATATCACCAATGGTACGAGTTGTATCTTTTTTCTGTTGTTTTGAAACTAAGCAGAATTCATACCACCAATGCAACAGATATGTGTTATTTCAGTAGTATTTATATGTATTTATATAGATGATATAATTTAGTTACTGACTTGATAAGCCATGAAAAAATATTGTCACTAACTTCCACATTATCTCTCATAGCATTCATTCTACTTTCTGTCAGAAAAAGACAAGTGCATAAACTACCACACAAAAAGTATAAAGCTGTTTGGGGAAAAAATAAAAGACTGACCACTCCAGGAAGATTTCAGAACCACTATATTGTTGTAGCTCTCCCCTGCCTTTATGCTCAACCAAAATGAGGCAATGAGCAACACCTGGGTCACAGATTAAGGGGACTCAGCTGTGCTCTTCCTGTGAATGGGAATAGCTCTGTCCAGGGTCCTGCAGCTCTGAGGGCCTTCAGGACCACAGACACACTGTGACATTTAGGAATACCCCTCTAAATTTCACAAATCCATTTCTACTGCTGTCACAAACATGTTTCTGTGCTTTTTCATTGGGCTGATTTCATTTATACTGCCTCTGAATCACAGGGTTGAGTGGCATTCAGTGATTATGGCAGGGACTCAGCGTATTCATGAGCCAGTCCCACACTTCACATGTAAATCTGTTCATACCTGTTAATGGCTTTTGTTAGCAGCTACTCGCTAGCAAAAGGTTACTACATAGCGACTTCTTAATTGCTGTGAACCCTGTTGTAATCATATGCTTCCTACCCAGCAATTCACTCAACCCATCAAAAGCCATGTTCCCCTACGACAGGCAGAGAAGCAATTTAATTAAATAGCAGGCCTTTTGATGAATGACAGTGCACACTCGGGAAGGAAAAAAACACACTGCGTTATTAAATATTCCACTTCTGATACATGGATGATTCATTTTTTATTTGGGAACCATAACATTTTATCCTGAAGAAGAGTCCTGGCATTCTCTTTTGTAGCCAAAGTAAAATCCATCCCAATAAATGACAACAGTGATTTCCCTTGCTTTACTGCACTGTATCTTACATCCTCTCGGAATTAAATAAATATCCATCAGATCTGTAAAGGAAAGCTCGGCTAAACATTTTAGTAAAATGTTGGAATTCCTTTACTTGCCTTACATTACCATTTACCTTGTCCCAAACTTTTATTAAGTAAATGTAATATAATGGTGAAGGAGCTGGAATTCAGCTCCCAGGATAGGCACAGCTGTTGTACACTTGAGGAAGGTGCTTAACCTGAAATAGATGTTCAGCTGTGTAAATGGATAATATGTAGAAATGTAAACTGCATAAGTCGTTGTGGATAAGACCATCTTCTAAATGCCTCCCAGTTGTTTATCATTATTATTTGTAATAAATGATTTGTTTCATCTTCTCTTGGGCAGATTTATGTTGTTTTTACTCACCATATTATCCATTTGCTATCTTTGTGGCCTTTTTTCATGGGAAAAATGCACTCCCTCTCACTTTTAGTTTAGTTTACTTACCATCATGAAAGAAGCTGTCAGTAAATTGTAAAACTGACTATAGTGTGTCTGTAATAGCAGGACCTAGCCTTCATTTCCTGTTCATGACAGTGAATAACTCTTCAGTATTCAGGTTCTTCAGTTTCTCATTATATAAATTTTCCATTTCACAAATAGGCAAAAATTGTATATATATACAGTATGTTTTTTGTATCGTTATTTATTGTGCATCTTAGAACAAGGTCAGAAATAAGCACAATATAGAGTAAGAGTTCATATATTTTGTTTGGTAATGCCAACAAGAACTTCCATAATGAAGGAACATAATGATAGTCATTGAGTCATCTGGAATTACATTTTTTAACTTCTGATACAAAGCATTGAAGATGGACCTAAGATCTCAGTGCTGATGGGAGAACAGAAATATATGCCTTTGGAACAGCTGCAGCATCATAAATAAAAACATGAAGGTAATGGCATTTTGACTGAATGGGAAAGACAATACCTACAATTTATGGAGAAGAGGCATGCGCACAATAAAAAGGAAAACACATCAATACTTCATGGTGCTCCTTAATAACTGTGGCAGTGGCCTTAACGGATTTCAGAGAGGGCCTTCTCTGAAGGTGTGTGGCGCTGGAATGAATGTGGCTTTGCCAAGGCTGGGGTGTAGAGAGAGTGAGAGAGAGCAACAAGGTATTCATCTTTTTATTGTTTTTCAGAGCAGCAAAGAGAAAGAAAAGCAATGTGAGGTCCTGTGGGGGAGGTCCTGTGAGGCCAGAGCTGGGGCACCCCCATTCTCACATCTTTCCTCTCTGTCTGTAGTATGCTCTGTCTGTAGTATGCACTGTCTATAGTAAGCACTGTCTGTAGTATGCTCTATCTGTAGTAAGCACTGTCTGTAGTATGCACTGTCTGTAGTATGCTATGTCTGTAGTAAGCACTGTCTATAATATGCACTGTCTGTAGAATGCACTGTCTGTAGTAAGCACTGTCTGTAGTATGCACTGTCTATAATATGCACTGTCTGTAGAATGCTCTATCTGTAGTAAGCACTGTCTGTAGTATGCTATGTCTGTAGTAAGCACTGTCTATAATATGCACTGTCTGTAGAATGCACTGTCTGTAGTAAGCACTGTCTGTAGTATGCTCTGTCTGTAGTATGACTGGTGCTGTCAGCGACCCGTCAGACAATCTTAAAGTGTCAGCGCCACTCTGAAAGCTTGCTGCTTTTCTCCAAGAGGCCGCTGTAATAAAATGCTTTTATTTATTTATCTATTTATTTATTTATTGCCCTCGGATGATGAACACTTTTATTTAGTTCCAGGTCTCAGGTCTATCATCTGTTCTGTGGAAAACATTAGATTACAGCAGTTCCATTAGATGGCTGTGTAATGCTGACAGAGAGAGACCCCCCCACCCCATGTAAAGCCCTGTGCTGCATTCACAATGGTTCATTTTAGAGCTGTGTGATCTTCTCCATTCAACAGTGTGCAGTGTGCTGGGAAGCACCCTGCCCTGGTCTCTTGCATGGGGGGTGGAGGTCGGGGGATTCACAAGAAGTGGCTCATTTTGCGTTCGTCCTCAGAAGTGTGGCAGGAGAGCAACCAGAGCTCCTGTGCTGCCATCGCGCTGCCAAAGCTAGTGCCTGTTTAGGTTTAGTGATCCGAGGGGGAAAGCAGGGATTTGTTAGAAAAAATACACCCTGCAAAAGTAAATAACCTCTACAAATTCTTGCTTCTGGCTACTTCGGGAGAAAGACATGGAGGAGCTCTGGGGGTGGGGGAAAGGAGGCAGAGAGGGGAAGAAAAGAGACATAGAGTTTTGTTTGAAGGCCAGGCCTCTCTCTCTTCCTCTCCTTGGCTGTCTTCCTTTGAGGAGCCCTTCCACATTTCTCAAAGCTTAAAAAAACTCTAATTTCCCCCGACACTGCAGAACCTGATATGCCTCCACTCCTCACTCTGCAGACCCCGACGGGGCTTGGACTCGACAGCTATCATTAAAGTCAATGCTTCTCTTTGTTTCGGGCCAAAATGACACAGGAATCTTAAAGAGCCAAAATGGCAGCACAGAGCCTCTCTTAACACAATCTGTTGAGCGCTCTCTCCCCTGCTGGGGAGTGAGACGTTTCCTCGTTGATTGGAGTGGATTATTTGGAAAAACATGCTCTTGGCGAAATCCCTGCTTCCAGTTTTCAACAGCGTGAATGAATCCAAGAGGCCAGGCTGAATTATTATCAGTTGTCCAATTAGCCTTTCCTCATTTTGTTGAATCTGAACAGTTTGAGGTGGGAGGCAGAACAGAGCCATGCTTGCATTTACATTTAGAAGACACTTTTAATCAGAGCAACTTACAAAGTTTGCATTTCTTCACATTATCCATTTATATGGCTGTATATTTACTGAAGAAAGTCAGGTTACGTACCTTACTTAAGATTACAGCAGTGCCTTTGTCAGAAACTGAACTTGCAACCTTAAGGTCACATATGCAGTTGCCTTACCATTACACTACACTGGTGACCTTCAAATAGGCTACGTGAATCCTCTTTAAGCGTACCACACGGGTCAGGGTAATGTCATCACACCATATTGTGAAACAGCATAGTTTCACATAAATATTTGACCATACATCAGGCTTTTTAAATGGCCAATATGATCTCGTCTTGTTAATATTAAATGGTAATACTTCAGGTTTTCTTTGAGATCACGTTTCAACCAGTAAAAGTTACAAGGCAGTCTTACGTGATTTGGAAGACAGTACTGGACAGTGGCCTTGTTCCTCAGCTGAAAAGCCACAAGCCATCCTTAGCAGCATCCCCCAACATAAGAACACAGAGGACAGCACTGGACAGACAGAGATTCTCATGTGCTATCTGAATTATTACTCCTGAATTACTTGTTTGGAATTAGTACTTGGTATGCAGCAATTAGTGGTGAGTATTGATCAATGGTTTTTGCTCAGATTATTCATAACAAATCAATCCAATTTACATATTATTTAGATAGCATGTGAACACAGTTTTGTGATGGATTTTGTGTCCATGTATCTTCAGAGAATAAATGTGTTCACAGTAGTTCATTGTATTTTTCACCATTATAAATGATTATTTGTGGCTGGCCAACTGGTTATCATAATACCTCCCTGGTTATTGATTTTTGATTATGGTCGGGAACCCTTTCCAATGGCAGGGCTTTTGCGGCCTTTCATTTGACTTGGGGCTGGGGTCTTGCACCGCATGTTGATGAGTGTCAACCTCCTCACTCTTTTTGCCACAGATTAGCTGTCCATCAGCTGATTAGCACAAAACACACACACACACACACACACACACACACACACACACACACACGCACACACACACACACCAGGTCGTGACCTCCCCCTTATCTGGCCCAAGCTGGGCTCCATGAATACTATTTCCACAGGGAGCTGTTAACAAAGCCTCCTGAAGACAAAGACAAGGAGCATAAGGAAGGAACATGAAGGTGATGATGTTAGGCATTTTCTGCACCTCTGTCAAACTCAAACTAATCCAGCCTTTTTCACTTTTAATTTCAGGGGTGTTGAGTGAGGGAAAAAACAAATGTTACATTTTATTGACACATTTTTAAACATATTTTTCTCCTTTTCCCAAACTTTCATCTGTACTTATTTTCCAGCTCCATCACTGTGATTTTCTCTGTGATATTCAGCGAGTGCAGACGTCTCCTATGTGCCCTCTGTCAGCCACGCTTCTTTCCCTCTACAGTCAAGCAGCTGGCCTGAGCATGCACTGCATCAGAGTAACACACTGTGGATTACCCTGAGGATGTGGTCCTGTGAAATGAGACCCTCCCTCCCTGGGTGGGTACTGCATTCAGCTGCAGTCTGCATTGGCATGGGAAGGATTCAGTGCTGTATTATCACTGCCCTGAAACCCAGTTTAAGATCTGAGATATTTATTTCATTTTGTCACAAGCTAAAATGTGCCGTGCATTGTGTGTGTGTGTGTGTGTGTGTGTGTGTGTGTGTGTGTGTGTGTGTGTGTGTGTGTGTGTGTGTGTGTGTGTGTGTGTGTGTGTGTGTGTGTGTGTGTGTGTGTGTGTGCCTGTGTGAACGCACATGCATGTATGCATTAAGCAGCGGGGGTTGCTCCGGATAATTCTCACAAGCTCACCTAAGCTGTATTTATTTTCTCTCTGTCTGTAACTGAGTGTTTTTATGGTCTTCTAAAAATACTTGTTAGTCCAGAAAGATTAAAAGTGTGTTGAAAGGGATTTGGGTTGTCTGCCATCATGTCCATGGCTGTGTGAGGAAACTTAACAAGGGGGTGTACAGTATGACCATGAAATAGAGCAGGAAAAAAAGGGGATTATCCCATTAAGCCCAACATGTCTCACGGGGATTATGTTTAAATGCACAGAATGCCAGCACTGGGCTTGACTGCTTCATATTTTCCTGTTTGCAGGGCAGGCCTTTGCAATAACAGAGAAGACACCTCCCCCTTTGTCTACCCCACGGGTCTATCACAAGATTAGAAATTTCTATTGCAGTCGAGGTGCAAGCCTTACTTGGTCACATGTACCATACTGTATGTTTCCAGAATAGTTCATCTGGGGATAGAAAGCAACCTTACAGCTTTACTGGTTTGTGGAGGAAAAATTGTATATACTAAAAAACCAATGTAAACCATAGTAATTTTGAACATGAGACATTTAAATTCATTATTCTGATGATGTGCTTGGTAAATATCACTTTAAAATATCACTCCTTCTTGAAGTTCGATTATTTCTATTATTTATTCATTATTATATTACTGGCTACTAATACTAGAAGTATTAGTAGGGTTATGTCATTTAATTCCTCAAGTCACTTTGGGAGAGGAAAGATATAATGCTCTGCAGCAGGTGTGAAATAAGACTCGGTATAGGGAACCCATACTTTTTTGCTGGTTGATACCCTTTAATAATGTGTGCACTTGTGAATGATTTGTTCATTTTATGCATACAGTGATGTAAAATTATGAGGGGGACTTTTTCAGGCAATAAGCAAGTAAGACCATGTAAGTGTATACTGACAGGAATTTGAGGCAGACACTGGACAGTGCTGTCTGCTCAGTTTGTACAGTCAGCATAGACAAAGTGAAGAGCAGTACTGTGACAATTCAGTTTCTGCTGTGCTCATGAAGCATATATCGTTTTATACATGCTTCTGTGATATTTGTGACTGTCATTATGGTTATTATGAGACATCAAAACAATGTGATGGTATAATGATTGTATAGTTGTCGCCTATATTATTCTTACTCATGGATAAATAATTTTCTCTGGTACTGATGTAAATGGATGATTTGAATTTTGAAGGAACATGCCTCTTTAAGTGTCATATTACATCTTTTGGAATTTTTCCTTTCTGTTAAAATTATTGCGAATGCATTCTCATCACCATTTTGCAAAATGTCAAAATCCTGCCAACCACCATGGTACGATAGACCTTTGTGAATAAACGGCAGGCTTGTGATTGCTGTGGATTTGTGTGGATTTGTGTGGATGGTGCAGGTGAATTGTTTCCAGGTCTGCACTGTTTTATGGTGCATGCTGCATTCATGGGGGCGTGATGTGTAAAAAATAATTAGCTAGCGCCAAAGGACCTTTGAAGAGTCATGTCATTGAGCAATGTTTAAAGTTTAAAGATGGAGTTCTTTTGAACGGAACCGAGTTAGTGGGTAATGAAAGACAATGAACTCTTTTTTTTTCTCTCCCAAGCTTAATAGAAGGAATATTTTCGCCATCTCTGAGGCACCCTGGGTGAGTAGTAATGAATTTGCCAGAGGCAATATGTTTCAAAAGGGATCATTTTGACACCTGAAGCCTGCCTATATTATTTGTATGCAGCTCAAAGGATTACAGATTTTTCTAATGTACAGCATCAGGTTTGAAAATACATCTTTATGTTATTTTTGTCTGCCATGGCACCCCCTTCTATAGCCCTAATGAATTGGCTCTATGGGCCAAAGGCTTTACTTTTAAAGTGTCTGTCTCTTAAAAACGCTGAGTTTGCCAGAGCTCTGAATCGTCCCAGGACCGAGGGTGAAACAGGACCCAGCTAAGTGCCTCAGGCTACAGCTAGACTTATTAGACAGTCGGCACACAAGGGAGCTTTTCAAAACATGGCCTTCACCACCTGACTAAAGCCCAGATCTTTACGGCCGTGACGCACACGATAACTACCTCATCGCAGGGACGGTCCTGCTCAGGCCCTGAAGACCTCGAGGCCTGATAGGTCCCGTCTCCAGGGAAAGCATTGGCCTGATTCATCTCCCACACAACCCCCGCCCCTCCCAGACGGCGTACCGCCTACTTATTGGGTGCAGTGTTTAAAGCACGAGCATGACAATGACAGGAACCTCAAGCATTAGAATGACCGCCACCACAGAATGCCCGTCCATACGCTGTCATGTCATCTTAGCATTTCAGAATGTCCAGCGGGGTGATTTCAGCGCCCGCACATCCCAAGCATGTTTGTGTTAAAAGGCAGCTGGTTTAGACCCAGGCTATTGATCGACTCCTATTGTCCTCCTGCAGTGCCAGGTGGCTGCAGCTAGAGGGTGCTGTCCTCCAGCTCAGCCAGCGCTGCTGTGGGCCTGTGGCAGGAGCGGTGAGATCTGCAGAGTGGCTGAGGTTTCTCACAGCAGTGGCCTGAAGGCTGTCCCCCTGACACACACCTCTCCCTCTGATCAAACATTACTCACAGGTCAGCATGCACTCTGCCTCTGTTTTCAGTGCAGTTTGGAAAGCCATAAACTGAAATAATACTCCGGAGTCACACAGAGCTATTATTTTCAGAGAGAATATTTATTTTTATGCGTGTGTCACCATCTTCATACAAAATACAAAAGTGTATGACTGCATGTTAAGTCATGTTTGGAGAGCTTGGTTTTACCATATTTTTTTTTCCAAAATCGAATGCAGTTTTCATTAAAAATACTTGTTTTAGTGATAAATAAATGAGAGTATTGTTTGCAGGGGGTTGCTCTTTAAAATGACTGTGACTTTCCATGTTGCTGTTGTTTTCCTTACAAAAAGAATAGGGATTTGCAGAGCTGCTGAGCAGGGAGAGAAGAGATGGGCTAGGATGGAAAAAGAGAGAGAGGGGAGCCCTGCACCCCACCCTCCTCCTGCCCCGGTCCCTGCCCCCGCCCCCGGTCACCGCAGCGATGGCAGCAGGTCCCCAGAGGACCTAGCTGATGGGAGGGGTCATGGTCAGCAGAGGCCAGGGGAACAATGGGCTGGACACTGGCCCCATCCCAGTGGGCGGAGCAGCCGCCAAATGGCCGTCACCATCCAGGACAGTGTCATCCTGCCAGCCCCAGCTGACCGCTGGGCCCAGGACGGCTGTCTCGGGGAGTGTTTGCAGGTGACCCCGACCTCCAGAAATTGATCTGGAAAAACAAAGGACTAACCACCACCTCACCCAACCCCACCCTACCTCCCCCACCCTTTTCCAACCACAATGACAAAAAAATTGGGGAGTGGGAATATAAAGCAAAACACACAGCTTTATTTTTATTTTTCTTTTCTCCTGGTGCTTTGCCATGTATGTATGTATGGTACTGATGAAATCAAAATTAAATATATATAATTTAATACAGTTATATAATTAATATATGACTATAAATACTATATTAAGACTGCTTTGATTGTTTTTTAACATTTTGGAATAAAACCTCAACCATTATATACAAGATTGCTATAACAATTACACTGGATGAAATTCATATTCATTAGTTTCATTGTATTTCCTTTGTGATGACATAAAACACTGAGACGTCAAACACTACATTAAACTTATGTGACAATATTTTTTGTCATATCTCAAAATATTTGAATTAAGGAAAAGGGAAAAACAGAAACAATTGTGTAGAATAGCATGCTGTACAATAATGAGAGAACCCAATGGTTGCAAAACTAATGGAGCATTTTTATGCTTTTAATGTTTTTTCTTTTTGGTCAACTGTACCTTACCTCAAAGTATCATGTGGGAACTGTGCCAAACTAAAGAAAAAATAAATCAAAATTCTGCTTTTTGACAGAGGACGCATGCTGAAAGGTAAATATCTGGACTGAGCTCTTTAAATTATCCTGGGCTCAGAGAAAGGAGTATTGATCTGAGCGCCGCCTGAGTCCAGCCTCTCGCTGCAGTCTGTCTCTCCGGGAAGAGAGACTGCACACACAGCACATGTGTTTCTGCGTGAAAGAGGGTGAGGAGAAAAGCAAAACACCAAAAAATGCATTGAATGCAGGCTTTCTGAAAACTGGAGAAGAGTTGGGCAGAAGGAACGCACTGATCAGTATGATGCGCATGTAATGAGGGAGTGTTAAAAAACCCACACGCACCCCCCACCCCTCCCTCCCAAGTCACATCAGCGGGTAGAAAAATTTGAGGGCTCCACAGGCAATTAATATCAGTCCCTCCAGAACGGAGCAGAGGGGTGAGGCCTTGCGTGGGTGTTTGCTGAGGAAGGAGGGCTGGGGGTCTGTCTGTCAGTCCAGTGGGATAATTGTGAGAAGGCTTTTTATTTTCCTGAAGGAATTACTTGGTGTGTCGGCACCTTTGTTTTCTTTGTGCTAAGGGGGAACCATGTATGCCATTTGTAGAAGATAAAACGTCCAAGGCATCACAACATCTTTGCCTTCTTGCTCCTGATGAGGGGTAATAATGATGATGAGGAAGATGAAGATAATAAAAATAAAGGACCTGATACTGAAGAGTAGTGAATAGGTTATGCATCAGGGCTTGTAATTCACGGGATACAGATTTGATTCCCAGCTGATGCACTTCTACTGAAGTCCTGAGGGTACTACACTTGAACTGCATCAGTAAAATGTGCAGCTGTATAATTACTATTTTGTTTTTAAACAAATCTGGCTCTGATTGAGGGTGCCTGTGAAATTATTGTGAAATGGGAAAAAAATTGGCAAGTAGTAATGTAAAATGATAAACTCTTTCTCTTAAAAAGCAATGCTTTTTATCTTTAAAGAAGCACCGGCGTTGCATCATAACTGTTCCTTGATTATGGTGATTGTTGGGTTAAAAAAAGATCTGTAAAAAGCATGTAGGGTTTAACCCTACACACATCTCAAGTCAGTCACCCACTCCAGACTCAAAATGGTTAAAAAAATTAACCATTAATAAATGGTTAATATATTCAAACATTTTAATTCTTGTTTATATTTTCTCATACGTCCATTAATGGTTTTTGTACACCCTGTTAAATCCACCCCCGGGAGGAGCAGAGGTTATACTTCACCACATCGAGCACTTCAGGCTGCATCTGTCATCATTCAGGTTTGCTTTTTGTCTCTCCCCCCCGCAAGTCATTCCTACACACACATATCACACATGCACACACACACAAACACACACACATACATACACAAGCACATGCACGCTCACACACACACGCGCGCACATGCACATATACACACACATACAGACCCCAGCTTTCCTGAGCTCAATGATATGTGAGCCCAAGAAATCAAAGCATTTTTTATTGCAGTTTAACGGATATAAATACCCATCATTACAAAAGTGACAAGCATTTTTCTGCTCATTTAGGAAATGGTATCATTACTGAAATATTCCACTCTAGATCTTCATTTCTTGTGACCTCAACGATGATAAATGGAAGAAGCAGTTTTTTTAAGGCTATTGTATAGCAGGAAGCATGTTGCCAGGCTCAGAAGCCAGGGGAAAAATCGATACTCTAGGGGGTCAATTACAATATTTAGGTCATGTGACTTTGAAGGAAAATAAATCTTTTGTATAAAAAATCTTGACACTCGAATCAAAAATGTTCTTTCTTTCTTCTTGAAATGACAGACAAGAAAAAGGACAAGGAATTTTTGGACAGTTTTACTTGTGGTGTAAAAGACATTTGTTTTGAAAAAAAAGGTAGTAATTGTTTGTTCCAGCATACAGAAACTACAATCATATTTTTAATTTAAAATATGGCCTGAAATCAATAAAAACTGATGTTTTACTTTGAATTCATGAATTCCAAGAATTCTTTTATGCACAAATACTGTTTAGTTAAAAATGAAAAAAGTCAAAATTCTAATAAGTAGACTTTGCTTTTATTTGTAAGTAATATTTTTAAAAAAATGAAAATATTTGAATAATGAAGCAATAAAAAGCATCAGGAGTTTGCATTGCTTCTGCACTCACACACAGAATGCTGTGTGTGTTTTGGATTTGAAAGGACAGAGGCCCCTTTGATTAACAAAAAGGCAAACAAATGTCAAGGCAATCGCCCACAGTAACCAAAATCAGAAATGGGTCTTTGTGAAAAATGAAGGCTGCTGTAATCAGGCAGTAGAGGAGCTCAGATATTCTGAGACATGCTATGCTGCGCACTGCGATTCGTTAATGCCACCATTTTGTGTCAAATATTTGTGGAACACCTATTGGGCCAGATAAGATCATCTGCTAAACTGCTGAGCAATGATCCATCTGTCCAAATGAATGCAATGACATGTCTGGACAAATGGGATGGAAACAAATGAGTCTGTGATGAAAGAGCATGAGCAATAGTATTTACAGCAAGTTACTCTAGCTTTTAACATTCTAGCTGATTCAGACTTTTGCCAACTTTTTCCCTAACCATAGGAAAAGTGTGTCTGATTAATTGGCTCTAGGATATGTGAAAGAGTGAAACTACACAAGCAGAGCTGAATATTATCTTTTCACTTCACCATAAAGTGTTGATATAATAATGTGCCCAGGAATGCATATTCATGGATATACTGCACAGACAGTGGACTGGCTTTTACTCCACACACAGTTTAGGGAGTGCTCGAAAGCTTGGAGAAAAGCAGTGCACTCAGTGTCTGATTTGTATCAAGCCAACAGAAGATACTTTCATAAGCTGAATATCTGACTACAATGATTAAATAAATACACAAACTTGTTCTGTTTACATAAGTCTCTGGAAATGTAAAGCTCCAGGCTTTACATGCAAATGTCTTTTCCAATGACATCCTGACTTGCATCAGTACATCTGGGTCCTTTGTTTAAATGTAATGCATGACTCAGTACAAATGGCTAAAGTGAGGAATTAACTGGTTGATACCTGAGACAGAGCCGCTTTGATTTGTTCTGACTTCTTTTTTTAGATCAGACTTAACTTTAATTAACAACCCACATAGGGCTGGACTGATTTCCTTAGAAAGCAGTTGGATACAGGATGTTAAGACACCAAGGGCTAGATTCAGATCGCAGTGGTAGTTAATAGACCTTACAAACCCAGCAGACTGTCAATTAATTCTACACTGACAACGGCACTTTAATGACATAATCCAAGGTAAGAGAATGCCACCCATTCACAATTTAGTTAACAGTAATGGATGGCTCTGTATTCAAGTCATATGATTGATGATTGGCCAGATACTGCAAAGGAATAACTTTGTAATCAAAAATGGATCAGAGGCATGCTTCAAACAGAAACACACAAACAGCATTCCCAAATTAATGTAATAAGAATGGTATTGCGTGATCCTAGATGTCATTGCAGAAGATGAAATGTTCAAAGCAGAAGAT
The DNA here is from genome assembly GCA_022829145.1 of Albula goreensis. Lineage (NCBI taxonomy): Eukaryota > Metazoa > Chordata > Actinopteri > Albuliformes > Albulidae > Albula > Albula goreensis. The sequence continues at coordinate 12,721,926 of CM040755.1, forward strand.
GGAATCCATGGTGTTTTTTACTGTACAAAAGCCAATGCAACGCATCACTTTCGCATGTGTGTGTCCTATTAATATTAATTCTCAGATTTATGCTCATTTGTTGTAGCCCTTCTCTTATTGACATAAAAAGGGCAGCCATGCGTGTGTGAGAGCACTGATGGTTCAAGTCGCTGCCCATGAAAGTTTGATCAAAGCTTGGCATGGCTTCAAAAACCAAAACGCTATCATGACAAGCCTCAAGGAAATTCCAGTCAGATATGTAATATTCATGCTAATCTCACCATACAGGTATTTGTTTTTAGATTTGCATAAAAAAAGATGAGAATGTTTGACTAAGGAGATGGTAACTGTAGGTCACCGGGCGACAATGTTTCCTGCCACAGATAGGGAGAGTGTTGTGTGCTGTCCCTCCACACACCAGGGAATTCCTCATTCATTGACATATAGTGTACAAAAATAAAGATAGCATTATTATATAAATACAATTACTATAATATTATTACATCAAAATTAAGAAAACCAGTAGAGAGCTTAGCAATAGATACAAACAGAAAATAAGAATACTTCCATAGTGTGATATTTCTAAAATGTGTCAAAAACTGTTTCTGCTCTAACATTTGCACAGACAGACACCCAGAACTAAAAGGTATTGGACAGAATGAATCCATGGAGCAGTCTGTATTGAGGCCCCAGGGCCTGTCTGCTCCTCCAGCCATGAGGATTTTACTCTTTATTTATAGCGCCACATAATCTGATTATCTCTCATTAGCCCAAAGCTGATTATTTAATTTATCTTTGTAAACGTGACAACAAAGACTCTCTTTAATTAAGAAGATCAGCAATTAGGTGTGATTTTACAGGCCTTTTAAATGGCTCTGAATAAATACCATTGAGAGTGTGATCACAATCAACTGGGCCATGGAGCTACACCAACAACAGCACTTTGACTTACTGCTCTGCTGCAGTCGAGGCTAACTGGGAAAGGAAGAAGAATTTTTTTGTTAACATATGTGTGTGTGTGTGTGTGTGTGTGTGTGTGTGTGTGTGTGTGTGTGTGTGTGTGTGTGTGTGTGTGTGTGTGTGTGTGTGTGTGTGTGTGTGTACGGTATGATGTTACGTTTAAAGAAATATCCTTAAATCTAGCCGTCAGCAGGTGATGGTGCTCCACTCTGGCTGCTGACTGATCATTCCACTCGCGTTTCTGCTCACGTCTGCAGCCAGGAGGAGAAAAAAAGAAAGATGATTATAGGTTTCTCAGCCAGTCGATACCATGGAGCCCTCTCCTGCCGGGTAGGACCTAATTGAGGCCCCGCCCACGTCATGGGGAGCTCTGGGGCTGCACAGTACAGACAGAGCCCAGCTAACAAATTTGGGTGCCTGGAACATTTCTGCAATATTTGGAAAGTCTGAGCAAGCACTATCTGGAACCCACAAAGACCTATTGCAGGAATGGCTTCAGAATTTTTTTGTTAATTCAAATAAAATTGAATTTGAACAGAATCTAAATGCTTCCAATAAATGTGTTATTTTATTACTTTAATTTGGAACATTGTAAATTATATTTAACATGACGCTCCATGGTTTTTTTTTTTCAGGACTAATCGATGACATATTTTTTAGAGCAATAAACATAAAAATATTATCTCATAAGCAAATGAAATCCCAGCCAGAATGTTCCCCACCATGTCTTGAGATGTTGCTGTTATTTGGAAAGGCCCATGAAATGGCGGAGGGGGGGCGTTTATATGCACATACTTTGACGGAGGTCCTGCTCCCTCTGACCTGCTTTGCCTGTCTCCCAGGGGACGGCCTTTAGAGAAAGACCCAGACCCAGTATCCACATCAGCCACGTGCTCCTCTGCTCTTCTCTGGTCACCTGCCGTTTTGTTTTGGTAATTAATTGCTGATTTTTAGGCCCCTTTTCACGAGACTTAACCTCTGACCCCCCCATGTCCAAGAGGCACGGCACTCAATGCTGTGCCTGTTTTTCTCAGTCAGTGAGAAGGGGGCAGGGCCTACTTCATCTCACACCTTATTAGCCCAGTTGGGCTTCTGACACACTCTCTCCATGGAGCAAATGAGTCCAGGATCATGTCATTTCGGTTCTATGCTCATTATGTGGAAGTAACAGCCCTTTCTGTCACATGCAGCAGTCCTCCATACTTAACCTGCCTGAGATCTGACACTAGTTTTAAATTGGGCTTGTTCATTTTTTGTCACAAACACACTGTTGGGCTAGATAGTCATTGTCATCACAGGCCAAGCTCAGGTTTCCACACTTGACAATATGATGGTACATTTTTGTTCTCTTTTTTAATTAGGGTGATTAAACAGTACATATCTGAACCTTTTTATTTCTAATGCTTGTGTATGACTGAGATTCCAGTAGGCAATTCAGTCACCATAATACTCATGTACTCAGTTTTTGCTAAATGTCCTGAGACAACAAATTACATTTAGCTTGATAGCTCATTTTGGGGACAGCCAAGCGGCTGTGCACTTTCCTTGTCAAATAGCCCACATAACAGTCAATCCAATATGACTGTGCAAAAATGTTTTGCTGAAAAGAAATAAGTTTGAAGCAAATGCATATAAAGCAATCCTCAGTCAGGCAGGGGAAATGGAACTGGTGCCAGAGAGCCCCATCCCTGGCCCACAGCCCTCTGTCTGTTCCCTCATCAAGAGTACACTATCATTTCAGCTCAATTACCGGAAGTGAGTTTAATGATGTGGGCCTGAGATGCAATGGCAGCTCACTTAAGATCCATCTCTCTCTGGACATTGGAGTCTGTCAGACAGGGCTGCCAGATCAGGATGTTAAACCCAAAGTTTTAGGTATTTCCAAATGCCAAGGCTTAGGTTTGGGAATGATGGTATTTTTAGAGAACATTTTTTAAATCATAAGGAAAATATTTCTGCATGTTTACACATGTATACACGTTGGGGCATTTTTGGGAGTATTCTGGGTTAAAGGTGTTGAGGTTGGGTATCAAAGATCAGGTGATCCTGCTCAAATTCAAATGAAATTCTCCAATCCACTGAATTTTGAATGCATTTCTTTATTTTTCCACTGGGAGGTTGTATGGTTGATTTTCTGTGTTCTGAGAGGTCATAGGTTAATCAAGCAATAAAGAAAGCAGCCTCTTAAATTTTCACCATCTGACAGCTGGACCAAAATACAGGGCACCTATCCGGCCCAGGGTTTTTGGAGATTTTCATATAGCCTCACAAAATGTAGCGTGTTTCATGATTTTGTTTCATTAAAATTGTTTACACTTACAATGTTAATAGAATTAGTGATAATCATCTTCCAGGGCTAATATTTTTCATATATATTGTCTTGCCATGTAGAAGTGGCCATACATGAATAGTGGCAGCGCTAGGAGTAATAAGCATAGTATTTAAAGTAAGACCACTGGAGTTAGTATTTGTGCTACTCATAGTATTAGAACTAGAAGTGATAATTTTACTCACTGTAATATTCATAAAACCAGTGCAGAGAAAGGTGTCATGAAGTTCATGAAACTACTTGGAAAAGTAACCCCAACTCATTCGCTCAGTACCCTTACAAAGAGAATAGCTATGTCACTTCTATATTATATGCACATGCAATATCACAGCACATGAGAAACAGTTTTGCACTGAAATCATAAAATTTACTTACAGCCATTCATACACTGACATGTCAACAATTCAAACTTCCATTATTGTGCAGGACAATTGTGAAATGGCAGGATGTGAAGAATAGCTGAAATATGTCATGGTAGGTGGGTGTTTAAGCAGCTTCCGTGCACAGACAGCAGGACTATCTACTGGTAGACTTTGCATTCATTGCTGTCTTCAGAGTACACCTCTCTCCTGACTAACATTTTATTTATTTTTGTTTTTTTTTGTTTATATTTTAACAGTCTATTGTCAGTGACATGAAAATGGTCAATGAAAACCTCAATGACATTGAGGTTTCGTCACCAAATTTGTTTTTGCTGAAGAGTAGAAACATGCATTTGAAAAAGGGACATTATGAAAGACAACAACATTCTGTAATCAACAAAAATTATCTAATCACTAAAAAATACAAAATTATCAAATAAACAGAATTTCAATTATTGTTTAAAGAAGCCTGTCACTTTGCTCCAGTTTTCAGAACAATGTGTTCATCATGGTAGCTATGATTCCACGCCAATAGTCAAAATAATATACTGTCCCATTAAGTCATTTGTGAGCGAATCGACCAAAGCACATTTCGAGCTGCTCTTAAATCTGACAGCACCGTTTGGACAGTATTCCCAACATGACATCATGACTGTGGATGTCAGTGGAGAGCTTCCTCTTTGGACATTAGGATGGAGAAAATTGAATTTCTCTATCTTTTCAATCCAAAATTCAGCTATGGACGTGCTTTTGAGCAGCGTAGGTGTCCTTTGTCCACCTGTCGTTTCAGCTTAGGAAAACATTTCGACAGTGTTGCAGGATAATTTTATTGAGACCAAATTCATTGAAACTGATTTCCATGATAAATGCACAGAAATCTGAAACAACATCTCAGTATCTGTCTTCGCCTATTGTGCGTGCAAAGCATGCATCTTCCTCAGGTTTCCTCACATCATGTGAGCATTGGAGGAATTTGAGCCAGAATAGCAGATGTTGTAGTACTGCAGTAGAACAGCAAAAAATTCAGAAGAGTACACTCTATTATTCCCGTCTTTTGTGCTCCTTGCAGCCATGCAGCTATGAGAATCCCCAATTGATTTAATCATTGATCATTTGAAAATTAGATTATGGAACGTCAGAGAGCTGCAAGAATGAGCCTGGCAGATTTGATATTAGAATATAAATACATGCACTTGGGTGAGATAATGACTTTTTAAAATATTTATAAAAATATTAACATCGTAACCCTCAGAAAAGGGTAGCAAGGTCATATCTGTGGCTGTCTGAGATTAGATGGTTCGATTACTCAGACCCAGTGCTAACGGTTCCCTGTGGTCTGCCTCTTTGCGCAGCGTGTAAAATGCAGTGTGCTGAGGCCATTGTCTTACATCCTGGCACACACACATACAAACGCGTGCACATGCGCACTCATGCTCACACGCACAAAGATACACACATATACACACCTTCAGGAATAGGCGCATTGATCCGGCAGCGTTAAAAGGAGTGACCTTTTAGCGGAGCTCTACTTTTCGTGATAAATCTGAAATATGGGGCTGTCTGTAACAGGGAGATTGGCAGCCCGAAAGGCTATCATCTCTTTCCACGAGAGGTTAGGGATCTGATGCGCAGGAGCTCTGAAGGGACCAGAGCCACTGTGACCTTATGGCAGGAGAAGGGCCACTCAGATTCGTAACAAGAGAAGGACCCAGGGTGGGGGTGGGGGTGGGGGGGTCAGCCACAGTGGATAAGCCCACACTCTTCTCACAGAGCAGTGGCTACTATGGGCAGGGCAGGGAAGTGTTAGCTTTGCATCTTCTCTCTTTTCTTTGATGGACATGTTTTGGCACTGTGTAAGCATGAGACAGAGATCCTGTGCGATGCCAATGAGAGGCTTAAGCTGGATACGTGGCTTACAGATGACACGAGGGCTTTTCTTCCACATGACCCAACGTAGAATGTAATGGTTCAAGGGATTGTTGTCTTTCATCCTCATATGTCATCCATATGCCCACATTACAGTGTCAAAAGAGAATTTAAGGTAAACAACAAAAAACAATGCTCGCCATTTTTTTAAAACACTCACTCTATGGCTACGGTGGGAAATCAATACATTTTTTTGTGTCACGGCAAGCTCTGATGTGTGTAAGAGCGCAAATTGTTTTGTTATTCACTGCCGTGAAAAGTGACAATAGGAACGGTGTTTGTGTATTTAATGGAATAAGAGCATGGGGATTTCATTCAGATGTTGAATTCATTCCTCTACACTGAAGAAACAAGAAGATCTAAGCGATGAAACTGGGTCCTTCTATACTACAAGATGAAACACTTTGGACTGCCCAAAACAGCAGGGACTTATTTCTGAGCCCAATATAAAAGTTTGCTATGTAACTGCACAGCAATCCATGCAAGCTCTCCTTTTTACTTAGCTAAGCTCTTTGCTGAGGACTGTGTGAAAATATACTGCTTGGATCCCTTCTGTAAATTTGTTTTGGTCCCTCATCATTTATTTAAAATCTTGGCAAAACACTGACCCACAGCTTGCTATGATTCTGGATGTGATGTAGTTAAGATATCTGCTCTGCCAGTCAGGATTAAACATCTGAAGTTTATAAGGCGTATTTAGAAGGGTAATTTAATCGGGCATCGATACAAGTACTTAATTGCACAATGACTATTGACAATGCCTTTAAACAGTTCTACATTTGCCAGAATTACCTAATGGAAATTGAATTGCCCAACTTGCCACTTTTAAGAGAGTAAATTGTATCTCCCATTAATAGCGTGTGATGGGAATTAAATTATGTTGAGGTTTGGATTTGTGTGTCTGCACCCCAACAACTAGTGCACAAATAAAACTAAGTAATGTCCCTCTTAACTTATTCTTTTACAAAGCAGTTAATGTGTTACTGTTGTTTTAGTCTCGTTTGCTGAATGAGATCAGTTTATAGGACAATTACGTTGTGAAAAAGCTTTGAAAGTACTAGCATTTCCTTTTTATGACTTTACAGTGGCCACAAAGTACACCATTAAATGGAATTTAGAGAGCTTTGCATCTCTGGTAAATAATAAGCTCCCAGGTTCAGTGGTATTTACTCAGGATGGTCAAGTCAAAAATGTGTCCGACAGACAATGAAAACACTCTCATATTTCCCTTCATGATTGGCAAAATTCATATTCCATTAATTTAACTCTGCATGTCACAAGAATGTAATGACAATAATGGGAAGGTATGAGTGGGTTAAATTAGCTCAGCAGGCAGAAGATGTTGCAGTTAAGTCATGACATCATCATGCAGGTCCAGGGGTACAGAGAAGCTGAATCACTGGAGAGCCATCTGGTTTGAGCAGTGACTTGTGAGTGAATGTTGACAGAATACTCAAACTGTTTAAAAGTGCAGGCCACTGTTGTCGTCAAGGTGACTCTGAGTAGTACCATTTAGCATAATTCTTCCCTCACTGCATGTCTGCACTTCTGACTGTTGGCTGGATCTATACAAAGGTCTGATTAAGTCATCCTATAAATCATAGGAGTTACATGAAATGGCAGCAAGATGCCTGATTTACACAACAATGTGGTAATTACCAAACACTGTGAAAGGTAAATATGTGCGTAATGTAATCCTTACAGACAATTGTAGTCTGCATTTCATACACCATCTACAATAACGGTGGAAAACTCAATTGCATTTTTTCCAGCACACAGAAAAAGCTCTTTTATTACAATAAAAAAAAGGCTGTCAGAAGAATTTTAGTTCAATGCCATCTCCCAATGTTTTTTGTGCATTTTGTCTGTAAGAAAAAAACTGGCAAAAAAACTCCAAGAGAATAGTTTCTGTAGACAGTCACTCTTTTTTCACAGCTGCACTTAGTTTGGACTATAGTTTGATAATTCACATATAAAACTGCTTGTTCACAATTTTGTGACTGAGTATGGTCAATACAAGCACAGAGCTGCTACTTCACCAGACTTGAACAGTCTGCTATTGACTAGTGACAATCTATAACTGAACTGAAATAGTGAGTTTGAATTCATGTGGAGTTGAAAGCCCAATTGAGGCTCTTTTGCTGCCAGTCCATCTTTGTAATTGCAGCGTGGATTTCACCGACCACAAAGGGCAAAATGGAAGTGATCATGCCAAAGGAAGTCAATAGCCTATTGATTTCTCTTTTCATCATGCCATAAGAATTGCACAGGTATTTGTAACATTTTGCGTTCACTGCATATCATCCAGTGAATTTGCATGATTCTCAAATCACTAGGCCTCACCTCTGGGTCCTGTCTTGACAGGATACACTAAAGCAGCAGCTCAATATAACATGTTGCCTGGTGAGGAAGAAAGTCACGGATCTCGTGTTTCAGGTCTGTCACCAGTGAACCCGTCAATCAGTGAAACCAAACAACAGAGTGTTGGGCCAACTACTCACATGTTTGGTGACAGAATGGTGTGGCAAGGGAGCCTGCAAACATGACCACCAAGCCACAGCTTCTGTGGGAAGAGCAGAGAGGGGGTTACGATGCAATGATACACTTGATTCCAATCGTTAGCTAATGTTTTTAAACACTTGAGACTTTGATGCCACCATCTTAGAAATTGATGCTAAACATATTTTTTTGCAGCTGAGAGATAGATATTGGAGAGATTGTGAGTGGACTTCTGTGACTACGCCTGGAGCATCACTTTTCAATAATTAGATACTGATGCTGGAACAAACACAGAGATAAAGCAGAATATGTGCTGCAGTGGAAAAGGCCACTGTTGTAGATGCATTTGAGCATTGCTTCTCAGTGCTGTCCGTTTGCCTCATGTTGAGACAGACTTTTTCCACAGCATGCATTTGTGGATTGAAACAGAAATGAAGTTTATATCCTGCTAGCCTTCTGCGATCCCAATGCAGTGGTTTAGAATCACAGCGCTTTGAGAATGGTTTCTGCAACACGATCACAGGTCCCCCTGGAGACAGGGCTGAAGGCATTAAACCCTGTCCCACATGTGACCAACACAGCTGTCAGATCATCATGATTAATGGTCATTTCCATCCTTCCTGAATCCTCCTCACCTCAAAAGTGACCATCCAGTGCATTAACACCACTTGTCAATACAGCCTGCCCCTATATCCCCCCTGCCCCCCTCCCCCAACCAGATAATGTTCCCTTCCTCGTTTTTGCATTGGTCATTTAAGTTGCTTTGCACCTGTGTTACCCAGGGAATTACACTTTCCCTCGTATTTGCACTTTATCTCTTTGGCAATGCTTTCTCCTGTTTATCTGTGTGGCAGCACTGTACCGCTGGTCTTTGGATAGCTGTCAATACCTTATGGTTATCTATTAGCCTGGCTTTCATTGCTGTTTGGCATTTTGCATGTATTATTTTTTTAATCCTCTGAAAGACTTAATTTATAAAGTACAAATCCTCTGAAACAAACAGCTAGGGAGTGTACCATTTTAATCATGTAAATTCTTTCTGTTGCCTACATATATGATTGCCTCACCCATCACATATATGCAGTTTGGTGTTTCGTTGAAATCAGACCTTTACCAGGATTTAATCTGCAGGTACATCAGTGATTAAACATTTTATCATGATTGAAAATCATGAGGAGAGTGAGGTGACACTAGACTATTAAAGCCAGCTTATATTCAAGAGTTTTTGCAAAAAGGGAGGTGGGGGGGGTCATTAGTACAGATAAGTAAGGTAGTACTTACAGGGATAGCATTTCCCTGGGAGTTTAAACCTTTGATGTGTATTACCCATGGAGGCTGGCTTCAGGCCTGCCCATTTTCAGCAGAAAGTGTCAGCACTTGCCTTGATATGAATTATGTTTACACGCTCACCTGACCTTGAACGACATTGCCTGGCAGCCTCTGATTGACAGCACACTATATCGCACATTCACTTCAGCGCTCGCACACTGCCTCACAAATGATCTGTTTCCAGACAGTTTCACAATTTCTACAGTCTGACAAACAGTTCAACAGAGACAGCCCTCCTCATGCTTCCCCCTGTCTGTAAACCGTTGTCCATGGGCCTGTCTGACTGCTGACAACAAAGGGACTTTGAAGTGGTGGCATTCTCATCGCCGAGTATGGCGGATATCTCAGCCAGCTTGTCTGAGTTCACTAAAAATGTGTTCCATTTGTGTGCCGCAGAGGAGATGCAGTGTAGTCAGAATGTATAATGCATCATTGCTATTAAAGGTATTGGAAATCTTTATTGTTGCTACCATTGTAATTATCCTCATTATTAATACTGTTGATGTTATCAATAGTTTCTTCACATTTATTATTAATAGTGCCCTCAAATATTGGCCTCAGTATATTAAAGATTGATGAATTTATTCAGTCAAACTTATCGGGTAGAGGAGTACTTAAGGGGCAGGTGCACGTGACTAATGCGAAAAAAGACCAATGCCTGAGTCCTTCTTCCTTCTTAAAGAGGAATATGCACCTTTTCGGGAAAGAGTACATGTGTAAACCAACAAGCTATATGCAAATACAAATATGGATCATTGCATTTCAGTTGCAGTATGAAATGTAGATATTTCTTGTCTTTTAAGCAGAAAGAAAGGAGAACAGAGAAATCAGGAGAGGAAGGGTGTGAACGAGGAAGAGGGCCCTACATATGAGGAGAGCACTGAATCCAGCCACTGAGGTAAATCAAATTCCCTGGCAGGTCCTCTTCCCAGCATCCAGATAAAAATCGCAGACTAAGCGCATGAACTCTCACCCTTCACCCCTGGGCTTTTTCAGCCAATGTACAGGTTGGAAAAAAAATCAATGATTCCAATCAATAGGAAATATATTTTCCGTCCCTAACTGGACAATGCGTCTTGACAGAGCTATTGCCACAAAAAGGCCAATGAAGGGGAAAAAAATCAGGACCACTAAAAATTAGAAATTTGCTTTATTAGCCTCCGGTGATGACACAAATCATGTTCTTTTTATGAGGTTATTATCTTAATTACAGGATAAAATCACATGGATGAGCTCAGTGATTTATCTCTCATTATATACATGTTTTCCACACAGGTTTACTCCAACCAAGACCGTTAGCTTAATGAAGAGGTACAAGGAGCGTAAGACACATTTTCTTCCAGTATTTGTAACCAAGATAAATCCACATGATTAATTTGTAATGGTAGGCTTTCTGCCAATAATTTAACCACCAAATGGTAATATAGTATTCCTTCTAGAATTCTCATTATCAAATCACAGAAATACTATACACACGTGTTTTGGGACACTGAATATAAATATATTGCCTGTGAAAAAATAATAAAATTGCCTTTTGTTTTTATTAAAGATATAAATATGTGTCCAATTCAATCAGCACCCTGTTTTCACATCTATATATAATTTCTTTATTTCAAATTTAAAATATTTATTAGAAGCCATGCAACTGTCTGAAACATACTAGAGACGTGAGTTCCCGTAGCAGGGCCCTCTCGTGCCCTGGCTTTCTCGGAAGGCCTTCTTTTTAAACAGAAGCGATAGAAATAAATGTGTGTTTAAATTAAATTGAAAAGTGCATCTATTTCCTGGTCTAATGTCATGCATCTTAATTAAACCAAACCCCAGGTCAGTTCTTCTTGCCTTTCAGCGATACTATCTGACAGAAAAGGACCTAATGAAAACGCTCTTGGGTCCTGTTTCTTTGTACATCCACAGATATGCATCTTGGTGTGAGGCATGTAAAGGCTTTTGTGAAAATATTGAATTTCAGTTTCCTCTCAATGTGTTCGTACATTAATGGAGAGGCCCTGGAAATAAAATTAAAATAATCGGATTTCTAAGCATGTCTTTGGACATAGACATACATATCACTGTACTGGTTTTTTCCCATTGATTTTGTTAATTAGAACCACAGATGTAAACAAATACTTTTGTGCTGTAGCATACAGTAGGCTTGTACATTGGCTTAACAGACCATGTCTATACACTGGCATTTAATAGATTTAAATACTGAAGATTTGCTTGTGAGAATAAATTGTAATAATCTTCAACCTGGTGTCAGTGTGTGTGTGTGTATGTGTGTGTGTGAGAGAGAGAGAGAGAGAGAGAGAGAGTGTGTGTGTGTCTGTGTGTGGGTGTTTTGAGAGAGAGAGAGAGAGAGAGAGAGAGAGAGTGTGTTTCCAATCAGTAATATTTTTAACAATTGTTCTATACATCAAAATTGATGTGACATGATTTGGTAAAACACCTCTTTTAATTTAATTTAATGACAAAAACATGAAGATAAAACCATAAAAAACAAGATAATAAAAAAATTAAACGTTCTTGAAAGACTGGTTTTAGTCTGAACATGTGTGAAGGAGTTGGAGGTTGCAAAAAGAATTTGAGCCTTGTAATGGGTATGAAAGAAGGAGAGGACAGGCAGTTGTCTCTCCCTCAGTCTCCTCCATGGCTGGGTCTCTCCGATGTCAGGCTGCACTCTCTCAGGCTCCAAAGTGCAGTGCTTCAATATGCATTTGCACATCTGACACAAAGCAGAGATGTAGTTTGTATCAGTGTTAGTCCAGCCAAGTAAAACAAAATTGTTCCTAAACAAATTTTGGTAGCTGTCGGGCAGCACACCTGGCTAAACCAATGGATCGCCAGCATGGGGATCAGCCTCATGACCTGGTACTGAGCCCTGACCGTGCCAGTGCCCACTGCCCACTGCAGCCGTATGACTGGCACTAAGTGCCCCTGAAGGGACGGGCAGGTTTCAGCGGAGAAAGTTGTCTGTGTCGTTGTGCCAGAGGAACTCCTCCGGTCAATCGGGCACCAGTCTGTCTGTCTGCACGTGAGGAGCGCACCTCAGACTCCACTGCTGAAGGAGAAGAGGCAGCAGCTGGCGGTGCGTACCCCTGCAGTCCCCCGCTGACTCCCTTACACCGATGAGTCAAGCTTTTAGTACACAGCTGCCTTTCAAAACTTCCAAAAAAGGAAAAATGGGGAGAAAAATATGAGAATGAATGAAAAATGGAATTGCCTTAAAAATAAATGAAATAAACTTGCATTTTTATACATACATTTGCATGTTCATACAGAAATGGTATAAATGTGACTGATCTTATATGTTACTAAAAGGCATTACCTGTTATTGTCTACACAATTAGCACCTTCAAATGTGACTTGCTATTGAGCTGACTCTTTCCCCTGTGAATGTAATTCAGTTTTTGAGAATTTAACTCAGGGAAAGGTTATAGTTGGAGTTACTAAGCGCGGTGAATGGTGAATGGTCCATACACTGAGGGCAGGTAAGTGCAAACAGTTTACTTACATTAATCTTAAAACCACCTGCAATACCTGCAGTCTATGGAGACTGTAATATGTGATGTAAGGACATGTTTTTAAAAATTTCATTTTCATTCTTTTTTTTTTCTTTCTAGGCCTGCTAAAGAGATTTTAATATCAGTGAGACTAACTTAGGTAGATAAAGTTTAACAACTAAATAAATGATATAAACCTTATGTCATGCAGTTTAAGGAGGCGTGAATTCTGTACTTACTCAAATATCACCCTGTTGGCTGGGAAGCTGCATTCTATATGCTTCTGTTGTTCCACTGGAACAAAACATGAAGTGGGGGCACATAGGGGAGGCAGTCAGGAGTAGAAAGCTCTTAAAAATATCTGACAGATGTCTACCACTGATTCAGAAACCTTTTCTTTAAGTGAAAGTCCAGCTGTTGTATAGAAAACCCCTGCCCGCTATGATCGATTCCCAGCCAGCGCAAGGCATTTAGACAGTTTTGATTCAGCCGTATGCAGCCTCCGCTTCAATGGGCCGGGCACAGCGGGGGCAACGGAGGCCACCGCCGGGTACAGACTGGAAGGGCACGGCTGCTGCAAAGTGAGGGGGGAACGGAGGGCCTGGCAGCGGGAAGGGTCAGGAGGGGGGTGAGGGGGGGCATGTGGGCCGGCTTTCACTCCAGGCGCCCTGCCCCTGCACTTTATAATGAAGTGGAGGCTCAAAGCATTGTCAGGTCAGTGGCCTACGATCTCATCTCAAGGTGATGGTCACCCCTGCCCTCTCCTCAGACTATGAGCCTCTCTGTCTATCCATCTTAAAGCAGCTTGACACTGGCTTCTCTACCCATTTTACAGCCAACGAACATTTCCTATTGATTTATTGATTGCTGTCTGCCTGTGGAAGCAGCCCAGTGCAGACTCTATGTGCTCACTCCCCTCCCCCCGCATAGATTTTTTCCCCCTCTAACCCCCTCCCTCCCACCCCTCCTCCTTTCATCCCAGCCATGTTAGTGCTTGGCGCTGAAACAGGAATTAGACCATGCGGGAGCCCAATTTGCCGGGAGAGGAGATCAGCTTCGTTCTGTCTCACTGTCTCTCCCTCCTGTCCTCTTTTCTTTGTCTTTTTCTCTATTTCTTCCTATCCTCCCCCTTATTTCCACCTCTTCTTTGCAGCAACCATTTCCTGGGATTTCTGTCATTCCATGTTTCCAAAAAAGGATGTGCAGTTCGGTCTTTGTTTTGAAATCTCATAATTTCCTTTACAGCACTGTGTGTTTGTTTTGCTTTGTTAGTTTAAATTATGGAGAGAAAACAACAGGGAGCAGTCTGTGAACACTCATATTGATTTGTGATGTGTTAGTATTCAGACATGTGTTATTCTGAACTATTTACAATAATGGAAGGTTTTTTGTAGAAGAATTCCTGGTGATCTTGACTATATGGGATTTAAGTGCTCATATTTGTAAGACAGTAGGAGAACTAAAATTCTGTTCAGACCATATATTGTTAAGCTGCATGTAACACTGATTAGCAGTGTTGATTTTAAATTATCTCTTACTCTGGAATGGGAACATTCAGCCTAACGTATACATTTCTATGATTATAAAAGTATAATACAGATTTTACATTTTTAATCGATATATAATCATCTGTCAGTTATCAGTAGGTGAAAGAATAATTTATTGTAAGTGTTACTGTTTGCTGCTGTGTCTTGCTGATATGTCTGCAATATAAGTGGGTTGCCATTCATAAAGGATGAATGCATCTTCATCGTGTGCAGGTCAATAACTCACACTCGCGTAATGGGGGATAGGCGTGGTAAGCAAGAACAAGATGGCCCTGCCAAACACAAACACATTAAATCTTTCAGCGTGTAAGCAACTTGTGATGAACGGATTTTGACTAGTCAGGAGACCATTGCATTCTCTGAGATTCAATATTAAATGTTCAAAGGTATACCCCTAACCTAAAACCTAACAAATTTAACCAACCAATTATTTTTCTGACATATGTATGATTGATGACTAGCATGGGTTTGTATTAAGACAGGGAAAATAATGCCTGTTTAGGCTTAGCATTTTCATATTTAACTTGATAATATGAAATCTTTAATATTCATCCTTCTATAAGTGATTGTAAACCCAACTCTTCTGAAGAGAGCCAAAAGTTTGGAAAAGTCTCTTGATTTTTCTGATTCTGACAAGAGAGACAAGACGCTGTCATTGATAATAATTAAAGGGACAATTTATTTGACCCAGAAGAATCAGGCAAATGCAATTTATCTGGGTTTGTAAAAGATGATTTGCTCCCAATAAGCAAAGCATAACATGCTCCACAACTCAATGGCAACACACACCGTCCTCACCAGTTAACAAGTCACTTTCATTTTTCCTGTGCTGCCCTTGGCATTGTGGGAAATCTATTTCAAGGTTGCTTTTAAGGTGATATTTGTTTTCACCATGTGGAACCCAATATGGGATTTGGAATGGCATGCATTTTATTTATTTATTATTTATTTATTCATTTATAATTTTTTTTTTTAGGTTGGACACAAAATCCGGAAGTGTAGCACAATAGGATGCCATACTTGTGGCTAATAACATTTACAGCACAGACAGGCGGGCTGCGGCGCTTGGAACGTCTCCCCGCCTCACCCCCTCTCCCTGACGCCACTCGCTTCATAGGGGAGGTGTCTGCTGGCCCTGAAAATTGGATCATGGGGATAGCTTTCTGCCGGCCAGGGCCACGCTGTCGGCAGGAATGATCGATCAATACCTGGCGTGACACTTTCAGGATTCATTGGAAATCATGCCCTTTCCAATGACGAACCCCCCACCCCCAATTTTACAGTCTACATCGGATGGAAGATCTCATAATGCACCTCATCTCCAGTGAGCATCATGTTATTCAGTGAAACTTTCTACCACTTTCATTCAATGGCTTTATTATTTTTTTGTTCAGAGTCATGTCTCTCTTTGGTCCTGCTTTGTCTTTGAGTCTGGGTGTGAAGAGGCCCTATTGAGGCCACTCTCTGTGTCTGCCCCTCGGTCCTGCTTGAGTTTTTCTCTTTTAATTGAGACAGTTACACCTTTTTTAAGTGATAGTCATTAGTAACATTATTATTTCTGTGATATTCAAGTGAGTCAAAAACTGAGAATTTATTTAGCTGTTAAGGCTTATATTTTATCCCAGCCACATTCCAATAAACTGCTGGCATCAGTAATTATGCATTCCATTCCCAGGTTCATTGAATTTGAATTGTGAATGAGGGCTGGAGTAAACTAGAGTTATTAGGATAGGATTAGGACAAACTATGATGCAAGTGTCTATGCACTGCATGTGATTGGGCACAATACACTCCCCCACTGCCCTAACCCATTATATTGACACTGCAGCAAAACAGGATGTTGCTTTATTATACACTTTGGCTGAAAACCCTCTATCTGAGCATCTTTTTGACAAATCAGTGATTAAAGGTGATGACTGGCATAAGGCCTAAATCTCAGATAAATGGCTAATGACAAATGATAAATACCATCTGCTGGTAAGAGAATCTTTTGGCTGCAAATAATGCTTTGGGGTTGTCCATAGAAGGGAATATTTTAGTTTTGCTTTACATTGTAAAGCATCTATGCAAAGCTTTTGAGTCTGTATTACTATGTCTAAATTAATGGTTGTATAAAGAATGCAGAGACAGATAGCAAACTGTGTCTGGGTGTGCTGTTAGCAGTTAGGAGGCAGCACTCACTTCTCATGGATTCCATCTCCACATCCTGACAGTATGAGCAAAGCAGCATGAAAGTGACATTTCAAAGTGTCCTTTGCCACCTCATGTACTCGGGCTTGGGAAGTCTTGGACAGGTCTGATATTACACGCTGCGATGGTGCCATTCCCTGAGTGCTCGCGGACCGGCGCCGACCGCCACTCTGCCAGCCACCACTCTGCCAGCCGCCCCTCTCCCAGCCGCGTTTCCTGTCCCTTAATTGCACGCCTCTGGGACGGCACACCTAGGCCTCTGGACCTGGCCCGCTGTTCTGTGAACTCAGGCGTGTTGGGGAAGACCCAGCCACACTGTCCCATAAGATTCACAGCTTTGGCAGAAAACAGTGTGCATACACACAGACACCCGTACAGACCCGCTCACTGGAGAGCCCGCCTTCTGGAATTTTCCATGCTTTTCTCTGGGGAGGTATTCTCACTCTTATGTTGCAGGTTCCTCATCCTTAGTTTATCGTGTTTCTGCAATTTGCTTTGCAGTGGGAGGATTCTGATGACCTCATGTCCTGGGTTACTCTGATTGCCATAAAAATTCCTTTTAGATTTCAGATAATAGGATTTTTCTTCCTTTTTTTATTCCATCAGGCATTACTTAATGGGCCTCATCATTATAAACGTAATTGTCTTAGATACGTCTGCACTTTCAAAAAAGAACATTTCTCATCGGGGTCTTGCAACAAATATGTGTTTTTTCTTCTTCTTTTGAACTTGAGTATATGGAGGCAGAAAGTAATGATTCGACGGGAAAACATATATATTGCCTTTGATTCTGTCTGCCTGCTCGCATTATGGGATACCTTTAGCGGTAGAAGAATTGATTTTTAAGCTTTTTGTGCATTAGCTTTTAAATTCATAATTTTATTTTCTGAGGCCCTCTTTTGATCAATGACGAAAAACCCCAGATTTTCAACTCTTCTGATGTTCTGTTAACACTAACATTTCCTGAAAGATGGTAACACAAAAGTGCTTAGAACTTAGAGTTCCTCTCTATGATTGCCCATTTTTGCATACAGCGTTAATATCTTACTTTGACCAGGAACAACTTACACATGATTGAAAAAATGTCTTGTTCATCTGTACCAAGCAGGCAAGGACATACAGAAATAGAAAAATATAAGCAAATATTAGAGAGTTTGAATTAGAATTAGAGAGATTCAATATTTATGGATTTGTAAGCATATTTCTGACAAACGTGCTCATGCAACTTATTATAAAATAGCCTTTGTAGTGGTCTTCAATTCGAGTCCTGGCGGGCCAAAGTTAATGCTGTTTTTTTTTGACCAGAAATTCCAAACCATTCCATAATTAATAAACCAGGTGAGGTGAGTCCACTGTGTAATTATGTGTTTAATTGGTTATTAAATGGTATGTTACATCAAAAACCTCTAAATCCGATGGTCATGAAGAGCACTGATGTACAGCATTGTCTGGCTTTACTGTTTAATGATACTTGGATCTTTTTTAAAAAATGGAAAAAAAACCTACCTAGATAATGCTAAACTAAATCTAGAGTAATACATTTGTTATACATTTGCATCTCTTCCGAACTGTTAGAATCACATTTGTTAATTCTCTGATGCTTCTTATCTTCTTATGAAGTGTCACATGTCATGCTGTTATTTAAAAGTATCAGCCACATGTATATGAACCCTTGATGTTTCTGGATCTCTGAACTTTCCAATGCATATGCACAGCTCTCCATGAACATTGCTCTTGGTCTTCCTTTCCATGGGGCTTTGGGACGGGAGAGGTGCTACAGCCGGAAAGATACTAATGGCATACAGCAACAGGTAGCCTGCACAGCACCTTGAATGTAAAGCCATTAAGAAGCCTGTTTATGCTGTCATTCTTCAAGTCTCCTTGGAATGGTAGTGTGCTATATTTTTTCAATTCAAATCCATGGCACAAAACACAAATTAAACTGAATATTTGGTGCATCACTTAAATGAAAACATGAGTATGTGTGGCATCTGTGTCAGGAACAATACTTATGATTTATAATTATACTATTAATTTAGAGGGAATTATTATTATTATATTTATTATTATTAAATGTACCTGTGTGATCTGTATGTTCTGAAAGATGCAGCTGTGTTCTCTGTCATAAAGCCTTTAGAGATGCTTGAGTCCTTTTGAAAAAGATAAAGAGCGAAACCCATTACATCTTACTGCCCAGGCCTGTACATGGTGATAAGAGCAGTTCTTGGTTTGAAGTGTATTACACTGAAGTAGTATTTCTTCATGTCTTTTAGCTATTAGAGCATTTTTAAGCTTGCCACATTTGGAAAAGATGGACCCAAGTAGATGAAAGGCTGCAGGGCCCTTTTTCTGTCAGTGTTTTCTATTATTTTGTGTTTTTTATTTTAGTAAAGGCCTCTTAACAAACAAGACTCTCAAATGATTTTCATCTCTGTGCCTGAATAGGTCTTTTTGAAGACCAACGCCAGCGGGTAAATGAGGAAGAGAGTGAACATGTTCTTTTCCACCAGCTCTCTCATCCTCCGCATCCTTATCCCTGAACTGCAAGTATGTCATCGGCCTTGGAGACGGTCATGCCTGAGCTTAAAAGCCAGGAAGAACACAAGGTGAGTTTGTGCATATGAATGGAGAAAAACATAACAGTCTTCAGAAGCTCCATCACTGCCAGGGAGGCTGGCCAGTCCATTTCTACAGCCCCAGTCAAGGTCTCATGTCCTTCCCTTGCTAACAGAGACACTTAGAAACTCTGTTCCTTTGTGCTTTTTGTTACAAATATTTGGAAAAGGACTAAGACATGCAGCAGCCCACTTGAATAAGAAGGAGATGTATGAAGAATTGCTCAGAAACACAATCAAACCATAAATTACCATGTTCTGTTATTGATATACAAGCAGACATTTAGACTTTTTTTATAATAATCTGTACAATAGCTAATCCCAATTTTACTGAATCATTGTTGACAGATTATGTGAATGCTCAGCCTCTCTGCTGTCATATGTGTGCAACTTTGGTAAATTAGAAACGAAGTAAATCCCTTTCATTGTTTCACAATCATACCAATGCATAAAAACATAATATGCTATCAAAATATGTTGTATTATTTATTACAGTCTTGTAATCAAAGAAATCTTGTAAATCAAAGATCCAAGGATTGACCATTAAAATGTCTTTGATAAATTAATATAAGTCCATTCTTCACTAGCTAACACTCATGTGTGTGCACAGACGTAGTTGTGCATGCATGCTCCAGCTCAGTCATCCCAGTGTGTTTCCTTGCACTGTTTTGTAACTGTAGAGATGTGAGGGAGGTTAGGTGTAGGGTGCACGGGTGGGGGAGGGGCACAGTTGAGGTGAGGCCCTCTGGCTGTCCAGCTAAGTGCCTGTGGTTGTAGTGAGATAGAGGGCAGCTGGACAGTGGTGGCCCTGCTGATTCAGGCTGATTGGATGACCTGTCCAGAGGGCCCTCCTGAGACTACCCCCACCGCAGCAAATTAGAGTCACCCCCAACCTCCAGCCCCGAGGTCAGCGATCACTCCCAACCCCCCCAAAACTCGCAGCCATGTATCCATACGTCCGCATCTGTGTGCCACTGGCCTCAATCCACTGCTGGTGTTTGATTCTAATGTGTGATTATGCATTTTTAGGTTAATGTACACAAGCAGTTGTGTATTTGATTGTGTGTGTGTGTGTGTGTGTGTGTGTGTGTGTGTGTGTGTGTGTGTGTGTGTGTGTGTGTGTGTGTGTGTGTGTGTGTGTGTGTGTGTGTGTGTGTGTGTGTGTGTGAATCTGCAAACAAGGTGTGATAAGTAGTTTGTGTCAATGTACAAGAAAGCTGCAGTGTTTTCACACCTATCAACCACTGTGAAATGCATGCCCTTAGGTGAACACAAGCACATATAGATGAGCTGCCTGCAGCCATTCTCAGATCATATAGCCATAGTGCGCTGAGTTTTCTCTCACTCAACACTTCACACTGAATTCTGGTCTTATTTTGGGTTCTGTGAACATGTATATTGTAAAACTGCAGGTGACACTACCAGCAATAACCACTGTGTTATGGGGTGAATGTTAACATTATTTCAATCTCTTTCTTCTTTCCATCATATCTTGACAGACAAAGTGAGAAAAGAAGACCAAAGACTCTGGAAGTAGCACCCTGTTTTCCTTTCTGTAGCGGGGGTCTCCTGAAAGGTGCTAATGTTCTTTATAGCATTCAAAAACTCCTAATCTCTTGAAAAGAGGCCCAGGGTACAAGAGAGATGTTGGATGAAAAAAGACATGGGAGGACTGTGAGTAATGAGAGTGGAATGGGTAGAACAAAGGATGTGTATGGGAAGAGAGATATAAAGAAACAGAATGCGTGAGAGCAGGGGAACATGGGTGCTGATTTGCTTGGTTTGGGGTCCTCCCTGCATCCTGTACAAATGGAGCAGAGGTTTCAGGGAGAGGACAGCCACCGACACTAGCCTGCAGGTGGAGAAACGCTCCGTTGTTTTCGCCCAGTGTAAGACCAATTAGAGTGCACGCCAGGAGCGAACGAGGTGGGGGTGGGGGGGGGGGACAGGCCTCCAATGTGGGGCGAATCCACACTTGATTACTCTAATGAAATGTCCATCGATTCCTATAGATTAATGTGAGAGACGCAGCAGCTGTGGAGTGGCTGACACCTCTGGGCTGGCCTCTGCGGAGCGAGGGGTCACATGGAGGTGGGCGTGAAATGGATAACATGGCTAGTGACTTCAGCGAGGCTGTGATGGGGAGGAACGGGACAGGAAGGGCTGGGCGGAGCCTCTGCCTGCAGCGTAGTGTGGCGCAGTTGGCCTGGCCTTACTGACTGGGCCCTGCATGCAGGCTTGCATGTGTGTACTCATCCACATGTTTTCATTTGTGTGTGTGAGAGTGGTTCTGTGTGTGTGATTATACCTGTTTGTTGGAATGAATGTTTGATGTTTTGGGGGATGTGCTTGCATGTTCCTGTGTTTATGTGCTTGTTTGTGTGTATATTGTAGTATATGTGTATGTGTAAAAGGTAAATTATATATCTGCTCTGTTTTTTGTTTTATTTGAAATCCCCAGCTTTTAATTTGAAATTGTTTGTTTTTGGTTCACCTTTAAGCCAGTCATACTTTCATTCTTTCATCTGTGCAATATACCCACACACACACAAATGCACATGCACACACACACACACACACAGCTCATACCCAATGCACACTTATTGATACTCTCACATACTCTCATATACTGCACCTGCTAACCAAAAAATCTCCCCCATTGGCTGGTGTCCTGCGCCATCATACAGAGTCAGTTAAAGTGAATCTGTCTGAGGATGTGTTTCATGCTTCCTATTCTCATATTCCATCTTCCTGAGTCTCTTGCTTTCCTGACCTTGCTGGTTGCTGATAGTGATCCCAGGCCATTTGGTTTTGTTGGCCTTATTGGATTCAGTATTTAGTGGCAAAGTGCAGGAAGCTTAACCCCCCTTCCCGGCATACCCCCACACACAGTTTTCACTTGGACTCTCCCCCCACGCTGTAGGTGACTTTGCTTTTTGATCAGTGTACCTGTTCTCTCTCTGATGATGAACATACATTTAAAAAGTGATGCTTTGTCGTTGCCCTGAACTAAAGGTATTGGAAGCACAGCTGGACAGAATGAGCTGTTCTCACAATTTTATATCCTTATGTTCTTTTATTAGTGATGTAGTCTTTCTTTGGTGGAGTCTGTGCATACTTGTATAATGTCATCTGATCTGGAAGGGATCATATAGCCTATGGTGTTTTGAAGCGCTTGTGAAGGCATGTTGTTCTGCATATCTGTTAATGAATGCTTATGAAGCACTTGTGAAGGTGTTATACACAGCTTATTACTGATGCATTCCTAAGATTGTCTTTTAATTGGAGGTTGTCACTTTGCTTCTGATGCAGTGCAGCTTCAGAATACAGGGTTTCATTTGAGCTGTTATCCTTCACATTTTCATGGGAATACTTTAAATGTAAGGCTCATGTAGTACTTTTACATTCATTCTGTTTAAATTCCCTCTCTCTCTCTCTCTCTCTCTCTCTCTCTCTCTCTCTCTCTCTCTCTCTCTCTCTTCTCTCTCTCTCTTTCTCTATTGTGTTTTCTTTACTATTTCCTGTGTCCAATTGGTCAGGGTTGGACCATGGCCTATAGAGTGCCATTGATTTTTTTCTGCTCTCGTCTCTCTTCTCTGGTATTTTGACAGAATCATAGATCCATGGAAACAAAGAAGGGTGTCCTCTGACAACAACAAAAAATGTCTTTCATTTACACACTGTAGCAAAAGGCAGCTCAGTTCTGATATTCATCCAGATTTCACCAAAGCGGAAACAAACAAACAAAAAAGAGAAACACCAGCAAACTAGGAAAGCATCTTGCCTTTAGTGTTTTTGTGTTGAAACTGAACAATGTGCAGATCTGCTTCATTGCCATTCGCTTTGTCATTGTAGTTTAAGAAAATACATATATTTTTAATAATATTTGCTCAGGTGACCAAAAGTACAAACAAAGCACTTGAATCAGGCACAAATCTTTTAATAGTTTAAAAAATCATTTTATGTTTTTTTTTGTAGCAGTTCTCGCTTTGCAGGCCTCTATATTACTGACAAAAGACTAACTTTCAAAAGATTTTCTGCCTTTTATTTTATTTTATTTAGTACAGTAGTTGTTTTAATGAAAAGGCTTTGTATTGTCCTGTAACATCATGTGATGTGTCATTCTACTCAACATGGGGCTTACAAACTATACAGCAGAGCAAAAACACAATGCTTATTTTTTTGGGGGAATGGAAATGTCATACTGCTATGTACTTGCAGTCTTCTTTAGGCAGGCAGAAAATGAGAGTGGCCATGCCTAAAATGCACTGCTTTCAGAGTACCATGATTGAAATGCATTTAGTTATAATGCATTTTAAACAAATACATTACAACTAAAATTATTTATTTAGCTGTGATAAACAGTTCATTACATCTATTATATTTTTCATTTCAACATTTAACCCCTTTTATACATAGAGGAATAATATCTCATTTCACTCCACTTGTGCTTCTTTGTGAGAATAAAAAAAATGTTCCTAGCCACGGTAGCAGGCTCTTGATATCATGGCGCGTCTTTCAGTTGGATACTTTTTGGCCCCCAATAACAGGCCTAATTAACTTCTTTCTTTGTAAAGAAGTCTGAAATGGCCATTCGCTCAATGGACCCCATGGGTGTCTTTGTTTTGAATGAGCTGAGAAAAAAAAAATCTTCACGGTAAAATAAGCAGGCGATTCCAATCAATAGAGCCAGAGGACTGTATTGATTACAGTGACTCCATTCTTAAGGCATTAACCCTGGGCTTTTGAAAAAGAGCCGTGTCCGTTCATGAAGAAGCTCTGTTTAGATGCAAGTGACTTCATATTCATGTATGAGACCATTTAAGATGCCGGCTGTCCTGAGGGTGTATATTCAGGCTGTAAATAAATGGTGTGGACAATGCAGGGGAACTGAAAGAGTGAATTTGGCTGCGTAAGTCTATGCCCATTTGATGAATCATAGGGAATAGGAGCATACTGTGTGCTTTCAAAATGGGACTGCAAATGGTGCTTCAGGAAATGCTAACTTAAGGGGCACATACTGAAGTAAAGAAGAGGAGCTGCGTTTGCTTTTTATTCATCTAATTTGAACAATAATCATCCGTTATTAAAGATATTAATATAAAATGGATTTATCCTTCATGATCTCATATCTTTACAAACTTCAGTGAAAACAACTTCCACAGTGAGGTACCTTTTTCATTTCTCAGAGCTGAGACAAGTGTTTTTTTTTTTTGTTGGTTTTTTTTTAGCAATGTCTCTGCCGAATCCAAATTCTGACATCAATGCCGCCTTGAACGGACCAAAAAACCTACCAGATTGCCAGACATTTGAGTACGATTCCTACCCAAAGCAATATGCTGAGTAAATTTTTATTGAATTGTTGCTGTAATTTGAAGACTATGAGTTGGGGGCTTGGTGTATGCCCGCTCAATAAGAGACTGGCTCAGAACCGGGGTCCAGTGCAGACTGACAGCTGAACTGAGGAGAACTGAGCGATATCACACCTGATATTCATTGATAATGAGGATCCTGTGACAGGGCTAATGTTGCCACACATGGGGTATTCTTTTCATTTTCTTTGTTTGACAGAACAGTCTCGGTGAGTTCTTAGATTTTCATCCAAAGCACTTAAAATTCAATAAAGTATCCTTTGTGGTAGCTATACTGTAACCTAGTAATCCAGACCAATAGCTAAGGTGTTACACCAGCTTGAACAAAATGAGCAAAAACTGCATTTGAACCCATTCACACTGCAGCCAAACGTCCCATCTGGTAAAATTTGGACATGTCTTAGAAAGAAATCAATAGGCTTAATCTATTTGAGCCACCACCTACTATCTTCTAATAATAATAGTCTGCTTTCTGTTTTCTTTTTTGTATTTCCCTTATTCAGTATTTTTGCACTTCTGTGTTTTGTTTGCCTGTGCTCAAGAATTTGTTTTTGATTGTCAAAGTTATGGAGTGAACTATTATTATTATTATTATTATTATTATTATTATTATTATTATTATTATTATTATTATTATTAAAATTACATCTCTAAGTATATCCATACCTGGGGAGTACCTACACCATTTAGAAGCATCTGAGTTCAGCTGTACGTAGATACTCATCACCAGATAATTTATATTCACATGTAAAGTGTATTCATTTAATGCATTGTACACTCATTTCATTAAAATCCTATAGTTTAAGATAAAACCAAACCTGTATCCCCCTCTCCAGAGAATTTCATTTTACTGACACATAGTTCAAAAAACAAAACATTGAATCACAGGCTTGACCAAAACTAAATAGGGTTCAAATTTGTTTTTCACTGAAATGAAAATTATTGCAATCTTCTCTTGAACTGGAACATTTATTCATACATGTACTGATGGACAGCAACACCAAAAGTACTACACCTTAGCTTTCATTTTGGCTGAATACATATGAAAACTGCAAGCATATTTAGCTTGGATTAACTCAAATTAAAGATTTAGAAACAAAGAAAAAATCACACACATCTCTGCAATATTGTTTTTATTTTTTTAAACTGTGGTTGAGCTATATTTTTGTGGCAACATCACACACAATCTATCTTCAAATATTCTTGATAAAATCAAAAATCTATCATTAAAAATATAGTCACACAGATGCATAACACATAATACAGTCACTTTATTATAGAGTTATATTTTGATGTACCAATAAATTGGCAGTGTTATGTACATCCTGATTTTTACATTTTAAATAGTAGATATTCATTTTTTGTAATTTTTTGAGAGGTACAGGTATTGAAGAATGTGGTTAAGCTATCACTGGCAACATATTGCACTGTCAAAGCTTTAGCATAAATAAAAGAGACCGCAGGGGTACTGTGATGGTGGAGATTAATAGAATATGGTCCTGTTTTTATTTCAGACAAAACTTGAGCTTGATGCAAAATTGTACTCCACAGGTTCTTTGCAGATGAGGCAGGATTCAGTTTGACCAGGAGGAGGTGATGTGGGGTCACTGTGCCACTGTTGGCCATATGGGGGGGATGTAAAAGTGTAGCGATGCCCTTCAACTGCTTTTTCCATACACACTACAGGACCATCTCACCTCATCTCACCTAAGGGGGCTGGAGGGAGCAGAGCATGTCTGCCTCCATTGTGATTCATTCATTTGCAGTTGACTAGATTTCTCTACAATTGATTTATCTGCAGTTTTTATATCATAGTTTTTATAAGTAGTTTTGTTTAATTTGATGACTGCTGTACCCATAGGAATTTCATCAAGAATGTGTTTATCAGTGTTGCAAGGGACAATCACTGTGTTCTTGGTATGTCCCCCTTGGTGCTTTCTCTGAACTAATTTCTGACACTCATTTTCTTCATGATTCAATGAGCGGTTTTTATTTTACATGTTGTATATGTTTATACATTTATTTGCAAAGACTTATCTTGGTCCACATGATTAAATGACAAGTTTAAATGACATATACATATTAAATGGCAAGGACATTGCTAATTTAATGGAGAACAGTGTTTACCGCACTTAAATTTAAAAGAGTGATGAGGAGTGCTTAGTTTTCCTCCAGTCTTCTGCATGAATGCTACGTCCCCCGCTGATGAAGTGCTTAATCAGTCAATCAGTCCTGCTGACTCTGTACTCAGTCAGGTTGGTGAAAAGCTTGCTGTGGATTATAATGACAGCTCGGTTAAATGATTTGTTTTCAGTGTTGCACAGTGCACTGCATTGACAGAAGACCTTTTAAAAACACTTTTCAATTATACTGAGCAAAGCTAACGATGAAACACCTTGTAAACTTTACAGCAATTACTGCCACGTTAATAGTGTAATTTGCCAGAAGAAATTATTGGAGTCTTTACAATGTGTCTTGGTCTGGTGGTGTGTGTTTTGTGTGTGTGTGTGTGTGTGTGTGTGTGTGTGTGTGTGTGTGTGTGTGTGTCTGTGTGTGTGTGTGTGTGTGTGTGTGTGTGTGTGTGTGTGTGTGTGTGTGTGTGTGTGTGTGTGTGTGTGAGAGAGCGAGAGTGAGAGAGAGAGAGAGAGAGAGAGAGAGAGAGAGAGAGAGAGAGAGAGAGAGAATTTTTGTTTTTGTGTATATCTGTGTGCATTTGTATGTATGTGGGAGTGTGTGTGCTATTGCACATATACAGTTGAGCGATTCTAACAAACCAGTGTGTAGTTATTTAGTTCTGAATTTCTAACTAATACAATTTGAAACAATATTCATTTAGTCATACTAACTTTCTGTTTTTATTTAAAACTCAGGAGCAAGGAGTTTCATCATGACTCAGCTGTTATAACCACCACTGTTGCATGTTTTATCACCCTGCACACACAAGAATAAAAATCTATTCTATCTCCATTATGTCCACATAGTCAGTTGTGTCATTGAACCTCACTGCACTATGAGACAGAGAGACAAGTTTCTACACTGTCCAAGCCGATGCATGCTGGTCAGCCTCTCGGGCTCTCTGTTCAGTCTCCAATGGAGGGAACAGAACCAGAGACACTAAACTGTTGTGTGTCGTCACCCCTCGGATGACAACAGTGCTGAAACTCAATCTGTCTGTGGTGTTTAGACCACTGTCTGTTCTGCATGTTTAAACACACATATCAAACATGTGCAAACACACAATGAGAGTGCCATCTGCACACCCAAACTGTACTCTCAAAATAAAGTAAAACAGTCCAGTAAATTCTGCCATTGGCCAGACTCACTGGTGTGAGATATAATGATGATGTTTAGGTGAATGGAGTAAATATGGGGTCAGCAGGATTTGCTAATGCAAAGTGCTGTCTTTCATGTAAACTTCCATACAATACCACTATTCCTGTTCTCTGTTCATTTCATCAGTAAGAGAGAACACACACCTCAAGCACCTTAACAGTGTAGATAATACAAGAAGGAACACATTTGATATTGTGGGATTAATTCATTACTTTATAGTTCTTATTATTAGATTATGTTGGTATTAATCCTGTCAGGTACATTCTTTTCACTGAGAAATGTGACTCATTACTGTACATAGAGAAACATTTATGTTTACTTCTGGCTTTTCAAGGCTATTTGTTGATTTTTTTCTCATTAGAAGCTTTGTGAATTCTCAGAATGATGTCAAACATGAACGATATTAAATCAATGATTTATCAATGATAAATCAATGAGAATCCCAGGCTTCCCCAATAAGCCAAAGGTGTATTGCAAACAATATCCCTATCCTCATTGTGCATGCTTCGAAAGCAATTAATTATAAATATATATTCGAGATGTATTTGATTGCTACATTTATTTACCATAATCATAAGTCATGCTCTGATTGGTCAAATCGTTTCATACTGCACCCTCTACACAAGCCTTTTGAATTGCCATATCAGTCAAATGGTTGCTATGATTAAATCATTCCAGTCTGTTAGTCTGTTTCTCCCTTACAGGTTTAAGCTCGTCAGCACTCAGCACTTGCCATCACTATCATCACGGAATACTAATTTTGCCAAGGAGTTACTATTATGGTTTGTGTGTGTGTGTCTGTGTGTGTCTGCATGCATGCATGTGTGCTTCATGTGCATATGTACACACCAATAGTTTTATTTTTCTGTGTGCGCTTTCTGTATACTATGCACCTGTCCATCTTCATTTGTGTGTGCATATGTGTGTATGACCACCCTATATATGCATGTCTGCATGCTCTCTCCACCTGTGTGTGTGTGTGTGTGTGTGTGTGTGTGTGTGTGTGTGTGTGTGTGTGTGTGTGTGTGTGTGTGTGTGTGTGTGTGTGTGTGTGTATGGGCTGTGAAACTGGGCATTTTGCCACGAGTTACAATTCTCATCACATCAAATAGCGGCTCTATGAACCAGCATTGCTGCCAAAGCCTCCTCTTACTCTCAATTAAACATTCCATTCAGCTGCCACTCGCACAAATTAAACAGTCCCATTCCCCTTTACAATATCATAAGTGAGTAATAAGGGGTTTAAATAACCAAACACCAGGGCCTTTATACAGCCTCATTTCCATAATGACCATGTGCTGCTATACAGCAGGCTGTAAGATAATCTCCTCCGGGCTGAGCTAATTGACATCAGGGTCTTAGACAAGGTAAACTCTCATCCCATGGATTAGATGGCCATAATTCCTGCCATCATCATCATTGCCACTAGTTTTGATCAGGCAGTAATTCTCACAGGAGCTGGTAAGAATCAGCCCTGCGCAATACCCATGAATTTACTCTTCATCTTCATGAGACTGATAATAATACAAATTACCATTGCAATGGAGAATAATTAGGCTTAAAACTGCATCAGTAATCTTTCTTCACAAAAAGAAATACATTAAAAGTCAAATTGTAAAAGTGTTTTTTAAATAAAAGGAATCAGAAATTGTATTACTTGGTTTTTAATGGGGAGTCAGAATTATAGCATGTCAAATTAAGGACTTTTGTATTGTATTTTTAGATTATTTTTAACTCCAGACTATGTCTCTGTACTGCTTTGAACACCCTCAGTTCTTTTGACCATGGGTGGATATAGTATATCCATTCACACTGATGATCTAAATTATAAATAAATAAAAATCATTACAAAATAACTGTAGGTGGTGTGTTTGTTTTTCTTTTCTTCCTTTCCTTTATGACTGCACTTTTCTTCTCCTGCGGTGATCATAAAAACACTGGAATTCTTTGTTACAACTGAGGGACAGAGAGTTACAACTGCTCACAAGGGCTCGGGCATACTGAATAATGTATCACCATGGCTGCAGCTGTATCTGTGGTAGAGCAGAGGGGTCACAGCATAGCCGTTGTGGCAGAGCGGCGTTGTCCGACCGCGCTCTTGGCCAACTCCAAGCCCTGGCCATTGACCTTGAGCAGAGGGGTCATAGAGCAGAAGGCTGACCAGCTGGCCATTTCCATTTCAAAGATGCTATCAAAAGGCCAAGAGGCAGTTGATCCCAGAGGCCCCCCATGGCCAACAACAATGTTCCTCTTCCTTTTTTATTTATATACGTAATTTTTGGGTGAGGACAGTTTATGACCACTCGTAGGAAAAGGTCTCCTGGTTCATTTCCTTTGGAAAGGCATCGGACTAACAGGGAAGGACGTGGGTCCGCAGAAGCACGAGATGATATTGAGTAATGAGGAGCCATTTGCTGTCCAGCTATCAGAGGCCAAGCAGAGCAGCTATAAATCACCACGAGGCCTGTCCCCTTGGCCAAGAGACAAGTGAAAAAGGTAGCTCTCTTATTGCAAATTATTTCTTATCACATCTCAAATGGCAGTCCTCAGCTCCTATAAATACTTCAAATGACTGTATACCTGGTTCTATCTCACAAAGCCATGATGAGGCACAATATAATTTCATACTTGCGTGCAGCCCAGACTGCTAGCTTCATTTATTTCATTGGTGTCTTTCTTCTCTGAAGTAGATTTCATTATTTTCGTTTTTCACCTCTACTGCAAGGGCGTACTATATGTTGTAAGAGTTTACATTACTTTGTCCGTGCAAAACTACATGCTGCAAGAAAGTACCCTTGTGTTTATGCATCATTCTAGCAAATAGAAATGTTGATCCATTTGTTGGAAATTTTCTAGTAATCCTAGTATGTTTTGCAAACACCTTTTTCAGCTTGATGAGAAAAGCACTCATGAAAACAGCTTATGGTAATATTCACAGTTTTTCAGATTCTTTGGCCCTTTCCTGTGTGGTTGACCAGGTTTCACTGACAGAAACATGTTTTGAGATGTTCTGACTGGAAGAGTGAGCTGTCTAGGGCATTTATGACTCTAGTGCAGATGAAGATCAGTGTTAAACAAGTCCTGTGCCCACAGACAGGCCTATGAAGATTTCCCATGAGCCTCTTGAACGATCATGTGGCATGACTGTCTGAGTTCTAGAAGCCCCATATCACCTTGCAGTCTTGTTTTTATGATGATTATCTTGCCCACTGTCTCACATATTTCATAGTTTATATCTGTTGTATAAAGCTGAAATAAACAAAACTAGGAATGCTTCACAGTCTTACAGTACTGTTTCACAGCTCTGCATCATCATTTAAAGGATCCAGCTACAGTAGAAACAGCTTTTATGGCAGTCAATGAGCTGGTTTTTTCACTAGATGAAGAATATTGAATTGAAAAGGATGTTTTTATTTGAGTCGTCTTATATCTCATGTAAAGTAGCATGCCATGCACTGCAGGTGCTCTTTATTTCTGACATTTCATTCTGAGATGGTTTTTTTGGTAAAAACAAATAGTGTGATAATGTTCCAAGCAGGGCATTAGAAGAAGAAAATGTATTCTGAGATATACATGTACATATACAATATAAACTATTTTTATAAATGTTCAAGTAACACTCGAACTGGTGTATATTTGATTTGTTTCAATGTTTTTAAAGTGGCTTAAAATAACTTCTGTTGCATTTGTTTCACCTTATGACGACTCCACCATTTTGTGAATCAAACAGTTTTGTAATGTATAGAAGCAGTGTCATAGCAACACCTGAAAGAATTGGTTATCCACTGACTTTAGCCATGAAACCATATGTTGACCTTCTGCATATCTATCTATCTATCCACATATCCCCACCCATTTGCATTGGATGTGCACTAATTTAACATTACAGAAGGTCTAACAGGTAGGGTGTTTCTAGCCCAAGTAAAGCGCTTGAAAGCCTGTTTGTTTGAATCAGAGTGGGTCAGACACATAGTATCCACTGGGAGCTAGAGCCACTGTATCCTGGCTGCAAGGCAAACACTTATCCACTTTGCCATAGCCCCACTTTATAATCTTATTAGGGCTGGCCCAATCACTCATACAAAACCAATACTAAGTGGGTAGCAGATATTTTTCCCTTCCATTTGGGCTTAAACGGAGCCATGAAGAAAATTGTTGCACATTTGTCTGAAATTAGATTTCCCCGGCCATCTTGAAAGTGATGGAAATCCTGTTGCTCGAGACACGGCAAGCTTCTGCAGTTGAAATTTCTGAAGCACATTGCACAGGAATATTTTATTTGTGAGGAAATCTTGTAGAATACTGCAACGTTTACATTTTCATCGAAATAAAGGTTTCTATTTGGAGAAACACTTACATTCACCATGTTTTTGGACAAGAGAGTTAAAATACTTTAGATGTAACACATTGAGGGCTCACAATTTTATTACAATGTTTTTGCGTAAAACATGAATGTGTGCCTGAGTGAGAGTGAGAAAGAGAGAGAGTATCCATGAATTAACAAAAACATAAGATTCGCAAACTGGACTATTTCAGATGTGGGTGCACAATATATTTAGCTATGAATTTGAAAAAAAAAAAACTTCATTCCTAATGTGGCCCCTAATTACTTACCACTTATGCCTGCAGGTGGCGCTCTCAGTATATAGTAAATTAACATTTGACCCTAGGGAGGGACGATAATGACACCAATTTATGTGGTGTGTACTAGCGATCGCAAAACTGGACTTGACCAAGGTGCTTGTTTATTTCACACACTGCTCTATTGAAATTAACTGAATAGCTCTAGTCACATGAAGACATACACCTGCTTCAAATAGAAAAAGCACCTTGGATGTCCTGAGCCTGTGTGCTGAACAAATACACACATAAAATTAATCCATCATAATCTATGTGTAGAATAGATTAAAAAGCGTATTAAAAACTTAAAGGTACTTCAGCATTAGCTCCATCCTCAGTGTGATGGAGCTGGGCTTGTGCAGATCCAGACAGGCGAGCGGAAAAGGGTGAGAAGCTCTGCAGTCCACCAGCCAGTGGGCCCAACGCCACCGCCTCTGCCACCGTCAGTGTGGCGCCCTGCCTCGATAACAAGGCGGTGTCTGGTGGTGCCGCAGTCGCCTGGAAACCAGCAGCAACCTTCCGCATTCCTCAAACACCCAGTTATTGATTATCTTTATGATTCACGTAAAGCGCTCCCCTTTATCTGCTCCCGGGAACAAAAGGCACAGAGACACAAAGACACACAAGCACGGCCAAGACTGTGTGTACTCCCCCCAAATCCCTCACATCAAGATTGCCCATGATAGCTGTCAGAACCCAAACGTACAGAGAGATATCAGATCCCAGCCAGTGCTGTCTACAAGGAGAGTTGTACATGATGATTTGCTGTTTGAGGTATAAAATATTTTTCTAGTTTTATTTCTCCGTTTATAAAAGTATATTTTGATTAGTTAATGTCTGACTTTATATTGATATATTAATATTATCTATTGTTAAATTCACCTCAGGTGTTCAGCAAAAGAGCTGTGTAATTGTTTGTGTGTGTGAAGAAGCAGCTGTTTGTGGTTTTAATTAAAAATATTTAATTTCATCTCAATGAAAATGAACTGTTATGCATTTCTTTATTCAACTTGCATGTTCTTGTCAAATGCAGTTTTTGGAAACAGAGCTGTGGCATAGAGACTGTGGGTGTTAAAACACTTGTGCAAAGGAAATGTTCAGTAGTATTTATTTTCCACTTTTAAGAAATGGCTGGTTAATACTCAACTGACTAGGCTTGGAGATACAACTGAGTACAATGGAGAGACTGATAACAAGCTTTGAATGTGTTTACTCAGAGCCACCTGTGAACAGTGCAGGCACACACATAAATTAGGAAATGCGTGTCCAAGAACACTAATACATTACATTCTCGTTTTCAGAGCAATAAAGTTAATGCGCACAAGCGCACAGAGATGATAATTTATCGCAAGGGTTTTGTGGTTAATTGTTTGGGGCAATTTTCTCAGAGGTTTTTTTTTTTTACCTTGTGTAAACACGGCTGCAGTTTGGAAGCACAGTGATCCATCTTGTCACAATGCATGCAAAGATCTCATTTCTATCTCACTGTGATACCAGCACACAAATCTCATTCCCCAAACCCTGCTACCCTCAATGGCCCTGTTTCTATAAATTGCAATAGTCCTATCCACACAAATATCTCATGTTGAACATTGGACCTTTTAGAAAATAAAGCAAAGTCTTTGAGTGTATGCATGTGAGTGTTCGCAAGTGTGTGTGTATAAGAGAGAGAGAGAGAGAGAGAATGACTGGGTCAATTTGGTAGTCTGTTTACAAGTCACATTTCAATATTCAGCAGTGTCAGTCTCTTTGTTCACTTTACATTTTAATGAGAGTTACATCCAAAAATTGATAAATGGATATTCATATGCTGAACGTGTCAATAATCCTATAAATGGAAGCTACATGGCAGAGTAATATAAGTAATCTGCTTATGGCAGCCATCATCAGTTTGCCACCTGCAATAGCTCTCACCTTAATGCATGTCATTTAGACCTTTGCCAATGACCCCCTCCAGAAGACTCTGCAAAACACTCAGCCACACTGTGTGTTTTGTGTGTGTGTGTGTGTGTGTGTGTGTGTGTGTGTGTGTGTGTGTGTGTGTGTGTGTGTGTGTGTGTGTGTGTGTGTGTGTGTGTGTGTGTGTGTGTGTGTGTGTGTGTAAGGCCAAAGCTGCATGCAGCCAGGGAAGGGAAAGTTGTACATTAAAACATTAATGGCTTCAGCTTCATGATTCGTATACAAAAATAATGGCTATTGTTTCATGAAATGGAAAAAAAAAATCATAAAGCAATATACCAGAATGTATGAGTCATCTACTGTTATTGGGGGCGAGTAGTGTGGGTGAGAAGAGTAGTGGTGGTTATCTTAGAAATAGGTTTTATATCTGTAAAATTACAATATGTGAATGTAGAGGTAAAACTGAATGTAACAGTAGAGTGTCATCTGAAGATTTCATTATCTGTCCTGTAATTTTTCAAAATATTCACTAATTTGTAATGGTTTGGCCACATGACAAATACACACATTATTACCATTATCATTGTAATGATGTAGGTGACGGCTGCATTTAAGATGTTGAAGGTTTGCTACGATTTAGCGCGCGATGCCAAATGAAAATCTGAGACCGGGGAGAAAAGAAAGATTACCACATCAGAAAATCACCAGGGCATGTCCATCCTCACTAAATACAGCAGCACGCGGAGGGATGCTAAGTTGTCATGTGGTTATGTTAGTTAAATATTTATAACATAGAATTAGCATGGTAAAGCTCTATTTATCAATTGGTCCTTGTCTGATGGTACTCCCAAGACTTTCCCCTCGCAACTCTAATTGATGTAGCGAGGATATAGTATTAAATTATTTATTCCATATACTTACAACGTCGAGAACCAAAGGATTATGCTCCAGAATTTTCTTAAAATAAAATATTAATTTTAGAGAATTACCTCTTTTTTAAAATTGTAACGTTTTTGTTTAGTTTTGATTTTAAAGAAGGTTTTGATTGTGGCTCACGTACACTAATTATGAGCCTTTTCGTGACTGGGACAGGCTACTTAGGGCCAGCTACAGTGAAAGATGCAGGCTTCTGTAAGCACTGCAGGTAATTCGAGGCGGATGAATTACATGCAGAAGAGGATTCAGTACTAAATCAGGCATCCCCTACAATTAATCAAGATGACCCATGAGCAAATCCCGAAAATGGACCCATATCCCTGAAAGTGGCGTTTGCCATTTGAACTTCTCCTTCTTCAACAGCAGAGCGTTTTGTCCTGAGGTCAGTGACCCCTCCCTGCTCATGCTTCAGCAGCATCTGAACACAAATTGAATGACAGATGGTCCGCTAATGTCAGCCGAACCCCACAAAACAGAAAAACATTTTTTTAGTTTATACTAAGTGTTAAATTGGTCATCAAATGTCCTACATGCAAAGCCGTTGCCACGCAAGTCCCCAAGTTCTGTCTTGCTCCTTGAACAAATGTGACTAATGTTGTGCCGTCGGTAGGATGCACATTGTTCAGGGAGAATATGATTTTGAGTGTCAGATCTGTCATGCTGTTGCTGCTGTAAGTGAAGGCCTGAGTGGGTAAAGGCAAGGGTTTTTTATATATATTTTTATGCTTTTCATAATATAGCCTAATCCACCAATACACACCATTTGAATACGTATTCTACATTGTCATAATATCTTGACAGTTATTATTCTATGGTAATTATTATTCTAGGGCAATTAGCCTATTCATTGCGCTGCGAGTCTTCAATTATGAGGACTACAAATGTAACGTTTGATGACATCGAGTTAGAATAGTTTTCTCGAGCACAAAATAAATACCTGGTGTCAAGGTTTTCACAACAATAGCTTCTCGGTAAACCCCAACCTGAGATCAGTCGTGTTCATATTTGTTTTCACTTCCTTTTTGTTCCACTGTAGCCAATCTACTGACGTCGGGGACAGCTATTTGAAAACGATTGTGGGCAAATTGTATAAGCTTGTAGTTTATAAAAAAAAATTAACAGAAACGATATCTTTTTTAATCAGTTGCCTTAGTCCATGACACTGAAATAATACAGTACATCTGCGGCATGAAGGTCAAACATGGACAATTATGCATTGCATGGATCAATGATTTTGTATTTATTATTCATAACCACCGATACGCTACAAGATTTCACGTATTTTGCAGTAAAAACAAAATAATTTGTGTAACTTGATGGAAAATCAAAACCTTCGAAAAATGCAGACTTGTTGACAGAAGACAGAAGGAAACAACAGCACACAGTTACGAAAATAAATTCTAAATTTTATTCGATTATAATCCACAAATAATGCAACCCTAGAGACTGCCCAAGCCGTTACTCTAGGCTTCCTTTTGTACCTGCAGATGTAAGGACTTCATGTTGATGTTTGACTTCCGTGATTTATAATTACGAAAACAGCAATCTACAAATGTCCTATATATTAATCATTGGTTTGTCTTTATAAATATATATATATAGTAATATAAAATTGCATGTTCTCTGTAATTATCCATCCCATAAATAACTCGATTAATAGTGATTTTATTTGTTGGATAATGTCGTAATGTAATATTATTGAAATACATATTTTATGTGAAAATAAATCCGCCCGTATTCAGTGCAAGGGCCCTGGTAAAAGGAGGGGAATGCCGGCTAATGTGAAGAGAGCTGACATCAACTTCCGTTAGACGGCTATTACAGATCGAACCTTTCGATTGTAACTGAAACAATTTGCATACTGATTCCCTTTCATAGCCCTGCCGATCCATAACAACCCAGGCAGCTATTCAAATGCAGGTAGCATCCCTAAATGCACAGAGAGACCAGGCGAAAAGAGCTGCCCAAGTGCTATGGAAAAGAAGACCCAGGATTTTTTCCGCTGGATGTTGACTATTAGATATTGAAAATGGAAGAAAGAGATTATCTTCTTCCCCGGACAACGAGATGCAGCGCACGGGTGCAGGGAGCGATTGACCTAGATGAGAGCGGGGAATGACGCTGAGAGACGATCGCGTGTAGACTGAATACTCTAAAACTTGACGTGTTGTTTTAAATAACTGAATTATACAAACTCATGTTCAAAACGTAGAACATGGTCTGTATATTTCAGATGCAAGATTTCACGTTTGCAGGTTTCCTTGGGTTTCACAATAAGCTGTATAGCTATCCGTCGGAGGCGAATGCAAAAAGATGCAACTTGCCATGAAAGCAGCTAAAATGCAACGGATCCGAGGGGTAAGCATACCTAACGCAGAAAGAGAATGGAGAGTTTGGAAAAGAGCAAAGGGATACGCGGATGAGATGTGTTGTTTAAAGGGGATGCAGTGACATTTGGCACCCTGCAGAGTATCGTGGACTTGCAGACATGGTTTAAAGCTCTGCGGAGGTCAGCAACAGCGTCATAAGCTCTTGGACTTACTATATAGTTGAGAAGCTCCTTGGCTAAAGTCTTAGAGGTCTTGCAGTTTTTGTAGTATAGAGTTCTCAAAATAAATATAAGTTTTAGCTGTTTAGCTTAAGTGAAGATATAAAGCATAATGTTTACGTGTAGTAAACGTTGGCCATGGACGATGCGCTTATAATTGTATAGGTAAAGGAAATTATCATATTTAAAATGGAATTTTCATTAGTTAGTGCACTGTGTACCAATTAGACCCGCCTTGTTCAGCGGCAAGTTCATTTCTGTTTATTCTTATCAATGTTAATTGTGAACATTTTAACGGAAATACGGGCGCTACCAATGTAACTAAGAACAGTCAACATGATGCTTAGAGATAGTAAAACATAATTCTTACATATTGAATAGTATATCGTTTGTACTATTTTGGAACACCTCCACTAGTTTACATAAAGATAGCATGACCAATTTTTTATCAATTACTGTTACTGCGATACGCCATTTAAAAGGTAATTAGGTTATATTTATGATTAATTGTTAGATCATTTATACATTTCTTTCTCATGTCATGGTGTGTGTGTGTGTGTGTGTGTGTGTGTGTGTGTGTGAGGGTCTGCAAATATACGTGAAATATAATGTCCCTGCCCCTTTGCATCCCCCATTACCTCTGCGTATAAAAGACACGGCAGCGACTCCTGCCCTTCGTCTCCACCTCACCGTACTCGAGCACATGTCATCTTATTAATAACCGTCAACACTGCTTGATGTTCAGTTACAACTTTAAAAAGCCGCTTAAGCAGTTTAACCGTGATATTGAAATAAGGATGAGAAAATCATTCATGGAACTCTGCAGAATGACAAACACGTTGAACCTTCTTTCTTTCTTTCTTGGGAAAATATTTGGGATGAGGAGGAAGGTATCTAAAGGAGTCAAACAATGTGCCTGTAGCAAATCTACTGAAGTTTTAGGTACAGCACTGTAATAGTTTGGCTATTGGACAAAGTCGTGTTATATAGTATGTGGTTTTAAAATGAAAACTGGAAATATGTTTCATCTAAATTAAGACACAAGGCTACGCTGTGGTACATCCAAACACAGACATGGCATTAAATCCAGCTTAAACAACGAGGCTACCACTGTTTATGATGCGCCAATGGGATTTTACTAACACTGCGCGAGGCAACGAATATAAGTCCTCTGAATTGCTGGAGAGTTTGGGTTCGTTATACCCAAGAGGAATGTAACATCTTCAGTGTTTCTATAATGCAAACTTTATTGGGGGATCTTGTGCAAGTCTTAATCTTATTTGTTGAAGTGTGACATGATTCGTTAATATGCTGTCAAATTCGTGAAGCCTGTGTTTGCACAACTACCTAACTTATTTTTAGAAACTTGCTCTAAAACGTGACAGCAATCTAACTCCAATGAGCTAACTGATTAAATAGGTGCCAGATTACAAATCACTCAAAATAATTGATTTGCACATTCACGTAGACTAAATGCAATCATCTTATTCAAATATTTTCAAGTGAATCTGTCAAGTTTATAATTATAGCCAACAGTAACACTGTTGATAAAGAAATACGATTTTTAGTTTATCTAGACGGTAAACATGAGTAAGTGATAGCGTGAAAAATCTGTCGAATCGAGAATTGTTAGTTTAGACGGTAATGAAACCAAGATTATAAATTTAGTTAACAGGCTGCCCTTTGTAGGATTACAATGCGGCCGTTTAACATTGTGTCCTATGACTTATTGCATGTAGTCTTTCGCAAGTGAAGTTTTAATTGGCTTGCTAGTCGTAACATCCGCTTTTGTATAGGTTAGTTGGGTTGCCGCCTGTTGGCAGTGTAAGTTATCTCGTGCAAAACTAGAAGAATACACGTGTATGCACTATACATTACACATTGCAAATA
This sequence comes from Albula goreensis, assembly GCA_022829145.1. Classification (NCBI taxonomy): domain Eukaryota; kingdom Metazoa; phylum Chordata; class Actinopteri; order Albuliformes; family Albulidae; genus Albula; species Albula goreensis. The sequence continues at coordinate 12,761,781 of CM040755.1, forward strand.
ACAGATTAATGCATAATGTATTTTCTGAAACATGGCACGTCATACACGGTGCAGTCATATTACAAAGCTATAATCTGATTTGTGATTTATACCCTGCTCTTCATTATAATAAAAGCGTGATTTTTCTAGTTGTATCTGTAAATAATGAAAATCAGTTCTATAATAATTCACTTGTTAGTCATTGACTGATAAGGTCTTTGTGACAGAGAAGTCCTTAAACACTTAGCTATATTTGAATAAGCATAGACTTGTAACTGGGTAATTCATGGACTCCTTTTCTATTATTTCAGGAATTTATTACACAGTTAAGAAAATAAAATAGAAATAATTGATTCTCTTCACTATAATGTAACCAACTCTATATAAACAGCAAAATACACTGTAGTTAGCATATTGCTTTTATGTTATTAGCATTACATATAGGCTACATTAAATTATTCTCATGTGACCTCAGGTTTAGGCACAATTTGACTACACAGTTTGCTTATATCTAAACACCTGGTTCAAGTTGTATTTACTTGTATAAATAAAAGTTACTTCGCCACATAGTCAAGGCAAGGGAGGCCGACTAATGTGTGAAATAGTTTATGTATCAAAAACATCTTTACTTAATTTCATGTTTAAGAGAATTTTAAAAAGAGACATAAACTAAGAGAAAGAAGATACGTTTCTTTAAATTTAATATTTAAAGTTGAGAGGGACTGACCCAAGGCCTGTGTGCTGGTGACTGAGAAAATCGATTATGTTCTTAGGTGTCCTGGCCGAAGACAATTTTAAAAAGGGACGATCTATCGTATATAGATGATTTAATGGCCTCCTGGACAAAATCTTTCAGGTAAATTCATATGCAGAAATTCAGCATTTTATGTCTGTCGTGGTTTTTTAAAAAAAAACACGTCCAAAAAAACATTCAAAATGATGCTCAGTAATGGAAAATGTAGCCTAAGGAAGTCAACTAAACCTCGACAAAGTTTAAAACAAAACACACTTGAAGCGGAATGAAAAAAATGTTGGCCTGACAAATAAATAACGAGTAATACTATTAATAGTAAATGTGCTTGTTAGGACATGTATATGTATATAAAGTGCGCAGCTTTAACCATATCCTTCAGCATTATGTAACATGTAAATGTGAATTTCAGTTGAAAATGAAGACAATTTTAATTGGACAGAAAAGATAAAACCACAGTTCATATTGTTAAACGCCTATAAATCGTAATTAGTCAGTACCCTACCCCAGATCCAAATTCCGAACCTCTCATAGCCTCTTCAGAATCAACTGAAAATCGTTGTTTTTGTGACATTTCAACGTATGTCCAAGTAGTTACCAAGAAATTACATCATTAAATTACATCATCAAATTAAATCAAAAAAAAAAAATCATAAAAATCACATTTCTTAGGAAAAACAGACATCCACTGGGGATATTGTGAAATGCTCAAGACTAATTCACGGGTTATGGGTTTCTTCGAAATAAAAAAAATATATTACCATTAAGATTGTCCTTTTCCCAGTTTAATACCCTGTGAAATGTTTGATTAGTTTGAGTTCATGTTCATATTTTAGTAAAACAATCACAATATTAATAAAAGAAGTAAACAATTTCTATAGCGAGTTTATAGGCCGTCAGATTTATTTATCATTCAACAGAAATCGAGATTACATTATTTACCAATAAAGATAATTTTTAAATGTCGTCAAGTCCACATGAAAATATACCATTTCAATTTTAATTAAAGGTCACCTAACTTGTTGGTTATAACAACACGAAGGCACCTGGCTAGTTTCAGTCTAACCGCAACGCGCATTTCCTTAAACCATATCAAGTTCCCTCTTTTATCATACGACGGCAGCAGCAGTATTCATATGAGGGAAAGAAAATTATGCCTCAGTTAATTTTTAGAAACTTATATTGACAATCGAATTAATCACTGCTGACATATGAAACGATGTATGTAATCACATAAATATACTTTATATACCAGAGGAATAACAAAAAAGTAAAGATTTGTATGAATTTGTGAACAGTTTCCTTTTTTTTTTGGGGGTGACATTATTTTTTTACTTAGATCAGAGTACTTAGATTTGTCATCAAGTCCTTGACCTCTCATAAAGAAAGACTAAGAGAACATAACATAGCTTTTATGTACTTTAAAATCTTTATTGACAAATATTGTTTTGTGGGATTTTTCTGTCATTAAGACCATTAAATGGAGCTATGAATAACTTTTCCCCTTTTGAGCACAGACGGGAAGTATTGATCCATACAGCAGTTTTTCTCTGCCATATAAGACATGGAATAATTTTTGCATTACAGTAGCCAGGATTTGCTTTTAATTCATTTTTAAAGCTACAAGTGACTATACATGGCTCCCAGCGAAAGACGAAAGGCGCCCAATTAGTAATATCTTTGGAAAGTAGAAAGGAAACAGCGAGTGAATAATTAATATTCCCAGTGGCAGGTTTCTTTATACCAGTACTAGGCAGCCAGACATTAAAAGCTGAATTTCCGAGAGGGACTTCAGTACTCTACATCCCGTTGTTTGGGTAGTATTACCGCTGAATTCTATTGACACTTATACTGTTACATCTTAATGTTTTCTACGTAGTACCCGAAAACGTGAGTGTCATGCAACTGAATTGTTTGAAGTTGTACATTGTTGTTACTATATCACGTCAGAACCGTCGCACCCTCCATTCGCATTCATACATACAACATAAACTCTAACTCATAATCCAGGTAGCCATTATTTTTCTCCAATTAAAACAAAAGAGACTAATCCTTTGGCTCAAAATAAGTTTAAGTTAAGCAATTTATATTGAAGCACCTAGGACTCAATAACAGCTGAACAGTGAATGGAAAGACAGCAAGTGGACACTTTCCAAAAATGTTCAGCCTCATCAGGTGAAGAGTTATAATAACAACAAAATATTTTATCCTGAGCCATGTTAGATTTCTGTTTCATGCCAGTCCCTGTCTCAATATTTGCCTTTCAACACGGCTAATTCCGGCTACTCCTGAGGATTAGACCCTTCACTCTACTCTTGCTGGGTACAATGTACTGTGTACTTAGTTGAATGTCCCTACTTTTTAAAAGTGTGCATTATTCAAACCTCTTGTTGTGTGATTTTGAGAACCGTCCACATATAGTTAACAACTGAAAGTGACAGGCGGTTTTGTAGATTCATGAAAGTTTCTTTTTATTGAAGGATTTTGGCTGTTTCAAACGATTGTTGACATTATGTACCCCAAGAGAATTGTTCTGCAAACTTTTGTAGAAGTACTTCAAGTTGTATTTCAATAGTACCTTGGAAAAATAGTGCCCCCCACCCCACCGGACACACAGCCACAGCCAGTCATTAGCAACTTTATATATTTGATAATCACCAAATTCTTTATTGTTTCTAAAAAATAATGATGGAGATAGTTGTTTGAATTACCCACATAGTTTTATTGATAAAGCTACAGACATGGTATAGCTAATAAGACACTCCAGGCTGTACAGTCCAGTGATGTCACAGCCAACTTGACTGTTTATCATTTCACATACATAATTGCTCTTTAATACTGTTCTATTGTGTTTCAAACTAATACTCACATCCCTCGTCAATTTATTTCGGGTATAAAAGACAGGTCATAAATACGAACACAAACTCTCTCTCTCTCTCTCTCTCTCTCTCTCTCTCTCTCTCTCTGTCTCTCTCTCTCTCGCTCTCTGTCTCTCTCTCTCCCACACACACACACACACACACATACACGAGACATACAGCACCCCGCCCTTTTTTCTTGCAAGTCACAGAAGTCGCAGAGACATGAGTGCGAATGAAAAATATCGACCACTATGTGAATGTGAACAGATGCAGTTACTGCAACCCAACATTTTTTTAAATAGTAATTCAAATGTGTTTTAAAAAAAAAAATAAATAAAAAAATGTCTCCAAATTTTACGAAAAAACGCCCTTGGGCAATTAATACTCAGCAGCTAATAGTCAACAGTACAGATTTGATAGATTGAACGATTTTACATAAATGTCATTAATATTACACAGTCGGGTACAAAATACTTATATGAGCCATAGGCCTAACAAACATTTACATATTATTTATATATTAAACATATATCATTATATTTTATTAAGATTATATTTTATAAAGATCATTGTATTGTTCGTCCATTGTTCTGAAGCATTTTTAAAATATGGCAATCTTTCGACACCTATCTTGTCCGTGCTCGACTTCTAAAAAAACTTTCCAATTGCAGTTTCTTTTCATGGTGAGCTTCCTCAAAGCAGCGACAGGGGCTTCTCATTAGTGACGACTTAACTTATTTTAACTTGTTAAATCGAATTTCTTTCTTTTTGACCCTGACAGATGTATTTTTATTTTGTCGTCGAGCAGGTCCCCAAGAAACTACGCAAGGAAAAGTCTTGAAGAAAAGTTAATCTGCTCCCTCAGCAGCTGTTAGCTTTTGGAGTCTGGAAGCGTCACCTTTGACATGTGTGCTATTCAGAGGAAGAGGCTCCAAGCACTGACCGCTGCAAGCTGTCACCGAAGTAGGGGGGGAGGACGCCTTCTCCAGAACACAAACTGTCCCCCGAACGTCATCAAAAGTTACCAAATTTGCTTGATCCTCGAACAATGGAACTGAGAATGACTGCTAGAGGTCATTTCTAGCTGTTATTGATGTGTGTCGACTTTGAGGGAAAAATGTTTCTCGATTAACATGCTACATGTCACAAAGACATTAACAAACTGTGTAATATCAAATAGAAGGCTGTTTGTGGAAAAGTTAATACTATAGACAGGCAGAGTTCACTGACCTGGAAACAAGTTATGTTGCACATGCATTTTGTGTAATTATAAGCACTGTCATGACGTGTGACCATTGCTGCATGTTAATATTTTTCGTATATCTGTGTTATTGCTTTAATTAAATGTTTAATTCTGGCAAATCATTATCATTTTTGTTTAAATCGTGTTGCTATTTTAACTGCGTCAAATTTGAAGTAATTAAACAAATAAAATAACTGGCGGCTGTATATTTTCTAACACAAAAAAATCTATTGCCATTTTCATGCTTTTCAATATGCTGGCTGTTGCATGCCTTCTATTAAATTCATAAGAACTACGACTGATATTACTTGCTGTAAATGGAATTTAATTCAACGATCAAAAGTCGTGATCTTCTTCGCAAAACACGAAGTGCGGTGCCCTGCAGTTTGGCAGCCATATGTCATAAAATACTACAACACTGAATCACATTCAATGTGAGGACTACCTTCACCATAATCCCAACGCACCCACTGATTACAACATTTCATTAACCAGGTCTCTGTTTGTGGGTTCAACTTAAGATCAATTTTAGGAATTCCCTTCGGATCTGTTGAAACTCACTCACATAGCTTAATGTGCTGTGTCATAATTGCATATCTCACGCGGCTCCTGCACGGGTGGAGATACTCTCTGGCCGGCTTGGTTCGTTATTCTTAATGGCTGAACAATAGGAACATCTGTCCCGGTTTTCTGCTAACATGGACACCTTATTTTTTAACGCTGGAACAGCGTCGTTTGCAGGAAGACACGGAGATTTAAAGCATGCAAAATTCATTTGCGCTACAGGTATTTTCTCATTTAGCTAGTTACGTGTATGTGAATTTCTGTTAAACTCATACAGAAAGATCAACAATTAAAGCCCATTATAAAGTAATAAAGTTAACTCTAAAAATACTTCTGACTAAAAAAACTGACATTTCATATTGTGCAAAGGTAGTTTACTTTTTCCCGACTTTGATTCTGGAATTAGAATTAAGAATAGTCCAAGTTGCTAGCACATAGACTGTCAGTTAACTGGGCTTCTAAATCATCCAGGGTCTGGTTGGATAAATGAGAAACTGAGATTTTTCCCCGCCCCTGTTTTATTGTGTTAAAGCAGAGGGAAGCCGGAAGTCAACATATTAAAACACACTAGCGATCACATGCATACACATTTTAAGGAGGATCGTTGAGGGAAAACATTCATTTAAATGAGCATAAAGTATTCCAGGACCAAGTCAACGGATCTTCACTTTAATTAAGTGTATCCTCATATCCAACTGTTTTGCTTTCAGTGCTTTGTGAAACTATTTATTCTAAGCAAGGGGGTGTGTTCACTGTATAAACTCTATACTCGAACTGGCTACAAATGATATCGTAGTTGCAACTTCCTTAATAGCTGACGTCAGACCAGATGAGCGGCGTGTGCCCCTGCGTGTGTGTTGTTGTGGGAGGGGACGCCAAGTACCCAGTGCGCATGATTCTTCAGTTGCAGCCGCAGCAGCGGAGCTGTGGTCAAAGAAATCGAAACAGCACGAGACATGGCTAGAGATGGAGGGATACAACCAGACTGCGACTACAGCTGCCGATGCTCTGGTAAATGAAAGGGGGCTTAAATTAATACCGACAAGGATTTAAAATAAATAAAATATATGTTTAAAAAGCTTAAAAGGAAAAAAAAAACAGCGAATGAATAACAATAAAAAACTTAAAATATACGTCAACTGAAAAAAAGAAGAAAAAAAAAGGAACACGAAAAATTTTGCTTGTCAAATGTGAAGACTTTTTTTGGACTTTTCCCAGACAGATCAGATAGATGTTTTGTCCACACGATTGCACGTATAATGAATGCTCAGCTGTCGATGGAGAATATTGGCGATCTGCACGGAGTGATCCATGAGCAGGTGCCCGCCACGGCTGACCTGATGAGCAGCGGCAGCCCTCATCACAGGAGCACAGTCACCCATCGCAGCAACCACTTGTCAGCCCACGCGCGCTCAATGGGCATGGCATCAATCCTAGACAGCGGCGACTATCATCAACATCGACCCCCGGACCACGGTCTGGCCGGTCACCTGCACCCGGCCATGTCCATGGCTTGCGAGGCACCGCCAGGCATGAGTATGAGCAACACCTACACCACGCTGACCCCCCTGCAGCCGCTACCTCCCATCTCGACCGTCTCGGACAAGTTTCCCCATCACCATCATCACCATCATCACCATCATCATCCCCACCAACGGATCCCGGGCAACGTGAGCGGCAGCTTCACCCTCATGAGGGACGAGAGGAGCCTGGCGTCAATGAACAATCTGTACGCTCCGTACCCTAAGGATGTTACCTGTATGGGACAAAGCCTGTCCCCCTTGTCAGGATCCGGGCTGGGTGGCATACACAACTCCCAGCAGGGGCTGCCGCCTTACGCACACCCGGGTGCCGCTATGCCGACGGAGAAAATGCTGAAGCCCAATGGATTTGAAGCCCACCACCCCGCTATGCTAGCCAGGCATGGGGATCAACACATGACCGCGTCTTCTGCGGGCATGGTGCAGATTAACGGGATTCACCATCACCCTCATGCCCACCTGAATGCCCAGGGCCACGGCCAGGTACTGGGCTCCCCCAGAGAACAAAATCCATCTTCGATGCCGGGATCGCAAGTCAACAATGGAGGAAATTCAGGGCAAATGGAAGAAGTCAATACCAAAGAAGTAGCCCAGAGGATCACCACTGAGCTTAAAAGATACAGCATTCCGCAGGCCATCTTTGCTCAGAGGGTGCTGTGCCGATCGCAAGGGACCCTATCTGATCTGTTAAGGAACCCCAAACCGTGGAGCAAACTGAAGTCCGGTCGCGAGACTTTCCGGAGAATGTGGAAATGGCTGCAAGAGCCTGAATTCCAAAGGATGTCCGCTCTCAGGCTCGCAGGTGAGCGAACAATAGGTAATTGCACATTTTTATTCTCTATTTGCTTTCTATTTGTAGAATATTAGAATGTAGTTTGTGGTATTCAACTTGTTAGGCAATACGTTCATGATGTAAGGTTTAAAATACGTGATTAAACCATATTGCTTTAAATAAAGTTATTTTGCGGACACGGTGCAGCGGAAAATCAAACCCTGAAAGCAATATCGAATAAGTAACCCCTACCTTCAGTCTCTTCGAGCCCATGTAGCCTATATATTGTCGGTGTTGTGTTGTGTATTTGGTCATCCCCCTTCACATTGTGATGCTACTCCTCTTGAAAAGCCAGTGGTTGTGTTTTCAGGTCAAAATATCGACCCATGGGTTCTTTGTAAAGTGATACTGCAGCTATAAATCGTTAGGAATGGGTTTGTTGTGTACATTTAGATAATGTAGATAGGCTACGTCGCGATTTGGTTTTGATTCAGGTTGAATACCCTATGATAGTGGTTGTCTCACCGATTCATTGGGTATAAATTACTTATTACACAAACATTTCATTCCTGGGTTTAAATATGTCATTTTGGATGTCCTCTTGGGGTGTTTACAGCTCCATTGTCTTCGGTGTGATAGGGTATGGAAGAAACTAAGATGTTTGATGTTTAATTTAACAATTGATCCTGCTTTTCAGTCTCTGTTTATTTTGAGAATCAACATAGCATGAGGTGTCCTACTTTTATCTCTGTGGTAGTATTTATCACACATGACAACGAAAGATTGAATGTTGTCTTGAAAGCCAACTGACCTGGTAGTGTAATAAAACAGACGGGGGTCCTATAGGCAATGTATGCTCGGTGAGGCTGGTTTGCTGCAGCAGAATTAAATGTCAGCTGTACATTGTGTCAGAGGTATTTTGGCCTAAGCCTGCTTTTAAGTTTGACTTGTTTCAGCTTTTGGTGTTATTTAGAACGTGTGTGAGATCCGCTAGAACCCAGTGACTTAGCTTTGAGTGAGGTTTTGTTAATTAACTGAAAGGTCTCCATTAATTTGTCCCTGGAGAAAGACAGAGTCAACCCCAACGCGAGACGGGTGCACTGATCCGTTTCACCGACAGCACGGAGAATCATTCTCCTTGCACAAAGGAAGTGCATGGAATTCTTACATGTTTAACAGAAAATATAAACGTGGTCTTCACGTAGTGTTCAACGGTATCTCACTTTCCAATGAGCATGCCCAATTACACTTTCTACTGTAAATCTGAATTGATCATTTGAAGAATGGTTGTTTATCTGAGTCTTGCCATCTGTTACAATGTGTGTGTGTGTGTGTGTGTGTGTGTGTGTGTGTGTGTGTGTGTGTGTGTGTGTGTGTGTGTGTGTGTGTGTGTGTGTGTGTGTGTGTGAGAGAGAGAGAGAAAGAGAGGGAGAGAGAGAGAGAGAGAGAGAGAGAGAGAGAGAGAAGTCGAATGCAAGTAATTATACAATGTTGAGACAGAGAAAGTTGATTTTGCTGCTTGAGTCCCTAGTGAACGGCATAAAATGTAAGTGTAGCGTGTTGTTTTTGTTTTGGTAATTGTTATCAATGAACTTACCGGAACAATCGGGACAGGTTGGAAATGACTGAATAGTTTTGTTTTTTCTTTCTTTTTTACAATTTGGTCTAGTCTTCATTTATTTGCATAGATCGATACTGGAAACAACTACTTGAATTGGAAAATGTTTTCGATCCTTCTCTTATTTGAAGTTAAACGCTGTCAGGTCGGAGCTACTGCCTCCTTCTTTAGTAAAGTGAGAAAACACGTCTTGATTTTTCAAAAATATATTTCAGATGACAGATAATTTAATGTGTACCAGGCCTGATGGTGACTTGACTATTAGTGTAATAAAGCCTACGGGTGTTTTAAATATTACGCTCTTTATGCGTATGTTGTCCTACTTCTACTACGAATTTAATTAGCGTATTTTATATCCAAATGCATTCAATTCGTCGAATCCACCGATAATCATGCTATTTTTTAGTCAACTGGAGTGCCTTTATCCACAGAAAATTATATAACCCTTACATTTTACAAATAAACAAAAGATATATTTCATATTGTATTTTAAAATATTCAAATTGTTAGAACTGATATTCTACTTCTATCACTACAAACACGATTTGCCTGTTGTATTTTGAAATGGAATTACATTTGCATCAGAATGGCTACATATTCTGAATGAAACAACATTTAATTATTGTAAGAAGTCAACATCGGTGGGGAATTTTTAAATATATTGATCTGATACACAGAGTTCAGGAGGAATGTGATCGGCCTGCAAAGAAGAGAAAAATAAAATTAGCATTGATTATTTAAATTCAGCCTATTCACTTTGTTTTACTCTGTTTCGGAATGTTTGGCTGCCTTACACCAGATTACAAATTTGTTCAATATTTTTCCAGTAATTGTTGATTTCCATGTGCGGTACTCTTGTAGAAAGAGATTAACTTAATTATATATAAAATATTTTTAATATTATTGTATGGTTTTGCGCGGTATCTTCCAAGGGTACCTTGTGCTCTGACTGGTAAAACATGAGAAAAACAGTAAATACTACATAAAATAAACGTTGAGGGTCCTGACATCTTAGCTATACCTAGATATAAGTTCATAGACGGCCAGCTGCTAATAGCAAATAAGTGCTTCATTTTGACCTTTCGGCCCTGCTATGAACGTATATCTTTTTTGTTCTGTACAATAAGGGCTACACATATAACACATCGGTACATAAAACTATGCATTTGACATATAAAGTAATAATCAATAAGCTACAACATGCACGTTTTATTGTAACTCATCATAAAAAAAATGTATAGAAAACTAAAACAAAAAGCATGATCAATACTTGAATTTTAGTGTATTCTTCGAATTACCACTTGATTTTAATTTAGAGGTCTCAAAATCTCAATGTGACTGACACCAGTTTTCACGTAATATTGTTACATTATACTAACAAAGTCAACCTGATTATTAGATTGATATGTAAAATGATGTAAAACTATGATATGTAAGATGTAAAACTTCTACTGGCCTTCGCACCGCGCCTTGTGTTGTTCATTAAATTCATTTTGTAACTGCGTAATTGTTGTGTATAATAACTATCATTGTCTAATGTATTTATATATTTAAGTAGGCTAGTATCAGTGTATTGATTAAATAACAACACTGCACCATTGTATGTAGATCAATTTGTAGTTTCATCGGCCTAACAATCTAAACAAGCGGCCTAACAACTTGTGAACACCTGACCTATTTATACATCTCTACCACACACACACACACACACACACACACACACACACACACACACACACACACACACACACACACACACACACACCATTTAGTTTTGGTTCTGCAGTCCGGTTGCGAAATGCGTGGTAAGGAACGCCATTATACAATATATGTGTGAAGTTATCTTGTGTCTGTGTAATGATTTAGCCGGCAAACAGTAACCATCTGATCAGCTTTATTTGACAGAGGACGATAAAGAGGCGATACCAGGGTTCGCTGTTATTTCAACCTGATCTCTGGGAAAATACCCCACCTGCGAGGTTCCTAGGGCTTCTGTTGTCAGCATGTCCTTGTGGGCCGTTTGATTTATAACAACTGATACACAACCTCATTTGCTTTTTGTTAATATTTATCTAAAGTGAAGACATTCGTGAGCAGTGTTTTCAAACAGAATGTGTAACACTGCTTCAGTAACTGCATCGAGGGCATATAGAAATTTCGGTAAATACACGCCAATACTGCTGAAATGTACATACAGTATGCGTATATGGAAGACATCGAAGAAATTCTGATAGTGCTGCAGAGATTCTAGAACTCAGTAAGTCTATTTTTCTTGATTAAATCTTGAAACATGATTGAAGAAGAAACAGAAAGTAATGAAATGGAAAAATATCCTTGCATTAACGCAACACGAAATGATCAACATCATCCCATATATTATTATTATTATTATTATTATAATAATAGTATAATAAAAATTATTATACATTTGTTTTGCAATGTACTATAGCCCTATATTATGTAATTATAGGCAACTATGCTGTGTAAATGCATTTCCAAACTGCTGTTTTTATAATTGTAAAATCAAGGAAATATATGATGCAAAATGTGTTGATACTTGGCTGGAGACCTTTCAGTAAATTATCAGGGCCGTAGTGAAGAGCCCTAAGCTACGTTTGCCTTGTCACAAAGCTTAAGATGTTTCTGTAGTACACGCCTGCCCCCTGGTGGTATTTAGTAATCACTGAGAAGTTTGCCCGAAAAAAACGTTAAGACGTTCACTGATTTATTATTATTATTATTATTATTATTATTATTATTATTATTATTATTATTATTATTATTATTATTATTATTAAGCAGCAATAGCAGCAGAAGTTGTTTTTGATCAGTGCAAAAGCAAAGCTGACCACAAATTATTACCACATAAATTATTGTATCGGATGACATGACATTGACATCACATTTACATATACTGAAATAAGTCATACATATAAATGACACTAACTTTAGAATATAGTATACATATCCTTCATAAAATATTTTATAAATGACTTATCCTAAAATAAAAGCTGATTTAGATGTTCTCAATGATATATCAGCATAACTCAGTCATGTCTGTTTATCACACATTTATCTGATTATCATTATGGGCCCAAGATTTGCTGATAACTGAGAAAGTCTGCACTTTCATAGTCTTTCAGTTGGTTGTATCTAAGAGTGCAAGAAAGTTGCTGTTCCTGAAACAGAAATAGCATTGTTATAACAACTGTTGCAAAAGTGAGCTAGTCTGTACGTAAGGCTTTTCATTTATTGTAATTCCCTCTTCAAGATCAAGGATAAAACACTTTCTGAATGGAGTGTCTTAGACTGTCTACCTGGATTTAAACTCAGGGAGGCTTAGTTTTGCGCATAAATCCTTAACCATAGTTATCTTCTTACTAGCACCACTTGCAGCCATGTGTTCAGATGTAGATCAGACTGCAAAACAGTTACTTAATGGCTCAGTGTTATATTAATCATTGTCATATTGTTACATTTAATAACCCAGTCAATTTTAGTCTTCTCTGTTACTTTTTTCCTTATACTCATCCTGTTTTGTCCAGAATTTTCCGTTTATATTGACCATTTAAAGCAAAACACCCACAAAAGCCTTCCATACCAGGAACCACTCACACTCCTCTCTGTACTATGGCTAACATTTGTTATCTTTTTCTTCTGTCTTGTTTCTGCACTTCACAGCATGTAAGAGGAAGGAACAGGAGCACGGCAAGGGTGAAAGGGGAAATATCTCCAAGAAGCCCCGGCTGGTTTTCACAGATGTCCAGCGCCGGACTCTGCATGCAATATTCAAGGAGAACAAGCGCCCGTCCAAAGAATTACAGCTTACCATTTCCCAGCAGCTGGGTCTGGAGCTCACCACTGTCAGCAACTTCTTCATGAATGCGCGGAGGCGGAGCTTGGATAAGTGGCTGGACGACGGGAGCTCCAACTCGGCCAACTCTTCATCCTCATCAAGCACTTGTACCAAAGCATGAAGGAATAATGGCCGCTGACTGAAACCTCGGTGGAAAAGCTTTAATACAGAGAAATACAAAGAAACTTAACAAAGACAAGAACCTTTAGACAACAGTTTTATCCTTAACAAACCTGTTTGAGAGAAAAACAACAACACTGATATTTATAGTGTCCAAAGAAAACCAAAGACTTCTTTCACGTGCGTTAAAGACTTTGTTCTGCAACACATTTAAGTCAGACATTTTGCAAAAAAAAGAAAGAAAAAGAGAAAAAAGTTACAAAAAACTCCCAATTCACTGGTTGTACACCTTTTGACCTCAACCTTCTAACCCCCATCCACCCCCACCCCCACCCTCAACACTCTTGTCATTATTGCCTAGTGTGATTGGTTGTTATAATCAGAGGTTTACAGCGTAGCAGTTTCTTTTTTGTCTCTGAATGGACATTATGTCAACTTTGTGAGCCATTACGTTTCTGTTGCTATTCCATGAAAGGTGTATGACGTTGAGAGGAGAAAAACACTGTGCACAGACCAGTGGGAGGAGATCCTGTGGGACGGTCCTACGTAAGGATTGTGCAGAGGCAGGACCAGAATGTCACGGAGTTGTCTGGGTTCTCCCAGATTGTTTAGGAATCCTGTGTGCTGAGCTCCCAGATGAGCCTGGAGGATCCTAGCTTTGAGGGTTGAATCTTGGCAAAGGTCGTCTTGAATGTCACCGACACGGTAGTGCTTTCTTCCTAATTGTTGGAGAAGTAAACAAGAAAACCAAAAAGCTAATAAACACTTGACACACCGACCCACACCCCACCATCCAACCCTGTACACATTTAAAATCACATCAGAATTTACATACCAAAGAAAAAACAAGTTATATTTTATAGAAGAAAAAATCAGAAATTTAGTATTTGTACTGTTTTTCCCCAAAATGTAAACATAATTGCGTGTGACTGTTAAATAGAGTTATTTACCATCTTCCCATCAATACATAGAACTTTCCAACCAGTTTACAGTTAAATCCAAAATGGAGAAAAAGAATGCATATGACTGAATCAAATCAAATTATTTTCCTCTGCTACAATTAAAGTAGCAACAAGCAAAAATATGTTGTCTTTTTATGCGATGTCAACTTTAGATGGTGCCTAAGATGTTTTAAAGACCCCATGCAAATATAATTAGCTATTTTTAAATTAATCTAATTTAAAATAAGGTATATATGAAATAATCTTAAAATATTTTTTAAAATATGAAAAAGCTTTATTGAAATTACTGCAGAATTAGGCTCAAAATCTTACAAAAGCATTTTTTGAAAGTCAGTAAAATACAGCTATTCTATTTATTTGAACTACAACATTCAGACTTCATATTGAAACCACTGGAATAAAGCCATTTATGTACTGGAGTAATGATGAAATATGGAAATGAAATATGATTCCTACCAAAGAGTCTTTCTTTGTAGCTAAATATCACCTAATACAAACTTGCTAAATGTTTTGCAAACCCCAGAACTTGCTTATAACTGCTAATAAGCCAATCTATGTTTGGTGCTAGTAATACAGTTTAACTATGTGTTTCATGAACTATTTCATATTATAACCTACATTCAGAGGTGGACACAGGCTTTAGAAAGTAGTAGTACTACCATGTATTTGTTTCACCCATGTATTAAACCATGCTAATTACTGCATGAGAGGAACATATTCATAGTAGTTTTTCTACATTCTGAAAATGTCCAGTCCACTGTTGCTTGTATGGGTATGTCATTACATCAACCGAAATGATTCAAAACTTAACCACCCCAAAGCCTATTTGGACACACTCACCAACACCCAGAAATTAATGTATGGGAGAAAACTGTCCTTTCCACCAAAGTGTTATTTTTCAGACAAGTTAATGCCTCTAGAATTGAAGGTATATATTTAATGCCTTTAAATTTTGCTAAAGCAACAAATCTGAGCAGATGGAATGGTTGCAACATATAAATAACTATAAAATAGCTATACAATAAAACAGTAAAATCATTGCATGGGGTCTGTACCAGTTAATCTGATCATGATAATTAATCCCAATTACCTTCAATTCCCAAATACCTTAAATACGTTTGTCTTTTGATGGTCAAGTCTTTTTTAAGATAACCAAAGGATTTAAAAGTAATAAGTCTTTCTCCCCTCTCCACAAACTGCTTAGCCTTTTATAAAACAGCAGTTTTGCATATGTGGTTGTTGTATTATTATTCCTGTTATTTAGGATACTTGATGTTTTCAGGGAGAGCAACGACACTATGTTAACTTAAAAACCTGTAGCAAAAGCTTTAAAATGCCAGCTGCTAAGAACCAAAGATTTAATCTCATCAACCAGCATTTTTTATGCATGGTGGTTTCAAGTCAGAGCGTGAATACTGTTCTATTGGTGTCAGAGACCTTTGTCATGTGCCGTTTCATTAACAACAACTGAGTTAACTACAACAAAGACTATTATAAGTTATATAACTTATGTTATATGAGATGAGACTTATAATATCTCATATTGAAGCTATATATGACGCCTTAAAATGCCCACAGAAGCTTTACTGCATTTAACAGCAAAGGACACTTAGGCTGAAGCATACAACTGAAATGCTTAGTTTCCAGGCACTTCTTTATAGTCTCTATATCAGACTGTTTTACAAAAATATCTGAAACAAAACACAATTCCTCACAGCTTTTTATCGGGCTGAAACAAATATATTTGAAAATTGCTACTGAGCAAAACTAGGATCATCTTGGAATGGTTTTGGTCTGCTCAACAGGTCATCCTGTGGACCAAGTGGTGCTCCATTCCTGGAGCCTCTGAGAACACCAAAATACACACCTCTGTTCCACTTATATCTCCACCTCCATGATCCTGATACGCAATGCCAGTGTCTTCATTAACACCACATTAGCGCAGTGTGCTGTGCAAGCGTTTGTAAATTTGTTTTGTAAATATCTCAAAGTGCATTCCGTCATCTTGTCAAAGCCTTTTCATCACCGTCAGCTTTTGCAGGAGCTGTTTGTTCACCTGCAAATCAATCAAAATTGAAAAATGAAACGCTACCTTATTTCTAATATATCTTTGCCGTCTTTCACCTAAACCTGCCACTTGGGAGAGAGAATGGAAACTATGCATTTCACAACTGGGAAGAAAGCACTACACAAGCCTGCCCCCTGCAGGTCTTGGTGCATTCACTGAAGAGTGGCCTGCTGACTGGGTGGTAGTCCAAACTGTTACCACATTTCTGGCCTTGCTGTTTCTTGTGGTGTGGTTAGCTTTAAAAAAAAACACATATTTGTGTGTTAATGACTGAAATTACAACAAGGATGAAAAGTTTGGAAATAACTGCTTCCACATGTAAAAGACAGAAAAAAGGACAAACAATGTGTAAAGACCTACTACTCTTTATAGTGTGAACCAAAGACGCTACCTCACTAGATTTCCATTTGTGATTTTAATCACATTGATGATACCAAAGAATACCAAAGATTTTCTCTTGCACGGCCTACATGAATGATGTGGTGGATAGCTGGCGTTGTTCCCCCTCAGTCCCCGCCCCCCTGCTTGGCCTCTCCCCTTCCCCTCCTCTGCTCAGCCCCTTTTCTGCTCAGCGTAACCTTTCTTCATTAGAAATCTAATAAGAAAAGCTATAGGCAAAACATGTTGCAAACCTTTGTAAAAAAAAAAAAAAAAAAAAACTCACAGGACGAGTGCCTTGCTTGAACCAAAGTGTTAAACCGCTGTCGACCTCTTTGATCTCACCTTTTACTCTTTGAATACCTCAGCCTCTTGAGGGGCCACTAATGAAGAAAAAAGGAATAATTCTCTCACCGTGGTGCTTTTGCCAGTACAACCATGCAATGAAAACATACCAAAGGAATTTCTTTTTTCCACTTTTTCACTGACAAAACCAAAGCTATTTCTCCCTCCCTTCCCCAACCCCAGCTCCTTCCCTCTCCTAATCCACCCCTGTCCCCTTTCCATGTCTGTGTCAACATAGGAGTGTCCACCCTACAGGTCGTGCATCTCTTGTACCAATGTCTCTGAATACCTCATAGTAATAAATCTTTAGGGTTATGTTGTATAGAGAGTCTATGTGATTAAGGCAGAACTTAACTAGTTTGGTAATTGTTAACGTTACTTTGAAAAAAGCTTTATAATTATTTATTTTTGGCGTTTCGCAAAACTGCTGTTTCGGTCACAGACGTGTTTTAACGGTCGCGGTGGAAGTTTAAAAGGAGGAAAAGAGAAAAAAACAGACTTTTATTTTTTTTATTAAGATATTATGTTATTCCAATATTCTAATGATGGTAGACTATTCTTTTTACAGGGTAAACCAACTGCTGTGATAATGAGTTTCTGTTTTCTTTTGTTTTACTTCGTTCTGGTCTGTGTTGTGATTTGATTTGATTTAATTTAATTGACTTTTATATTACTTAATCACTGCTTTAATTTATGTATTTTTAGACAATATAGATTTGTATATAGTAGGTTTTGGAAAAACAAAAAAATCTGTTATGTTACAGCCGAATTTTTCATGCTTTAGATATGATGAAGGAGTATGATTTTTTTATTATTTTATTTTACTCTTCTTCAGGCGTATCCTAGCAGGCACGTCAATATGTGTTCTAAACACTGCCAGGTTCCAAAACAGTTGAATTGCCAATGACAGCAAAGTTTAAAATGGGTTACTTTGCAACTGAGGTGGCAAAAAGCAGTGTATTGTATGTGTTATTTTCTTTTATTTTATTTTTTGACTGTTTAAAATTGTTATTTTATTGGTTATACTGCACATCCAAAGATTTATAAAAACAAACCAAAAAGACAAAAAAAGGAACAAAAAAGTTTAATGTTTGAAAAGCACTGGCATTTGTGAGGTAGAATTGTTGAGTTTTGATTTGCCATTCGCACGGGTATAGAGTAGGGGACGTAGGATCACGTAGACAAGCTAACTCGACCATCTGGGACATCCTGATAAAGTGTACAATCTGGAGCTGTTGAAACAAGGGCTGCAAGTCCTCACTTTGCTGTCTCATGCACAGAGTGGGATGGAGTTTAGGCTGGGCAGCGGGTCTGCCGGGGGCGGTGCCACATTGCTGGGTACGTTTTTTCATTCATGTGGCACAGCTGTCTAGCTCCATCTAGTATCTGTTATTTTGGTGCGTACTCATGTAATGACAATGGGCAAAGTCTAATAAATGTACAAATTAATTTACCAAGGAATCAGTGTGTATGTATGATGCAGGCCGCACCACGTGGCTGGTTTACTTCGAGTTTTTCCCCAGCGGACGTTCATGCCTCTGTGTGGCGTGTGAGTGGGTGTGTTTGTGTGCATCTGCGAACTTGTGTGTGCGGTCGTAAGGAGCCGTTGTTCTAGAACGGGTTTTGCTACAGCTATGTCAAAGCTTTAGTTCCCCTCAGTTGAAAAGACCGAGTCCCAGACAAAGACCTACATATCATAATGCTGTTGCAGGTTTATTGATGATTAAAAATGTTTATGTTGGTCTACACAACGTTAAGGCCAGAAAGCTTCAGTTGTAAATTATCTTAATATTCCTATTGGGTATTGTAACGGGACAGATTAGTGTTCGAACCTATTTTTAAAAATTCAAAATAATATTATTCAATTACAGTTCTGAATGACTAGCTTTATTTATTAAGGTAGTGTCTCGATGCAATGGTATGTCGGTTTTAATCAGTTCTCAAATCTCAATGTGTCTAAAAACCCCACAGTTGTCTTATGTCTGTTCAAAGAGTTTTGCACTTTAAAGGCAAAAATCACGTAAATGCCCTGACATTATTGAGAGTCCATGTTAGCCGTTATTCTACGAAATTCAATAATTGATAGTAAATCTTGGATCAGTATAATGTGTTCTGTTCGTTTTGAAATGGCGTCATGAAAAAGAAGAATTACACTGAAGTGTAAGAGATATTGTGAAATGAGCCATAATATATTACTTCAGGCATTCGGACAAGGACACTGTCAGTATGTGGAAGATTAATTTAATTGTTGCTACTTAGCCCTAATACCGAATCAGAAACAATTTTCAACATGAAAATACCAAACCTTTTCAAAGACAGAACAATGCTATGATTTAACGGTCTCTGATATTGCATATTAGCTATATCACAGCTCAAGATTCCCAGTGTATGTGTGTTTCTTTGAATGTATAATTAAGTTGATCAGTGCTTCACTGATAATGTAAACCCACAATACGCATATCCTTCTAAAGTACATGAAATTGCTGCGGGTAGTAAGGTGTTCCCATTTGGACAGTAGCGCGGCTACGGGTAACTTAAATGAGAGCGCCAAAGACAATCATCTGGAAAACAAAAAAGATGGGAGCATTTTGATTTTCTTCTTTAAGGGAGTTCTAGCTGATGAAAATACAAGATGCTTAGAAGGTTTTGATAAACGAAAAATAAAAACGTGCTGACATTTCTCAGATTAGATCGCCGTAGTTGTCCACGCATTTGCATCTGCATTTCAAACTGAGTGACTCTTGTGTATTTCCAACCGAGTGACTCTTGTATGAAACGGTTACTGTTTATCGCTATTTTTGTATCTTCCTGTCTTTTCTTTAGACCTTTCTTCATTTTCTCTCTGACTCTCCTCTCCCAACGCTTCTTATGTAATTTATGTGTAACAAAAAGTACGGGTAATGCAATAGGCGTTACTCCCAGGTTCGTATTTTTTGTAATGTTTCATGTTTACTTCCTGTAACCATAATTTAAATGATCTGATTTACTTTATTTCCCTGCCAGCTTTGCTACTGTTCTCTCTATGCCGTGCAATATCATCCGCTGTGTTTGCTTAACAACAAAAAAAGAAGAAAAAAAAAAAAAAAAACGAGAAGTGGTGTCATGCTTTTTTTCAGTGTTATAATGTTTCAGCATTTCTGTAGTCACAAAAATGTAGAAAATAAAATGTTGGGTTTTCCAGCACTTTAAATCTAGGCTCGGTCTTGTCATTTTATGTCACTCTGGTTTTGTGAAGGAACAGCTACATAGTTGTGCAAATATTAACTGTTAATGTAAACTGAGCAAAGCAAAATCATTCATTTTGATTTACAATTAGTGTTGAGATTAATGTATTTCAGACACGAACATGTACGGGTGATTTTCCATCTTAATATAGTGGCATCATATGACGATATGTAAGGGCATCATAAACCTACGCTCACCATGCCAGTTCAACTGTCGCTTCATTATTCTCAGACTGCGTAATTTGGGTCAAGTTTGGATACAGGCAAAAATACGCAAGGTGGTGCAGTATTTCGCGGGCTTTCAGTGACAGAGCACATCCACATCGATACATTTCATAAAAAAAGGATAAATGTAACCAACTAAAATTACAAACTCGTGTTTCGTAAAATGCAAGGTTTTTGAAACAGGTGTTTCCATATACTGCTGCTAGTAATGCAATTAATCACAATTGAAATAGTTGAGGACATGAAGCTGGAAACGTCTTGAACATGCATGCATGCAACAGCACTGTAGTCACTTTCCTCAAGGCTTGCATCCTATCACATCTACTAATGCATGGGCTCTCAAATTCAGTCCTGGCCACCTACTGTGCATGCGGGCTTTTGCTCCAGCTAATTTTGTGTTCAATTAACTGAACACATGCACTGAACTCCTCTATTGCCATGTTTTCAAACTCTCAGCATATATTACCCCATTGGTTTCACTTGCCAGTCTATGCTCATTTAATCTAAACATAGACCTCTTTCCCAAATGAGTTACTTACAATATAGAACATTTATCACAGAAAATACAGACTTCCATTGCCCTGTCTTATTTGAAAGTCCTTGGGTGTGAAAAAGGACACTTATTTTCATGGTATGCACAGACTGGGTTTCCATTACCAAACATCAAAACCATTATTCAAGTGGGTATCTCCAAAGAATTAGAAATTTGTTTGAACTATGAATTTGTCAAAGCACAAATGTTCAATATTCTTATGATCAATACCATTATTTCTACTAAGTATGTAAAAACTCAGTTTTCAAGGATGAATGCAGATCTTTGGTGGTGGCTGAACTGAAATGTCATTTAAGCTATTTGCCAAAAATGACCCTGATTTTTCTGGGGTGACTGCCTCAGCCAATGGTTAGGACCTAGTCTAAAATGTTTTTTAAACTGAGAAAAAAAAGGGCAGGTGTGGTTTCAGCAGGTTACACTGCGCCTTGTTCCTCTTTGATTACGCTCCATGAACCGACTCCACAAAATTAAAATTTCACTTCTCCTCAGAGTCCTTCTCCTTTTTTCCTCTCTTTTCATTTCCACTGTCCCTCTCTTGATAGATGGGTAAATCAATTCTGCCTAACACCTAATACTCCCCATTTCTTTCCCTCTGCCCTTCACACTACTTTTTTCCTTTCAAATGAGTCATTTGAGTCAGTGAAAGGGCATCTGTCCTCTTTTTCCTGTCCGCAACACCTGTTCTTCCCACTCTTCCACCTTTCCTCATGCCCAATCATGCTCTCTGGGTCTTTCACATGTTTGGTTGTTCTGTGGAAATGTTTTTATCTCAGATCTGATGTGATCAAATTTTTCTCACCTGAAATACTTTGAGAGTATTTCCAAATGCAAAACATTGGACATGCAGCTGCCACACTTGCAGATGGACAACTGAATTCTGCTTTTCAAAAGAGGATTATTCATTAATTAAGTTTGTGGACATATGTTTATAAGTTCATTAATGGTATGCACATTTCAAATGCTGCTTAAATTGTAGTATTTGAGTAATTTGTAATTTTCTTTACTATCACACGGAAGTAGAACGTTATATTTGCATAATAGTGGACCCAAGCTGCTGTTTGTGGCACCAAATGGTAACTGTGGGATGAAATGGCACTAAACCTTTGGTGAGTTGTGTCAGTAGTTAACTTATTTATATTTTGTTGAAATATGATGCAGATCAACAAATATATGTACTCAAAAGGTTTGTCAAAAGTCCACAATTGCAAAGCAAAACAATGGCATCCCTCTTAGAGGATGTACCAAAAACAGCCAAGAAAATCTCATGAGGAAAGTCAATTTGATCTGTGGCAAGGGAGCAGAAAGTAGAATGACACTGAATAGTAATACAATCATAATACATCTGTTGAACTACCAAGAACAGAAATTTCAGACACTTTTCAATGTGAAAAGCTATGCTGTATCATAACTAAGCAACTGAGCAGCTTGAAAGCCATAAAATAACCCCAACGACAGCAGACAGGATCAGGTAAGTGATCTGCTGTTATAAAATGAGAGTGTACAAGAAAACGGTTTTCAGTCATAGCAGAAAAAAGTGATACTGCTGTTCTGTTCCAGGGCTGCCTAACCACACAAGGTCCGGGCACTCTTTGTGCGCTTGGTTGTCTCAACTGCAGGCACTTGGAGGTTTGAAGGTAAAAGGAGAAAACTAAACAGAACTGAAACCAGAATACCAGCACAAATGCATCCCATCCACATAGCTACTTGGAAACCAAATATCTTTACCTATAAGTCACAGTGCACAAATATGCATATTATTTAAAAATATGCATGTGCAAACCAACAAAGGAAAATATTAAAATGAAGAGATGAAGGTGTGGCAATACAGAGAGACCAGCAGGCAGTAGAAAAGTGAAAGGTGCCAAATAAAAATAGAAGGGCAACCTTTTCCTGAGCTGTAAACTGAAACAACAAGAAAACTGAGAAAAGGAGGTGCATTTTTCATGGCTAAAAACAGGCTATCGTTTCATGCCCAGAGGGAATTTGTTGTTTATTTCTGGAAAATATCTTGAGGTTATGCTGCATGCTTCTGTTTATGGGTACTGGTCAACTCACTGTAGGTAACTGTCATCTCTCAGACACAAATATAAAGGTTCACTTACATTACATTCACCTGCATTGCCCCTTACTTTTCAGTTACACTGTGTGGAACAAGTGTCTTGTCATATAGCACAGAAATATTTATGTTGGCATGATGTGATGATTATCATGATTACAAATGGCTGTTTTCTGAATGTGTATGGAATTCACATTTATCCTATCTACTAAGTCATGAAATGTTTTTTTAAGCACTTATCACTTTGTTCTCCTCATAGCCCAAATAAGTCATTAGCACATCTAGCATCACACTAGATCACAGGTCTAATTGCTACATCACAAATGTTATAAATTTCTATATAACCATTCCTGTTAATTCCTGACCCTGTGACATTTTACATTCTGTGAAATTTGACATTTCTTGTCATACAAAATGCAGTTCTACCTTGTCAGTCCTACTTCATGAAATATGTCCCTTTTGTTTTATTAAAAAACATTTTTGCGCTTCATCTTTTCACCACTAGATGTCACAAAAACATAATTTTGTCCACAGTCATACAATCATTGCTGCTGTTTGAGCTTGCAGCAATAACCTTAAGCAAAAGACAAAAAAACTGAGGGATCAGGAAAAAAGCAAGAAAAGTACCCTCCATAACATTTGGGACAATGACATATTATTTCTTGCTTTGACTCGTCACTCCACAATTATTAATTTTTAATCAAACAATTTACATGAGGTTAAAGTCCAAATTCCAAACTTTTATTAATATGTATTTTTACACAGTGTGGTTGCACCACATAAAAATGACAGATTTTTTATATGTAACTCCCTATTTGGAGGGCACTGTATTCAATGATTTTCATTAATATTAGTTCAGGATTTTGCAATAAACAGTTAATGAAATTAGAAAATAAACCACTGGGTAATAAGAGGATGACTGCATGTGACACACTGATACAGAGAGCTGTGTTTACTCACTAATTTGATGTATTTTAAGTAATCCTAGGAACCATGCCTTGCAAGCCACAAATTCACAGTCCTGTCCCTTTACCTTGTGTTTTTCTCAATAGAACTGCATACAGTTTGTCTGAAATTAAGAAGCATTCTTACTTTCCCAAATTTGTTATGTGCTTTTTTTCAGTTTTCACTGTGAATAAAATAGTTGCATGAGAAATGAAATCTGTGGTTAAACAGGTTGCTGCTGGGAAGAAACTGAGATTACGTCTGATTTTTCCTTCCCAAGGTCATTGTGCTTTTTGTCTGTGGATTCATACACTGTGCTGATGGTGTGTCCAGATTGCCCCTTTGTGAGCAGAACTGCATCTCCAGTCACTGTGGCATGCAGAATGTGACCTTGTCTTTTAAGGAACATTTTGAGAATTAATTATGTGATCTTTGATTTTGGCTTTATTTGGGGAGGTCAGGAAAGGGTATGGATTAAGATTTCACCTCATCTTTTACAAAAAACTTCTGAGAGGGGAGTGAGCATTCTTATAACCAATCCTACATTTGGTTCTGTGTAGTGTTTTTGGGCCTGTTGTGTACACATTTGTTGCATTTTAGTTAGGATCTTTTTGGATTCTAGTCCAATGGGATTAAAACTGCATTCTCACCATCTGGAAATGCAGCAAGTCTCCTCTGTTGGCTTCTCTCTTCTCACAGCCTCCCTATATATTTATACATTTACCACATGCAAATAAACCTGAGACTCAAAATACAATAATAATGAAATAAGATGGTACAGATTCCAAAGGTGCAGATAAGTGTAGCTGTGTCACATGATCTGATTCCCAGGTTAACTGACACATCCTAGGGATGTAAATCATGCACACTTAATGCAAATTATGTTGGTATGCACTTGGACAGCTACACAGCACCTTATTAACTAACAAAAACAAATCTGACAAACTCAGAGCTAACATGACAACTCACACATATTATAGGAACATCATTTCTAAAAAGCTAGGATTCCACTGAACCACAGTCAGAGCCATATCATCAAA
The DNA here is from genome assembly GCA_022829145.1 of Albula goreensis. Classification (NCBI taxonomy): domain Eukaryota; kingdom Metazoa; phylum Chordata; class Actinopteri; order Albuliformes; family Albulidae; genus Albula; species Albula goreensis. Next base: position 12,786,882 of record CM040755.1, read on the forward strand.
ATGGTAAAGTCTGAGACATGGTGAATCTTCCAAGAGGCCTACAGGCCCCACTCACTTTATACCAGTGGCAAGGCATGATGGGTATTCTTTGTTGAGGCAGGGCCTGGATGACTTGCCATCACTGCAGGAACTATGGATTCCGCTCTGTATTAAAAGTATCTGAGAATTATGCTGAAAATGCTGGGCCAATTTACCTTGGTCTGAGGGTACATGGATCATGAAGAAAAACAATGATCCAGAATATTATAAGTTCATCTACCTCAGAATGTATAAGAGCAAAACATGTAGTTCTGGCATGGCCTAGTCAGACCAGACTTCAACCCTGCTGCTGTGGCAAATGTTGTGGCAGGACCAAAAACAAGGAGTTCATGCATGAAAACCCACAATTCTGCATGAAGGAGTGGGCCACAACACCTCAATGGACTGAGACAGACTGATACGTTAGGAAGCATTTGATTTCAGTTGCTGCTTCTTAATGTAGTATAGTTAGCTAATTTTTCAAACCAGCGGACTTTGCCTGACTTTAGTTCATGAAAAGAGTAACTAGTACATTTTTCTTACTTAGTCACACTGGTTCGCTTTTATCTAATACTAATACTACTTTTTTGACAATGCAAAACAATGACATGATCGTTCGGTTATCGAAATGAGATTCCTTTGGACTGTCAGTTTACGATTTGCGCTGTATTGGTAAAAACCTATCTGGCTTTGATGTGCATGCACGATAAAGCAGATTAAAATGAAGTGTCAGTGTATCTGACGGCAAAATGTGTTACCTTTTGTCTTTCAAAGATACTATTCTGATATTCTTTCTAAATTATTTTTTAGACCATTGAAATGTTTTCAGAATGCAGTTGTGGAAAGAAAGTTTGTGTTGCATGGTTGCTATGGCAGCAGGTTCACACGAGGGCTGTTGAATTAGGAAGTGACGAGAGGAGGCGAGCTGTTGTTGGGACACGTGACTTTAAGGCTGCCTCGATCTGTTTTGACAAGCGATCAGGCAGTCAGGACCAGCAGGAGAGAGGGAGCATAAGTTGGCAAGGACAGACGCTCTGCTTAGTAAGAAAAGAAGAGTGTAGCAAATGACTTCTCACAAACTTTCACGTCGTCATCGAGCGAGGACAGTTAGTTCATTGTATGTGAGGTCACCTCAATGCTTGCTGCTATTCTAGCTTGTATAGCAGCTAGCTACTTAAAAAGGAAGAATCAGTAGAGGGTAGCAATTGAATATAGGGTTGAAATGAAAGTGCACAGGGCAAGCTAGCATACGTATGTAGACTGTGCGATGATCGTCCAGGCAGATGGGGAAGGAGAGATGTGCAAAGTAACAACCTAACATGGTCTTCTTTTCCCAAATACCATGATCCGTTGAGTAGCGTAGGGGGAGCTCGGTATTCGAAAGAGACGCAATCAGTTCAGAGGCGCTTGTTCTACCTGTGCGTGGGGGTTGGTTGGCAGGGGCATTTTAGCTAGCTTTGTAGTTAGCTAGATGCTTCCCAGTTTTGGCCAACCAGTCTAGTGGTAGAGCAGCTTGTTAGAGAGGAAGAAAGCGGAATGAGACGAGCGGCTGGACTAAGAAGTTTTTTTTATCTCAACTGGAATTGAAATGTGTGTCACCAGCTAATGTTAGCCATTATATTTCGTTAACATTTATGCTATTTTAACCCCAGACTTGCGTAATTGAGTAATATGCATCGTATAGCTAGATGGGAAGCATATGTTGCTTTGTTAGCTCTGTAGCTATCTTGAAAATTTCGAGTTAGCTGGCTAGCAAGGTGCCACACTAGGACGAGGAATATTTAGTTGGGATTTTGTTCAGAGCGTTTTATGGTACTTTGCGGGGTTTGCAAGCCTTATGTATGTTTAGGGAAGATCAAGACACTTGACTGACAAAAAGGACGAAAACCCCGAAGACGGACAAAAGGTGGTGCTGGAATTTTGGAGGGCATCTCTACAGTGGTAAACATGAAGCCAGATCGAGGTAAATATATCAGTAGATAGACCTCTCATCAAACCATATTTACACAGGATGACCCATTCGGTCTAACTCAGTGCTGACAGTTTATGGCCATTTTCAGTGAAAACAGTTGAGTAGGAGTTGTGTTTTAGTACAGCGGAATGCTCTCACCCCTAACCGTAGTTTCTCTTGAGGAATTGGAATGGAGAGAAATGATGTAACAGCTGGTTAAACTTCAGCAATATGTCAACAACAAAGCTTTTGTTTCAACGAATCATGCGGTTAAAATCATGGACAACACGAATATAATTAGTTTGTCATGTATTAGTTAATGTATGTATGTGTACGTTACTATGCCCTTTGACCACAGCGACAGTCTGCATGTATTTTCTTTCTCTCATGGAAAATGTTGCCTTGACACTGCATTCGCTACAGCGACACCTCTGAACAGCTGAGCTCCATGCTCTGATCTGGGCCAAAACAATGTTGCTAACGCTTACTGTGTGCACCCGTTTTTTCTCATTCTGGTAAAATGTTGCATGGTTCAACTGTCAGGTTTTTGATTAGCTCTGGCAATATTGCGTTTCGATTAAAGAAACCAAAATACTATAGCAGATTGTGATTGTATGTATTGCATGTAAATTCAGGATATCCAATACCAGAATTATATGACATTGCTAGCTATGTCAGTCTAACCTGTATTGTTAGTGAAATGTATTATGTAGGAGTGAAATCAGCTGCATACAGTGTTCAGATAGTAGACACAATTATGTTGCCACAAGCATTCAATGTTTAGGTTATGGTCTAATTTACTTTAAGAGCAGCCACTAGATCTATTTCTAATACAATGTCGTCATTTAGTTTACCCGCATGAAAGTAATGTATACGAAACTTGTAAGCGTTAATTCTAATTGAACATAACATCTATTTTCGATATGGACTTCACCATAACAATTGGAATGGTTTGCGTATTATGTACACACACATGAAGCTAATGTAAATATTTTCACATAACAAACCGAAACCAGATATAGCTGGTACCCAGTGGAGCTGTCCTACACGGACCGCAGTTCGCAGCATTACCTGGCTATTCTGCATGGTTGTGTGGTGTAAGCTGCGTGTGGCATTCAAATGCGTCTGCAAGTAACGTTATTTCTGTGCACTATGTAGCTGTAAACGAACATGTTCGCTGCTCTTATAGAGATTCTTCCCAGTCTGGTCTTCCCTGTTCTCTTTTCGATTCTAATAATAAAAAACTGGTTGCAGCAGAAATTGCACTGGAGCAGTTCCCACATGACAGAGCTGAGCTTTGCACGCTCGTTATTAGGAACATATTGTTCCTATAATAGAAATAGCAATGTTTTTCCAGTATTCTATTCTTTAATAGCTCGAATGTGATCATGCAGTGCGTGGTGGCACAGATAAACGCTGTTAGTCTTCTGAGCGGTAGCAGTGTAGTGCGTGTCCATTCTGATATTAGTTACTTAAAGACTGAGTCCTTTGCTCCACAGAGTTAATACCATATTTAAAATTAGGACAGACTGAAAATGTACTCTAACCTCGCACTTGACCCAGACCTTTAACCTTTTAGGGCATAGCATCTGATCACAATCTCATTAATAAGAAATCTACCAGGGTCCAGGAAGCCTATAAAAAGCAAGTCATTCTGCATGAATGCCATACCACGTCACCTGAGTCCTCAGAACAAACTCACTTGATGATGAATGTTTTGAGCAATGGTTTCAAAAAGTTGAAATATAAATTTGTACACATATATGATATTATTCACACTGATCTGAAATGAATGGGCAGAGATTGAAGTTACAGAGTTTTGGTGTATAAAAATAAAATGTATATGCCCCAGTAACGTTTTGGAATGTGTTTCATTTTCATTGTATTTTCAGTTTAGTAATTGAACTGTCAAATAGAAGGGATGTCATCAATGGCCGGAAGACTACAGTTCTACCTGAGGTGCGTAGGTAGTTTTACTCTGAGACACTGACAAGTAATTGGACTCTAGTGCTACAGTATCTTAAAATGCACTGCAGCTCCACAGGCAGAATCTCTGCTTCTCATCTTACAAGTAGGTTTGGGTTTGCAGCCTGTTAACCCTAATGAACACAGCCAAATGTTTTCTTATGTTTATCTGGCAGTCATTAATGAACCTGCATTTTTAACCATTTGAAATGGAAATGCTTATTATTCTAAAACCGTGCATGCATTGTGAAAACAGATTTATTTCACATTATAAACTCTGTGCAGGCTAATGCTCACTGTTGAAAAAGGGTTCAGAGTTAAGACTACAGCTGTGTAGCCCTGGCTTACTTGTAATTAAAAGGTCTATGGGGAATAGAGCAATTAGTTTTAAACAAACACTGCTTTGTGAGTTCCCTGCTTCAGAACTCCAGTAAGAGAAGAGATTTAGCACCAGTATGGCATTCATGTTCTTATATAACACAGGCCCTCTCCACCGTGTAGAATTGTACAGTATATTTATCTCAACCAGCACAAATTGTCACACAGAAAACTGGCTTTAAGATTTTTGTGAGAGTATTATTATGGAATTATTATACCTTGTTGGTCTTAACATTCATTATTCCTTCATCTTTAATCATGAATATTATTTTATTAGTTTCAGAATTTGTATGTTCCATGAGATCTCTGTTGTCAACCTGGTCCTAAAGGCTGTAATAGTTCTGTAAAGCCAGCCTGCAGTGATTTATTTTTAATTTTTTAATACTCGGTAGGGGAACAAGGGCCATCTGGACCCAAAGGTTTTATCAGCGGTGTACAGGCTGACTGCTTGAGTCACTCCGCCACAGAAATCTAACAGAACTCTGACTCTCAACAGAGAGGAGCAGCCAAGGAATGAGGCCAGGGTTAAATGTTATTTGATGGCCATTGTCTCTCAGTGGTGCTGTAGCTCTTGCTTTCAGAAATGCTGGAGCACCTGATTTTATTTTACAGCTTTATTTAAAAGCGGTACTTATTTCCCACAGTTTGTCTTGCCTATTAATAAGAATAAAGTTGAAGATTGCTTGAATGTTCTCCCAATGCAATTTTCCATGGGCCTGGCAGAGCTTTTACCTTCAAACATGCTATTTCATTGAATGCTAGATATAAAGCAACAGTGTATAAATTTGTGCAATTTGTTTAGTATTTTAAGGGAACTTATTTCTGCTAAGAGAAACTTATCATGTGAAAATTTTCTTTTCAATGGGCAGCCTTTATTATTTCCAGCTTACAGGCTGCCGTCAGACCAAATCGGAGGCATTGACATTACAGCGAGGCTCAGTGACCTTTTGTGAGGAGACATTAAGGGTGCATTTCCATTTATGTGAGATGAACTCTGAAAGCTGCCGTGGCGCATCACTGCACCACGGCGCAAACCCAACAGGAGCACGTTCCTGTTACCACTGCTCCCTGTTATAAGGACAAAAGTGCTGACAACACATTCAGTCTCTTACAATGAAAGTCTTTTGGGCAAACAATGCAATCCACATGTCAAAAGCTCCTCATATGAGCATCAGTCTTGTACAAGTATCGTATATGGATGACCTGTAAATGAATCGGTTATGGGGGTTGGCTGTATTTGTGTGAATGGCTATGCTTTAGAAAGGAATGTAGAAGAATGAGTTTTGGGCAAATGAGCATGAGGATTTGTGGTAGGGACAACTGGAATTGTATACTATGAATTGCAATGAAGCTCTTAGCCATATGAATGTGGACCCTTAAATTGCTGGAGTGTAGTTGTTGTCATGTGACCTTGTGCAGAATCAATTTTAATGCTCCTGGTTTCATGTTTTTTTTCATACTGTGGACCAAAAAAAATTCTATAATCCTTGGCAATGTAGAGGAGGGAAAAATAATATTTTATCTGACTTTTTCTCAGCAGTCCCAACATTTTAACATCAGTAGTGGAATTGATGTTCAGAAACATTTTGTTCACTAGTACTGGCCCATAGCAGAGAAAAAGCTTACATATGGGACCTAGGCACAGTCCATTTTGGTTTTTAATGGAAACATCAACAGAAATATTGGATCTTTGTTTCAAGTTACAGTGAAGCAAACATGTGGAAAAAGGTTCTAGAAACCTTTCAGTTACATTAGTGAAAGCCTTGGTGGTCTTAAACAAGTGGTGGCAGCAGAAGTTGTCACAGTAAGCAGACACCCTGTATCTTATAAGAGCTATAGTTATGGAAGGCTGGAGGTTGGAAAAGGTTCTCATACGGCAGACGGCACTGTTAAGCTATTTGTATTTCAGACATGAAGCCCGAGGGGGTAAAGGGGGTATGGTGCTCTTATCATTAGATGCCTCTGCACAGTCTGGGAATTACCGCTAATTAGCGTCTTCGAGTGGTTGTTTTGCGATATTTAACTGAACGGAAATGTAATTATTTTGATTTTCCCTGTTGACGTCATTGGAGACAGTCAGTCTTAATAAACAATTCCTGTGCCTTTTCATGTTTTGGGATGGTACACCAAATACCCTGTCACATGTTTTCTTTGTCTAGCCCCTGTGCATGTTAGAGGGTGCATGGCACGTTTGCTTTCACCATGTGCTCTAGCCATGTGGACTAGTGTCTCATCTGCAGAAGGTCCCTATCCTTTTCTCCAGGCTATGAGGAAGAGGCTACTGCTGCAGTGCTGCTCTGCAGGGAGCTGGAAATCTCCAGGCTCCTTTTAGGAAATGTCTGTTGGGTCGTCTGCGTAGTGGTAGCGCTGATCTGGAGAGCTGGTGAAAGGGGCTGGGTGAATCCTCCCACCCAGGGCCCTAGCTCCATCCTGACTGGCTGTTCTGACCCAGTCTGACCCACCTCCTCATTTCTGTGTCCCTGTATGGCCTGCATGTGCTTACCCAGGGGTGCTGCTTAATAAGAGTTCTGTGAGCTGAGATTGACAGCTGTTTGGTTGGCTTGTTTTCCCCCTTGTCTTTAGATTTGTTGGCTTGTAAGTATTTAGAGCATAAATTCAAAATAAAAATATTAACTGTTATGTAGCCTTAGTCGTTCAAAACAGACTTATCTGTAAATCTCTTTTTAATGATGTATAATAGATCCATGTGCATTTACAGTATGGATGTAAGGTTAATTATATGTATATCCTTTGTGACTGTGGTGTATGTGTGGTATGTACTATTATATATTTAGAGGCAGACAGAAATACTAAGGCTCAGGCTATAAAAAAAAAAAAAAATCACAGGCTTAGTTGGTTTGAGCTGCACTAGTAAAAACAGGATTGTAACAAGAGTATGTGTGGTCGGAGAGCTGTCAGGAGCTATCCTGTTATTTCTGAGACAAAAGTGTCAGTCTGTGTCTATTCATAGTTGCAATGCACCAGATAAAATTCTATGCACATGGTGCTCTGCCCAATTTGCCACATAAGAGCTAGAGCCAATGAGCGTCTGTTTTATGTAAGGCTATTCTATAGGCTGAGAAAGCCTGCCTCTTTTTTGAACACAAAATCAACAAGCCAGCCAGGATGAAGTTTTGATTGTATGTGGAAATCGAATGATTTGCATCCTCTTAAATTGTGAGAGGCCCTGCTGTTCTTTGTTTGTCTCCTGGTTTGTTTTCGGCAACAAAATAAGAGGCTTGTTGTTAGCAGCTTGCGATGTGTGACCGAAAACAGATGGACCCAGCTCACCCGAGAATAGGAGCCGTTGGGTTTGCGACGTGTTTATCGGTTGTCCTCCCGTGCCGTTACTGCTGCATGGTTCCCTTGCTCTGACCCCGTTTCAGACATGCAGGCCAGACTTGTCCTGAAAGATCCCACGGAGTGCGCACTGGGAGGGACTGCGCTGGGGAGCCGGGCAGAGGGTTACGTAATCTGGCTTAGCGTGAAAACACACAGGATTTTCGGGTGAGCAGCGGCCTAAAGGGGGAAGGGGCCCGGCGAAAATGTACGACTGCCGTTGGTCTGGCCTGATTTCATTCACTGGGCCAGTGTGACCCTGTTCCTGGCTGCCGGCTGTGAAATGTGAGCAGCTGGACAGACCCACTGTAACTTAGAGAGGGGGATCGGGTTTAACCACCTCATCTCATGATTCCCCACTTTCAGCGAGGTTTTAAGCTATGGTTTCTCTAGACCCAAGATGTATGTATCTGTGTGTGCACACTTAAATCACCAAAAATGTATTTACAACTGATATATCAAGGATGGTTTCTCATGGAGTCTTATTGTCTTTGAATGATGTTCAGGCATATCCAGTTTTTCTTGATGTCAGATAAGTGAGCAGAGGTATTTGGAAATTGTATAGTGTAGGCTTTTCATTTGCATATTTTTTCAGCTGGCTTGTTTCTGTTCTTGTGTTGAGATGAAATGCTGTCCCATTTGTATTTTTAAAACAGTGCGGGTAACGCAAAGGTTAAGATGGGATCTACACTTGAAAGTCTGTTGCAGTTCAAAGCGTGAAAACTCCTGAAAGGCAAGGAATCATGAGAGACATAAGAGACACTTCCAGAGTTTCTGTCAGGCGGGGTAAAAAAGGCCTCGGCGCTCCACAAAGGTTCTCACAGCTAGATGGGAGTTTGCAAGGAGCTTCAAAGTGAGCTTTTGTCTAGGCTATCGGTGTGTCAGACAGTCAGCCCCCTTATCCTGTTACCCCAGAACACAGAAGTGTGAATGACACAGCCCATAATGGCATACAATGTTGAGTCTCTCTTGTCTGTTGTTTATGTTGTACTTTATAGCACCATGTGTGCAGTTTCCAGAGGTTAGTGCAAGTTAAACCTTCTGCTTAACATTTAGTCCCAACTTTGTCTTTCAGTTCATGCGTTTGGATGTTATTTCATGGTTACTGTACTTGTTTTGTCAGATGGTGCTTATTGTAAATGTATTACTTAAATCGGCTTAAATGTATCCATAAAAATTATTGATGGACACCTTTAAAGGTTGAAATGCATAATGTGAAAGGCTTGAACGCACTTTTGAAAGTAATGGCCTCTGCAAAAGGACAGTCTGAATGTAGGTCATGCATCTTTTATTTTGAGCTGCTCTCTTTCAGATACAAGCCAACCAAGCTGCATACTGCAAGATGACTTGTTGCAGCACCTTTCAATGTTACTGTCATAGGCCACTTTTTACACATTACTCATGCAGTTTTGTCAACTGTATTGCCAAGATTTCAAAGCCGTTTGAACATTCTTATGTAAAACACTAACCTGTGAACCTTCATTTAGGTGTTTAAAAGCTTGAACTAAAATCTCACAACTACAGCTGAGCGGAATTAAAACGCAAAGGCAATAGTCTTCAGTAATTAATTCATTTTCATTTTTTTCTTTTGTTAATCCTAACTGTGGCTCAACATTTTAATTAGTCCAAAATGGCAGGTTGGGCGTCTGTTGTGTTTTCAAACAGCACAATAGAAGCACAGAGCAGCTGAGTTCAGAAGTGCAGTGGGGAGACCCCACTTCCCCTCCTGTGCTGCCAAACCAAGAGGAAACTACACTGGTGCTCAACAAGCGCTGAGCGGGTAGAAAAGTACCGTCTGGCCAATCATATCGCAGAGCTTGTTGCTATGTGGCCTCTGAGTCTGCCTCCATTGTATTAGTAGATCAACATAAAGATTTTTGTGCGTTGCTGCTTAGATAACAGCAGGGTAATAGTGCAAGGGAACACCACGAATACTTTTAACGTCTGAAGATAGATCTCTGGCTATATTAGCTCAAGCAAGAGGGTGCTTCCACCCTGAAAGTAGGGCAAAGTCTAGCAATACAAAGACCAAAAAAGAGGCTGCTAGATTGAGGTCTTCAGACATGTAATTCTACCTTTCTCTTACATTTCCCTAGCGAAACGAGTAACAAAGAGGAATCCATCCTTTCCAGGCCTGTTGTTCCTAGTGTTCTGCAGATTGAAGTTATTTAAACCTTTCTTTGAATTTTGTGCCTCTACTGAATTCCTTGTACAGATTTGTACTGCAGTTGTCTTAGGTGAGCAAATACTTTATTTACCATAATTTGCATGGAAGAGGTGAGTGGAGGGAACGCATCATATCTGAAAGAGCATTCTTAGCAAGTTAAAAATGTAAGCTACTGTCTCAGTGATAAAGGAGACTGTGACTTCCCTCAGTGATGTTAACACTGACTAGTGGTTTGTCAAAGAGTAATATCTCAAATATTGGTTTGAAACTTTTGAGAATACATGCTGATGCATGATAACCAGGACAGTCAGATGTGAACAGTTACAAAAGCAGATTAAAGGCTGAATTTGAACATGGAACAGGTCTGATTGGTTAAAATTGGTCTCCTGATAATCATATGATGAGTATGTTACCAAGTAAAACACTCTCCATTTCTTTTTTTTCCCTTTCTGTCCTGCTTAGTTAATTCCCTGTACCCATCTTGGTCCTTCAGAGAATAAATGCTGAGGGATGGTAAAGCATGATGTTCTGTTTTGTCATGTTGTCATGTGTGAGTGATTCATGGGGATTCAGGGTCAGCCTCTGTAAATTAGAGAGATGACTGAGGCCGTGATGAAGAGGAGCAGGCAGAGGGGCTGTGTCACAGGGGTGAATAGCGCATTGCATGCATTATGGTGCTCACGGATCCTTTGCACCAGTGTGGGCGCCCTGCAGCTCTGAAGCGTGCAGCTGATGAAAGCCAGGTAGAAGTAGAGATTTTACAGATGGGAGAAGGGAATGATCTGTCCTGACTTCCCACTCCTCTATATCAGGTAATCTGTCAGACATGTCCCACATCACAGATATAGAGCGATTAATTTATCAAAACCCAAATGAGTGTGAAAAAAGAAAGGGAGAGAGGGAACAAGAGGTAAAGAGCAGCTTGCAGCTGTCCCTTTGTGTGTCATGTACATTATATAGGTCACGTTCCCTTTGTGGTAAGCTGAAGCTGAGCATCGAGCTTCATTCTGGACAAGACCCTTCGTACTCTGTCTCTTTATTAATTCTGCGCCTTTTATCGTCTGGCTGCCAAGGGGGATACGGGGGGCAAACGTGGTCAGTGCCACCGCAGAAAAGAACAGGACTGCCGTAAGACCGTCTGCCTCAAGTGAACCCCGAGCCAGCAGCACCCGCAGAGCCAGGCTTCCGCTGAAAGGGATGACATCATCGCTTTTCATTAACGGTGCAACGGCACATTCTGAGCCACTCGCTCCTCTTTGCCAGCGTCGACGTGATTGATGTCCCTCCCTGTCCCTTCCTCGCTTACAGCTACAATAATGCCTAAAGTGACTTTCATTAGACAGCATGAAAAGGCATTAATAGAAGGATTAAAACAGGTCTCAGTGATGCTTGTCTGTTGAGTCCCTTCACATGTGCACTACAGAAGTAACCATCACTTGAGGACATGCTGTTACATTGTTGTTTAATAGCCTAATTTTTTTTTTACATTGTTGTTTCCATCATTGCAAGCACCTGGAGGTCTGCCCAGATGCACTCATTCCCTGTTGTTACACATTTTAATTAGATTGTTTATGAATAAATGATAACCAGTTGAGGTTAATATAACAATATACAATCCTTTCAGATATTTTTATTGTTACTGGCCATTGCCCATACAACCCAGACCTTCATGGAATTATGAAGTTGTGCTCTTGAAGCAAGTAAAGAAGGTGTCTTAATGACTTCTGTTGGAGAGCTTTGTTTTTCAGTCATTTCCTTTGTCCTAGCCTTGATTGACATAACTGGGATTGGGAAATGAGGTAAATATAGAGTTTTTAAGGGCTACAAGAAGAGTCTTTGTGGTGGGTGTCCTCAATACTTCTGTTTACCATTGAAGCAAAGCTCCTGCTGTTTCAAGGCATTGCTCTGGATTGAGTAAGTAATGAACTGCCCCGACAGAGAAAATAAACCAAACACCAGGGCCCTGAAGACAGAACTTATAGACAGCACCTCTCATATGTACCCACATTGTTAAGGTTTCACACTTATTTTGGGGTTTGTTTACTAAGGAACTGGAGAGGACTCTTGTTGCTCCTTTGACCAACGATGGAAATAGAGGCTGCCCTACTGGCCTCTCACCCTGAGCCAAGATCTTCAACCTGGCTTCACCCAAAAAGAAAAGGACTGCCTGTCTTCCTGTGAACACATTTCTGCTGATGGTCTCACAGATCAAATTCTATTGCCCCATGCATTCTTGGTACTTGGGCTTAAGCTACTTATTGTTGGGAGTTAGTCACCTCTTGCAGCTCTACTGCATTTCAGAGAGAGCTGCATTTCTGTTCTTTTGATGGGTGTTGTTTGGTTTTCATGTGTTTGTTTTTGCTCAAGGTTGAGTCATGGTAGTTTGTTTCTATGGCAGAATCACTGATGGAGTGAACGCCAGATTCGGCTGGGCTGTTAATTTTTTTTTAATCTTTATTCAAGATATAGATATTAAAAACATGCACACCCAGTTCCTTTGTAAAAAAGGTGATTTATAATTTTTCCTCTTTGTGGTATAGTGCTGCACTGTGTCATTTCTCTTACGTAGGGTTCAAGTACTCTCAAGAAAAATGAAATGGTGAAACACATCAAGGGAAAAACAGGAACAACAATGCCCAGTACTCACAGAGAACCAAGTCAAAAGGGTCCTCTTATGCACGTCATTGTAATGTGTAGATGTAGCAGTTTCATTTGACAGCCTCAACACTTGCTGTCTAACACGCGCCACATTCTCCCATATGACAGATTAAAGAGAGGTGACTAAAGTTGCACTGTTTGCCATCTCTACGGACGCTGGACTTCAGTACTGCAGACGTGGCCTTTGGACAGCTGTCTTAGCAACCAGGGATCAAAGGCTGGATCACTCCAAGTATGGCATATCTCTGGGACTGTGCCAGGGAGCACCCAAGTGATTTTGTTGCCTTGTTTGGAAACCTCAATACTCATCAGCTTGTTGTAAATAAAATAGATTTAGGAGCTCGCCCAACAGCGTGACCGCTGCTTTTAGGTCAGTGGAGCAGGGATGCAGGTTGCATAAGCTGAACATGTAACTCACAAGAAACAAAGACCTCTGCCCCTTTTCCATGTTTAGATTAATATGTGTCTGTTGTGTATTTGCTATTGTACACATGTATTTGGGCAGAGATTTTCATTCAGGGCCCTTCCCATGACTGCGGCTGTGACCTCATTGTGTCTCCTAATGGGCAAATGCACATTTTAAAATGTATGCCAGGTCTTGCGCCACCAGGCTTGTGATGGTGTGTGGCATAAGTCCCCACTTCATGTGTCAGGCGTCCGTGTGTGATAAGCTGTTTTGGGAGTGTGGGCGGAGAGATGCACTCAGCGTTTAAATTTATCTCACAAGGGCCTGCAGTAAGCAGCTTTCCCCCGTACCGGCCTTGCCTGTAATCTCTGCAAATGCTTCATAGCTGCATGTCTACAAAATTCTCATCACTGGCGCCCCATGCCCAGTAATTGTGAAAAGACGGCACTGCAGTCTGTCCACTTTTGGGCCACTGCCTTCAATGAAACCGTGTAATCTGGTCGCGCCACCACATGGTCTCGAGGCCTAGGTCTCTCCGCTCTGGCAACGGAGAAGGTGTGGGGTCCCATCATATGTGCAGTGGTGTACATAATTCACCTCTGACTCTCTCTCTCTCTCTCTCTCTCTCTCTCTCACACACACCTCAGGCACTGATTGATTCATGAAGACAAAATGCCTCGATCAGGCTGTCCACACTAACTGGATTCTGCTTCGTTTCTGCTACATTGGAGATGAAGTGAAAGCACATTGCAGTTGCTTACTCAAATTTTTACTATTTTTTTGGATTCCTTCAGGTGAAATGTGCTTGTTGTAATTGCATTTGCTGCATGGCCACTCTTGACACAGTCATTCATTAGTATTTGAACAGAGGAGCTGAGAGCGACCCTGAAGGGAAACATTATCAGCGATCTAAGCTCTGATAAAGCATTAATAAAGACCTGACCTCTTTTTTTCGGTAGAAATTTGTCAGATCTGCAGTGTAGGCCTGTCTCCAGTAACAAAGTGGTGCTTAATTTATTGTGCTGGCCTGGGAAAGGCTTTTAACTGCTTTGTGTAGCATTATGGAAAAGCTCCTTCTGATTTCATACACAACAGTAATACTCTGTGTTTTTTCACAGGATGTCAGGTTACCCATTTGAAGGCAGCACATTTCTCTCCTCCACAGTCCCCACCCTCACCCCATGATGGTATCTGTTATATAAACTAAAATCACTGTAAATCTGTGGCTTAACTAGAAAAGAACCCCTGCAATAACATTTGATTGTTTTAAGAGTAAGAATAGTCTTCAATAAGCTTATCTTATAGCTGTGTGTCCAAACATGACCCGCCATTATCTTTTAACAACAGTGGTTGTGTTAGGGTCACATGACACTTGTCCAATTGTGTGGGTGCAAGAGGATTCTGGGAAGAAACACTGCATGTATGCATTGTGTAAGAGGCACAGAATTGCAGGGATAAGAATGGCCCAATCTTCGGTTGCTTTACCCAATGCAGTGTATCATAATGAGGCTTAGAGAGTCTTAGCGAGTTTTGGAGGCAATATCGAAACTAATCATTGTCGGTACATGAATGTGGGCCTTTATCCTTGATTGCGGACACAGAAATAAATCTCCTTGAACTGATTCATTGCTTCGTTAGCATGCACACAGAGCCCATCGATTGCCAGTTCCCATTACTGAGAGTGCTGAAAGAAGTAGTGGCGTTCACCCACTGGAGGAGTGTGCCAGGGCTCGGACTCCGCCATGACATTGGAGGCTCTGTGAGCGCGTGGACTGGGCCAGCTGATGTCCTGGCTCCACTCCAGCGCCTCCAAGGGACGGCCGCTAATAATCGCGTGCTGCATCTCTCTCGAAATAGCTCTCCTCATTACATAAACCTCAAAGGCCGAGGGAACGGAGAGACCGAGATGATACTCCAACTCTGGAAAGCACTTCAGGTCCTGCAGCTCCCAAAGTGCACGGCAGCGTCACGCTAGCCTTGCTTTTGTCTAGCTGCCATCTCTGTTCTGGCATAATACCACCAAACTTCATGGATGTTCTTTGTGTAATTAAAGAATTATCGGTCGCTACTTCTGATTAAGCAATCTTGTGCAGGCGGGATTCCAGTCTGCTGTTCAGAGCCAGAAAATCATCTGGTGGTTGTTCCATAATAAATATGTAAACTTTCCTGGGAGACCAAATCCACCCTCAGAAATCTGAGAGTATCAGTAATCTTGCAGACACCCTGTGCCAAAAAATCAATGCATTTTTCAGAGTCTCTCTATCAGAGATTGAGTGTCCAGAGTCTAGAGTAGCATCACTCTATCCAAGTGACACTGAACAGTAGCCCTGTTCCAGATGCGTTCTGAGCTTGTTGAATAAGATCTAGATGAAAGTGTAGGTCATTAGCATTTCTGTGCCCTGACTTCCTGGGCCTAGCCTATGCCGTGAGGTGTAATTTAAATGCCAGATGTAAGATGACAGAAACATCTGTTAGTTCAGGTCTGGGCAGTTTGGCTCCTTTATTTTCACTTGGAACTCATTATTTTTTGCCATGTTATCATTCCTGCCTTGGAAAAAAATGCAGCTAGGTGAGTGCCACCCTGATGGACGGGAATGTTATGTTCACTTAGGAAAACATCAGATGGTTTCTTTGCAAATAGCCCACAATGGTATGTCCCAGAGTCAACAGGTGAACCCCTCCCCCCCCACCTGACACACACAGACAGACGTCATCTCTTTCCTTGCTTCATCTCACTACCAAAGAAGAAGAAATAAATCATTAGGCTCACACTGTGTTTTGTAGTACTCAGAAATGTTGTGATTTTGTACATTTGTGTTAATTTCCTTTCGCTCTTGAGCTGTTACTTGCTAAATATTTTTCCCCTTGCCCTTCATTGTCTCTTTCTTTTTAGTGAAAACAGCTTTACCTTTAACCCAGTTCACCATGAGCCCAAACTGCACAAAGCCTCAAATGTGAGAGGAAGAGAGGAGTGGCCCAAAAACCAGTTGAAGCGCTGTGTTTTTATTTAATATCTCCCTTTTTAGCCGTCCGCATGGTGACGACAGCTGTCCACCTCCTCCTCCCTCTTTGTTGACAGGAGTTTCTCCACATGCTCAGGTCACATGGGAGAAGTTCCCTAGTACTGCAGGCGTAACTGCCCGAGACCCGGCGTCACCACTTCCCCCTCACGAGAGACCAGACACATGGAGCTGTCCTCTCTAACCAGTACCAGCTGTTTGAGGCTTTTGGTTACATGGGCTTGCATCAGATGGCACCAGTTCTGTGCAGCTTATCCTGGAAGAGCAGCAACTGACAGCGCAGCTTGTGGAAAATTTAGCATTTCGCAGATGTATATCAATTTCCTCTGTCAATGCAGAGGCAGAACCTACACACTGCCTTATGATTTTTTTGTACAGTCTGCTGTATCTTGTATTCCACCAGCAGAGAGTGAGAATAGGAACAAGGCTGCTTTATCCCTGAGAGCTCAACAGCTGCTGGGTTTGGTGCAGAGTTGGTCAGAACTTTTGGCCTCACACAGATCTGCCTGTGTAGAGATTGGGAACACACTGGAGCTTATGCACAAGCCAAGGGAACACTGGAGGCTGCAATTGGGGTTGGTGTATAAACAGCAGCCAGAGGTTAATGCAGTCACACAAAGCCTGTATTATCAGTTTGTAGGAGAGATAAAGAGGGCAGGTTGGTCTGCCTCTTTTTAGATTGCTTCATTTTTGCCTTTCTAGCCCATATGGAGTGGTTAACTCTGGCTTGTGAGCTGCATTTAGCTGAATCATGTGTTTTAGTGGAACACAGTGAGTCCTTGAATGTTCTCTCTCCTGATTTGTGTCATCACTGTGTAGATTGCAGACTTAATGAATGGTCCCCAGAGTATAACTTTCTCCATTTGTGTCCACTCTCAGGCCCCAGATCAGGCACCTTTAGCCATATGTACACCAACTCTGCCAATCAGATGTGCTTTCTGTTTGTCTGGTTATGCTGAAAAGAAGGTCCCTGTGTCAATAATCTTGATGTTTCTATAGGTGACTGTGCTGTAGGAGCAGATGAGTGATTTACCATTTTCCACTAGAGCATAAATGACTACTTTGTGCCAGATGCTGAATAGTATGCAAGTCTTACATCTTAAGCTTTGCCATACCATACAGAGGTATAGTATAGTAGATACAGTGTTAGCCAGGATGAATTTATTCCATGACGGATTGAAGAGGTCTTCATATTTGACTACAGAATTGTTTAATTAAAAAAGTCATCATCTTAGTTTATTTGTAAGATGTAAAATAAGTTTGTTTTAATTTCCAGATTGAAAATCTCCCCCAATGACTACTTACTCCTTCTGATCTTGAGCTTAAAATGAAGTACTTGGCAGGGCCTCCCTTAGGAGAAAATTAATTATAAACTGAGATTGTGTCCTTTTTTAACCTAGTTTGTCCTTTTTTAACCTACATATGGTAATATATTTCAGTTACCACACCCAAAGTCAACTCACTCTGGAAACATGACAAGCTTCCAGTTGGAGTGCTACCAAAATAACAAGCATCCTATATGAATGGTTAGTCATTTAAACCATGCAATTAGCACAGCCAATGTTTAAAAGCTAAAGTTATCACCCTAACTGGGATGGAAGGATGATAAAATATAGTCATTCTTATTGTGTTTGTCTAACCAGTATAGAGTAGTGTTGTTGTCTTGTGGTTTTGCTGAGAATTTGTGGGTGTAACTGCTCAACTTATGCTGAAAATAGACGCCTTCCTGTCTATGATGTCTGGTGTTTAGGTTTTGCATTTTTTTTTTTAAACCACATTTAGGTGTACTATAAAACAATCCCTTTTATCCATCTGTACAGATGGCTGTTATGATTTTCTTATGACTTACCTCTGTCCTGATATTGAAATTTTAGCTTCCTTATTATTTTGTTGTGTTACAGTTAATAGCACATTAATGAAGACACATAAAACCTTTTTTGAACCACATACAGCATTAATGACTTTGACTCTTAAAACAGTTTTTGAAAATGCTGGCATTCAGATATAATCTAAAAACGTCAATAATGATGACCACACAGAAAATTCACCTTTGTTGAAGGCATAACGAATGGCTACATTTGCTGTATAATCTGAGCTGTGCTGAATTTTAATTCAGTATACTGGGTTTGATTGAACTGTGCTGTATTCAACAAAGCGTCCACTGTAAGTCCTCGTCTTTTCAAAAAGGGCACACTTGCATATGCTAACATGGATAATGGAGAACATCAAACAGTGTACAGTCTCTTTCAATGATGGCCCAGCAGGAAGATAATGCATCATAGAAGCGTTGAGAAATTAGTGGAGAACATCCTGGGCCCATATTTATAAAGCATCTCCAAATGGGGCTACTGTTCTAGGATCAGCCTTACCTTTTAGCTCATTATTGATAAGGATAGGATATGGACAAGGGGAACATAATCCTAGATCAGTGCTCTTACACTGTGACTCTTAATAAATGTGGGCCCTGTTTTTCAAAGGCCATTTAAATACCAGCCTTCTATATCTATTGAGCAGAAGGTGAACCTTAAATGCTAAAGCGAGGCTATTTTGACTGGCCTCAGTAAATTAAGACCATGGACAGTTGTCCAGTTTTACAACACATGTTGTAATGACCAATTACTACAAGCAGACATTTTACTGTGTTAATAAGCTGTGAGAGCGCAGCTGAGGTGGCTGATGAGAGGACTAAAACTTTAAGATGAATACCTCATACTATAATCAGCCCAAGTGTTATCTTCCCTAGGAATAACCACCCCTGTGTCATGCTCTGTTTTCCCACTGGTAGCTTTGCCAGATTTGTGCACTTAGAGAACTCTGATCTCTCTCAAGTCAGCACTGACTGATAGAATGTGCTTGCATCACCTACAGCAACCACAGAACAGACAGATCCAGCAAAGGATGTTAGCCACAACTTGGCAGTATCTACAAGTCATACTTGATAGCACTTTCTTTCAAGGTGAAAGCAATGAAATGACTGTAAATTTGTAGATTATGCATTTATTCCTAAGGGCTTTTCCCTGCCTTGCTGTCACAGTGCTATGTGCAAACACTAAAGATGGTAATTGGTAATTATATGAAGTTTGATTATAAAGAAGAATATCATAGAATACATGTAATTATAGTTTTTTTTGTTGTGTAGTCATAATTAAGTCACCATAGGTTGTTTTTGCTTGGTTTTGCCTGTGTTGCTGTTACATTGATGTTTCACCAGCTGTGACTTGTACAGCTGCTGTCTCTATGCTGTTGTGAAAGCACTAGACAGACCTGTCTGCCAGGGAACAATGAGGTAATTATGGATCAGGGGTTCAGCAATATCTGCAAACAGTGAGTATGGATTTCCTGAAACGTGCCAGGATAAGATTTCACTTACACGCAGCGTGAGTGTAGGGAGAAGGGATCCTGCATCTAGCTGAAAAGTTGCCCAGGAAAGGCCTTCAAACCTTACCAAAAATGATATTTTTAAATGAAAAACAAGAGCATGAAACACAGTGGAATTACATCCTCGGGCCGTGGCCTGTTGCATGCTGGAGAAGTGGGGGGAAATGAGAGTGAAGTGCACGTGCTGGATTGGGTGTTTCCATTATGTCAGCCGAGCAGCCAGCAGCACGTTTTTCGCCCCAGAGGAGCAGGCAGGCAGATGACTGAGGCGTGTTGTTGCATAACCTGGTGGAATGTCAGCTGTAGTGTCCTCGACCCAACCACCCGCCCCTTCCATTCCCTCTCACTCTGCAGTGTCCCTCTGCTCTGTTCCACAGATGTCGCGGAGGAGTTCTTTGAGTATGATGCGGAGGAGTTCCTGGTGCTTTTGTCCCTGCTGGTCACTGAGGGCCGCACTCCGGAATGTTCCGTGAAAGGACGCACGGAGGGGCTTCACTGCCCCCCAGCGCAGTCTGCCCTGCCAGTCCACTCCAAACACGAGTGCAGCGACAAACTGCCGCAGGTATGGGCCCCTGAAAGGGAAAGGGTGGGACGTGCCATCTGTCATCACTGTGTAAGAAGACATTAATGTAGCTGTATGACACTAATATGTTTAGAATATATGTCAATTTTCAATAGAATATAAAATTCAATAGAATTTCGCCATACACGAAATACGAATTTCGTGAAACACATGATTTCCTGTGGGAATTTGACTGAAGAAAACAGAATTTAAAATTCTATCTCATACGAGTATTTAGACTTTAGAGTTTAATTCAGTCAGCGGTCTTGGCTCTTAAGTCATTGCATGTTAGCATAAGCAGGCTTAATGTGTGAGGTGTGCTGTGCTTTCAGTGCCGGCAGGCAAGGAGGACACGCTCCGAGGTCATGCTCCTCTGGAGGAACAACATCCCCATCATGATCGAGGTGATGCTGCTCCCTGACTGTTGCTATAGTGACGAGGGTCCCTCCACAGAAGGGAATGACATCAACGACCCCGCCATCAAGCAGGACGCTCTGCTGCTGGAGAGGTGGACCCTGCAGCCTGTTCCACGCCAGTATGTATCGCTGGGCCTTTTATGGAATACACAGCGCTTTCAAAATCTGCCAGCTGCTGTTATACCAACCGTTCATCCTCTGTAACCAGTTAAGGCTCACAGACGGTCTCTCAGACCTGGGCCCTATCAAGCAGGACAGGGATGGAGCCTGATCAACACCAAGGATGGAAACATAGGGCACACATCCACTTACTCAACATACACGTCCACCCACACACATATATAGTGATTAATGTAGAAATGAAAACTAGACTGCATTTGTTGAGACTGTGGGAGAGACTCCAACAAAACAGTTGTGATTGTATTATGATTAAATTGCGACTTGTTTTACATATGTCTGGACAACCACTTTCATTTTGCTTGCTCAATATATTTATTTTTGAAAAAATTAGGTTTGATACTTTGCATCATTTTAATGTTAAAGGTTTTTTTTTCATGTGACTGGTTCAACAAGAGAGCGTAGGCTAACAAGTTCCCCTTTTTGTGCCTGTGATCAGAAGTGGAGATCGTTTCATTGAGGAGAAGACCTTGCTGTTAGCGGTGCGGTCCTATGTGTTTTTCTCCCAGCTCAGCGCCTGGCTGAGTGCTTCACATGGCATCGTTCCCAGGAACATATTGTACAGGTGAGCCTCTATGCAAACACGTCTCAGTGCAGAAAATTGAGCAAGTACAAACACCCATGTTAAACTTCAAAAAATGGTCATGCACAAAGGGTTTCAACTGAATAAAATCCAGTGGCAAATGCACAAAGAATGCTGGAATTGGCCCAGTGTGTTGTCTTTTTAAATGTGCTAACTGATTGTTCTGCTCTTCACTGTGTCTCGTAGGATCAGCGCGGCTGACGAGGAGCTGCTGTGGAACTTTTCCCAGCCCCCGGCGGAGCACGCCTTCCCTGTCCCCAATGTGTCCCACAGTGTGGCTTTGAAAGTGCGTGTCCAGTCCCTCCCCAGGCAGCCCAACTACCCCGTCCTGAAATGTAGCATTCACACCAGCCTGACCTTCTATGGAAAGCAGAGCCTCGATCAGGAAAAACCCAGGCAGCACCGTGACCTGGCGGGCACAGACCAGCGTGGCCTGCGGGGGTCCCCACCACTGTCCCGCCTGGCCCGCTCCCCTGTCCTGCATGGCATGGCCAGCTCAAGGCAGTACCAGCACCCACAAGACCTGCCGTCTGGCAAAGCTGTCAAATGGCTGTACTCCAGACTCCACAGTTCCCCTGACGTGAGACCCGTGGAGAGTTATGGGACGTCAGTTAACGGAGCAGAAGGCTACAAGATGCCCAGTCCGGAGACATCTGTCAGAGCCTCCAAGAGTCCCTCTCTGCTAGATCCACTGGTGCCCCCCAGGCCTGGCAACAGGGCGCCTTTGGGGGAGACCAACCCCCTGATTGGCTCCCTGCTCCAGGAGAGGCAGGATGTCATTGCCCGCATTGCCCAGCATTTAAATTACTGTGACCCCACCGCCCCCCACATCCCCGACAGCCTTTTTGGCAGTCCTGAGGTGCAGGACCCCAAGTCATTCTGGGGACCTCGCGAAAACCACGGCCTGTTCAGGAAAAACAAAGAGCCCTGCGGCTCGGACCAGGGCTGCGCCACCCGCCAGGATGACGACCCCTCGGAGAACGCGCATGAAAGGAGGAGCTGGTCTTCTCCCTCAGACACACCCATGGGTTTTCCCGGCAAAGCCAGGACCGACAGTGACCTGAGATCTTCCCCTAAACCAGCTGCCTGCAGGAAGTTGCTGCTCCTAGATCCAGCTGAGGCTTCTAGAATATCTGAGGCCATGCAGGACATTTCCAGACTGATCCAGGACACATTTCAGCAGTCCCAGAGCAGGTGCAGCAGCCTACTGCACAATGCCTACAAGAGCCGCAAAGACGGCATGTCAAACACACCAAATAAATCCGAGAGTGGGCAGAGCAAACGCCAGGCGCAGCTTCAGGGCACATCCCCGGACACCCCTATAGCAAACGGCACTGATTCACACATTTGCACAGACTCCAGAAGTTTCCGAATAAACGGCGCTGACAGCATCCGACAAGACTGTCCCCACCGACCTCAGGACCCGGCCTGTATAAAACTTGAAGACCCGGCACAGAAGCCGGAACAGAAAACGTTGCATGGTTTACAAAATGCCAAAAAGGACCCAGGGAACTCAGCGAGCATCAGACGGAATGTCCAGAAACAATTGCCTGAAGACTTTCAAGGACACCACCACCTGAATACCCAGGACATTTCCTCTCTGAAGGACATTGTTGTTACCCAAGGCCACGACAAGCCTGGCTCACAGAACGGCCACTGGCAGGATGAGAACCAGGATCCCTCCACACGCAGAACCTTCGCCAGCCTTACTCAGAGAGCCAGCAGCCGGGAGCGGGCGACCCGCACAGAAGGAGTGCAGAATGGGGACGTCTTGGTGAGTCATCTCATTGGTCAGAGAACCCACCAGCCGAGCACAAAACATGCATCTTTTCTCCTTGTGCAGGTGAACAGTAAGAGGCTTGGGATGAGTCATTTTGCAGTATTACACATCAATTACATAAAGCCTCTCTCCACCGGTTTCTGAAAATAAATCCTGTTTCAAACACTTTTTCCATTTTGTAAAAATGTATTTATACATATATATAATTTAATATTCTTGTTAATGAGTTGTGTAGATATCTGTCTTGGTTCTGTCAAAACGATTTTTGGATTATAGATCAAACAAGATTTTTTTTTTCTCTCTGACTTGAATCCTTTCGCTACGTTGTGAGCAGAGACCAAACATCCAGTCTCCTTTGAAGCCTTGCAATATTTGGAAAAAGCAGAATCGTCACTCTCTAGATGGGACTGCCACAAAGGCTTTCCACCCCTGCACTGGTCTACCTCTGCTTTCAAGCCCTGTGAGTGTCACATTTTACTTGCAAACTATATTGAAATTTAGGCTCAATTTATGCAGTGTCTAACCATCAATGCCTCCTCATATTTGTGTCACTATTTTTGTATGTAATCTTGTAAACACAAGACTATTTATGTCAAGTGCTTGTCTCTCTTTACTTTACTTATATTACTATATAGATAAATATATTAGATGAACTTACACATACTGTGCCCCTGTGTTTCTCGCCAGTATACTGACTGATTGTTGTGAAAACAGTGTGCTCCTGTGACTCCGTAACAAGAGCTTCTCTCATTGCATGGCTAGTGTGGCCTCTGTACCTTCCAATATCAGGCCTCCGGTTTCACGTGAGAGACTCTGCTCTTAGCTTATCTGCGCTGGCGATCGCTCAGAAGGTAGCGACTCATTTCCAGCGGTTTTGGCTGGGAGCCTTCCTGTTTCAGGTGCAGCCGCAGCCCAGGCACGTGACTCATATTTTTCAGCTCAATCAAGAAGCACTCACTTTCTGGAGAAACTGATGCTGCCCAGAGACCCAGACTCCATTTCCTTCCTTTTGTTTAATGTGCAAACTGAAGGGAGGGCCAAGGCATCTGGGATCAAATGTGTCTTTTTATAGAAGCCCCCTCATCTCACAGTGATCTAACATACAACAGGCCTTCTATGCTTTTAAAAGAACTCCCAATGTAGGCACATCCACCTAATATTAAAAAATAATGTGCTTTGGTCCACAAGAGATAGTCAAATGGGTAGAGAATTTCTGTTTATTGTTTATTCTTGAAATTGATGTCAATATCAAGTGTTGTTTTGTAAGCCTTACATTTATGTAGCTTATTTCAGAATTGGATGGAATTATAGCTGCTTCCCACGTATCTGTCGCATTGGAACACTTGTGCTGTAAATTGCCTGAGGTTTTTTATGGGCATTCCCAAATGGAGATAATTTATGAGAGAAGGAAACTTATTCTTAGCATCTGTCCTATAGATTATCTTAATGCCCACATACTGTCATATAAAAAATCAGCTACCCACATTGATAAAAAGGCATCTTACATAATGCCTTTTAGTAAAAGTATTTAACTTAATATTTGAAATACAGTGATTTTTGCAATGTTCTAAATGGTTCTACATGGAATTTGGTCAGCTCTCTAATCTGCAGAATGTTTTCTAAAATGCAACCATGTTTCTACAAACCATGTTGAATACAATTCTGTTAAGTTTAATTTATATTTGACTGACAGATTATAAATGTTCTTTCTTAGGTTCCTCAACGGAAAACGCAGACTGGATACTTTGATTTAGACACATCTCTAATTCGCTGCAATGGCCTGCCATGGTCCTCCAGCAGAAGGTACAGAATTATCATCTGCATTTTGTCTGCTAACAGCTTTACAGAGTATATCAGGGTGCATATGGTCTTTAATTGTTTGAAAATACATTCATTCTGATTTGTATCAGAAGTGTTCATCTTTTTTCATTAGCTCTTGTAATTGTTCTGAAATGGCCTGTAATGGACATTTCTAAGCCTGTGATATTTTTGTGTTGCATCAATCTACATATTCCTATAAAGAGATAATCTGTTGAAAGCAGGGCTTTTGTGTCTGTGCAATCTAATCACTGTACACTGTAATGAAATACTGCCATGGCTGTGGGAATATTTATTTAATATATATTTGTTTTGAATGGGATGTAGTTCAACATAGTCAGTCCATGAATGCAGATAACTTTGTTGAGATTTCTTAGATTATTTCTTTGCCAGAACCATGTGTGCCATCTCTGAAGGTCTGGTGTTCCCATTAAATCCCCCTTTCAGAGCATACTTGAAAAGAGAGGGTGACACGGATGAGCCAAACCAGCAGCTGTTCAGCACAAGTGCTCCCCCTGGAAGCCTCAGTCTTCTGGGGAACTTTGAGGTACAATACTCTTCAGGGGGGAGAATGTCATTCTCACACAGCTACAAAATGTCTCCTCAGCTATGCTCTTACAAGCTCTGATTTAAAAAAAGTAATTGTTGCAAAACCTGTTAAAATGTCAAAGCTTTTTTAATAAGGTTTAAAATTAGAAGTGCTACTTCCAAAACAAAGATAGCAAAATCACTTCAGCACAGCACTTTCGAGTTGAATGGTGCTTCATTATTTAGAATTATCCTGTCATTCTTTCGTTGTGGCATTCTTTCCTTCCCTTTCATTAATGGGTTCTAGCACCAAACAGACTTGCCACTTCGGCAAAAGCCTTTGTGGAGGAGTAACAAAATGTGACACTTGCATTTAATAAGTGATAACACTCACATATACTTGTGGAATTCAGGACACCCATAAGATTCTAAACTCAATGTATTGTTTTCACATTGGAAATACTGATGCATTTAAGAAAAGTATTAAGGGACCAAGAACATGCTAAACTGACAGGCCTCATGTCTGATATGTGGCTGGAATCAAATGCGGTAACTTGTCAATTTAGTCGTTTTCAATACTACATAACTATGCAGGAGTGAGACTAGGAACTTTCATATCTTCTTGTCTTGTTACATATTACTGTCCACAGTCTGACAGTCCCTGAATCCTCTTCTCAAGCAAAGATTGACTAATTGCCATTGATGATGATGGCAACAACATCTTTGGTGATAATCACTGGAAGAACAATATCTGTTATATATTTGATTCAGAATTACATTGTTTTGACACATTGATTTTGGACAAACTATACAACCAGTGATAGTTTTATGCATGTACATTCCGTGTCTGCAGGAGTGTGTGCTCAACTATCGTCTGGAGCCGTTAGGAACGGTCGAGGGCTTCACAGCAGAGGTGGGAGCCAGCGGGACGTTTTGCCCCAGTCACATGACATTACCAGTGGACGTGTCGTTCTACAGTGTCTCTGATGACAATGCACCTTCCCCATATATGGTGAGACATCCTTTGATGGTCTGGCTAATTAGTGATTAGCCTTAATTAGATTATGCTGTCAGCTCTGAATATTTAAAATGAAACAGCTCCTCATGAATGGTGGAATTAATATACCACCCTAACAGTGTGTATGTCTATTACCTGTTTTATGTTTTGTTCTTTTCACTTGTTTAGGGCGTAATAAACTTGGAGTCCCTTGGTAAAAGGGGTTATCGAGTCCCTTCTTCAGGAACAATTCAAGTGGTAAGGTTCCCATCTGAACGTTCACTCTGCAGCTACCTTAGAGTTCTTTTTTATGCTCAACCAGAAATATAATTTAAAGCACTTTTCAGTTCTTTAAAGGCAAAAAACAGGAAATGGCAGAAGGCAGTGTGTGTAAACAGATTATATAACCAATTTTCAAATAGGAGAGACCTCAGCTAGAAGCTGATCAGTTTCTCTCTGTTAGGGTGTGATTGGGTGTGTAATTATGTTTTTTTTTTTTACTACTGAATAATTTAACCTAAAAGTTGGAAATGATATCCTCGTGCTTGTACATGATTCATTAAGTTTTCTTCATGAAAATCTTGACATTTAAATGCTAGTCATAACAAAACTCTCCATGAAAATAAATTAAGACTCTTTAATTGTCACATTGTCTTGTATGTTCACTCTCACTGTATGTACAGAATTTGAAAGTAATCCTAGTTACGTTGAATTAGGACGAGTTTTGCTTTTTAGACATTCATTAGTAAGGTTGATATGAACTTGGGAGATATGATCTTAGATCTGTACTCAGAGACAAAACTTTCAACTTAAATCCAACCAATGACATAACATGTATGCAGGCAGCTCAGGAAATCATCTGGTAGTCTCTTTTCTTTAAAATGCTTCAGAGGAGGAGGAAGCAGACAAGTATTTTTTTGCTATTTTCTTTTTTAAATGGATTAGCCCACTGCAACTCTCTTAGGACTGTTAGGAGTGTTATTCTATAACTGAAACCCTTGTTCAGTGGTTATAGGTTATAAGGCTGTTGTCTTGCTTTCAGGTTTAATCACTGCTTAAATATTTTTAAAAATATTGGCTCAAAATTTGTAATGTTCTTTCTGGAGTATTACATAAATATGTTATGCATTTTCACTGAAATGCTCAGTTCAGCTGCCAAGTTAAACATTTGTGACATATTGGAAGCTTTCCACATTTATCCGCTGTTAATTTATTTTGCACGTTAACCAATGTAGTCAAACCTGCTTGTGTAAACTGCAAACATTTGCTCAGTTACACAATCATCTATTTTGACACTTTTTCATATCCCTAGTTTAGAGTTTTACAGTGAAGTCTTTACTATCACATAAATATTCACACGACTCCTAGAACAAAGAAAAAAAGAACAAAGCACATTTCAGACGTAATTTTCAGGGGGAAGTGACTTGTAGACAAAGTAGAGGAAAAGATGCCCTCTAGTGTTGCCAGGAAAAATAATGAATGATGACGACAACATGGGATGTCTATAGACTGAACACAGGAAGTGGGTAGGCCCCTGCAGCTCTCAGTGAACAAACAGACACACAACACAGTATATCCTCAAGAGTACATGGAGCTCAGAGATACTCTGAAATATATATGCATGTGTATATACATAATATAGCATTATGTGCATAGAACCACAATGTAGTACTAATAAGGAAAGGTTGTTTAAAAATTCAAGAAAGAAAATTGGGTATTATGGAACAGAATTTTGCAGAAATTTTAGTAATGAATGGTTTGTAATATTTGATTGTATTAACACATTTTCCCCATTTGTTCTTAGACCTTATTCAATCCCAACAAGACGGTGGTGAAGATGTTTGTGGTTGTCTATGATCTGAGAGAGATGCCCGCCAGTCACCAGACATTCCTCAGGCAGAGGACCTTCTCTGTTCCCGTCAAACGGGAAACCAACGGATACGTCAGCAAGAAGCCCCTCCCCCTGAGACAGGAGCGGACCTTGCGCTACCTCATTCACCTGAGGTGAGGACGTAAGCCTGAAGGCCCACCCATAAACAGCAAACCTTAAAACCTCATCAGGTCATCACATATTCAGCAACCTCTGGCCCGAAGTCTTTCCATTGTTATGAATGTATTGTGTTACGGTATTATGATATCTTAAAGATAAACTCTAAAAGGGATGGTACAGGAGGTGTTTAAAGCACTTTTCAGGGTGGCATCTGTGGGCAGCCACACTCATCCCTTTAAAGTTGAAATGTAAGCTGACACTTCCCTACAGTGCATTAATCTGTAACCTTGATTTTTAAATGTGATAAAGTAAAGGGCATTTCATGTTTCCTGTTATTATTCCCTTGGTGATAAATTATAGTGTAAAATTAATTTTGAAAAATGTAGGTAATACAAATGGATTTACGATTTATCTTCAGGTTCTTGGCTGGCAGTCATCTGTGGCTTATGAGATATATTTTTCATATCTCTTGTAGGTTCCAGAGCTCAAAGTCTGGAAAGATCTACCTCCACAGAGACATCCGACTCTTGTTTTCACGCAAATCAATGGAAGTGGACAGTGGTGCTGCCTACGAGCTCAAGTCATTTACAGAGTCCCCCGCAGATCCTCAGTTCTCCCCCAGATGTTAACTGTGCAGTACGGTCTATGGACCTCACATCCTGAATGAAGTACCTTAAAAAGGCTTGACCTCATATATAATAAAACAATTTTCCAGGAACATATGCATATGCATATGTATATACTATACTGGAAGTAGCCTTTTAATCTGGTCAGGCTGGGTTTTGAATTTTGACAGAGTTTTGATTTAAATCCCAAACAAATCTCTTTAAAGACAGTAATATTTTTTCAGAGGAACCGAAGAAAAATGCAATCGACCACGAGCCACTTTGATAAAGAAAAACAATCAAGTGAGAGAAAGACAAGATGACATCAAAAGAGCACTGTGCATTTCCGCAATAACAGGAAATGAAATTAGTTGTGTTTGAATCTTTCTCCATATTTTTTGTACTGTTACAGAACCACTTTACTGGAAGCGTTGCAATAGAAAGAAAAATACCTTAGTAGCTTAGTGTTTACATGTTTAATTTGTCAGTTATTTAATATTTAAAATATTTCATTTACTGCACATGTGATGTCTGTTATGCTAAGCATTATGATGTAGTGGAAAACTGCGTAAATCATACCATGTATTTTTGACATTAATATGATCTGAAATCTATATATATATATAAATATATAAAACAATGTTCAAACATGTAACTCTCTGTTTATTTCTTCACCATGAACTGAACTTGGAATAAATAAGCAGTGTTTAGCAACTTTGATACTGATGCTCTGACCTGACACCATCCACTGATACCATTTATTATTAACCATTAATGTGCCACTACACATCCTTATTATTCTGGAGTTCCCTTAAACTTCAGAGTGGACTGTGGGTGGGTTGGGAAATCCCATACCATAGGTACACCCATTTCGTTTTTGTGAGCTATGAAAAGAGGTGAAGTCCACCAGTCAGCCTCTTTTCTATGTCTGTGTGACTGTAAACTGCTGCATTGTCCTCTGTTCATGAGCTTCACGAATGCTACTCACAGCTTCCACCACAATTTCATACTCCAAATAGTGCACCTGTCTGCTTTCTGGACTGTGCTGTTTGAAGGGCTTTGAGTTACTCAGCTCTATATTTAGCTAGTCTGCCTGTTTTCTGCTCAATTTGTACTGACTTAAAAGATTGGACTCCCCCTCCCTTGCTTGCTTTGTATACCTGCAGTGTCTGTGCGGGATTTCGTGTGGTAAGTCTCCCCCTACTGACGCTGTTCAGTGCATGTGTTGAACTGGGAGAAGGATTCTCTCCTGTTCATGCCATTCATACAGTCCTATATGACAACCTTGCCCCTTGCCTCTATGTTGAGTCACCAAGCTGAATCCTCTCTTATGCTTTCATTGTGGATATGGTTCGTTGAACACGTGCTTGCATTGACAATATCAATAATGCACCTCTCCTATTAGTGCATGTGTTGATGGAAGGGGAGCCTCTCTTCATGTTTATATGAACTTCCAGCAACACTTGGACTAGTATTCAGCTTTGGCACCAGACCTCGCCATGACACTTAGTCCCTACCTTCAGAGATGTTGAGGATGCCATACCCATGACTATGGCAAATGGATGTATGTCTTGCCCTCATGGTGCCATTACAGAGCTGTATATAACTTCCTCGCTAACTCCATCCCCCCATTCTAAATCCAGGAGTCCACCATTTATCCCTGGGATAATCCCAGCACCGAGTCTGTATCTCATTTGCCTCAACTCAGCAGGCAACATCCCTTATTGTCCTCAACAGCTGCAAGTATTGTTACCACATCTCTATAATGGTTACATCAATACACTATAATTTGTCAGTGTAAAGGAACATATTGTTGTAGTTTTGTTTTTAGTGGGCCTCACAGGCTGCATGAGTTCTATTCCACCCTATATGTTACCACTCACAGCAATGGTATCGTGCTAGAGCTGTGTCCCATTGGAGCTCCTATCAGACCACTTGGATATTCTGCTCCCAACCCCTCTGAACATCTGTTCCAAAGTGAAAGGGAACAATAGGTATACAATATAAACAAAGTTCCCCAAAGGAGCAATGCACTGCTGGCAGGCTGGTCGCACAGTTCTCCTGAAGTCCCAACATAGAAAAGAGGCTGAATTGCATGGTCCCCTTACATAGGTATTATGATCAACATGTGTACTATTATGTGTATTTTACAAATACAAATGTGCATTTTAATACATTTTAAAATGCATTTATACCATAAAGATTAAAATCCTGAATTTTATTGAATAGTAAATGTAATTGTAACATACATACGAAAAGAACGAATAACAGTTACAAAATCAGTCACTGGGGATGACAGAGGTCTGCATCATAAAATTATGTGCAGACTGAAAAATACTTATGTTCCCTCATACGATGAGCCTGGTGAATGGAATGAGGAATTCACATTACTTCAGAATAGTTTCGCCAGAATTTTGCGCAGTGACGTAACTGTGTTGTCACAATTGTGCCTGTTTTTCAATTCCCAAATAAATTCAAAAGAAACCCTAAGAAAAACAGAACGCCATGTTTCTTTGTAATCTTTGATCCGTTTACAGAAGGTCCAGGGATTTATGTCGCTACCCGCATGATCTATCGAGTACTATGGAGAATTCGATTTGGGCACCGATGAGAGCAGTGGTCCAGTGACGTAGTTTGTTTTACCTTGACGTTTGGAAGTGCAGAATTTGATTGGTGTATTTCAAAAGGGTTAAGGTTAATTCGCAAAACGTTTATGTCGCAAAACTACAATTGGCATATTAACCTGAATATGCAACGAAAACGTTTATGAACATTACAATTTACCCATTTAGTTTAAGAACGACGGATTGCATATGTTTGACATTCAATGTAATTTCCCGTGAAATAAAAAAAAAATTGCACTGGAATATCATTGGCTGCGGGAATGACGTCTGCAATCTGGCAGCCATCTTTTTGCGGGAGGTAAAAAATAAAGCAAACGATTTGTGGAGGAAAGAGGGGGGAGCACTATATTTTGTTCAAATTAGTTTATATCACTTTATAACAATGTCGGAGCCAACAGAAGGAACAAAGACCATTGATGAAACGTCGACCGAGGAGCAACAGGTAAAATATAGCTGACCTGGCTATCTGTCTTAGTTTACCGTTATGTGTTATGACTTCCTTGCGAAAGCGGTCTGTTAATTTACCTCGCTAGCCACCTAGCTTGTAATTCAGTGTCACCATTAGCTAGATTGTTAATTTGGTTTTTACATCTCGGTGGCTGCTGGCTATCTTGCGTTTTAGGTAGGAAACGCATTAAACAGTAATGGACCTGTCCACTAGGTATGATATAGTTTGTGTGCTGGCTGACAATGTCAGTTAGCTAGACAACGTTATTGTTAGCTTGTTGGTTGCTCGTCATGACATGGCCCAAATGTGGCAGTTTAGCTAGCTAACGTGTGGATTTAACTGTAGTTGGGCTGTCGTTACAGTGGCCTAGAATCTACCCAGCTAGCTAACTTGCGTATGTTTTTAGATTATTCGGTATCTGGCTATGTATCGTCAGATATGTAGCTAGAATTAGCTCGCCAATGTCCTTGTGAGTAGGCTACTGTTATCTAAAACGGTTAGTTAACTAACTAGCTAGCTAGCTAGTTTACTGGGTGAGTGAATGCTAAAACGAACTGCATGCACAAATCCAGGGCAAGGATGACCGTGCTTCGCTAGCTAGTTGCCTGTAAGCAGCGCGATTTTAAACGCCAAGGTGGTTTGACATGAATCAAAGTAGCTAACCAATTTGTTACCTCTGAACTGCTTGAGAGTGAGATGCGATTGCCATAGGTAATTAACGATAGCTATCTTAGCTATGAGTAGATATGAGTATGGTAATGTCAGTTTGCTACACTGGTTTCTTAAACATAGTGTGGTAAATGGGATACAGCAAAGTTACAAATTATTTATGGAGAGACTTAACTTGCTGCTGTCAGGATTTGTAGTAAACAGTAAAGTTCGCACAAAAAATGTTCTTGGAAATAACCAGTGTCACCGTGGAACGCTAAAGGCTAACGTTATCTACCTAGCTTACAGCGGCACCGTTTGGAAGTCTTGTTTTATTATGCGAATTCCTGGTTCAGCACTACGGAATGACCTTTTTCAGCGATACTAGGTTGTTCCCTGAATGGGATTAAGCGCATCCTTTCCACACCTGCATCTACATTTGTACATACTCCATCATCTTATCTTCTCTTGAAAAGCTGTTATTAATAGATTGCATTTACTAGCTCTAAACCAGTATTGTTTGGGAGAGTTGTGGTAAGTGCCACACCCATTGACTCACGATAGCCCTGTGGAACTTGCCTACTGTAATGATAATTGTTCGTTGCCATGGAGTTGGTGTGAGATGTGGATTGATATGTAGTAACTATGTTTTAAATAGATTTATATTGCGTTGTGGGTGTAGGAGCATGTAGTATATTACCTGTCGTAGAGTGAAATCCTCCGATTATTACTAAATTTTCAGAGCCTTATTTTATGTTACTACTTCCACCTCCTGTGAGTGGTGCACAAATGTTGATCCTGAATTATTACTGTATTTATTATCAACATTGTTATCCAGCAATGTTGTTGAACTTTTGCAAGTGGTTTGTCTTCAATGTTTTGATCAGCTAGCTTTAAATAGTTGATTCAGTAGTGTAGAGGTCTCCATCAATATTAAATGATACATTACTTTATGGGTAGTGGCCTTGCATAAACATGCTGTAGGTTATAGAAGTTTTGGTGGTTAGGTTTATATTTCTTTGGACTATTATCCGTACAAGATGACTGTGGGTACAGATTTGTTAGACAGCTGATTCTGATAAGGCCTTTTGCATTGACTGATTCCTCCTCTCCATCCTGTCTCTGCCAGGAAATGGAGGATAAGGTGATCAGTCCAGAGAAGATGGAGGAGGCTAAGTTGAAGGCCCGGTACCCAAACCTTGGAGCCAAACCAGGGGGTTCCGACCTCCTGAGGAAAAGACTTCAGAAAGGAGTACGTTTTGGCCCCAATCTTTGTGTACAATAAATCCAGTGGTTCCCATACATGGTTGTGTTAAGAACTGAGCATCACAACATATAAAAAAAATATTAGCTATTTGATTTTATGTACATGGTCCAGTTATATGCACACCAGAGAAAACACTGAACTAGTTATGTTTATTATGCTAGTTAGAGTGTGAATGCAGATGTTGAAATTTTAAATACATTTTAATTCCATATGTGAAAATCCATTAGACTACATTCAATTAGGGGCAGGTCATAGGAAATGTAGGAGCTTATTAAATGGACTGTGTACTTGAAATGTATGGGATTACCAATTATTTTACTGTGGATGTAACTCTAGATGTACTCTTCAGTGCGTATAGGAAATGATGTGATCTGCTTTGTGAAGAGCACTGTCAGAATAATTGATTTAAGGTACGGAAATGGAACATAGGACTCTGGGTAAGAAAAAAAAATGAAAATGGGAAATATAAAATTACATGAAAGAATGCAACAGTCGTATGGTATTCATATTACTTCTTCATTTGAGGCAAAAAACATTCTGGATTTATTCATCCAATGTGTAATTTTACCCCTCATGATGGAAGTATGACTGTTGGGAACATGCTTTGTTGGATAAGCTTTGATAAGCAATAGTAATAAGTATCAGGCGGTAAATGTTTCGATCAACCTAGCATAAATATCTGACCCATTTTCTTTACAAACATACAGACACATACAGCATAAGGTCTCAGTTGTTTATGTCAAAATAAGTTGATGTAGCCAGTCACCAAGTAAATATTAGCTATGATAAATGTTTGAGCAGCCTAAATTAAGAAGTTGTTTGTCATTGTTATACAATACATACATTAAAAATCCTTGGTTTGAAATGGCTTATGTACAGCTAATACAGCTAATGCAAGCCTTAAAAACAGAGCTTTGGGAAGGTAGCTACTAAGATAGCTGTTGTTTGCAGAGATATAATGTGCATAATACAGCAACCTTTTATTGATTTTTAAGATGAAATTAATTTGTCTCTTGGCCTACTATTTAAACAAACAGGGAGAAAATATTTTCCTGCATTTTATTTCTTTTATTTCACAGATGGTCTGAATTAATATTTTTCAGCAGTTTTACTATTGTCAAGGCATTGAGTAAGCACATCTGCCAATTAACTTAGCACTCCCAAAAGGATCTGCCTGCAGGAGGGAGATCCAATTTCATAAACGTACAACCTTGTGATGTAAACAGCATGTATCTTTTGGAAAACAGAGGCCTCCAAGATCAAGAAAACAGTGACTGGAGAGCTCCCTGTGGTGAAATTTATCTTACAGTATCCTGTTCCTGAAAACTTTTAAAAACATTTTTTTTTTTTTTAAGGACTGTTCCTTTATGATGTAGCTCCCTCATTCTCAAGACAGCCCTCTGTAATTGACAGTATTTAAACTGATCAGAGTATGCTGTTAGTTATACTGTAATTGGGAGAGCCACATGATATTTGGTGGTCAGTTTTAATGTTGTCACTTATTTTATTTATGTTTTATTTCATCAAGATAAGAGTATTACAGTAAGGATCCTTTTGTATACAGCTGCCTTAAAGTGGCTGATTTTGGTCGAAATGCTAACTGTGACTGTTTTTCTCAGTATTGTGATTGCAATTATAAATGCAAAATAATGTTTACAACAGAGTATGACAAGTAAATAATGCTGATAATGGTTCCCATTTTTCACTGCAGGTTCTAGCACCTCTAAATTGATCTAGGTATCCCTCAATCTGACTCTGATCCTTTATACATTAATTTGTCACTGTGGTAGTAATGTCAAGTGAATGCTGTTGTATCACCTAGAAAATCAAGTGAATCAACTGTGCTTAATTTTACACACTGGCTGTGCTAAACAGTGGTCATATACCATCCTAATTATTAATAATAATTACAGCCTCTCAGTTAATTGCTGAAGTCATAATTGTGATCATAATTTTTGTGCATTACTAGTGGATTTTTTAAGACAATGTGTTTGGGGAGTTTTTATGTTATCTGGACAGATCAAAACCTGTAATGTGAATCTGATTCCTTTAACATGTATGTCTCCACCTCTCTCCAGCAAAAGTACTTTGACTCGGGCGACTATAACATGGCCAAGGCCAAGATGAAGAACAAACAGCTGCCTGCAGCCATGGCGGAGAAGACAGAAATCACTGGAGACCACATCCCCACCCCTAATGACTTGCCTCAGAGGAAAACTTCTCTTGTGGCCAGCAAACTGGCTGGTTGATCGCAACTTTGAATTGCACTGCTTAGTTCTCAGTTTTGTTCTTTCTCCTCCCACCTTACTTTTGTCCCTTTTCATGTTAGCTTTCATTCCTCTTGTTCTTTTCTCATTCACTTCCATTGATGAATGATTGGAAAGGAAAATTTTGAGAAGTGTGCAGAATGCAGTTTAAGTAGTGCTGCTGGAGGACTCTGTCTAGATGTGTAGTAACAGCCAGAGGCAGAGAAATGGGGAAAAAGCTATCAGTCAACTCAAGGTTAAATGTACTGTAGTAGTTTTGATTGGAAGTGTTCATAGTTCCTTTTGTGGGAGTAATGGGAGGAATCAACATTTTAGAACATTTTACATTTTACTGTACCATTCCGTATGTCCTTGTATAAATTATGAAGTAATGTGCTTGAATGATTTAATATAACCCCCAATATTATTGATGCACTCTTCCTCGTCATGGCTATATTCTTTGTTTTATATACTTTAATAGTAGGTCAAAAATAAAGAATGGACCACACAGCTATTGCTAGAGGGCCATGTTAGAAAGAGCATGTGTGACACTAGGTTCTAAAAAGGCTGCTGTTTGTTTGCCTCTAATCTTCAATTACAAAATGGCCTTAAACCCTCTGTCAGCTTTATCACCCGCAGGTTCTCTTGGGCAATATTTGCCCACCCCCTGGGAAAATCCAAGTCAACCTAGTCAGGAGTATGTGCTGAAAATGGATCTGAAACCAGTCTCCATTAGGTTTTGTGGTTGGGTAACTCACTAAATGGAATGTTTGAAGTGTGCATGTGCATTGACTGTGCAGTCACTTTTGTGCCATTTTTGTAAATAAAATAGTTTTGCACTAATGTCTCTGTCTTGTTACCTGTTTGTTACAGCCTGATCAAAATGATCTCTTTGCTTAAATGTGCTTCCTTCAATACTTTGCTGTATAGTGGATATATAGTAGACTGACTATGTAGGACTGACCTATTGATCAATCTAGAAAAATGACTGAATTTTTAAAAATATTTTGCAGCTAGAAAATAGGAGGAAGGGCAGGAGTACAGAGCAGCACATTGATCAACTTGAGAAAGTTTATGTAGGACCCCAGAAAACTCTTCAATTGGGAAAACGTGGCTGGAAGGAAAGACCGTTTTACCAACGGGTAGAGGCACTGAGACCTTACATTTAGACGCCAATTAAGTAAACGAATTGAACTGTCCTTAAAGAGTTGTTTTTTCTTCCTAAGTGTTTCAACTCAACATGTGCAGAAAATTACCGAATTTTCCTCAATTACACTAAGTATAATTCAGTCAATGGTTGTCTTATGATTACACCCCATGAAGTTCACAGAGAACTGATAAAATGATACTGTATTTACATGTCTCAGGGTTGCAGGCAGACGTCTTTTCCACAAAGTCGAGACTAACTGGTCCACCGCATGATGTGTAACTGCACGTGGGGGACGGTCAGTGTAGTGTATATGGCTGACAAAAACGGACAAACCCCACAATGACGATTGCGACATAAGTACAAAAGAAGGAATTGGGCATGTCACCGGTTCCTTGGCAAATATTATCTGCACTGTGTTCTTGCTTCGTTATACAAAGTGAACTCTTGTTTTTCAGACTTACCTAGCATAACATTATTTAAAACCTTCTTCGACCTTACCACATTTGAAACTAATTTTAAATATTGGATTTCCAGCAATTTAAGTATAAACTTAAGTAGAACGTCATTTATTTGGTCCTCTACCACCACATAAATAATCACGGAGAAGTGAACTTGAAAATGGCTAAGCTAGTGCTAGCCACACTTGCTCTTCAGAATAGCACATTCGGTGAAAATGAATCACTGCCGCTGGGAGGCAGCAAGTGCTAGTTTTATTACAAATCCATAGCAACAACGGCTGTACTGAATAATTTCATCCATCATACCCAGAATGCACAGAGACTTTAAATAGCAAGATTTTCAGCGATGATGGCGATACTTTCTTCTTGTTAAAACATCCACTATCGTTTTAAAGGATTCAATCAAAATAAAACAGAAAAAACCACATGTAAAGAGAACCGCATTTCTGATGCTGTAGCCGACTAACCAAGACTGGAGAAAGGCTGGGTCGACCGTCATGGCAGCGTCTGAACTGTACACAAAGGTAATGCTTGTAATAGCGGCGTTTTAATTCTTTCCATCATCGCTTATCCCGTTATGTCACCTTTTAAGACCGTAACCGTCAATGGTTCCGAGATTGTATGAATACAATAAGGTCTTTTTGGCAATCAGTAATAAACGTGCTGCCCACGCCGGAGGAAATTGACGGGTTTAACAATAGCTGAGAATGAATGGAGGGCATTTTTACGTTTTCTGTAAAAGAATGGCTGTCATGCTCTAACGTTTAGTATCGTATTCACTTGTAAGTAATGGGATTTATTTGGCCAACGATTCAAAGCTTTACGTAGACCAGCAAGCGAGGTTCGTTTATCTGATGTATTCAAAGCCAAGGCGAAAGCAGCACCAGAGCAAGAACTTACCGGCGCACAGAATAGACTCCTTCAGATGTGTTGACGTTAGCTGGTGATAGCGTGCATGCAATCGGGGTCGTTCGCTATAGCGAAATGCTTTACTTTCGCTTCAAGAATACACTAGCTAACATAGAATGTTTGAGCATTGCACATAATAACGTTATAAATTACACATACGTAGTCAATGTTGTTAGGATTGTGGCCAATTGGTTCTGCATTAAGAAAATCTATTTCATTGTTAGCTTGCTTGTTTTGTCCACCCGGGATGCTGTATACTTTTCATAACTGCATAAAGTAAGCGCATATGTGAAACGATAAATGCTTAAATTAATTATGTCTTCTAGGGAATCGTTTTCAGAGAACCGTCCTTTTGGTCTAGGTGTACTGTACATGTCAGACAGAGAGACAGATCGTCTCAGTTTAATGAATTTCAATGAGAGAGATATGATGCGAGCACCACTGTGAAATGCTGCTGAGCCTGGCACTGACGTCACCGTCATTGATGACGTTTGTTTTGAATTTACAATAGATGCGAGATTTGGGAACCGTACTGCAATGTGATGCAGTGTTTCTGTTATTAGACGACGTTTTCCAGCATACATGCAGTTTCCTGAATGGAATATTAATCTTTAATCGAGAGTTCTTGGAGGTGTTGTCGATGCACGTCAAAGTGACAATCATACTCAAATAGTTGCACAAACTGCCGCACCTGTCTTGGTCAAGTCGCATGATTATTTTAAATAGCTTCGTAGCAATACGTAAATGTGTACTGAAAAATGGAAAAAAACATAATAATAAGATTTTCACTAGTAATTTATCATTTATCCTCCACTATTGTCACAGTTAATTCTTAATATTACTTAGCCTACAATAATGTATCTCATATACAACCTTGTTTAACTACATACGTGCCATAATAGTCGAAGTTTCACGATTACCTTTTGGCGAATAGTGATTGCTTTTACCGCTTTGTCATGTACAAATGATCAGATTACATTAATTGAGGTCTAATTCCTAGATTGCACATATCATTGGGACCCTTGCGGTTGGTGGTTCAAGCCCCAGTCTGGCCACAGCAGAACACCACTGCTGTTGGGCCCTCGAGCAAGGCCCCTAACCCCACATTGCTCCCAGGGGGGAGTGGCCCTTGGTTAGCATAATTAATTGTAAGTCGCTTTGGATAGAAACGTCAGCTAAATGAATGTACTTGTACTGTTTTTGCAGAATATGCATATAGGTCGAGGTCTGCAACCGTTTTCTTTCCTTTTTGTTTAAATAGGGCTGTGAACTACCTGCAGCTATTCACTGAGACCTGCCTTGCTAACCACAGAGTTTTGTAGTCTTGTCAGGGTAAAGAATTTCTGACCTGGAAGCCATTTTTCCATTCCTCGGTGGAACCTTTGAGCCATTTGCAACATTAAGCATGTCCAACAGCTAAATGGATGCTGACCTAGACCTCTTCTAGGATTCTAAGCAAAAATGATGGCACACATCACCTGTGCTGTGGCCATTCTGCCAGGACAGCTCACTCTCTTCCTGTTGGGTTCACCCCACTGGGAAAGGGCTGTTTCCCATTCAAGGCTGCTGCTTCAGTCATACTACACTTGCAGGTCAGACCTGTTCCTCTAATTTGGCCCTTGCTCACTCCAGTGAGGCTGTTCATTTAATTATCAGGCTTTTAAGAGCTTTCTGCTTACCTAGTCTCATTTCTCGTTCATGCAGGGCTCTTTCTTCATTCATGTCTTTCAGTGAGGGATGCTTATCCAGTTGTGTGCATGCTCATTAAAGTCTGTATCTCTAATAAGGCTTCTCCTTCAGACAGACAGTACTGTTTCTCATGAACACTGCCACTTTTCCCACATTTGGGGCGGTGAGAACGTCAGCCTTATGCTGGGCATACTGAAAATTATGTTGACATCATTTGTGCTGCTTGCTGGATACAATGCATGTTAACTTTTTTTTTTTTTAATTGACCAGACAATGCTCAACATGAAGGTGATTACTGTGCAAGTTTATGGCTCTGTGACAGAGTGCAGGCCTGGTATCTTTATGTGCCCTCAGTACACTGAAATTTAATTAATGACAAACTGTACAAAGTTTGAGTGACTATGATTGTTGCATAACCCTTTGAATACATGGTCAATGAGGTGGTTTAATTGATTTAAAAACAGAGAATACAAATGGATAAAACTGTCAAGGTGGCCATTTAATCAAGAGAATACAATATTGCCCTTTTGGGGGAATTGGTATGTTTTTTTGCTGTCAGCTCCTGAGCAAACAGCATTGCCATTCAGGCTGTTTGCACCTAGCACTACACAGGGAAGGAATGGACCACTAATTCTTGTGTTAATGGGCAGGATGATTTGAGAGGTTATGGAATATCATGGATCGAGGCCCCTGTATCAGCTGTTGGAAATGTCTTCTCCTGTTGAACACCCTAGCAATTGCCTAGTGGAAAAGATATGGTGAAGCATGATTACATACAGCCATTTTAACAGATGTATTCCATGTATGGGTGTATATGTTTTTCAGTGCAAATTCTTTGATACTGTGCATTCTGCTATATTCTGGTATTTAGTGTTTAACTGGATTTGTGAGAGTCACTCATAGAAAATTATGATAAAAGTGTAAGTGTATTAATTTATCAAAGCAACCCATGTAGTGTAATGTCCGTTTGTTGTTCATAGACTGTAACATAAACACTGAATGGGGCAATAACTGCAATGTTTGTTCTTCACTTTGAATAACAGATTTCAGTGGATTTCAGTGTTAGCCTACTTTTTTTCCCTCTTGAATGTCTTGCACAACAGCGGTCTGGAGTCACATGAATGTGAAAACAGTCATCGTGTAAGAAAAAAAGAGTGTACTTAAATCCATTACTTAAATTCAAAACCACTGCTCTGTGATGTTAGATTGAATGCAGGCTCTTTGTGTTTAATCACCAACAACAAATATGTCATGCTCCCCCTGAATGTAGGTGAATGAATAAAAGAAGGCCTGACTTCTGAAGTGAAAGCTGAGACATGGAGGTTAATGCCATAATCTCCTGCTGGCTGCATACAGGTTTAAAAGGGCAAGGGGTTTCTCTCCTGCCCCACCTTCACACTGTCACCTTCAAACCCCCTTTGGCAGAGGCTGCTATCTCCAGAACTAGGCTGATCGAAGTCATAATCCAGACCACTTCAAATGTAGATTTCCATCTCCTTTCCCCTATTTGAGTAATGCTTTGGGCCTGAATTATTTGTGCATTCTTTCTTACTGTAAATGTAAATCAGTAGAACCAAATTCCTCACTTTGTTTACAACCCTACAATGCATTGTGTTTGTCTGCACAAATATGTCTGTCAGTTGCATTTGTTTTTCTTAACCTTTATGTTTTACTTTGTTATGTATGTCCCATCTGTAAAAGGCCACTTGGAAGCTCCATGAAGGCTAATTAATTTTAACTCAGTAATTCAGTGGGAATGGCAGGTATATGGAAGGCTGGGTAGTATGACAGTGGAACAGATGACTGGTTCACAGACCTCATATTTGGCTTGTCTGTGGAGCTGTGTCAGCTGCTTACCTTTTTCATAATTTCTCACCATTAGAGCTATACGGATTGCCATTTTTAGAAATGGCAGACAGATGTAATTGAGTTTTTAAAAAAAAAAAAAAAAAAAAATTTATGTTAGACTATAAAAATGCAAGTGTATTCTTCCTTTGGTCAATTGGCATGTATTTTGCTTTTATCAAACCAGCCTCTGCGCAGCTTTCTTGTTATCTGCTGAAAGTCCCTGTCTGGAGACATTTTTAAATGCTTTTGGGACAATTACCAGTCCATAACTGACCCTGATTTATAAATGACCGCAGCATTTAACTTATGCTGAGTGTTTATATGGAGAACTAGGCTGTTTAATTTGGTATTTTTGAGATAATGGTACAGTTCATAATGCCAGTCGTCCAGATCCTCCATAGCTTTTAAATCAATTTGTCTGGTAAATGTTAGTAATCCACAAGATATCCGTTTCCTGCTATCTACTTGTGTGACTTTTTTGATAACTTGGTTGAAATGGCAAAAATGCTTTCAGTTTATGGAAATAACTTATTATGACAACTTATTATAAGAGCTGTCTGAAACTCCTGTAGAATGACTCCTAGTAGTGGAGTACTCTTGAGGAACCTTGGTTAATGGCAAATTAATCGGGTTCTGTTGATATGATGGAGGTGACGTGTAATATAAGGTTTGCCAAGTTTGTTAAAAGGCTGTTTTCCCCTTGTTGGAGTTGTTCTCCTGTGGAGCCTGGGGTCACATGGATTTCAGCCTTGACTTCCACCCATCACTCAGCTTTCCTCACTCCATGAGGGGGCTGGCTGACCATGCAGCTGGGCGGGACTGACTGGTCACACAGCCTGCCCGCTGCTTTTGTGGCCATTTGTGTGTTTCCCTCTAATCTCTACACAGCATCAGCCCTCAGGATTTGATGCTCTTTATAAATAGACTCAAGTCTCACCGCATCTTTAACGTCTTTGTCTTCTCCCGCTACTCCTCTGCTGTACTCCATTTAACTCACTTCACTGGTGCATTAATAATGCATCTCCCGCTCGCTCTGTGTATTAACTTTAGCAGCGTACAGACAGGAGGAGAAAACATCATACCTTTTCATTCATAGATGCAGTAAACATGATATTCCTCTCCCATTGCATAAGCAATAGATTTACCTTTCTTTCAGTCATTGCCCTAATTATTCTTGGAAACTACTTTTTTTAAAATTGATGATGATAAATGAAAGAAAAGTAGAGATTGTTTTATCATTGGATGTTTAGCTTAATTTTTTTTTATTCATTAAATTTTCCGAATTATAAATGAGTCAAATATAAAGTTTACTTTTTCCTTGCATCTTTTTATCTTTCAGCGAAAAGGGCTGAAGTAGTGTATAGTGGCTTTTTGTGGATAGGATTGCACAGACTGTCAGAGTGTTTGTTATATACAGGAGCTGTTAACAGAAGTAGTTACTGATGGTGCTTTAGTTGTGATGTATGTACCTCTGTGCTGCTCTTTACTGCAGATGGCTTGCTCCCTGTTGGTGGTTGCTAGGAGCCTTAGCAAAGGTTTGGGCCTTCTGAAAGGGTTCCTCAGGTCAGAGACTGACTGGTGTCTCCCTTATCAGAAGACATTACTAAGGAGCTTACACTGCAGAATGGTGTTTCATCGAGAGTTCTGTCTTGCTGTCATGAGGTCGTGG
This sequence comes from Albula goreensis, assembly GCA_022829145.1. Lineage (NCBI taxonomy): Eukaryota > Metazoa > Chordata > Actinopteri > Albuliformes > Albulidae > Albula > Albula goreensis. Next base: position 12,830,574 of record CM040755.1, read on the forward strand.
TAGCTAGCCAATTTTTGACTGCCAACAATGCTCCTTTACTATATGGAGAGTTGGCCTTAAATAGTATTTGGTTCAAGTATTCATAAAATCATTCCATGTTTTAAAGTGAACTCCATAGCCAAGTGCAAATGACTGAGCAGTTTGTTCCAAGAGTTCCTCTCTAGAGTTGATGTCATGTTGATGTTGGTAGAGAAAAGTATGTAGGTTTTTACAGGGACTCTTCCTGACATTATCATAACTGAGATAGACAGATAGGTTCCTTGTTGTCCTTGGAGGCCAGAGCCTGGTGGTTATTTGATGAGAACTTTTAATCTGTCAAATCTGTGTGCGACTCAATACAGGCCTGGCTATGCAGCAAATGCACAATTAAAAGGATGAATGTGGCATTTAGAGCCACCTGTGAAAGTAATAATCTCAAAATGAGCTACTCCTGCTGTATGTGTGTTCTCTCCTGAAAAGACATGCATGTTGCAAAGTGCTCTCCAAGCAAGAGCATTTCATTGCTGGATTATAGCAGTGCAGGTACTGTGTTATTTATGGGTGTGATTTGTTGGAATGAACTGAACCACACTTTTTCCAATGAGCATAGCATCTGCTGCCCTAACTGTTAATTATTTTATTCATTTTTCTTTTTTGGCCAGTGTAGGCTCTGCAGCCAGTGTGTTTATAGTGTCTTTGTGCCTGCAAGTACTGTGTGTGAGAGAGGACCTGAATGCTCATGTGTTCTTGCTTACATGTGTGTAGTGGAGTGACTGACATTTCATGAATTCCAGATTTGTAATGAAAAAATCTGGAATTCATGTGAAGGAAAAAATGCCCACGCATTGAAGAACAAGAGAGAATGTATTGTTATGCTTGTGTTGTACATAGGACAAAATAATCTCTCCTTCTGAGTTAATTCTATAGTTAATAGTACCATATGTTATTGATTCGTCTATGTGGTTGTCTGTGTGGTACAACTAATTGGTGTTCCCAGGTCTGTCCAACTGTCAGATCTCATTTGATGGTCCTGTGCTGAATTATAAAGCAAAAAATATTTTTTTAATCGTATTCTTATTTTTAGAAACTTGTAGAATGTTGTAGCAAACTGCTGTGCTGATATTGCTTTGTAAGTGTAGTCATTTTCAATACACTGTTGGAATAACCTATCATGTTACGTCATTGTAAATAGCTGAATTTTTAAAAATGATTTCTGAAAGTGAAATTGAAGGAACCATTGGCTGTAGTCCCTAACCTTTAACCTTTGACCCTTGACCCGTCGTCCTGCAGTATGCCCGGGTGTGGATCCCCGACGTGGAGGAGGTGTGGAAATCGGCGGAGCTGACCAAGGACTACAAACACGGGGACAGCCTGCTACACCTGCAACTGGAGGATGGCAAGGTATCAGAACATGGTGTGGGTACTTCATGATGGGGGAAGTAGTAGTGTAGGATAGGCCCAAGGATTACGAGTGGAGTCTATGAATGTTTTATTGGGGAGTTAATCTCTTATGTGGCATTTTTGTTGCATTTCTTAAAAATAATATTTTGGTTTTTAGAGCTGCAGGTGGAACGCTGTCCTGTAAGGTTAGGTGTTTGTTAGTTTCAGTCTAGATAGTGTTGTCAAATTCAATACTACTCTCTCCCACGGCTCTCAGCTTTTGGCATGTTTCTATGAGGCTAGGGAGTTGCCAACAGATCAGAAATGAAAATATTTACTGAGGTGTTATGAACTGCTGTCCTAATAATTTCAAGCATGCCTCATCATAGAATTTTAAAATTAAATAGTGCTCTATCAATTGATTTTTTTTTTATCAAACAGTTAAAGCAAGGGCTGCAGCATCAGTACTATATCTAGGTGTGTTTTATTAAAGATCACATGACCTTTCCAATCCCCCTTAACGCTTTGACGAAAGAGAGAGAGTGTGATGCCATGCTGGTGTCTGTGTTCTGTTTTCACCCTGCACTTTCGGATAACTCAGACCACAGGGCTTCCACAATTGCGAGTTGAACCTTCCTTGTAATGTACTAGCAGGGACTTGAATGCTGAGAGCAAAGTGTGTGCAGAGAGTGTAATAATATGGCTATATCTGTGAGAGCAGGTGCAGGCCTGCTTTATCAGCAAAACACACACACACACACACACACACACTTACAAACACACTCCGAAGGACAGGGAGAAAGTGCACCATTGTAGGAGCCTGCTTTTTTTCCTGCCAGCACATTCAGTCCTAATGAAATTCCCTGCATATGGATATACTTCAAGAGAGTATGCAGTGGAGACCTAATAGGAAGATTGCTCCATGACTGCTGCTTCAGGGTAACTTTTAGTTGTTTTTTATGTAGAAATGCTCTGCAGAATCAATAGTAGCTACTTTTCCAGTCCTTTCATCACATTTTCTTCATCTGCAAAATACCATGTTCTGCTTTCACCTTACAGCTAGCCCAAATTAAAATGTCTTGTGTGATGGATTTATCCAGTTGTCAGTTTGCTCTGTCGTCTGGCACAGATGGTGAAAAATTCATATCCTGCTTTAGAAAAGTCCTGGACTGCACTCTGATAGCACAAACTGACAGGGGGCTCTCTGGGTGACAAGCTGTCAGATCAAACTGCCCTCATTGGTCAGCAGGGATGGATGCTTTTCCTCTGACACATTATAAATGGAAGGCCTCATTCATTCACTCTGCAAAAACATTCTTTATACAGAAAAATATTACATTGTTTGTTTTTATTAATGTCGTATTCTAGACTTTTGAGCACAAATTGGACCCCAAAACAAACAACCTGCCTCACCTGCGCAACCCTGACATCCTGGTGGGAGAGAATGACCTCACAGCTCTCAGCTACCTCCACGAGCCAGCTGTCCTGCACAACCTCAAAGTTCGATTCATTGACTCCAAGCTTATCTACACCTACTGCGGTAAATCAGAGTTTGCAGTGACTTATATCTTTTGTTATATTTATGCTTCTACTAGCATTTTTATGTAACATGCCAGTAAATTTGAGCTACATTATGGAATCCCACTGAGTGTAAATCTCTTATTAACTGTTTTCAGGCATTGTGTTGGTGGCTATCAATCCCTATGAGAATCTCCCAATCTATGGGACAGACATCATCAATGCCTACAGTGGACAGAACATGGGGGACATGGACCCCCATATATTTGCAGTGGCTGAGGAGGCATACAAACAAATGGCCAGGTCTGTTAAATATCTGAACCCTCTCACTAAACTGGATTTTATATTATGTCTTGTTTTTATGGTTAAAAGAGAAACTCTTGGTCTCAAGTTGACAGTTTCCCTAGTTTGTACTGCTTTTGGATTTCGAGATAAGGACTGTTGCTAACCACACTGTCTGCACACTGGCTGATCCAGAAATAGATCAGGCTGTCATTTTTTTCAAAGAGGAAACTGCAGTATCTCCTTGAGGAGTAGTAGACATTTGTGAGCTGGTTGCCAAAGCGCCAGCTCCCCTTGGTGTTGGTACTGTGCACTCTGTCTCAGCTGGGCCTTCTCACAGGGCATGTAAGGGCATGAGCTCTGCTGCAGCCGTAAGATGCACATCTTCTGTGATGACTTTATAGAACAGCATGAAGAAAACATCAACTGTGAAAAGAACATATTCAAAATACACAGGAAGCATTCTGTGTTACGGGGACCATGAAAACCTCAACACTCTCTCAGGCCTCCCAGTCCTGCCATAACATTGTCTTTGAAGTTGTACAGTCCTGCATATGCAGCTCCTACAGAAACAAGAGTGTTAGAATGAAAGTGGGCCTGGAGACCTCTGGCTTATCTGTGTTGACTGCCCTCCAGAGACGAGCGGAACCAGTCCATCATCGTGAGTGGAGAGTCTGGTGCTGGGAAGACTGTCTCAGCCAAGTACACCATGCGCTACTTTGCCACCGTCAGTGGCTCAGCCAGTGAAGCCAACGTGGAGGAGAAAGTTCTGGCCTCCAATCCCATTATGGAGGTAAGGGATGCCTGCTGGGCGGCTCTCTAATGCTGTCCCTATTGACATATGGCCTGTCTGACCATGCTGCTGCATGATCACATTAAGTTTGTTGTACAGGGTACTGTTCTCTATATAATCTTGTGTGGTTAGATACCACTGCCAGTTGTAGGTTAAGATCATTCAAGACTTGAGATTCTTCACTGTTGTATTGCTGTACCATATGGCTTTTAGAAATGGTTATGTTTTTGGGACAGGTTTTTATGCTTTAGCAGTTTTTTTTTTTTTTTGCATGATTATTCAAAATCTTGTTACTTTTTACTAGTGACTCTCAAACTGCAAACAAAAACACAATATTGTTTCTACTCTTCACAGTTAGAAACATTCATGAGAAAATATGGTATGATAAATTGCCATTTCATAATTTTTTTTCTGGTCTGATATTTTGCCACTTTACTAAAAAAAAAAAATCATGATACTGCTGGGTAAAACCTGTGATAACTAATTTTCTGCTGCAAGTTTTCAGTTGCATGTAGTTCAGATGTAACCTATCTGAACCAGTAGCCTGTAGCTCTCTGCTGTGAGAAGCGATAATTCTAAATGACTAAATTGGAGGTGCCCTAGCCCCTGGAATGAAAGAAATTAAAGATAAGAGACTCCAGAGAGATAATCTGGAATTCTGACAAGGTCAATAGGGGTGATGGTCAAAGTAGATATTGGTCTGCAGTAGTAGAGTTACTGGAGAAGAGGTCATGCCTTTTTTTCTTCCCATGTTTTGCGTTGGTTTGTGTCTGGAGGCGGATCACACCAGTGACTCAGCGATGACCCAGCACATCCGTGGGCAAGTGTGTGCTCTCTGCCAGCCTGCCCACAAATGGGTTTCTCTGTGTGCGCTGCAGGGCCTTGTGGGAAGGGCGAGGTAAGGAGCGGAAACGCTCTCCCCAGTGCCCAGATGGCTTGCTCCTCAGCCCTCGTCTCCCACCAAGGAGCCAGAGCTGTTGCTTCATGCCTCTTCCCCTGAACTCTGGACAGCAGATCACTTGGAGCAAGATGAAACAGTTTGGAAATTATAGGAATCTTTTCAGAGACCGGGTCTTTAATTTTTACCTAATTATGTTTAAGGCATAATACCCTGTGATTGTTTCTGCTGTCTAAGTACACTGCAGTAATGGCATTAGTTCAGGGTGTTGGCTCTGGAGACGTATGCTTTTCTGAAACGAGGCTGGATCCTGCTTTCTAGATTACATCAGCTGTTCCTGCCATTCCAAACAGTGCTGTGGTAATATATGGACTGATTTGCATACTCCAGTGTGCTCCTGAAAAGCTCCTCTGTGTTAGAGCTGTGCTGAAGAGATCCCCCCTCCTCTGGCTGGGAATGAGTTCATTTTTCCAGTGCACCCAACCTGGCAAAGTGACATCTGCTATGGACGATGGGCTGACGTAAAACACAGCTGTCACCTCCGCTCGATCCTCCCTCAGCTGCTATGACCGTCCCAGACAGTGGCTCCTGAGATGACAGGACATTTTCTCCTCTGGTCAAGGATCCAGCACCTCTCAGATTAACACATACAAGTGGCTCCGACTGTGTGGGTTCAACCTTGTCAACACAGTCTGCTGTAGGGATTTACTTAATGTCCCTCACATTAGGGACACTTAGACATTAGTGTAATGATCCAGGATGGCTGATCTGAGATTCTAGGTTTAAAATGAATGATTCTTGTTCACTGAGGCAAGTGTAAAAGGTTCTGTGTGTGCTAGGACATGTGCAGGACAGGAATAGCAGAGCAGGTTCCTGCTACCCGTAGAGATTGGATATCCTTCACCCTTTCCCCCCACCCTTTCCTGGGGTGCTACCAATGGCCTGGGCACTATATCTGAGCTGCCACCACTTTCACAGGAGTACTGGGTGCAGCTTGAGAATCTGTTGAAATGCCCATGTGGAGGTGCATAGAGCACCCATTGTGGTCATTCCTCTCAGCTGACCGATAATCTTCCTTTGTGATGTCATTGATGCACCCTCTCTCTAGAACAGGGGCACCTAATCCTGGTCATGGAGAGCTACAGGGTGGGTGTATGGGTGTTTTGTACCCATTTTATTAATTTGCATGCTTGATTATGCAGTTAAGTTGCCTCCCCTGATTTCTTGGGTCTGAACTGGTTGCTGATTTTGTAGGTGAAAGCTAAAACCAGGGCAACCCTGCTTTCCAGGACCTGGGCTGGCCGTCCCAGCTCTAGAAACATGACACTTAATTTTGTTGATATTCATTTTTTTTCTTCATTGTTTTTAGAATTTATGTGGGCAAACAAAGCACCAAAAGGTATTTTTGTTGATGACAGTCTGCCACCGGTGTAAGCTTTACCAGCACACTATTTATAGAAGCCTAATTCCGCCCTGCTGTCTGTGATACTGGGCTTAAAGCACTTTCCCTGCTCCCTCTGTGAGCATTGCTGCAGAGAACTGGCTTCCACCCTATTGGACGAGCTGGCACCCTGCTCCCTCCCCATTGCGTACATCCTGGAGGAGAGCTAGATGTCAGCTCCCCTGGTCCCTCTCAGAACAGAGCCTGCATGCATGTCTCTCCATCAGCCCCATCAGGAGCCAGCCAAACCCAGGCCCCTGGGAGAGATGCCCATAATGAATAATAATAATTCATTTTATCTATAAAATGTCTCTTCAAACTCAATGCAATCTAAAACAAGTGAATATGTGTCATGTGAAGGCTGAAATGAAACTGCAACAGAGCCACCAGTATTATACAGCTGAGTACATTTGCAAACAATGCAATGCCTGTGAAGGCCATGTGCACAGGACTTGTCTGAGAGAAACAATATCCTCTTTCACTCACAGACCATACAGCATCACTGTGACAACTACTCACTTAAATGACATGGAATAATGACATTTGTGAAACACTAACTCTTGTTATATTTGCCTTGTCTTATTTATCTAATTGATTTTTCATCTCTTAATTTAGGCTATTGGAAATGCCAAAACCACCAGGAATGACAACAGCAGTCGGTTTGGGAAGTACATCGAAATCGGCTTCGACAAGAAGTACCACATCATTGGTGCCAATATGAGGACCTACCTGCTGGAGAAATCCAGAGTGGTGTTTCAGGTGAGCGGCAAGCTCTCTCACTGTCCACACACAGCGTTTCACAGAGCATTGTTAGCATTGTAAGTGCTGGATTTGCAGTGCAGTATACAGTACATGCTTATACATGCATCTAGTATGTTTTGCGCAGTAGATGCTTTTGTTGGTCAGCTGTATTGATGTCAAAATGCAAGATTACCTAATAAATTAAGTATATTTATACGTTTTCAATGAAAAGCCAGAGCTACTGTTAATTTGTTGCATGTATACTTGCATGTGTGATTATAAACTGTGTTTTCTATATATTTATATAATTTCATAATTCCATAATTTCAGTGAAAACCTATGCTAAACTTACTGTGATCTCAGTAAGTGGAAGGGTGCACTAAAGTGGAGACATCTGGTCTGTGTACCATTCTGTTGGGTTAACTCATTTTGACATCACTTCAAGATGGATGCATTTCCAGATGTCAGTCAGGAATTTTATTTTTATTTGACCTTTATTAAATCTGATAGGTAAGCTAAGATCTAAGCTGTCTTTTGCAGTGGTGACATGGGAAATAAAATTGAGTGCAAGGAATATTAAAACCAAAATGTTAGAGTGTGCGTGTGCGTGTGTGTGCGCATGCGTGTGTGTGCGCATGCGTGTGCGTGTGTGCGCATGCGTGTGCGCGTGTGTGTGTATGCGCGTATATATGTGTGCGCGCGTGTGTGTGTTGTATACGATCATATACTCCTTCCCCGCCACCCAACTCAAACACCACTGTGTGATACAGTGCCAGGTGGCCCCATCCCATTCATGCAGGTTGTTGACTGCTCCATTCAGCGACACAGTCTTCACCAGCTGCAAGGGTAGTGGGGGCAAGGAGCAGTAGGCTGTTCATTCCCCCGCCCCTCGAAACTGAGCAGTCACTGTCAGTAACTCCATGTCCCCAGAGAGAGCCAGGTCAGTTATAGCAGTCTGAAATAATCTCTGTGTGTGAGCGCGACTGACTGTGACACGCAGTCTCTGGTCCAGAGATGAGTCATCCCCTGCTGATCACCTGCTCCGGCAGCCATGAGATGATCAGGAGGCCTGAAGCTCCAGCACACAGGATACACTCACACACCACTGTTCACTATCAACAATTTACTATCAAAAGCATTACAATGTGTTGTTACATACCTTAGATCAATGTTTGCAGGTCTCAGTACACACACAGGATAATGTCTGGTTTTATATATTTGGTTTTATTTATATGGGTTTCACCCATTTTATTTATATGGGTTTTATATGGGTTTATATGAGTGTGTATGAACCAAGGAAATGATAGGTCCTTATTTTTCTGGTCTGAAGCTTTAAACATTTGAAATTCTAGTATATTATCATAGCTATTTAGAGAATAGTTGCAAAAACCTGTTATAAACAAAACTGAAAATACATATTCCATCATCATATAACATCAACAAATTGCAGATAATGGTCATAAGTTTCTAAAGCTCTTCAATTTCATTCCTTTTGCCTGTATTCCATATAACACAATGCACACATATATGTATAGCTGTAATTTGTGTGTATGAGTATGCATTACTTTTCTGACCTACTTCTAAATCTCTTGCTGTTTTGTGTGTGTGTCTGTTCATTTTCCCATTTGTTGTGCGTCCCCCACCATGACAACCCTTGTGCTGCAGAAGGTAAAACGTTGCAGTAAAGTTAGCTGCCATAAAGCTGTCATGTCTGTCTTGCTGTGTATATAGGGAGAAGGGAGATTATGTTCCCTGTGATATCTGAATGCCCTATCTCTACTCATTTGCAGGCGGATGACGAGAGGAACTACCATATCTTTTACCAGCTGTGTGCCTCATCCCATTTACCTGAGTATAAAAACCTTAAGTTAGGTAAGTGTTCTTCCACATTGAGACAATGAAAAGGAGCCTTTGGGACCGTGGTTCTGTAACTCTCACTGCCAGCTCCTAACCTCATTTCTGCCATAGGTCTGGAAACAGGATTGGTTTAGCCCGCTCCTTCATCTCGGCTTCCTTGTATGTGATGTTGATGTTCGTGAGCAGGCAGTTCAGGCCACAGGGAGGACAATGACGTTTGTTCTATTGACTGCATGCATTTACATATTTTACAAAAATAGCATAAAGCACATGAAGTCTGAAACTTGCAAAAAGAGACTTTTGGTGGAGAAAGTGTTTTTTAATAGACAAGCCACAGACATAGTTTCTCTGAAGCAGCAGCAGACAGAGAAAGGAAGGATGGTTGGCCTTTAAAGAGCAGGAGATTGGTCGGGTTTATCTGCACAGTCCTACAGAGAGGACACACCTGCCCTCCCTGCCATGGCAACGCTCAGCCACCACCACAGTGATGCTGTTATACCAGCTGATTGTCATAATAATAGGGAATTTTTTTTATTTTTTAGCACAAATGGGTTTCTGCAGCTGGACACAGCTTCAAGGCTTTTTATTGCAAACTGCCGTATAATCCAGGTTCATATTTTCTGTGTTCAATTTATTGTGAAGACCCAGCAGTCTTTTACATGCAAATCTAGACCAGCACTTTGCCCTACTCATTGCTATCCTATGTTTTAGGTTATTTGCTCAAAATATTGAAAAATATGTAGTTGACTTTTCTATTTTTTTTTATAAATGCTGAAAATGTTATTTCATATCAGCACACATCCTCAAAATATCTGAACTAGATTTCTGTCGTCGTTGGAGGTGTATCATTATAATTTTTGTTTTTTTAGGAGAATTTCAACTCCAATAATGAACAAGCGCTCATAGCTGAAAATATCCTTGGGTTGCCATGTTCCACATTTTTCTGGTCATGCCTTTCATTAGGAAATGATGTTACTGTTCTCCAACAGGTAAAGCAAATGACTTCCGCTTCACCACCCAGGGTCGTAACCCTGTTATTGATGGTGTGGATGACGCCAAGGAGTTGGTCACTACAAGACAAGCTTTCTCATTGTTAGGTACGAGTCCTAAAGTGTTTGTTGACCAGGAATTGATATTGGGCCATTATGCAGGTATTTGTATTCTAAAATAAAGGTTTATTTGAAGCAGGATCTAACCCTAAGGAGTATTAAATCTTCTATTTTGTGTTGTATTGTATTGTGATTGTGTGTTGGCAACTATAGCTAAGAATATGTAATAAGCAAGAATACGGTCAGACATGACTCCTCAATGTATTTTACTGAGCATTTATCTTAATTTCACAATTCAATCCTTTTTTGAGGATTGTTTTGTAAATACTATTAAGAAACATAGAATTATCACATCCAGAATTGTCAGTCAAGTACTTTTCTTTAAGTTTAGCCAAATGGTGTTTGGTCTTTCATTTTTTTTTTTTTTTTTATTCAGGAATTAATGAATCATACCAGATGGGAATTTTCAAAGTTCTTGCTTCCATCCTACATCTGGGAAATGTGGAAGTGAAGGATCGGGATGCAGACAGCAGCAGAATAGAGGTGGGTGGACAAATCCACAAATCATGACTTACCTGAACTTCCCACACCTAAGTGGTTCTCCTACAGGTTTCAGTCCAAGAATCATTTTGTATGGTTTTTAAAATACTCCCATGGTTCTCTCCTTCCAGCCTGGTAACAAAAACCTGACGGTGTTCTGTGATCTCATGGGGGTCACTTACCAGGACATGTCCCATTGGCTGTGCCACAAGAAGCTGAAGACTGCCACCGAGACTTACATTAAGCCCATCCCCAAACTTCAGGCCATAAACTCCCGTGACGCCCTTGCTAAACATATCTACGCCAAGCTCTTCAACTGGATCGTGGACCATGTCAACAAGGCCCTGCAATCCACGGTTAAGCAGAACTCCTTCATTGGGGTTCTTGACATTTATGGGTATGTCCCCTCAATTTAAATGCCAATAAGGGTGTATGTGGCTGAAAATCTATTTCCTGTTTCAAATGTAACCTCTCATATGAGCTTAGTAATGGGATGGTCCATGGACTCATACATCATATATGCTATGGCTAGACAGTCTCAACATATGTCTTATAATCCATGTCTATTGGCAAGTTTGCAGATGTACAATACATCTTTAAGTATTGTGTGAAAGCAAATACTCTGTCGGTCTTATTAAGTGAATTCCATTACAGAATATCTGTTTACTGTACATACAGTCTCACTCTTTCACCATTTTCCCTGTAGGTTTGAAACCTTCGATATTAACAGCTTTGAACAGTTTTGTATAAATTACGCCAATGAGAAACTCCAGCAGCAGTTCAACATGGTGAGCACATTTTTCCACATTATTCCTTTTGAAATAAGTCCATTAATCTCCATGTTAATCAGTCATCTTTGAAGTGCCGGCTGTCATATGAGGAATCCAATAGCTCTGTGCTGTTCATCGAAGGGTTTAGTCATTATTTGAAAAGCTCTTCAAGCATCGATTTTACCATTAAGTTTTGACACAAAGCAGCCATTTTCTGTCACTGTCAGTTTCATAGTTGCCATACAACATTAATTCTGAGTTTCCAGTGGTGTGGTTCTCTTACACAAAGTCATATTTTTCTATAATTACTCAAAGTATTGTTGTGTGTCAGATATTGATTTGTTATAATACAGCCTCTGACTAGCCTGTCTTTTGTGTGTGGACTGGAAGCTTAAAGAATGTTTGTTTAAATTCCATTGTTTTGATTGTATCACAATGACACAATTTTTGAAAAAGATCTTGTGAAAGGATGACATCTATAAACAGCCAGAAACAGTGGTGATAGTAGTTGTTTTATTATCCAAAAGCACTGCTAAATCCCCTTTTCAAAACTATCTCCTGAGCTTGGTGGCTTTTTAAACCGTGTGGGATATTCCATTAGTAGACAATAAGAATGACTCACTACACTTTAAACATAAATAGAGCTTAATTTAGAGCACTTTTAAAAGTAGGTATGCTAAATCCAGAGACAAATTAGACATAGATGCAGAACAAGTTGCAGTGCAACAATTTAAAAACATGGTTTCGGGGAAGAATTCCACATTTATTTCCTTTCTGATAGTAGTTGAAGCAAGCTATTAAGAAAGGACAAGTTGTAAAGTGTGCAATGTGTGTTGCGGGTCCTTGGGTATTCTATTGAGCAAATGTTTGTCATGTGTGGTAAGGTGCCTTCTCGCTTCACTCTGTTCTCCCAAAGCACGTCTTCAAACTGGAGCAGGAGGAATACATGAAGGAGCAGATCCCCTGGACCCTCATTGATTTCTATGACAATCAGCCCTGCATCAACCTCATAGAGGCCAAGATGGGGGTGCTGGCCCTGTTGGACGAAGAGTGCAAGGTAGAGCCCCATTATTATTTAAACACAGTGCCTGAGCTCTCTGGATCCAAAATGCCCCCATTTTCCTGCTGATGTGGTTTGAAGGACGCTGAGGTCTGCTTTCCCCACTGACCCCAGTGACCTTTAACCTCGCCTGGTCTTTTCTGTTCTTCAGATGCCCAAGGGGACAGATGACACATGGGCTCAGAAGCTGTATAACACACACTTGAAGACGTGTGCGCTATTCGAAAAGCCCCGCATGTCCAATAAAGCCTTTATTATCCAGCACTTTGCGGACAAGGTATGCCTTTCTGACTCTTGTGCACCATCTTTGAATGTTGTTTCTAAGTGAAAAGCCTCAAAGTGTTGGTCATGGCGGTTTTTAGAGTTTCAGGTTGTTGTTCAGGTGACCATAAAGAAATAAAGCATCAGTGGTGTACATCTGGATCATTGGCTCCGTGGTCAGGCCAGTTGGTGTGTTCTATGATTCATTTGTGTATGGTAGTGATATGAGAATGTGGCTCACCCCCTGCCGCTCGGGCCCGTTTTAGCCTCAGTGTCAGGTTACTGTCTGTGTGATGTCTAATAGCAAAGGGCATTCACACATCTGATCAAGTCACGGGGGGCTTTTCCCACACATTTATGATTTTATTTCCTTTAGACTCATCAGGCGCTGTGTTCTCCTCCTCCATTTGTGATGGAGGAGCTCTGGGTTAATTAGATGTGTCCATTATCCCACTAGTGTACCCAGAATCTATCACAAATGTAAAAACATGCTTGTTCATTTCACTTCCATTTGATATTAATTACTGTGTATGATATTTGATGCATAGCTGATAAATGTTACCCTTTATTATTTTGCTGTGCTTGTTTACAAAGGACTTGCGTTACATCACAGTCAGCGAAAGGGGCAGGGCCATTTCAGACTGGGGTCACTGCAGTTTGTCTTCCTTTCACTGTCACTGGGGATTGTGGATTAATGTCCCTGTTTCTAAACACACTGTGTTCATCTTCCCACAGGTGGAGTATCAGTGTGAGGGCTTCCTGGAGAAAAATAAAGACACTGTCAACGAGGAGCAGATCAATGTGTTAAAAGCAAGCAAGGTTTGTCCTACCAGTCTGTCCACCCAACCTGTCACACCAAACTAGGGATAGGCAACCCTGGTCCACAGACATTCTTGATGCCTTTTTCTCTATTTCAATCCTGAACAAAACGATCTTAAAATCTGTTGCGCTAAATAAATGAAAGTGACAATGTGTTGGAGAGCTTGGCCTGTCAGTCACTTTTCTCAGTGTCTACATATCTGAATATTCTGAGTCATAAAATATAGATATATATATAATATATTTATGAATCAATAAATATTCATAAATCTTAGGTTCTCAAAATCAAGCAAGACTTTGGGGGGAGAAAATACCCAGAAACATCACTGATACTTCAGGGCCAGGGTCACCTATACCAGCCCAGGGCTGTTTGCTGTCATTGGGCTAGCCTTTCTTTTCTCTCCTATGCCCAGTGCTGAAATATTACTGATTTCATCATTCTGTATTTACACTGATGAATTGAAGCAGATATGAAGAAGATTAAGTATTTTGGTCCCTTTTTCAGAGACTGCACATATTCTAATAAAGGTTTTTAATTGCAGTGGAAAATGTCCATATTTTGAGGACCTTGGAGTTTTTAATGTATGACCTCAAAAAATTGGTTGCTGCCTCTCTAAAGGTCAAATGCAATAGCACCACCTGCTGTTTGCTGTGAGTGCTTGCAACAAATATGATGTTTGAGTATTGTGTGTGATGAAGCTAAATGCCAGGTTGAAATGGTAACTTTATGTTTATGAACAATGCTCAAATGTTTAGGATGTTTATGGTCACTTATCACTCAGTAAAAGCACAATGTTCTATTGTTTACATTAATAAAAATAAGTATAATTTGGTTATTGTTATCAACACCTATATGTAGGTGTTTACAAAGTATTTCATAAATCGCTGTGCTTTAGTCACAGTACCATACACACAAATGTCAGGCACATTCATAGTTTAGAGCTGGTGCAAACTGACTGGTGCCCATTTTGTATTACAGCAACACATGATAAGTCCTGGAGAGCTATTGGATACACTGGTTGTTATTTTCACTCAAAAATCAGCAACCAATTGATACATGAGTAACCACCAATGCCAGCACACCCCGTAGCTCTCCAGGACTGGCAACCCCTCCAATAAAGCCACCGATAAAGGAAATGCGTTTGCAGCTTGAATCTGTGGGTGGTGGCTGATTGTCCTTGGTTTACTCTGTGTGCAGTTGCAGGATTGGTGGTGTGTGCGACATGTGTTCTGGTTTTATAATTCCTCTGGGAAAAGGGCTAAGCTTTTAAATCCTATTTTTGATCCTATCGGATGATCGTGTGAAGATGAGTTAGAGAAAGGCCAGTGGCTGATGACTGGACTGTGTTAGAATAGTGCAGCAAAAGTCACTCCCACTCTATGGGACCAAAATATTCTCAGACAGACATTACTGGGGTTTCATCCTGGCTGTATGTTAATTGATGTGGTTTTTGTGACATGAAGAAACATTAAAGTGAATGCATTCTAATGCACAATGAAAATGCCTGCTAAGGTCCCAACAGTACATGAAAGTAATGTTTTTAACGGAGTCACCAGTGGTATGTCTCCAAATGGAAATCAGTGCTTCGGCTGAAAAGTGAGCCTGTTTTTAAACTCTCTTTAAAAGTGTTGCTATTTCAAGAGATTTCCATGGTCTTATTCCCTCAAGGATAAGTCTTTTGGTACTTATTGTTTTAGTTCAGTGAAAAATGTTTGTATTTTTTCCAGTATCTGTGCTTGAAGGAACGGCAATTTCACATTCTTATTATAAAAATGATTTCCTGGCCCTTCAAAGCTATTTTGATTTTTCTTCATAGAGAAACGATTGTGATTGGCTGAAGCTGTAACTGCTGGTGGTAAGGATTTAAGTTGATAGGCTAATCCATAACATGACATTTTTAACAAAAAACCTTTTCCAATCTACTGAGAAAGTGTGGCTGGTAATGTCTTCTTGTTGTAATGCCTTTTAAGAATTGTGAAGTAATAGTGAATTGTAGGAAAAGAACCACTATCTGTTACCCTTTCCCATATTCATTCTGTATCAACTTTTCTCCATGTTCATTTTCTTCCATTACACCATGCATTATGGAAGCAGCCCTTGCTACCTGAAATCAGTGCATTTGGCTTTCTGTGTCCGCTGAGATATTTGATATGTGGGACTTGTATTTACAGCATGTGCACTTGCTGAAGTACAACATCCAGCATGTAAACACTCCACCATCTGTGTTTCAATCAGAAATTTGATAGCTGCTGACAAGGGCAGTTTTTTATTTCCTGCAGTAGTGATTGCAGCAGCAAAGCTATCTATGTACATAATGTAAATATACACTAAGGAACACTCAACCATATAGCATCAGCAAATGCAGGTGATGATCAAGGGTTGAGCTATAATGCTTACATGTTTTATTCCTGTGCCCAGTCAGTGTTTCATATCAACCACACACATACATTTATTTATAGATATTTGTACATAAAAATGTGTGTATGTGTATGCATTACATTTCTGACATACTTCTAAATCTCTTGCTGTTTTGTGTTTGTTTGTTTGTTTGTTTGTTTGTTCATTTTCCCATTCGTTGTGTGTCCCCAACCATGACAACCCTTGTGCTGCAGAAGGTAAAACTGCCATAAAGCTGCCCTGTCTGTCTTGCTGTGTTCCCTCTAACCCTTTCTAATGCCCACTGGGGGAAGTCAGGGCAGTATCACACACCTTGTTTGTCTACATCACCATGGTTTCAGAGTTGTTAGGGGTGGGGTGAGAGTGCCTGGTTACCGCTACAGCTGCCGGGAAGGAAGTGGGGCTGCTCATGAAATGTAGTGGCTGTCATTTTGTGTTGGTGCTGAGAGGGGAAAAAGCATGCAGCTTAAATGACATTATGCGCAGGACATATTCCATATCTTGTATAATTTGCTTCTAATCTGAGTCCGCTCCCATCTGTTGAGGGTTTAATGATCTGCTGAGGGAATTTCGCACTGTATTTCACACAGTTCTGTTATTATGCACTTTGAAGGCTCTGCCTCACTAACAGTAAGAAAAAAGGAACGGTTTCTCCACTGTCAGCACGGAGCATGTTGTCTGCCATTTTCTTGTATTCTAAGTCAGACGGAATGCATGTGCCTGGTGCTTCTGGAGTCTAGCTTGCCCAGAATAAAATCAGGACTTAATTTTTAGATTGTAAAAGTAAATTTAGGTTGACTGTTAAATATTGTGGTAATCGAGGCTGTTAAGCTGTCAGAGACTTGCTCTCCACTTCAGAACCAGTTCATCATTTTCTGTGAGCTCATGACAATTCCAACTCAGTAACAATCACAGAACACGTACTACAGATTTTGTCGTCATGCACAGGGTTGATTAAACTGTTGACATGTTCATGATGTGGTGGGATTTTTTTTTATTTTTTTGGACATGCTATCCCCCGGCATGTTGGGATAGTTTGATCTTCTCGTGGAGCTTTTCCAGGATGAGGGTACGGCCACCAGCCCCACTGGTCCACCCCCTGGTGGCCGCGTCAAGCTGAGCGTCAAACCAGAGCCTCGAGCTGGCCACTCCAGTAAGGAACACAAGAAGACTGTGGGGCTGCAGGTGAGAGCTATTGTCAACCTTTTTTTTATAATTCAGACTATAATATGATACTCAACATTTTTAATGGTTTAAAATGGTCTCCTGTCTTGCTTCCTAGTTCCGTAACTCCTTGCAGCTGTTGATGGACACCCTAAATGCCACCACCCCCCACTATGTGCGCTGCATCAAGCCAAATGACCGCAAATTCCCTTTCACGTGAGTATTTGCTTATTACCCTCAGAGTGTTTTATTGTGCTGAGTATAACTAAAGAACACAACTGGTGATGATTTTCCTCTCTGAGATTAATTGGGTAAGATGTCTCAAGGTCAGGTCTTGGGGTTGTAAGGCAGCCTGTATCTCCTCCTCTAGGTTTGACCCCAAACGGGCTGTTCAGCAGCTGAGAGCTTGTGGTGTTCTGGAGACCATCCGAATATCAGCCGCTGGCTTCCCATCCAGGTACATGAGACCAAGCCTTCACACACTTACTGATCAACAGAACAATCACTTAAGTTATCCGAACTTTAAAACATTTGTCCTACAGGTACAAGTTAAGCCCTCAGTGTGTTAAAGATTGGCAAGGTTTCTTTAAGTCACTGCTGCATTAGCTCCTTCCAACAACATTGCAAGTGTTCAAAGCACACCAGTTGTTTTGTAGAGTGAAAGAAGGGTCTGCTCGGCTTGGTGTTTGCTCATCTGTCTCACCAGGCCTCTGAAACCCTAACATTCCCTAACACTTCATCATCACTGCCCCCCTCTGGAGTAAAGTCACATTGCAGCCAGTGCATCACATGGTACTCTGACTGCTACAAGGTGAGGTCTAAGCAGTTCTTTGGTTTAACATCCTTCTGGTGTCCTGATGCCAGGTGGACCTATCAGGAGTTCTTCAGCCGTTACCGAGTTCTGATGAAGCAGAAGGATGTTCAGACAGACAGAAAACTGACCTGCAGGAAGGTCCTGGAGAAACTAGTGGAGGTATGAGGATGCAGACATCATTCTGTCAGTCAGGACAAACGCCTGCATTCTCACAACTCACAGCTGCTAACCTGAGGAATGATCTTAAACAACATATTTATTATGAGTGGCTCTGTGCTGCAGTTGTTAAACACAGTAAAGTGACTCAGGTCAGATGAATGATAGTTAGCTTATTACCAAAGCATGAAATCTTGATTATTTCCAAAGGTTTGTCACTGCTTATGGAACTGAAGCCTGCTAATCTATACGTGATTAGCTATACTAATCTATACAGAATACATGCACAGTAACATAGAATGTGCCCTTTCCTGTTGATGCTCCCTGTTTGTAGGATCAAGACAAGTACCAGTTTGGCAAAACTAAGATCTTCTTCCGTGCGGGCCAAGTGGCCTACCTGGAGAAGCTGCGAGCTGACAAGCTGCGGGCTGCCTGCATTCGCATCCAGAAGACCATCCGCTGCTGGCTGGAACGCAAGAAGTTCCTGCGTATGAAGAAAGCTGCAGTCACCATCCAGAGACACATCCGAGGATTTCAGGCCCGATGGTGAGAGCAGGGAAACCTCAGTATTCATTTGAGTCCAAGGACCAGCTGCAGCTGGTTCACCTTTGCTTGGATCCAGTCACAGCAGCTTCATCTCTACTCAGGGTCTAATTGTAGCTGCTTCAGTTTTAGTCAAGGCCCAGTCAACTGGACCACTCTTTTAGCAACATTTGTAACTTTCTTCACCAAAATATTCAATTATTTCTTTTGACCTTCTTGTGCTCAGGCTGGGAATTAGGCACCACCAATTAATTTCAATAGTAATTGCTGTGCATTGCATTTAAGCAACATTCTGACACCTCTTTTCCTCCCTCCTTTCCTCCACTTTTGCCAGCCTTGCCAAGTTTCTGCGCAGGACGAAAGCAGCCATTGTTATCCAGAAGTACCAGCGCATGTATGTGGAGAGGGAACGGTACAAGCGTCTTCAGGTCGCCGCCCTCAACATCCAGTGCATTCTGCGGGCCTACCAGGCTAGACAGCTGTACCAGAGGGTAAGCTGCACTCCCTACCACACATTCTGTAGGCTGGGCAGATGGCCAGCTCCAGGTATCTCCAGCCTGCATGAGATTCCAGTCAGTGCCCTGAGTTTTCAGTGATATACCATGGCTTATTAATATTCATAGACAGGCATGCCAAAGGATAAAACTTCCATTGCAACAAGTCTCATCCTTGGTCACACACATTCTTTAATCCTCATAAAATATATCAGATTGGAACATTATGACTAAAGTTGTAGAAGAAGAAGAATTCCAATCTTAAAAATATGGAGTTGAGTATATGGGAGGAGGGGGTTCTCAATGACACACCTCACAAACTGTTGAAAGGGTTTTTTGGGGTAGAATTTCATTTAAAGTTAACAACCAAGTAGGGCAGACAATGTGCTTTATGCTTGTTAATGTTACATAACCTGGGTTTTTCATAAAACAGTATTAAAAATAAACATGAGCACTGAAAAGCAATGCTCTTGGCTTTGCCTTTGTTTAAAATGAACTCACAAACCCCATACATTTTAGATGTGTGGTTTTTCATTTGCATTACTGTATACAGAATAGATTAGCTAAAGGGAAAGAAAGTGTCTTTGAACATCAAAGTTTCAGGTTTAGATCCTAGAGAATGAGTGTCCCAAAGTTTCTGAATGGCTGGCCCTTAATGGCATATGTGTGGGTAGAAACATCTCTGAAGTGAAGTAACTGTCTGCCCCATCAGGGCCACATAGTGGTTTTATGAACTACAGTTGTACCCAGAAGGTTGTATAAGCACTAAGCATCTGCGTTTGCACCCCAAGTAATGTACTTCATAAAATGAGATCAAATTTCTTCAGTAGTTACCCACACTTTGGGTGTTGGCTTAGATGTCGTTGAGAAATGACAGGACTAGGAAAGTGATTGTGTGTATGACATGCTGGCAGAGGTGGTCAGAACTGAGAGAGAACCCTGAGAAAAGTACAGCATGTCCTCTGACCCTCCCTCCTCCTCTCCTCACGCAGCTTCTCCGAGAGAGCAAGGCCCTCATCATCCAGAAGTGGGTGAGGGGTTGGCTGGCCCGGCAATGGTACAAGAAGTGTCTGGAGGCCATCGTCTACCTGCAGTGCTGCATCCGCCGCATGCGGGCCAAGCGCGAGCTGAAGAAGCTGAAAATCGAGGCGCGCTCTGTGGAGCACTTCAAGAAGCTCAACATTGGCATGGAGAACAAAATCATGCAGCTGCAGCGCAAGATCGACGAGCAGGTGCGGGTTCACATGCCAATGTGGCCTACCAGGCAGCAAGCCTCACAACCTCGGAGAAGTGGTGTCCTTTATCAGTTTCCTTAACGTCTGCTGTACCCCATGCTCATTAATGTAACTGGGTATAGTGTAAAAGTGCATAGAATATTATCCAGAACTCTCCAGAAGCTACACACTGTTTTTACTGTTGTTTTTTTTTCCTCAAGTACTTTTAAAATATGCTTTTCTTTGTAGAGTACTTAAGGCAATTGACATACAAAGATGAATTGCTGATGAAAGATGAAAATGAAGTGTGGCCTCTGGTTTGAGTAGTGCAGAAGACCAGCTTTTTTATAGCACAAGTACAAATAAGGATATGGCCTTTGAGTTCTTTTGGTACCTCGCTGAGAGTAAAGTCAGGTGGTCTCTTCCCCCTCCACAGAACAAAGAAAACAAGGCCGTCAGCGAGCGTCTGAGTACGCTGGAAAGTTCCTACACAGCAGAGAGTGAGAAACTGCGCACCGAAGTGGGACGCTTGCGAGGTGTGGAGGAAGAGGCGCGCAACAACGCCAGACAAATCACCTCCCTGTTAGAGGAGCTGGGCCTTCTCCGCAAGGAGCTGGAGACCACACAGAGCGAGAAGAAGCTGATCGAGGACCAGGCCAAGACTTACCACAGCAAGATGGAGCAGGTGGGCAGCTCTTCTGCATGGTCTCATGGAGAGGACTCAAAGTGTCGTTCCATTGTCTTCAACAAGTATTAACAGGAATTTTTGAATACTGAATCATTTAAGCAGCGAGCTGTTGCATTGTGGTTCCTCCCATATTCCACTTGAAAAATGGCTTTGGTTCATTTGGATCTGTGCTTTTGAACCTCCATAACCTATGTTTACTGTACTCATGTATTTAAGGGTTCAGGAGAAAAAGAAACCCTTTGCATACCTGCTTTGGGGAAGTAGGGAAACAGTAGTCAGTGATTGTAAGTGTGTGTTTAGCAGAGACTTTAATGAAGATCAGTAAAATAAGAATACTTAACGGTGAAATATGAACTCTGAAAGATGTAGTAGCTAAATTTCCTTTGCTTTCTCATCTTTAACTTGCTGGGCATATTGCCTGGATAGATGCAGCAGCCTCTGTGTTAGAGATTCCCTCTGGATCACTTTCCCATATGAATTGGAGGCTCAGTTTTGCAATGAAGTGTTCCTCTAATGCAGTGTTTTCTTATACTGGTCCTGGGAGAGCACTCTGTATGCTGGTGTTTTGTTCCAACTGCCTCTAAATTAATTAGATTTATAGAGTTTTTACTGTACAGTTCTGAGCCCGATATCATCTTGCAGTCAGTCCCTTTAAGCCACTGGAGAGAGGAGTATGTAGTCTGAGCTGTGTGTGTGCTAACCTGATAATCAAATTATTGTCTTAAATAATATTTAACAAATATAGATCTACAGAAGGACTTGACTGATTTCACCTGTTGTTGCTTAATTAGGTTTGACTTGTAGTTTTGTTAGATTTTGGAGAATCAAATGGTAAAAATACTGTTTGATATTCTGTATGATATTCTTATGGAAGGTAGTAAACAGATAAATCAAAATAACAAAGTAGGCTCTCAAATCAGTTTGCACAGTGTGACCCAAGGCCCCTATGGGTGAATATACATTGTGTTTTGTGAACAGTCCCAGTGTAAACCACATGCTGTGCTATCATTTGCTGACAGATGGTGGCTGAGCTGAAGGACCAGAACAGCCTGCTGAAGAGCGAGAAGGATGATCTGAACCGGCTGATCCAGGAACAAAGCCAGCAGATGAAAGGTAACCATCCTATCTTTACCCTCTCTCACACCCTCAGCCAACAAGACATTCTCACAGTGCTTCATTCATGTTGCTGTGGTATGGGTATGCTGTCACAATGTGGCATTATTGATGAGATAATGTTTTAAATCAGTCTGGACATCACCTCACAACAGTCTGCTGATTGGTCTAAAAGGTAATTGGGCAGTTTACCAGAAGCTATTTTAGTGGTGTTAACAGCTTGTTGCCTATCCCTGCCACACCATCCTATTCACAGAAAAAATGGAGAAGGCCCTACAAGAACAGACCAGACAGCTGGAGAACGATCTGAACGAGGAGCGCACACGTTACCAGAACCTCCTGGGTGAGCACTTACGACTGGAGGAGCGCTACGATGACCTGAAGGAGGAGATGACCCTCACACTGGTGAGAGAGACCTTTTCTCCTCCTCCTCTTAGATTTTATTGCTGTTGGCAGACACTCTATGAATTTTTGTGAGTTTCTAAAGCATTGCTGTGGCTGTGCTCTGCTAGAATGTTCCCAAGCCGGGCCACAGGAGGACTGACTCCACCCACAGCAGCAACGAATCAGAATACACCTACAGCTCAGAGTTTACAGAGTACGAGGAAGTCTCCCGTGGAGGAGAGGTGAGACACTGGAGCCTAGCTGTGATTTAATAGTTTCATTGCATGATTAACAAAGATATAACATCATTAATGAAATCATCTTTCATTTCTCTCTCAGATATGTCAGTCAGTCATAAATGAGTCATGTAAATAGGAGATACAAGGTTTCCAAGATGTGTTTCCAAAATGAATGGAGCAGATATAAGGGAGTTTAAAAAAGTTAGGAAATAAACTTTCAGTTTCTTAATCATCTGTATCCTTGTTGACTTCTTCTCAGGATGTCAGCAAGGACTCCTTGGACATGTCCCTTTTCCTGAAGCTGCAGAAGAGGGTGACAGAGCTGGAACACGACAAGCAGTCCTTGGTGAAGGAGCTGGACACGAGAGAGGAGCAGTTCCAGCTGGCTAGGGCCAGAGTATGGGTCATCTCTGCTTTACATCACATTTCTTTCTCTGTTGTTTTCCATCAAACTGTAGTTGCAAAGGAAGAGAAGCCAGGAACAGCACCAACTCAAAACACCACAAAAATTAAAAAAAAAAAAAAAAAAAAAAAAAAAACTTTCCTTCACTGCCCACAGCTGTTTTTGAACAGTACACTTACATCTCTTGGATGCTGAGGAAACATCGTAGGTGATTACTAGCAAAGGGCCAGCCATTCTGTGCATAATAGTCCTTTGCCTCATTTCCTTATGCTTTTATGTGTTTCCTCTCCCAGGATGACGAGGATTACAAGAAGGCCCGAGGAGCAGAGCTGGAGTATGAGTCTCTCAAGGTAAGCACAGAGATGAGCACTCTCAGGTCTTTATGGAAGCCATGGGCAGGCTGCCCACTCAGTCCTAGCTCAATTAAATGGGAGCTTTTCCCACACTCGCACTTCATCCCCACTCTGTTTTGCGCCGCTTCTCTTAATTGATTAGGCAAATTAAATGTCTGTAGCAAGCCTTTTGTGGATTGTACGTGCTCTCATTTCCATCTGTGGAATTTTAAATCATCAAACAAAGACCCCTGATACACCAGTGAAGGTGATCTGCTGGAATTTTTGGAGTAGGTCCAGCTGTTTGTTGAAAGGACAGCTTTAGGACGACACCACTTTGGTGGACAGCAGAACTATGAGACATGATGGTGGGGAGGGGGGTTGTATGATTGTTATAAGTTGAAGTTTGCTTCCCTCTGCAGCGTCAGGAGTTGGAGTCTGAGAACAAGAAGCTGAAGCATGACCTGAACGAAATGCGGCAGGTCATGGCAGGGAAGGCTGGCGCCAAGCCTGGACCCGGGGGTTCCTCACCCTACAACGTGCTCCTGGAGCAGCTCAGTGCCTCTAACGAGGAGCTGGAGGTGCGAAAGGAGGAGGTGCTAATCCTCCGCTCCCAGCTTGTCAGTCAGAAAGAGGCCGTGCAGCACAAGGTATGTTTGCTCTTCAGGACATCTGCTTGTCTCCATGTTACATGCAATGAGTAAGGATGAAGAAATATGCTGCTGAATGAAAGGCTTTTGAATTTAAATTTGAGACAAGTTAACATCAGGAATGTGGAACCGACAACACTTAAACAATACCTGAAACTAGTTCTGATAAATCCTTTTTTTGTTTTTAACACCTCTGTTTTCCTCACTGTTCTCCCCTGTAATGCCTTGCTTCCAGGATGAAAAGGTAATGCTTTCTTGCTCCTTTGGGGCTTTTGTGTTTGTCCTAATTCTGCAGGATTGTGTTACTCAGTGCACAAACTTCTCACCTATGTCTTTTGACTTTGTTAAAGGATTTTCTAAAGGAAAATCTAAAGAATTTTAGTTGCTTTAATTTCCTTAAGCTGTTTTACAGAGCAGTTGATTTTACCATGTTGAGAATGATTAAAATGGTAATTTATATATTCTAATGAATCATTCCTTCCTCTTGAATCCTGCCATTAAATGGCATATTGGAGAGGCGTTTCAATATTGCATAGCATCACAGTTGAATAGATATGAATCAATTAGTTGTCTTTTTTAGATTCACAAAATCACAAAGGGTAGCAAAATGGGGAATTTCAATGCTGTGCAACTCATGGTGCTTTGTAACCTTCATGCTTTTATTAGTGTGAATATAAAATGGCTGCCATGTCACACCTTCTTTTTCCCCCTCCCACAGGAGACCATGACAGAGACGCTGTCGTTTGCAGAGGATGTGAGGAAGATGAATGCGGGTGAAGTGGCTCAGGCTTACGCAGGGCTCAAAGACACCAACAGGTACCACCACGCAGGCCCTATTCTCACCCTGCGGGTCCCGCTGGGGCCTGGCTGGGTGCCGATTTCCTGGTACCTCACTGTGAGCTCCCCGAGGCCCTGTGGCTCCAGACGCCCTGTCTCTAAGGCAGCATGGCAGCATATGGGGATGGGAGGTGGGAGACGATTTGCATGGTACATACCAGGCCAGTCCTATCACAGAGTCGATTGCAGTTCATGTCAGGACACTGCTGACAGCACCGGCAGGATGGGGAGGGGGGCATGGTGACACACTGTTTGACGTTTTATGTGTCCAAAAGTTGCGTCTCCTCCCCGCTGTTTAAGGTTGTCTTTCATTTTAAGTAAGTGACTGTTTCTCAAACGAGCCACCTGAAAGCGAGCTTAGGCTCTGCTTGTGGGGCGTGACCATGTTGCAGCTTTTCTCTGCATCACTGCAGTAAATGGCATTCGGCTCCACAAGCCCAGTGGGCTTTCCGTGCTCTGACAGACATTTTCAGCTTCCCTACCTGTGCACAGTACCTACTGTACTCTGCCCTTAAAAAGAACAGCATATTCACATCCTGCAGTGCCTTTGCAGAAAGAGCATTTTTATAACCTTCAGTGATGTCACCCACAAGGGAAATGGAAGCAGTGAGCTGAAATGTGAGAGCGCATTGCTCACTTGTTTTTCAAATGTATGCGATGAATAAAGTAATTTGGTATGTGCTTTAAAAGCAGGATATGCTGTAGTCTGAGATCTAGCTTGCAGCTGTGATAAATTGCTGTTGCATTCTCGGTGAATTCAAGCAGAATAAAGGCTTCTGTGTGGAGAATGGCTCATTCTGAAAACGGGAAGAGCAATCAATTTATAGCAGTGTGCTGGTTGTCAGTGTCATGAGCTCTCAAAAATTCCTTTACACATGTCCTTCTGATGGTGTCTCAGGTTTGAGGGACCGCCTGATTTGTGCAGGGCCCTGGTGGTGTGACTCGCCCGCCCACATCCTTATGACTGATGGGACTGAGCTCATAGAACTATCCAGTGACCTCACAATGTTTTTACTCCTTACTCCTGAACTGTGCCTTTCTGCAGCTTTATGCCTTAGTTGTTTTCATAAGAGTCTCAGTCTTCATCCTAACACCTTTGCTTAAAGTTTACTACCTGACTGAGGGACCTTGAAAGCGTGATGTATTTCATGTATTCTTCTAAAGTCATTGTTGCTCTCAGACACTGTCCAACTAACTGTGTCAATTTGATAATAATACTTTGGATTCACTTTATTTGCTGTATAATATTTATTTGAGAATGTGGAATAGGTTGCTGAAAACGTATTCAAACTAGCATAGATAGATCAAATGATAGGTTATTTTGTGTACATATTAAATTAAGGTTATTATCGATTCAACTGAAAATTTTAAACTGTCAAATTCAGTCGTTCCATGCCATTTGATAGATTAGACTGAACACATTTTGCCTCTATCCCTGTTCTGTCTTGTCTAGATCGCCCAAGTTTTTGCATAAATTTCCTGAGGTGAATGAGCTCATGATTAAGTTAAGGTAACTGCAGGAAGAGAATGTCTTGCACATTGAAGCCCAGTTTTGCATCATGCTTGAACCTGGAGCCTTATCAAAAACATGAATTGGAACCATGTCATTGGCTGGAGACTTTAAGCCTATAGTTGTTCTCCAGTGTGTAAGCCCCATCTAAAAGCATGAAGAATGGTCACTGTTCTTGGTTGACTGCATTGGAGGAAATGGCTGGCCCCTCATTTTCTTACTAACATAGCTCCCTGAACATTAATTATCCTGTATACACAAGCAGTTTGATCCATCTTTGTCCTGAAGTAAAATCTATTAACCTACAACTAATAAGTCTGAAAAAGTGAAACATGTAGAAACACTGCATGCTGTGCGTCTGTCTTATGACATTTGTTCACCAGGGCCTGTACTTCTTTTTTTTTTTTTCTTTTGAAACAGCTTTCACCTGTCCATATCTTAACTTTATCCATTATGATGTGAAAGACAAAACTGATTCTAAATCAGGGCAGATGTGTAGGCCTCAGGGATAGAATAACCTTCAACACAACCAGGACAGAGTCAGAGATGGTTTTTGAGCTGCGTTGCAGTGCATTATCTGTGTGTCTGGGACCATAATGGAGTGAGAGAGCCTTTGCTGATTGTTTTCCATGGACGTGTGTAATGAATACTTGGGATCCAGTCATTGCTCATGGCTAATCTCTCAGCACTCATTGTTTAATGATCTGGAAATTTTTGCTTTTTCCACTAACAGCATGGCTGCACATGGTTGTCTTGTACAGAGACTGAAAAATTGTTCTCAAATTGAGTGACCTGAAATAAGTGCAGCGCTTATGTTTGAATGAACAGTCAATTATTCTTCCGATCACTATGGCTTTATTTATGTCACATGTACGTTAACAGTTAACTTCTGTTACTGAATTTTTTATTGTATTTCATCTTAAGATCATTATGAAAATGAGTATTATTTCTACTTCAGTGCAGTGTAGTGGTAAAGTTGCTAATTAATTAGCTGGTGTTTCCCCAAGGAACTCAGTGCTGCAGTGATGAAGGAGTGGGTCTTTAATTGATCTTGCCCTGTCATTCTCACCTCACACCACCACTCACCTCCCTCATCCTTCCTTTATATTTTTGCTTTTTTTCCTTTTTGTTTTTCGTTTTGTTTGCTTGTCAGATCCCCCACTCCAGACTACCATGAACTGAATGAGGACGGAGAGCTATGGCTGGCTTATGAAGGGTTAAAGGAGACCAACAGGTTAACAATGTTTCAGAGCCGCGTGTGCAGGGAGAGGGGACGCGTGCTCCGACTCTCTCTCTCTCTCTCTCTCTCATGCCCTTTCCCTGCTGTTTTACTGGCGTGTGTCCCTTACTAACCCCTCTGCTACACTCCTCTCTCCTCAACAGTCTCACTATCCTTTATTCATGCTTTTATTCAAACATTTCCTCCAAAGCTGATTTTTAGTGAGCAATCTTAAACAGGTATACTGTAATGCTCACTGATATGAAACCCCACCACAGTGCTTATGCTCTTTCCCCTTCCTCAGTATTATTTTCAGTATTACAGTGGAGAAACTTGGAGGACCAGAGATTTTCCCCTTCTGTGACTCTGTCAAACAGCAGGGGCCTACACGCCCCACCTCCTCCCCCACCTCATCGTCTCATCCTGACCCTGTTCCATCTAGGTTACGTAGAACGTGGTTGGTCTGATTAGCCCTGAGAGATGTCTTCCACCATAGTCTTAGTGTAGAAGTGTTTGTAGTGGCAGAGTTTGCGATGCCTTTAGGAGGACAAGCGCCTGTTTTGGCCCTGGTTTACAGGGACTGTCCATCGCCTGGGCAATGGCCTAGACTCTCCTCTGTGTCTTTGTCCACATTTGTGGCAATAATTAATCTGGTATCAAGAATATTGTGAATCAGTCTTCTAAATTCTGTGTCTTTGAAAGGAACATGCATCAAAAATGACATTAAGGGCAACACCCCCTGCCAATAAAAGTATTTCAAGTGATAATCCAAGCATGTGTATTACCAGCAAATAAGGAAAAACAGAAAGCCTGAAAGCACAGAGGCTGAGTAAAAGGCTTGCTCTTGAATGAAGGCGGCAGCTGCTTTGCTACTTGCATCTGTAGTTCTTGTTGAATGGCCAAAGCTCCTGCCTGCTTCATCTTGTTGTGGAGTTTTCGTTGTTGCTGACTGTTACTCTTTTTCCTGGACCCCCTCCACTCTTCTCCTCTCCTTCCCCTTTCTGTCAACCACTCCTGTCCCATTCGTTCCTCTCCTCTCAACTTTACTCTTCTTTCCTTCTCACTTCTTTCTTATCCTTTACATTTGGTGTTCTTTTCATCCCTTGTCCTCAATTTCTGTCCCCCTTTTCTCCAATCCTGTCTCTTCCTATTTTCCTTCACCTGTCCTCTCTCCTCTTTTTCATTCCTTTCCCTCCTCCACTCCTGGGCTTGCTGCCCTGCTCTCTGCTGCCCTCTTCAGGCTGCTGGAGTCCCAACTGCAGATGCAGAGGAGGTCCCACGACAGCGAGATGGAGGGCGTGCGCAGGGAGCTGCAGAGTGTGAAGGAGGAGAACACCCGCCAGCAGCAGCTCCTCACACAGAATCTGCAGCTGCCCCCGGAGGCGCGTATAGAGGCCAGCCTTCAGCATGAGATCACCCGCCTCACTAATGAGAACCTGGTGGGTCCACTGCTGTGTTCCAGCACCCTCTCTTTCCTGTCCCCAAATCAGTCCTCTGTTTGCAAATTAAAATGTTTTCTCCCCCTTTTGTATTATAACCTTAGGCTCTGTCTCTGTTTTATCTTCTGCGGTCTTGTGCTCAGGGTTAATGTGAATAGGGATATTTATTCTAGAAGTGTCAGCGTCCCTCAATTTTTCATGATTGGCTGATTGAATGACTTGCAATACCAGCCTTTTGCCAGCAGAGGGTGAAATGCCTTAGATTTCATTGAAAAATGTTGTGAGGGATTCATTTTCTGGTCACATGTTGTTTATGTATCATGCTGTTGTTCAGGCTTTCCTCTCAGCCTCACCACATTGTATCCATTTGCCACTTATGCTCAGCTCAAATCACACAAAACCTATTGTGTGCTTACATACACTTGAATTTAATATTTATTTTGTTATCTGCCTTCAGCAGATTGATCATTATGAAACTACGTAAGAGTCAAAAGGCCAAATTTCTGTTGTAAAATTTGCAATTGGTCTTTACATTAAGAAAGTGATTTTAACAAGTAAGTAGTAGTAAGTGCGTCACAGTGGTAGAATGTAAATACTCTTATTATTTTTAAAAAGCTTGCTTTTAAATGATAAAATCAATGTAAAGTTAGAAATTATTTTAAAAATATCTTGTAGTTCAGCTTGAAGGTCCCTTTTATGAATTTAAAAACCTGAAATTCTGCCTCAGTCTCTGTTTGCTAAGCTTATTAGGTTAAATGTCTGAGTCTTTCTTCATAGCTTTTAAATTTTATACCAGGAGCCAGTTGCTGTTCTGTCATTAATTTCTGTGGATGTTCACCTCGCAGGACTTGTACAGGCATGGCCCAGGCAAAAATCAGATGAAGCGGATGCTCGTTTTCCAGCGAATATGTGTATGTAGGGATGGTGGTGTGTGTGTGTGTGTGTGTGTGTGTGTGTGTGTGTGTGTGTGTGTGTGTGTGTGTGTGTGTGTGTGTGTGTGTGTGTGTGTGCGCGTGCATGTGGGAGCACTAACTGCACAGCACCCTGGGTTTGCCGAATGCAGTGGTGTTAAATGATAGAGCAGCACTAACTGCAGCAGTGTTCTCTGCCTAAACCCAAAGGAGTCCCACTCTTCACCCACCCTGTCTAATCTCTTACTCACAGGTTGATGGATGCACAGCTTTTCAATGCATACAATACATTGAGTGTGATTTATTCACGTTGAAAATGTTATGTTGGAAGAAACGTGTGAGCCTAACAGCCTCTGGACATTTCAGGACCTCTTGGAGCAACTGGAGAAACAGGAAAAGATAATACGCAAATTCAAGAAGCAGCTTAAGGTCTTCGCCAAGAAGATGGGAGAGCGTGAAGGTGAGTACGACTGCTTTAGTATTGATCCTGAAGCAGTTTCTTTTAAACCACAGATTTGTTAAGCTCGTTTGTGCTGGAAACATGAGCATAACCTCTCCCCTGCTCATTTCCCATAATCCTGCTGTCTCAGTGGGTCAGATGGAGAGCGTATCTCCTGGACAGATCGTGGACGAGCCCATCCTTGCAGTCAACATCCCCCGCCGGGAGAAGGACTTCCAGGGCATGCTGGAGTACAAGAAAGAGGATGAGCCCAAGCTGGTTAAGAACCTCATTCTAGGTGGGTGATTTTCACCCCAGTCTCCAAAAAGATCCATAAAATTTTATTAATTAATTTAAAGCACTTCTACATGTTATGATTATGTTACAGTGAGTGATGTGGTCTCTGGTCATGCCAGCATATTCGTAATTGAGTTGGTCATTTTGTGGGCTTACCTCACCTGGCTGTTGTCTCTCCTTGTCATTGTTTGTTGTGCGCAGAGCTGAAGCCCCGGGGGGTGGCAGTTAACTTCATCCCCGGCTTGCCAGCCTACATCATCTTCATGTGTCTGCGTCACGCTGACTACCTCAATGATGATCAGAAAGTGCGCTCGCTGCTCACCTCCAGTATCAACAGCATCAAGAAGATCCTGAAGGTATGTGGGGCTGTGTTCTAGCACAGTGCGTGTCCTTTTAAACACATCTTTGAACCTTTATGCATATTATCTGGGGGCTCGCAAGCTTCAATGCAAACCTATCAGTCCAGGCTTGTTTTAAGGTGACACTGGATGGCTAAAAAGTGATGGCTGGAGCCTCTGAACACATCCTGCACCAAATATCATGGCATAACTTGTTTAACATTCTCACCTGGGCCTGGGATGTGTGGCTGGAATTAATACAGGTCTGGAATTTAAAGTACGTCTGCATGCATGCCTGTATGCATTTTCCATCCATCAGAAATATTCCCTATCTATTTATCAGTAGTATTTTGGGCTAAATGGCCACTGGGCCCAATATCTCTCTTTTGCCTGTTGATGTAGTAGTTTAAGGTGGTTTTACTTACCAGTTAAGTGGATTTACCAGGATGGAAGCAAATTCACTTTTGGCACTTAAGATTTTGTGTAACCTGATTGTGCACTGATGGGGACTTGTTGGTGGTGACCTGGCGTTTCTGAGAGCTGTGACACTTCCAGTGTGAATCTTGGTGAGGACGATGGGTTCTGACTCACTGCCTCCCAGACTGAAGGATATTCTTAACAGCTTGAGTCTGGCTGCAGTTTATTGCCAGGTTATAAATTTTTGGCTGTGAAAATCACAGATGGCAAGTTTAATTATGCTGAGTGTCCAACAAAACACAGTGTGGCACAAAGGTGTTCTTTTCTTGAAAAGCAGGGTACATTGGATGTTTTCTTCAAAGCTTAATTGCATTTCTTAACCAGGACACTGTATATAACCTAAACGTTCATGGCTATTTTTTATCATGTTGTTTGAGTCACTTGAATTTTTCCAGTTATTCATGCATGTCAAACTGACATAAATATAATTTTCAGAGTAAAATAATGATATGAAGAGCTTGAAGAATTTACAAGTATGCGCAGAAGTACATTAATGAGAAGCCTCAGATACATTTGTCCTGGAATTATTTGTGTTTTTGAGTGAAGAGCTGAAATATTTTTCCCTTTTTGTTACAGAAAAGAGGGGATGACTTTGAAATGGTCTCCTTCTGGCTTTCCAACACATGTCGCCTCCTGCATTGTCTAAAACAGTACAGTGGAGAAGAGGTAAGGGAGGTGAACAGCTGTGCAGGGAACCTACAGCTTACCTGACGGCCATGTTCTCCTGTCACTCCAGATCTCATGACTGTGTTCTTTGTCTCCCCCCGCAGTCGTTCATGAAGTACAACACCTCCAGGCAGAATGAGCACTGCCTGTCTAACTTTGACCTGGCCGAGTACCAGCAGGTTCTGAGTGACCTGGCCATCCAGATCTACCAGCAGCTCATCAGATGCATGGAAAGTCTATTGCAGCCAATGATAGGTAAAGAAGGATCCCCTCACATACACTGCAGTATGGCAACCTCCTGAGAACCATCCAGACACAGTGCCTTTGTGGAATTTCACCATCTGTGCATTAAACATGCAATTGAACTTCTAAGTAAAAGGTGTTATGTAACGTTTTGACTTTTGACTTATTTGGCTTTACAAATAATTTACTCCTTATAAAACAGCTCAATTAAAAGTAATCATGTAAACCTTAATGACTCATTCGTTGTGCCAACCCAGTAAAGTTAATATTGACAGAGTCAGAGTTTTTGTACTGGCAAAATACATGACAGACTCCCTCCCTTTAAGTATACCAAAACTGCCTACCATCTACATGGTTTTCCCTCACTTAATGCAGTCATTAAATCAGTTTTAACTCTGAATGACATTACATTTTTATACTTATCATTTACCCTCTTTAGTTATTTATTGCAGCAATGGAAAGCTGAAAATTGTATTCTATTGTAAATTTTTTAGCTGCATCCAATTTGTATGTTGCATCCAATAGATTATTTCCACTGTACTGAATATCCAACACTACAGAATAATATAATCTCTGCAAATCAAAGATACCTTGAAAAACTGGGGTAGGGTAGGGTGGGGTTACCAGCAGAGACACTTAAAATGGGGATTCCTTGATGCACAACATGGATCAGAATCAGAAAGTATGATTGGCTGGGGTGGGCCTTTAAAGCCAGTTGCCAGTCGATTGACTTAAGTTGGGGATTCCATGCACAGAATGCACTGTTCGCAGCTGTCTCCATTGCCCTGGGATTCCATGGCTCTGAGTTTGTCGTCTTTTTTGGGCTGCAGTTTCAGGAATGCTGGAGCATGAAACGATCCAGGGCGTATCAGGGGTGAAGCCCACGGGCCTGCGCAAAAGGACCTCCAGCATCGCCGATGCCATCGAGGGCACCTACACCCTGGACTCCATCCTGCGCCAGCTGACCTCCTTCCACTCCACCATGTGCCAGCACGGCATCGACCCCGACATCATCAAGCAGGTGGTGAAGCAGCAGTTCTACATCATCGGAGCCATCACCCTCAACAACCTGCTGCTGCGTAAGGACATGTGCTCCTGGAGCAAAGGGATGCAGATCAGGTAAGGAGGTGGAGTTTAGTGATATAGCAGGGCTAAATAGTGTAGTACATATGTTTTTCAGTTTGTTAATTGAAATTTCTATTTAATTTCAAAATTGAATTAATTCATATGGAATCAACCAAAACCACTTCTACCAATGCTCTTCGAGAGCCACCATTTCTGCAAGCTTTAATTCCAGCCAGGCTCTTAAGCGGCACCTTAAGCTAATTGTTGTCTTGGCTGAGCAGAGTTAGCTTCCCTCCCCAGATACATAAACAATGCAAGTTGTTTGAAAAGAGCTTGAGAGTTGCTGTCATTCCATACCAGTATTAAGTAGGCCTTGTCTAAAAGGGCCTGTATCAAAAGAGGGTGAGGAGCAAGTAAAATAAGAGGGATCAAGTGAAGTTTGGGAGGGGCCAAGTCAGAAGCAGACAAGGACAAGGAGTGGACAGTGTTGATATGCGTTCTTGGAGCCTCTGTTTGTCATGCCTATCCTCTCTTGCGTTCTGAACACCAGGTACAACGTCAGCCAGCTGGAGGAGTGGCTAAGGGACAAAAACCTGATGAACTGTGGGGCCAAGGACATGCTGGAGCCCCTCATCCAGGCTGCGCAGCTGCTGCAGGTGAAGAAGAAGACTGACGAGGACGCAGACGCCATCTGCTCCATGTGCAGTGCCCTCAGCAGTGCACAGGTAAACCCCCCAACCCCACTGTCTGCTTTGACAGCAGTTATGCTCTATAAGTGCACATTTGAATGCTTGAAAATACATTGAAATTGTTTTCTGTTTTCTCTCCAGATTGTCAAAGTGCTCAACTTGTACACCCCTGTGAATGAGTTTGAGGAAAGAGTTACGGTGACATTCATTCAAACAATCCAGGTAAGTGCTTTAACATTTTTGTAAATGTGTGGATGTCTGTGTGTGTGTTTGTGAAAATGTGTGTGATATTCCTACAAAGGGAAGTGGACTGCTTGGTGATTGTTTGTCTCACAAAAATTCTCACTCTATCCTAACAGGCCCGTTTACCAGAGCGAAAGCAGTCTCCTCAGCTACTAATGGACACCAGAGTCATCTACCCTATCACATTCCCCTTCAACCCCTCTGCTCTGGTCCTGGACACCATCCACATTCCCAGTAGCCTCAACTTGACCTTCCTGTCACGTGTGTAGAGGCAGTCTGATCCAGACTGAAGCTGCACACGTCTAGACGCAGTTTAAGTTTGCCTTCCTAACGCATGCGGAGTGGAAACCCAGCCTTCCTCGCATGCATTTTAAGAAGTCAAAGCTGGCCTTCCTCAAAGTGTGTAGAAATAGTCAGAGCCTCACACACATGTAGAGCCAGTCTGACTCCAGCCTACCTCACATGCATGTAGGAGCAGTCTAAACCTGCCCTGAAGCACATGCATGTAGAGGCAGGCTGAATCTGACCTTACATTTGTAGAAGCCAGCCAAGATTCAATATTCTGTATAGGGAGAAATTGTTCATGAAAGTAATGATGGTGAACCGTATGTTGAAGGTTTAGAACACACATGAAAAGAAACAGGCAAGGAGTAACTCAGGTTAATCCCTTGACATGAATGGTGCAAATATCCACACTACGTGTTCTCAGTCTGGGATTCTGACTGTGGTAGTATGGTACACTGAGAAATGGGTTTGCTGGGAAATTGCGCATTTTGATGTATGATGTTTGTGAACATTGCTGCACTTACCGCAGTGTTCTGATTGATGCATCACGATGCCCAATGCCTGTACCATGCTATATATATCCAATACACTGGATATATATATTTTGGTCTTTACTGTGTATATTGTGTATGTCATATAGAAAAAAATGGATAGGCATTTATTGTGTTTTAGGTCATTTCAGGTTGGAAAGGACAGCTATCTGTGCATATTTATTTTCTAGAAATGCCAGCAAAATACAAAATATTAGCTATTTAATGTTGATTTTTCTCCTGTACAATATATTGTGATTTCACTTAGGATGCTAAAATTATTCCTGTCTTGTGTAATGGACATATCTAAGAAAATTGTACCCCAGCACTACAGTGTATGGGTTTAGGGTAAGAATTCTCATAACTTTAAATATTGTTTACAAGTTGGACTTTGAGTTCGGTTATCAGGTGAGTCACTGTCCCCAAGGAAACAATCAGGCCAGAACATGAGGGAGTCATGACAGAGACCCAAACCTTTTTAAGCCATCATAGTGTATGCTAATGCTTCAATGGTTTAGGGGGAGCCATACAACTCAAAACCAGCATTTGTGTTTGTGTGTTATTAGTGACATTAGTCTACTTGAATGGTGTATGAGTGTTGAGTGCCCAATCTTCATGCATTCTACTGATGCAGTGAGGACAGTCCTTTTACAGACATGATGAGTCCGAGGAAGGGAACTTAAATTTCATTGAGTCCCTTTACCATGGGGTTAACCATCCTGCAAGCACAAAAGCACACTGTATTCGAAATATAGCTGCTATGGGTCCCTCAACATTTTAAAATGTTTGTCAGTTTGTTCTGATAAACAAATTGACAAATGTAATCACTATGGAATGCACCATTGAAGAGCATCATCAAGCAACAGCATGGAGTTTCTACTGTTAGCATTTGGTTGGACAAAAGCACTCTCCTGGGTACTCTGTCTTTTAAAATGCATAAGATTTTATTTTGGAGCCGCAAAAGTTAAATGGACCATTGGTCTACATAGTCCTTCATTCTTTTTAATGGTAGAGAATGTTTTATGCTGTAGTTTACATTATTGGTTGCCATGAGCTTTTGGTTTGCACACTACATGGATTATCTGAAATGCATATTTAATGTCAACATGCATGCTCGTAGTTTTAGAGGTTATACACAGTTTTGTGGAACATGTGACACTGATACACAAAATTCTTTATCCAAAGAGCAAATCTGTGATCAAATGTGTTAGCAGTTCACAGGATGAGTGTAGATGTAAAGTTAAATGTCCATAGTAATCTCATGCCTAACACATCGGTCTGTTTTGGTGGATATTAATTGTTTGTCATTTGCCTGTATTTTTAAGTTATTGCCCACCTGTAGGTATTCTGCATTTTCCTGCCCTTTCATTTGTGCCATCTTTTTATTAACATTGATTATATTTCCCCACATAATATGTTACATATGAATCATATTTATTATATAAAACATTAAAAACCTAAATAAAGTCTTACATTAGAATATAATATAAATTGTGTTCTAACTTATTCAGCAAATGGGTTCATATTTCTTTAGTGGTGCAGTATGGAGCGGATGTACATATTAGTACCACCAAGATAATATTGTGAGGGAAACTTCTGACTTCACATAATGATATGCAATAATACAGGAGAAGGGGTGCTGTTCTGTGAGATGGAGCATAGAGCACACTGATGTAGATCAGCACAGCAGTGCTTGTATCTTGTGGTATAGCATGGTATCTGGTGTGTTATTGCTTTTATATAACTGTTCTACCAACAGGTTTATAATATAAAAATACTCTTTAAGATAAATACTATTTTTTTTAATATCATGTTTCTCCCAACAAATGCAGTTCCACCCAAACTGTTACTGTGCAACAAATCATAACAATATCTGAACTGACCTTCATGTGGTCAGGAAATTGTAATATTAGTTGATCATCTAAGCATATTTATGTCATTTTTAAAATTATATCTCCCGTTTTTTCTCAGCAATGATTAGTCAATGTAAATGGACAAATGTTACAACTTTTTTTTCTTGCCTCTTGTTTCACACTTGGAATTTGCCCATTCATGTTGAGTTGCTGCTGTTAGTGGTCCATAGCTCTCTGACCTTGGTTGCCTCCAACTGGGCCTTTCAGCAGTGCAGCACTGCCATCCGACTTTCTTGTTTTTAGTAATCAGCTTTAGTGATAGATTTGTGGAAACATTTTTGAAAGCAAGTCTGGACTGGAGACAATCTAGTTTCTACATTACCCTGTCTTTTGGGTGGCCATTGAAAGCAGAGAAGTCGTTTTACTTTTTGTTAGAAATCTAATGCTTGCTTGCTAATTTTGGTAAATTAACATACAGTAGCTTAATGCATACCTGGTTATGCCGATGTTACAGCTGCTTTAACTGTTTTTTATTTAAAAAAAGTGAAAGCTCAATATTATTGTCCTGAATTGTTGCACTGTATTTGTCTCATTGTGGGTTTTCTCTAAAGTTGCCTACGTATGTCGACGGTTATTAGTCCAATCTCTTGTTCAGGGTACACAGCTGGTGTCAGTTAGGCCTATACAATAATGTGAACAGAAATTGTTTGAAAGCAGAAACATTTAAATATCAGTGGGACCACCAAGAAAATATTGTGAAAGAAGCTTCTGACTTTGTTATGATATGTGTACTAAAATGTAGTGTATGGTTTTGCTGAACAAAAGTTCAGTATTTTATAGTGTGTATTTGCAAATATATTTATGTGCATACAATAAAATAATTGGAAAATACTGGAAAGTAAAGTAATGCAACGTTGAAAGTAAAAATTTTGAATGTTTTATTTGCTGTCATTCATATACTGCTTTGTATGAGTTTAAATGTTTTCGGACAAGGCCTTACCTGGTGATCGAACATATAACACACTATCTTTGATGTGTCACACATTATTATTTGTTGTCTGTCATTAATTGTGAATCCTGGATCCGAAGAGTAGGGCTCATTGTTGAAGCCTTTTAAGATGACCTTCATGTTACCTTAAACAGTGTTAATTTATGCACTTTTTAAAAATTGCTGAGGAGTCTAAGTAAATGTTGGTGAAAGGTTTACTGTAAATATTGCATATTTTTCAGCTATCAATACTGGGTTTCTTGTCCATATCACAGTGCTCAACACCATGTCAGGTGAACATACCTATCAGATAACAGACACATTCCATCACTTCCCTAAGTACTGAAAATAAAACAAACAAAAAAATGTACAAGGTTCACTTAAACTTCATCTCAAGGATTGGTGTGTAAATGTGAAAATTCAAACTGTGTTGTTTCTAGTAGTTGTAATTAGTATCATGATTATCATTGAAAATCATACAATAAAAGTACAAACTTGTCATAACTGTATTGAAAAATAAAGGAATTAAGCACTGCAAATATGTATCTGTATGCTGAATTATTTTATTTATTGTCTTAAAAACAGACAGCTCTCTGTATTGTAAAAGTACTGTAGGCCTGGACAAGTGGAAAAACTCCAAATTTGTTGGAAAAGAAGTTCCATGTTTGTTTAGGGCTGTATTACCCATAATTGCCCCCAAACACATGTCTGATCTGTAACACAAAAGGCTGGGCACACTACACAAGTAACAGTTCTAGCAACATGATACGTAAAGCAAAGCATGATGGGCTGGTGTATGAAGGAACAATACAGGAACAGCACAGCAACAAATAAAGCACCCGGTGATACAGTACTAATCATTGTTGTAAATCTGGAAACTTGTTTCTGTTCCACTTTCGTTCCTTTTTTCTGTTCAACATTTGACATGACAATTGTGCATTAAATGTACTGACATACCCATTGCAGTAGCTCTGAATAGAAGTTGCAAACAGCCACATTTAGTAATTTGCAATAAGCGCACGACAGAGTTCCACAGCGTGCTTTGATATGATGTGTCCTGTTTGACGTGTCCTCGCACTGTGTAAATGAACACACCCGTGTGGAAAGCTCCTGTCACAAGACGGAATGGGCGGAAGGAGGAGGAACAAAGTCCACGGAACAGGTGAATGAGCTGAGACGAGTTTGCGCCGTCTGTTCAGTTTCCCAATGAAACTGACACGGTTCCAAAAAGTTTTCTGCATGTGTTGGAATCTCACATTCAAATAAAACGGGAACAAAGCGTTATGGCTATAAAAACCTAACAATAGTACGTTTCTCGATCAGAAGTGAACGAATGTGTTTGTTGCTGTTTTCAAGAAACTGTTGCCATGGCTCTATCTGAGCTATACACTAAGGTAGGAGTGTTTTGTATGAACTAATCAGTGACAACATGTTAGTTCACTTGTAAAATAACGACGTAGTCTATGCATGTGTCGAGCGGAAGTACATTTAAATATTTTCTTTGACTTTTGGACTCCCTATTATCTTTTTAAATGTAATTTTCAAAACATCAGGGTTGTTTGGGAAACCGAAACTTTCTTTAAGGAATGCAGTAACATACGGTGAAAACGTAAGGATGTTGGCACAAGGACATATTGTCCATTTTCCTGAGTACCTGGGTTTTGACTGACATTCGACAATTCATGTCATTACTTCTAAATGAAGAAATCATATTACGGTTGAATTTGCCCAAGAACAACCGAAGTGCTTTACATAACTACGCAAAGAACATAAAGTAGAACCAGCAGGCATACTGACAGTATTGTTGCATCCATTAAATCCACTAAAATAAAAGTATCAATTTGTCTCGTTCTAACTTCTGTCACATATCTTGTCCTGCTTAGTACAACAGAGTGTGGATACCGGACCCAGAGGAAGTATGGAAGTCCGCAGAAATCTTGAAAGACTACAGATCTGGGGACAATGAACTAGAACTGCAACTTGAAGATGGTGCTGTAAGTTGGGCTAAGCTCGAGACTGCCTACATATTCTATATATCAAATATGTTCAAATGTGCATTGAATAACTAGTCTGTGTCACCTGAATGGACATGTAAGCCTATTGCTGTATATAGAGTTGAACTGCCTTGTGTGCATCAACAGTTGTGCCCAAATCCACAACAAAGACAAATAAAACTCACAGAATAACACACTTTTTTGTTCTTGGAAATGGCCTGTTTTGTATTCATTGCCTGTGACGATTCTGCTTTGAAGGCATTGAAATACCCTCTCGACTCAGGAGACCCACAGCTGCCTCACCTGCGGAACCCTGACATCCTGGTGGGAGAGAATGACCTCACAGCTCTCAGCTACCTCCATGAGCCCGCAGTTCTGCACAATCTCAAAGTGCGCTTTGTGGAATCCAAAATCATCTACACCTATTGTGGTGGGGGCAAATTTTCATTTGAAACATTTCAACACCATCAACTGCCAATTCGTAAGGCTCAAATATCTGATGTTGCACCATGACAATGGTTGTCTTTTGCCATCATTTTCAGGTATTATCCTTGTTGCTGTTAATCCATACAAACAGCTGCCCATTTATGGAGATTCCATTATCCATGCATACTCTGGGCAGAACATGGGGAATATGGACCCCCATATTTTTGCTGTGGCAGAAGAAGCATACAAACAGATGGCCAGGTGTGTTGTAACTCAACTACAAATTCTACAAATGTAGTGGCTGTGAATAGATAAGGTGAGGGAAGCAGGGTTGTAACTCAGGCTTCAGGTGCTGCTGTGCCTTTATGGAAAGTGCTAAACATCTATTGCATTAATGTAAGCAGTGTGAGTCATTCTGAATGAGAACACTTGCTAAGTCCCATGTGATTTTATGTGTTTGTGGGCAGTGTAAGACATTGTATCTCAGCAATAGTCTAATAATACAATATTGCTAACTTTTTATTCACCTTGAGTCATACTGTAATCTCCATATTTTCATATTTATCTCCTGTGCATGTGATCTGTATCTTGTGTCTGAGCACTAATATTCATATTGAAGTTGAGGTTATGTATTTATTTCAAGCTAAATATAAAACAATACTGCATGATAAATTGTCTCAGTTGTTGAGACAGTTTTGGTACAAATGAGAAATCCCTCCTTCACTTCAACCTGTCATCATTGTGGTGTTTTGATTTTTTAAAATCCTTTTCTAGGAACAACAAAAACCAGTCCATTATTGTAAGTGGAGAGTCTGGCGCAGGGAAGACTGTTTCCGCAAGGTACACCATGAGGTACTTTGCAGTGGTCAGCAAGTCTGGCAGCAATACACGTGTGGAGGACAAGGTTCTTGCATCTAATCCTATAACAGAGGTTGGTGCACATTGCAAAGCATAACCCATTCTAACAGATTTCTATGCTGCTGGCCCTGTCTGAATTTTCAGAACTAATGTCTCTTCTCTGTCCCTTCCTTCATCATTGCCCTGATTGAAGTGAGCACTGATTGCCATTGTGAGGTTTCTGCCACTTTGCTATCACTGTTTATACATGAGCTGGAAGCAAGGCTGTAACTTATGTGTTTTCTGACTTTTGTATCGTTACAGTGCAAAAGTCAAGGGTCATAATTTCAAAGGTTATGATGTGATCAGTTTTTTATTTATGTTATATGAAAGTCTAATGTACATGCTTGTACCTCATCCGTGCTGTGTTTTCATTTGCAGGCAATTGGCAATGCAAAGACAACCAGAAATGATAACAGCAGTCGTTTTGGGAAGTACACTGAGATCAGTTTTGACAGGAGGTACCAAATCATTGGAGCAAACATGAGGACTTACCTTCTGGAAAAATCCAGAGTAGTTTTTCAGGTATGGTAACAGCCAAGTGCCAAACTCATATTTAGCATATTTTTACAGCTGCTGGTTTTGAAATGATCATATCCATGCCAGTTTTATGTATTTTTTAATTCAATAAAAATGTATTGAATACTTTGGCAGTCTGTGCAGAATGTTAAAGATTTATTGCATGGCTCATAATCTAAAAATAGCTTTTACAGGTAGTTCCTCTTGGTAGGTCTTGTAAAAATGAAAATAGCTCCTTTCGTTGACACTAAATTGTTCTCCAGATATTTTTTGCCTAATACACAAAATAAGACTTAATGTGCCAGTAGTGTGTTTCCCTCAGATATTTGATATTTTCCTCAGTCAGAGAACGAGAGGAACTATCACATTTTCTACCAAATGTGTGCTTCTGCAGACCAGCCTGAATTCAAGCACCTCAGACTGAGTGAGTACCTATTAGTAAAAGGAGCACAGCAGGACATTGTTCAAATACAAACCCTCTCAGCTAGCGGAAAGACCACATACTGGCCCACAAAAAACAAATGATGAAAATAAGTATGTCGGTCTGGCTGCAATCTGCCTCAAACATTTACATCATGGTACTTCCCGTTACGCTATGTGGAGGTGAGGAATATGGGTCCTGTTTGTGCACCTTTGTTAAATGTGAAATGCGCTGATGAAAATCATGTTGTAGAATTCTGTTCAAATATTACATGCAGTACATGAAGAACCACTAGGTGTCTTCCGTCTGTTTGTAGATTGTACTGGCTTTTGGTAGGTCAACTGGTTCAGATTCTCTGGGTGGTAGCACTGGTTTTGTGAGCATCCTAAAATGTGCAAATCATGCATGCTTTTAACAGGTGATTTGACTCTATTCAAATGGAGATTTCAATAATTTCATCTATGACAGTGTTGAAACAGATACATTGTATGCCTTTAGGCTAGGGATAATGTCGCTGTTCTGCGGGTGAGGGAATATAATGTCATTTCTAGACAGTAGAAAGTCACACAGGCAAATGTGTGTCATGCATGGTGGATGTCAGTATTACTGCCTCTGGAATCCTATAAATCATTGCATTGTTAGATGTGAGTGTTGGTGTGGCAGATCAGATTACTGAGTTTGCTTAGTGAAGCTGTTCAAGCATGGTTGTTGCCCTAGTTCTATAGTATAGCATATCTCACACATATCTCATACTGTTGGGACAATAGGAACAGTTAAGGGAAAAGGTCAGGATATTCCAAAATAATTGAAAAAACTCTGCAAAGTTTAATATGTTTTTATTAGCATCAAAAGACATGAATTTAAAATGTAATACATCAGGTGTGAGACTTAAATTATTGAGGACCACTCATCAGCTCACATGGCCAGCTCATAGAATATTATGAATTTCAGTACAGTTATCAGTGGAAGATACCCTAACAGTTCTACAAGCAACCTTTTTAGGTCTTCTGGGACAAAATTTATCTCGGTAATGGAATACCTGCTTCCATCTGCTCCATCCATGTGCTTTCATAGCTTTTTAGCAGCTACTGTGATCTCTCCTATACCAAAATGATAAAGTATAGAAATTTCACACAACTTTTTCAGTTAATTATAGTTCACTGTCCTGCTGCATTGGCAGTTATTAATAGCTGTAACAGTAATGACATCAATCACGCCTTGTGGCTATGTGAAGATTAGATGTGTGAGGGGCTGAAATGTATATCTGGATGTGTTTGTGTTTGGCGGAGTGTTCCTGAGCCTTGCTCTCTGCTGGCCTTGCAGTGAGTGCAGATGAGTTCAGGTACACCTCCATGGGGGGCCAGACTGACATTGATGGCGTGGACGACAGGGCGGACATGAAAGAAACACGCAGGACCTTTTCTCTGCTGGGTGAGAGTTGGAGACTCCTGCAGACAATTACATTGACTTCCTGTGTCATCACACACTTCTGCTTCCTCCTCTGATACTGTGGCCTTTTCCATGTAGGATTAAAGGAGGAATTTCAGATGGATGTCTTCAAGATTTTGGCTGCAATTCTGCACTTAGGCAATTTAGAAATCAGATCTGCTGGGGGTGACAAGTCATCAGTCAGTGTGAGTTGACTTCCCCTTATCTTGGGTACCACCAGATGAGGAACATGGAGATAAGGATTATTGGATGTTTGCATATGTGGTTGAGATCAAAGTTCTACTCTACATTCCCACCTTGGGAACTTGACTTAATATCACCAGCTGGACTACAGTT
Source organism: Albula goreensis (assembly GCA_022829145.1). Taxonomy (NCBI): domain Eukaryota; kingdom Metazoa; phylum Chordata; class Actinopteri; order Albuliformes; family Albulidae; genus Albula; species Albula goreensis. The sequence goes on from CM040755.1 coordinate 12,874,625, forward strand.
TAAACTAGATGACATAAAATTTAACATTAGATATTAGAGATTATCAATTTTATCTCCCCATGTGTCAAGATGGGTACACAGTAATTATGTTAATTCTCTTGGTCTGTAATTGGATAGTGAAAGTTAGTATGGGCATCAAAGGTGATGCTTTAAAGTTGTGTATTTATGTGATCCAAAACTGTACTATTCCCTCTTATACCACACCCAGTGGCTGTAGCCTGAACTGTAGCCTGTGCCTCCAACTCTGGTTATCACTTCCCTTTCCTGCAGTCACAGGATCAGCACCTGGCAGCGTTCTGTGAGCTGATGGGTGTGGATGGGGAGAGCCTGTGTCGCTGGCTCTGCCACCGGAGGATTGTTCTGGTTGCTGAGACGGTGGTGAAACCGGTGCCCAGGGAGCATGCAGTCAACGCCCGCGATGCCCTGGCCAAGCAGATCTACGCCCATCTGTTCGACTGTATCATTACCAACATCAACTCCGCCCTGCGGGTTCCTGGCAAGCCACACACCTTCATCGGAGTGCTGGATATATACGGGTGAACAGGACTGTCTCAGCTGCATTGTTTATGTTATCTTATTTGATCTTTATCTGGCAAGTCAGTTAAGAACAACTACTTCAACATTGCACTGCTGAAGATGTGAATTTCAGGCAGATTCATTCGATAATTTTAGTAGAACCTTTGCTAGTTAGTAGAGCTGCTTTGCTCTGATTTTGAGGTGTGTTGCATGTTCCCTCTTTTCACCCTCTTTTAGCTTTGAAACATTTGAAATCAACAGTTTTGAGCAGTTTTGCATTAACTATGCAAATGAGAAGCTACAACAGCAGTTTAATCTGGTAAGACATTTTCCTGTGTTACTGCATTAAATCCCAGCACTTTTAATGTCTGTTGCCATACCATTTGCTGTGCAGCTAAGTTGCATGTTTATTATGTCTCAACAGCATGTATTTAAGCTGGAACAAGAGGAATACATGAAAGAGGACATACCCTGGACGTTGATAGATTTCTATGACAACCAGCCAGTCATTGACCTCATTGAGGCCAAGATGGGTATACTGGACTTGCTGGATGAGGAATGCTTGGTATGGTCTGCTCCAATTTTTAGCTGTGTTGTCATCTTGTTATTCGTTGGGAACTGAGCATCAGGCACATTCCAGTGTCTTTCTACATTTAGCTGACATTGTTTGAGTGAGGTCATTAACATAAATGAAAGGAAATACAGAGGCCATAAAACATTGTTGACATTATTTTGTACTTGTTCCTTTGCTCTGCAGTTTCCTCAGGGCACTGACCAAAACTGGCTCCAGAAACTTTACAACAACTACCTGGATAAAAATACCCTGTTTGAAAAACCCAGGATGTCAAACCAAGCTTTTGTAATTCAGCACTTTGCTGATAAGGTAAATCTTTTGCGAGTAATTGTAACCAATGCTATATCTGTCCTGCAGGTGGCACTCTTGCTTTCAAAAGTAAATACTTTTGTTCTCATCCTCAGGTAGAATATCAATGCAGGGGCTTTCTTGAAAAGAACCGAGACACAATGTACGAAGAGCTGATAGATGTCATGAGGACATGTAAGGTACTGTCAGCCATCTATTCAATGAAAAATGCACTTATTTCCTCATGAAATACATTTTAACCCTGACCACAGGCCTGACAAAACTCTACATTTCCATGGTGCCTCCCAATTATATCTTCTTCATTTGTAATCAGTTCTCATTGCTGGCCAACTTTTACCAAGAGGAGGAACTCACCACTACCTTCAACAAGGGCATCAAAGTTAGACCTGCCAGACCTGGGCCCAAACCTGCAAACAAGCAGCTGAAGACCACCGTAGGCAACAAGGTGCTAAGTGCATAATGTTCAAATACTGGGAAGAGAGCCCTTCCTCCATTCCGTTCCCCCATCTTTAATGTATCTGCTTTGTGTGTCTCCTGGGTCTCTTTTGCAGTTTCGCAGCTCTCTGTATTTGCTGATGGAGACTCTAAATGCCACCACTCCCCATTATGTGCGATGCATTAAACCTAATGAAGAGAAGCTGGCATTCGAGTAAGTCCACATTAGAAAACCGGGGTTATATCTGAAAAGGTCATTCCATTGCAAGTACTCATGTTAAGACTTGAAACTAATTTGACCACTTTTTTTAAAACATTTTATTGGTAGTCAGAACAATAAGATAAACTAAAACTTTGGAAAACATAGAACATACGAAAAAGGAAATAAAAAATGAGATATGAAAAGGGAGCCCTTAAAAATGTCATTCCGCTAAATCAGGTCGCTAGCATATTAACAAAGTGTCTGCTAAAACATGACTCACCCCACACAAACTTTCCATCAACCTCTACAAGACTGAACTTTCTAGGTGTAAAATGAAGTGTATGTCATTTTTCACATTAAAACCAACTATAGCTGTCTTTAGTGTGAAGGGTTGAGAGACAATTATATCTGTAAACAATTTTCTTACTTGCATATCCACTACTTATATTTACTTTGTTAAAGTTTTATCCATTTATTCACCCAGAGATTATCTAAGCCAGTATTAGGTATAAGTCAAAGGAATACACCATCCTCATGTGATTTCTATAGAAATGATTTCTCGTGTGATCTCTACTCATTTAGGATGCAAACATGCAGCCCTCTACTTTTAAACACGGTTGCTAGACTTTGCCTCAAGGCCAAATATGGCTTCTTAATGGTCTTTGCGCTATCCTGGGCAGTGGAGCACAATGATAAATTATCTGTCTTTATCAGGTATGACTCAAAGCGAGTGGTACAGCAGCTACGTGCCTGTGGTGTCCTGGAGACCATTCATATCAGTGCCCAGAGCTACCCCTCAAGGTGACCTCCCCTGAGTCAGGACCCTGACTCTCATTCCTGTGCTCATTTTTTGCTGTGTTCAATCCTGCTTTGGCTTCCCAGTCTGTGGCTACTTCCTGGGTCAGCTGTTCCACCCTGTGGATCTGCAAATGTGATATCTGTTTGTATTGAGTTTATGAGACTTGTGACTGTGCCCATATGCACAAATACCTGATCTGCTAACCAGGAATAGCTGAAAGGAAATTTGCATTTTGATTGGCAGGTGGACCTACATTGAGTTTTACAGCCGTTACAGCATACTGATGACCCAACCGGAGCTGGAGCTCAATGATAAGAAACAGACATGTAAGACAGTGCTACAGAGACTAATTCAAGTGAGTGCTGTTCCTACTGATGCTGTCTCCTTGCTGAGAGTGCTTGCTTTTCTGCTTTTGTACTTCCTAATATTCAATATGACACACATGTATGCGCTGAAATTCTGTGTGTCACCCTCTCAACATGCAGGACTCCAATCAGTACAAGTTTGGTCGCACTAAGATCTTCTTCCGCGCAGGCCAGGTGGCCTACCTGGAGAAGCTGCGGTCGGACCGGCTGAGGGGGGCCTGCATTACCATCCAGAAGCACATCCGTGGCTGGAGTCAGCGCAGGAAGTACCTCTGCATGCGCCATGCCGCCATTGTCATTCAGCAGTATGTGCGCGGACAGAAGAGGATCCGGTGAGCCTGGCTAACAGACAAACAGTCTCAGCTATGCGTTATGCACTCACGCATACACACACGGCTCAGATCTGCAGTAAACATATACACTCACACACATAATCACACATGCAAATTAAAACCAGCAAACTGCACTTAGACTTACACTGGAGGACTCTGCCAAGGACAACATGCTTCACCTATATATTTAGCATTTGTCAGGTTTTGAGAGCTTGGCTTTTCAGTTAGTCCAATTGTGAAAGGTTGAACTTGTGTTACTTATTTCTACATTTTTCCCTAGCCAAGCTGTGTCAGCAGCCTCCCTGAAGCAGGCCTGGGCTGCTATGGTGATCCAGAAGCACTGCCGTGGCTTCCTAGTTCGCCGGGTCTACCTGCTGGTCAAGGTCGCCACAGTAACCATTCAGGCCTACACAAGAGGATGGTTAGCTCGTAGAGACTACAAAAAGGTAGAATGCAATTGGATGTTCTTGGTACTGTTTCCTTGGAGGGCTGGTACTGTTGGATATTTCTTTCATACCTGTCAGTCAATCAGGTGTATTTCTCAGAGAAAAGCTTGAGTAAACTAATAGGAATGTTTTAAATGAAATGTCAGTTGTGATTTAGCGAAGCAAACCTTAGTCTCAGCTTTGTTATGGGAACTGGACTCTGTTCTCTCTCTTATTCTCTTTAAGTGGGTGTGACGAAAGAAACCTTTCAGTGTGTGTGTGTGTGTGTGTGTGTGTCTGCATGTGATTCTTATACAGATGATGGCAGAACTCTGTGCAAGATGCTTTTTAAAATGGCAGCAGAGCCTCATCTGCACACGTGTTTTCGTGCATGTGTGTGATGCTCTTTCAGATGGTGGCAGAGCAGAAGGCCCTGGTCTTGCAGAAGTATGCCCGGGCCTGGCTGGCCCGGCGGCGCTTCCAGACCATCCGCCGCCTGGTGCTGAATGTGCAGCTGTCCTACAGAGTCCAGCAGCTGAGGAAGAAACTGGAGGAGCAGGTAAGGACAATAAACGGTAAGCATTCAACAAGGCAGCCACGGTGTGGAATTTGGCCTGGAAAACAGGAAACCCTCTGCTTGATTGCTTTGAAGTAAGTGCCTTTGGATGTATAATGAGCCCAATGATTGTGCACCTGAATTTCACTTTCCATCCGAAAAATGGTACCTCCTACAGCTCAAACCTCTGCCTTAAGTGGGACATTGGTTCTCATTTGGGGTATACTGTCCACACTGGCCCACCCAAATCACTTAACGAAGCAACCTTACCCAGCCTTTCTGAGGTGTTTCCCCATTCATTTACAAACCAAGCTCAGACTTGCTTAGCTTCAAGCCCTCAACCATCATGAATTGTAGTAGTCAATTATAGTATTTTCTCTGTGATGTCACCTTTCCCTTAAACAGAGCAAAGAGAACCATGGGCTGCTGGAGCGGTTAACAGGCTTAGCCACTGCTCATGCCCATGACATGGACAAGCTGCAGAAACTAGAGGCGGAGCTTAACAAATCAGCCAGTGAGAAGACATCCCTGGAGGAGAGAGAGAAGCGGTCCAAGGAAGATGCTAACCAGGTGCCAGATTCTTTCCTAAGACATGGACATTGTTGATAAACGTACCCCACTTCCAACACCCAAATTTTACAAAATATAATGTATACAAATATTTGAGTCCAAATTATGGGAAAGGCAATAATGGATGGTATTTCATGGAATTCAAACATAATTGTAATTGGTTATTTATGTCTTCATAAGGTAATTGTTCAGCTTCAAGCTCAAAATCACAGCCTGATCCAGGAGAAGCAGAACATGGAGAAGAAGCTCTCTGATTCAGCTCAGGAAATGAAAAGTAATTAAACAGTTAAACAGACAGACAAGGCCTTAAGAAGCCTTCAAAACTGTTTTTACGAACTAAATATCACCCACCTGTGCAATACTTTCCTTAATATTTTTACATATTGTTCTAGACAATTTTGATGAGATAAAGAAAAACCTCAAAGAAGATCTGCAAAGAGAAGAGAGACAAAGAAAGTAAGAGCTGCTGCTGGTTTTGGGGATCAGAGATGAGTTCTGAGACTGTGTATGGCTAGAGTCATGATATTTCTGGCATTTTGTTCTGTGGTGATCAATTAAATCAGGGTTTGGAATAGAGCATTAAACTGTTTTATTTTTTGTCATGTGCCATGACAGGATTGCAGAGAATAATTTTGAAATCCAGAAAGAGGACTATGAAAAACAGATAGAGGCTCTGAAAGAGGAAAACAGGCGACTGAAAGAGGAGAAAATTGTTCTCCAACAGCAGATGGAGGAAGAGAGCCAGGTCAATGATGAGTTACAGACACAGATGGTACAGCTCACCAAGCATGTTAAGGTAAGGCTGTAAGGATTATTTTCAGCAAAATGGCTTTGTTTCATTAAAAGTGAATTCATTTAAAACTAAATGGTCTTGCATTATGAACACTTAGGTTCCCCCATAAGATTTGGGAACACATTGCACCTTATAGGGAAATCTAATGCTATAAACTATGATAACATAGGCCAACCTAACATCTCCTATGTGCTTAGGTTATTTGCATACGTTTTCTAAAGAATCACTCACTTGATCGTTAATAAATGTTCATCAACTGCGTGTATTGATTTGATGTTTATTTTAATAAGAAAACAATTATAATTTTTTTAATATAAATTCAGTAAAAAATATTCTTGCATTGTATTATTCAGTACTGTAGGTAGATATGAAAGGGTACTGGTTTCAGAGAAAATCATACTACAGCCAGTTGTGCATGTTCAAAGGTTGTACCAGAGCTGCGGAAAGAGATCCACTCTCTGCAGCTCCAGAGAGATGACCTGGACAGAAAAATGAGGGAACAAGCTATGAAAGTTAGAGGTACTCTGATGTGTATTTTTCTCTTCTTGCTCATGTCAGTTTTGTTTGAAATGGCTACCATACAGATGGAACTTGATATGAAACTTGGTAACATCGTTATTCTCAGGTGTCACAGGATTTCCCTTTTCACTCTCTTGATATGTGAATGATCAGTGAAAATGTATCTATTATTTTCAGTTTTTTGACAGTTACCAGCATCAAAAACCTTATATTCACGAGAATAATGATGAATAACTAATGAAATTCTGCCCTCTGGTAGCAAAAATGACAGAGATCACAAGGCAGCTTCTAGGTGGTGTAGAGGAAGAGGAGCACATTTTCAGGTATGACGTTGGGTGAAGAGGCATGTGAGGTGATTCTGTGAGAAGATAAACCGAAATGTTGTTGGACAGACCAAGTGTTGATAAATCTCTCCCTTGAGGGCCAGTGAGGTGGGGAATGAAATAATTACCCAGGTGTTATTTTTAATAAGTGATTGACACTTTCCATGGGATTATGAATTAAGTCCAATATATGTATGCAGTGATGTCTGGGAGGCCTGGGCCCCATGAAAAGCTTGACATCAGCCCTCCCTAGCATATTAATGGCATTGCTGAAATTTTATGGGGTCCCTGGCCGTTTGGATCATTTTCACCTCTCACTTCAATAGAGGAACCACTGTATCCTTGTTAATAAGTCGCTATAATATAACCTATTGTAAACTGTCCTGGGTGACCTTTTAATAGTATACATTTGAAATGCATTCATAGTTTGAATGAAGAGGCTCTTGAGGAGACAACCAGAGATGAGGAGCTTTTCTCTGCTTTAGAGGAACTGCAAGAAGCTTCAAGGTGTGTAGCCTTTTAGAAATGTTATTAATATTTGGTCTCAGGACCTATTATTTGGGGTTTAGTAAGTGGGGACTGCAAATTCTCTGAATATTCCCTTGTTTGGCCTGTCCCTGCTGCATGTGAATTGAAGGACGTTTGAGAGGCACTCTCAGGCTCAGAGGGAGAGTCACATGAGCGAGGTGGAGAGCCTGACATTCAAGCTGGAACACCTGCAGAGTGAGAATAGTGAGCTGCAGAAGCTCTTCCAGGAGGAGAACAGCACCAACGACTCCATCCGCCTGGAGGTCACGAGGCTGGCCTCTGAGAACATGGTAAAGGGGGCTGAGTGTTGGGCGCACATGGAAACTTTGTGCTTTGTGCTGCCCGTTTCATTTCATCTACTGGGAAATAAGGTTTGGAATGAGGTAAATCCTTACTGTTGAGAAGAACATTGAATGCTGGAAAAGGAACTGAAATATCTGCTGCTGTATCACTGGTGTAATGAGTGAAAAGGGAAATACTGTAGTGCTATCTGTTTTTTTCATTATGATGCTATTATGATGGTACTTTTTTCCAATCATACTGACATGAATAGGTGGAGTGAAGTACATGTTAACTGGGTGTTCACCACTTGTCTCTAACTAACTTTAGGTTTGTTTGCACTCAAAAGGCTTGTTGACACATAATGTGTTTGGAGAGGCTGAATTTTCACCCAGCCTCTGTGCATTAGCATCATGATGCCACTAGTTTAATTGAGATGGTGGTCCATATATTTGTCCATTGAATCTGTTATGGCTCTTCTCTCCGTCCCTGTCAGTGCATCTAGCTGATTGGAAGCCCTTTCTTTGTGTGTGTGTGTGTGTGTGTGTGTGTGTGTGTGTGTACAGGTGCTTCCCCAGCTGAGGCAGCAGCTGTCAGAACTGCAGAGACAGAAGGAGGAGCTGGAGACTCGTCTGAATGTGCAAGGCACAGAGATGAAAGGTGCGCTGCTGGAGTCCAAAACATACATCACAACACGTAATTGTGCAGCCCAGTCACTCCTGATCCTGGACAGTCCCAGTGTCTGCAGCCTCTCCATCTGAGCTCATGTTTGCCCACTTCACATAAGCACTGTTTTTAGTGAATACATTTAGCACCCTCCTTTTACTTTTGACAACGTTGGGCCATAAAATAGAGCTGAAAATCTTTCAGAATTTAAGCTTCCCAGGCCCAGTCTTGGTATACAGAAATCATAAACTTGTTTTAAATAGGAAGACAGTTTACAATTTTGTCCTTTGTTTTTGCAGAAAAAATGGTTGAAATTTCAACTGAACTCCACAGTTCTCTGAATGAGGAAATATCCCAGCGCAGGTTAGTGTCTAGTCACCCTGACACAGAAGTGGTACCTTGACTAGCATGGCTAACCTAATTAAAAACCAGGCATTGACTTCTACAGTGAAATGGACCAGAATACAGATAGTATATGATGCAGGATTATCGTTGAATACAAAATATGAAAAAAATGAATGTACCCAAAAGAGCACTGTCTGCTCTCATTAATAAATGGATTGCGCTCTAAAAGACAAAGGGTCTCAACTGTCTGACTAAAATAGTGCAGAAAAATAACAATGATGTGAATGTTTGAAGAATAAAGTTCACAGAAACTTTGCTTACTCATTTATGACCGTAGGACTGATGTTTTCTCAGTTGCAGCAAAAACTGAATGCAGGGTATTAGTAATTACCATGCAGCATACAAATTTTCCAATTCATTGTAAATTCATTGTCATGGTAAAAATAACTACATAGAGTAACCTTAACCATGTTATTCCTCTGAAAGGTTTCTGGAGCTGCAAAGGACAGATTTGGAGAGGGAAAAGCAGGAGATGGAGAGGAGGATGGAAGAAATGGAGGAGGAAAATCTACAACTAAAGAAGCAGCATGAGAGCGAGATCGAGGCCAAGAGCCGGATGAGACAGGAAGCATCACGGCTGATTGCTGAGAACATGGTCTCTGCTCGTGTGTGTGTGCGTGTGTGTTTGTGCGTGTGCGTGTGCATGTGTGTGCATACATGTGCATATTTGCATGTTTCACAAAAATAGAGAGGATTGACTTTTCAAGCATATTTTTCATTAGCATGCATTTTTATAAAATTACAAATTTTGAAATGTAGTCAAGCTTTGTTTTGAGCCGTGTCAATTGGCTGCTTTGTTTGATACATAGATTTGTACTTAATTGAAGGACTTCGAGGAACAGCTTGACCTAAAGGATCGGATCATAAGGAAACTACAAAAGCAGATCAAAAGCCTGCGGGCATCAGAGATAGGTAATTCACTAAGAAATGGCGCGGATGTTCTTTTTGCTCAGTACATTCTTTCAGGAGGCTCTGTAAAATCAGCAATCATCTATTTCTTCATTTCCACCTTCTTCTCAGCCAATCAAATCCCTGCACCTGCCGTCCCAAAAGAATACCTTGGAATGCTGGAATACAAGCGAGATGACGAATCCAGTCTCATTCAAAACATTATTCTAGGTATGAAGGCGGTCTTTGTCTTTGTTTTTGATGCAGATGTTCTATTACTGTTGTTGAATAATAGTAAAATGTTCATAACCATGTGATAGAGCAAGTCCCTCTTAAGCTGGTCATGTTGGGTGTGAGTGTTTCTTGTTCAGTGGTCACATTGTGCATGTGGATCTGTCCTGGTGAATTGGATTCTGTTGACTCTGTGTGGGTCTGTTATGCTCACTATCCTATGTGCTTATTTCAGACTTGAAGCCACGGGGCGTGGTGGTCAACATGATCCCTGGCCTGGCTGCCCATATCCTCTTCATGTGTGTTCGCCATGCTGACTATCTCAATGATGATGCCAAGCTTAAGTCACTCATGAACGCCATCATCAGTGCCATAAAACAGGTTGTCCTGGTAAGACATAACAGTATGTCATTTCTGAGTGCAGTATTGATGGCTCAGATGGATTAGTTGGTGGTATGATATAAGTGCCTCAGTACCTACCTGAGATCTGTTCTTCCCTTGAGCTTAAGGTTTTGTTCCACAGTGCTCCAGTTCACCTGGAGCAACAGGACACACACAATCAGTCACACAATACACAAAAAACTCTCTGTGTTCATAAGTGATCTCCTTTCCTGATTCAGGACCACCAGGGAGACTACGAGATGCTGTCCTTCTGGCTGTCCAACACATACCACATGCTCAACTGTCTGAAGCAGTACAGCGGGGAGGAGGTACAGTGCCAGGAAGCATGACCAGGCTCATTTCCCTTACTTATACACTCCACATGGCCATGACAGGATGTATTACATCTCTCTCCAGTTCACACACAGCACTTAAAATGGAAAATCGTGTTAAAAGGCATCGAAACGCATACATATATGAGTACCGGTTTAAGATTAGAGGTCATTATTTTTTAATCTCATGTATTAAAATGCACAAGCACTTAGGAGGTGGGTATCAAGAGTTCTTGAAAGGTCAGTTTAACTGGGTGTGTTTTGAACTCAACTTCTAATGTCTTTCACATTTTATGTCCTTTACACGTAAATTTCCTTTTTATGTCCATATGGTAAATGGTAATTGCAAATCCATGTAATAATTGATAATTATATGGTAAATGTTTGTCTGTCTGAGAACAAATCTAGGTGCCCTTCAAGTACAGAACACATAACTAGTATATTGGGGTGACTTTGTGATATTTTTTAAAGGAATTCATGAAGCACAACACCCCCCGCCAGAACAAGAACTGCCTGAAGAATTTTGACCTGTCCGAACACAGGCAGGTCTTCAGTGACCTTGCTATCCGCATCTACCACCAGTTTGTTACTGTCATGGAAAAAAATCTAACTCCAATGATAGGTGAGAGGAGTATTTACTGAAACATTAATATTGTATGAACATGTGCATCTGTGATAATGGAGCTCAGTGCTGACTCCTTTTCTCATGGATGCATCAGTAATTGCAGAACCCTGAATACTGTTTCTACCAAAAGCATGAACCTGTGCATAAAAACTGAGAACAATACCACTGTATTAACTGTGAAAACTGTCTGAGAAGACTGTGATCAGCAAGCCTTGTTGTTGTTTTTCTGAGTATACCTTTATCACATTAGTACATCTTCCTGTGTGATGCAATTGCTAGATCAAGACAAATTGGTCTCCACAGGTACAGAACAGGTTCAAAGGTCATGCCTATCATTCCACCCGCTCAGAATAACACATTGATTGCCCCACTCACTCCCTTTTCTGTGGATCTCAGTGCCTGGGATGCTAGAGCATGAAAGCCTTCAGGGCATCTCCTCCATGAAGCCCACAGGCTTCCGCAAGCGCTCGGCCAGCATCTACGAGGACACTGAGGCCTACACCATCTCCTCCATCCTTCAGCAGCTCAGCCGCTTCCACACCGCCATGAGCCAGCACGGTGCTGACCCCGAGCTCATGAAGCAGGTGGTCAAGCAGCTGTTCTTCCTGGTGGGGGCGACCACCCTCAACAACATCCTGCTCCGCAAGGACATGTGCTCCTGCAGGAAGGGCATGCAAATCAGGTTCTATGCTAGGAGTGCATGTGTTAACTACTATTTAACTAGTACTATTTAACCAGCACTATCCCATAATGTAGTGTGGTAAATGAGCTTTATCTTAAAAACACTGATTGCTGTAAAGATGATCATGTAATGGAATGAATGTAATGGTAGCCAGAACCACAATGGGTCACTTATCTTCCTCAGTCCAAAATACTGAAAAAAGTCATCCCTCTGGTTTTTATTTTTACCTACCACTACATTATTCCAACTAGTTGAATTGTTAGTGAACAAATGTTGTGCAGCTACTATTAATTTTATCATATCCATATGATTAACTTTTATATGAGGGTGGTGCATTATGATATGTTAGCATCAGATAATATCTGATTTAATGCAGTATCATTTTGTAACTGTGCCCATCACAAACAATGTTGTTAACTAGCTGCGTTGCTGTGTGTTTGGCAGATGTAACATAAGTTACCTGGAGGAGTGGCTAAAGGAGAAAAATATGCAGCAGTGCAATGCCATTGAAACCATGGCTCCACTGTCCCAAGCTGCCTGGCTTCTCCAGGTCAACAAGACCACTGACCAGGATGCCAAAGAGATCTCAGAGAAATGCACTGAGCTCAGCGCTGTACAGGTACAGCCCAGAGCAGCGAGACTGTCTACCCCTTTCCTTTCAGAGAGTCCAGTAAATAAACTATATTTACCAAAATTCAGATTTCAAGAATATTCAAGGGTATTGAACAAGAAGGATATTTACCTCTTATGTAAATCTTACCAGTCAAGGTTTTTTTTAACAGTGATGGTGTGCATCATCGGATCATTGGCAGTTAGTTTTGGTTGTTGGTAGAGAGAAAAGGGAAATAAAATATATATATCTATATATAATTTCACAACATATTTATGTTATATGTTACATAAATGTATTCCTGTTTCTCATAATGTTTCAACGTTCCAGATTGTCAAGATTCTGAACTCGTACACACCCATAGATGATTTTGAGAAAAGAGTGGCGCCCTCTTTTGTTCGGAAAGTTCAGGTGAGGTTTTACTGAAAATGACATTTTCACTGTTCATACATTTTGTACATTTTTTTTCCCATGTGTATTGCAATAATATTCAGCTTTATATAAAAATTGTAGATTGCTTGATGTGGATTTGGATTTGATGTGACTGTATTTCATCTCTGAATTTTTTGTCTCAGTCATTGCTTCAGGACCGTGGAGGGTCATCACAGCTGATGCTGGACGCTCAGTATCGCTTCCAGGTCACCTTCCCGTTTAGCCCCTCCCCTCAAGCCTTGGAGCTTATCCAGATCCCCAGCAGCCTCAAACTGAGCTTCCTAACCAGGATCTGACGTCCCCCCCAATAACCAATCAATGGACTGGACTTTTTTAATACTCAAAGCAGGGTTTTAAATGAAGGATATGGTGACATATGTGAAGAGATAAAAGGGTCTTCAGATTTCTGTGAAATGTAAGTGTAAAAATCATAATTGCATTAATAGATGATGTAAGATAATTGTCAGGATGTATTAAGAGATGAAATACAGGTACATCCCACACTGCCTTTGAAAGGTAATCAGTGTTACTATCACACCAACATTTTTTACTCTTAATCAGTCATTGTAAGTATGAGTGGTAATAATCCCTCAATTTGAATTAGCAGGGTCATGACAAAATCATTTCTTCGTGATTGCCAGAAGTAGAAATGATTCTTTCAGTTACTTTTTACAATATCGGTTTAGAAACTAAGATATCAAATGCATAGAAATGCATCATTCATATCTACAAGGTCAGCATTCTTGATATCCTCTTAGTTACAGTTTTTAAATGTTTAAGAAGTGTGCACATGTCTCACATTAGTATATTAGGTTAAATATTTAGCTATGCACTGTAAATATAATAATGTGTACTAAGGTAATGTTCACCACACAGATGTATATAGAAGATTTATAGACTCTTAACTGATCAAACTATTTTAACAGGCCATGGTTCCTTTCAAAAGTCATTCACTGTACCTCCTATTACTACTTATACCAAAGAATTAATTTGTTGGAAATTGTTTAAATGTTGATTTTTGTTGAGTATAATTTTATACAACCTTTGTTCTACCAGTTATTCTTGGTAGTGTATAATTGTATGTATTAATGAATTAAATAAATGTACTAATAAACATAGCATTCTGTGGTGATGTTTCGCATTCTAAAAAGTACACCCACTAGTTTCCTCTGATTATATAATCATTTATGGCCACAGTGTCAATGTCTTGGTCTTTCAAATTAAGTACAGCATTTAAAATTAAATGCTTAAGTAAAAGTACTCTTAACATGTTGTAGTTCCTATGACAAGCTGCTATTTTAGTGATGTGGCCCCTACAACCTGCAGTAATACCAAGGCAGTGCAGAACCTTTAATGCTTCTCTAAGAAGCTTACTGTTTCAGTACCTCAGGTTCAATCTGTTCTCACTGTAAGACATAACACAGCCGTCTGTGAGTGGAGACCCACTAAAGTATTTCTCGAAAGGTAAGGGTAACATTTCTTTTTATAATTTAATTTCTGTGTTTTTCTGTTTTGAGGTGAGTAACAGCTGTTCCATTTTTCTTTTAAAGAACTGAATTTAATGTTTAAATGTTTAACAAATGGTAATTAAGCCTGGGATGTTGCTTGATGGGTAGATGTATAATCTAGCTTCTTGTTTATTAAATCCTTGAAATATATGTGGATGTACTGCAGTTCATTTTAATTTACTTGTTTTTTTTCCCCAATATAAGTAACATTGTTGAAATTTATAAACTACATAAATCTGTAGGAACAATCCCATACAAATCTATTTTTAGATTGCATTGACAGTTATCGAACTGAGTGCAAATAATTAAATGCTAGGCAACATGAGTATAAAATTGAATAAGTTTTAATCTCAGTTTGTGGTTTTTCCTAGTTTTCTTTATAAGTAAATATTTTCATTTTCAATAAGTTTGAATTAGTTTCGGTATAACCATGTATCCAATGAGTCACCACAGAATTGTAAGAATGCTGATACAGACACTTTGTGTGATTACATTTTAAACGTAAGTTGTAAATGCCACCTAAAGACAAGCCATCCTGGTGTGTTGAAGCAGCTAACTACTGAGCTAAAGCTATCGTAAAAAGTAAATGAGATTCCTCCCAAAATAGGAGCGCTGCTCTTTTGCCTGTGTTGCGACTGCGTGATCCTCGTCAGGCAGCAGGGGAGATTACGTGCTACTTATCTTGTATACAGCTGTCAGCTCTCTAGCAGGCTGAGAGGTGCTGACAGAGGACAGTGGGAAGACTGCATCTCACTCAGAGGATACATATGTCCCTATCTCTGTGTATAGGTGACCATGAATTTGAGGCCAAAGGCCTAGGGCCTGGTATTTTTAAGGGGAGCAGGAGGTGGAGAGGGATTCAGTGCTGTGCTTGTTCATAAACAAAGACAAAGACAGGCACACGAATCTTCAGCATTATGGATCCAAATTCTTTAAGCATTATTTACAATGTTACATTTATGTATGTCAGTCATGGTTTGCATTGACATAATTTTGTTCATTTTTAATAGGGAGATCCACCCAAATGTAATAATTTACTGTGTGTTGCCTAACCCTCACAGTATTCTATAGAGTAGTAGAGTAACCAAATCTTTCATTTCTATGAAATAATGATGTTATGTGGATATAAAAGCTCCTCTTATCATTTATGTGATTGGAGATGTCTTTTGAACAGTAAAGTGTTGTGTAATGACAACAAGTCAAATGTTCTCTGTGGTTCTTAAGTCCCATCACAATATTCAAGATGTAATATGAAGTTTGGTATCTGTTTTATTTTCACTTAAACTATAACTTCTGCAACATTTTCTGATGCCATTCTCCACTGTAAAGAAAGCTCGAAACATTTGACTGTGTGGCATTATTTTAATGGTCTTCAGAACATTTTCTTTTCTGCAGGCTATGTCACACCTTAAAAAAATAGATCTATACAATAATGTGACAAGGAACAACAAATATGTTTTGTCCTTTTTTTCCAGTTTGAAGCAGTAGTGTATATGGTGAAACATTGGGAAGGGCTGTCCTGTCCAGTCTCTTTATCCATTGTCTCTCTGTTCCCTCTGATTTCAGAATTTGTGTGACCACTCCTCAAGATGTGTGACCAAACTTTCCTGGCCATTACATTTGGCCCATGTGACAGATGCTCTGCAACTAAGCCTCTGATGAACATCTACCTGAACAATGAACCGATTAACTACTGCTCCCTGTGTGTGGAAATGGTAAGAGCCAGTCCTATCACTCCCTACACTGAGTCTCTCATTGCACTACACATTAGCATCCTGCGCTTCAAAAATCACAAGTTGAAAAAGCATCACTTTATATTTACCTGGTCTGGCTTGCAATGTAGTGGGATTCCAAAGCAGAATAGTACATACATTTTTATTTGGTTTCAAAAGTTTAACACAAGTTGCATGACGTGTCTTACTAGAAACAAGCAAACTACGTTCATGTCCCTCATCTGCATGTTTCAAGTTGTCACCCCGCGACCGCTGATTCTCACCCGGGCCAGTGGCGCAATGGATAACGCGTCTGACTACGGATCAGAAGATTCTAGGTTCGACTCCTGGCTGGCTCGTAATTTTTCGATACATGAAGTATACTTCCCACGTAATGCATCAAAGTATCCACACGATCGTCGACTGTTACCTGCCTCGAATATTGCATCATTTATTCCCTTGAAAACAATTTTATTTGTATTGAACTAGGGTGTGCATAAGCGAGCTATTCTAAAATACAATACAGAGTTTTCTAAAATACAATAATATTATTGTACTTAACGGTAAACTATTGTAAGTAATGGTCGTTATGTGTGCATTAAGTGGTTTTAATTTTAGACATTTTGTCATCTGTAAACCCATTTTAGTAATATTGTAGTCTACAGCAATGTTAAGCGATAGAATGCCTAATAACTTTCTGGCTAAAAGCACTGGGTACTCCAAACATAATCTCACACGCCAGTAGTACCCTAGATAGCAAAAAGAGCTACTGTTATCATGCTCGTTTAGGCAGAGGTCCAGAGCCCTGACAGCCGACACATGCCTTCACGAAAAGAATACAACCTTACACCAACCACAGCTCTGGGTCAGGAGATGTTATCGTATGAATACCGTTACATGTGCTCCATCATTTGTTTGCTTGGGGGTTTCATGCTGTCCGACATAATAACGCTTTCAATCAGACAAATAGCCTATGTCGAATGACGATGTCCAAAGGAAATGCTATTAAAATAATAAAAGTGATATTATTTTTGATATTATCCGAGTTCCAATTTAGTCGAGGAAATCACTTGGATAAGGCGCGAATTTGATGAGAGAATAAAGACATTATTTTTTAAAAAATATTTAAACAATTTAAGTAATTAGTATTTAATTCTAAATATTTCCTATTTGCACACAGGAGGCAGAGTACTTAGGCCACCCGCCTTGTGTGTTTTTGAGGCGAGCATCTTACCAGTGACGTCACTACAGCTGCATCAGCTGCGGGCTCAAGGCAGAGCCTTGTCACAGACACACTGACCGCGACGAAACACCTCATTCCTCTCACCTTCCTTTTCTTCTAAAGATGGCATGTCAGGGGTTAGCGCCAAACGAAACCCTGGCGACGCTGAAATCGGAGTCGGATAATCTGAAGACGAAGCTGGAGGAGGAAAGAGCCAAACTGCACGATGTTGAACGTAAGTACGGAGGATGAGGGGCCTCGCAAATCACGTCCCCTCCAACTGCAGACTGCGATCATGGAGGCGACTAGGCAGCAAAAAACATGAACCCTCGCTAGTTGCATCTTAAATTGTAAATTTCTATGTGACAGTTCGGATATGTTTTGTTGGGACGGTTCATATTAACGCTGTGGTTAGTCTAGGGTTTGACGGTTGGTTATTAATTTAAAAAAGGAACGAACTGCTTGCATTACGCTTTTTCAGTACCAAGAAACCGATGGATTATACGGTTGCCATTTATGCGTGAAGACTAAATTAAAATGTTTCTTTTAAATTGTGGCAGGCTGAATAAAACTGATGGTAAATGTTTGGCGAAAGACTTGACTCCTGATTTGTAAAAATAGTAATGTAGTCAGTTGTGATCTGAGCACAGTAAACAAAAGGGATGGGCTTGTAGTGATTATTCAGATGAATGCACAGCCATCGTGTCCTCGTGTATCCTTACTGCAAACTCACCTAGCAGGGTTGGATAGCGGTTGTTGAAACATTGGCAAGAAAACGTATCAAACCGTTTCATGTTATCTTCAGTTAGAATTCATGGAATAGAAATGGTAAAACAAAGTACAATAAAAACTGGAATTATTCTGTAAATTTTTGAGTGAATTTGGCCAGGATGAGGCTAATCATATCGAATCATATCTCTGTCTTAGTGCATCAGGTGGCGGAGAAGGTGGAAGCGCTAGGGCAATTTGTCATGAAGACACGGCGAACGCTGAAAGGTCATGGAAATAAAGTTCTCTGCATGGACTGGTGTAGAGACAAGCGAAGGATTGTCAGTTCTTCCCAGGTGAGTCAGGAAGGAAGCTGATATGTCTCATTCTGACTCTCATTCTTTTACTATCAATCTCATTTTATATACCCAGAAAACGGCACCTTGGTAAGTCCTACGTAAGTGAGTGACAGTCAAACGTTCACCCAAGTCCTAATTTGTAAAAACGGCTATCAGTGTGTGATGTTGATATATGTGTACACAGTTTTTTTGTTATGTGTTCTTTGGATATTATTTGTATTGATATGTTTTATTAATCATTCTTTTCAGGAAAGTAAACAGAATACATTCGTCGGGGACCAGAAAACCATAAGAATATTAATGTTAAAGAATGGAAAGCAAGGAAGGCAAACAAATCAACAAATGAAACAGCATACAAAAATAACAGCATAAACATAAGTAAAAGAATACATCACGCCATATGATGTACATCCGATGTAATTAAACCAAGGTTACACATAGCACTAACCTTCAATTGCCATGGGTTGGTAGTCCATTTTGCTGTTTTTGCCAAGTCTCAGTAGCGTAATGGCAAACGCTTTTGACTTGGGATCGAAAGATTGTAGGTTTGACTCTTATGTTTGCTAGTTTTCATTCAAAATTAAGTCGAAAACGTTTTTCGAGAACTAACCGACTGAAGCTGTGTCACGGGTATGCTATGAACATTATCGGCCTCTGTCCATGGTTCTGACAGCTGTAAGCATAGCAGAGCAGATACCTCTTTAATGGATTTCTTTGTCCTGTCTAATGTTTATTGGAAGGGTCAGTGCCTTTAGGTTTTCAGGTTTAGCGCGTGTCAGTAGTTTAATGGATAATGAGCCGAGGATGATCAGAATACTCCACATGCGGTCCTGCTTGGTTTGCACAACATTGAACGATATGCATTAAATCTGTTAAGCTTATTTACAGCAATGTTTCATTTCATACAGTATATTTGTTTACACAACGTACAACGTGACTAGAAGTTTTCTCATGGGCCAGTGGCGCCCTACGGGCAACGATATGTCGAACAACGCCCCCAGCAATCTTGGTAGTGAATAGCCAATCACGATTCGATCCACTACCAAGAATTACCAAGAATTGGCCAATAACAGTGCCTGCCTTCTACCAAGAATTGCTGTTGACGTCACAATGGATAACGTGTCTGACTACGGATCAGAAGATTGTAGGTTCGATTCCTGGCTGGCTCGAAAGATTTTACAAAGCCATGTCCTGATAATACTCCCTTGCAATCGTTCCAACAAATGCCCAGTAAATGAAGGGACCCAAATTCATTAAATATTAGTCACTTCAAATCAAAACCGTCTGTAAAATGACGAAGTGTAACCTAGAAAAACTGCTGAATTTGCTGCAGTTTGATTGTTTTTGGAGTCAGGATAAAATAAATTGTAACTGAAAAAAACTGAGGAAAACCATTATACTTTATCTCAATTTATTATATATAAATTACCATACTATAGAGCTGTAATTTATTAAGTAGCATATGTCAAATCTTTACATTATAGAAGGAAGCCCATCAGACAGATGTATTGTGGTTGCTTGGGCTGGAGCCAGACAGCCACAGGACCTTCCATACAGCATATGCATCCATACAGAAGTCTTTCTCTATGATAAATGCAGTATCCATTGGCATTATACCTAACATTGCATTCTGTTCATCCTTTTTTTAGGATGGAAAAGTGATTGTATGGGATGCTTTCACAACTAATAAGGTAAACCAAACTACAAAATAACATTCCATACGAAGTTGTGTTACACAGAAATATATACAGTAATGTTTTTAAAACAAAATTTGTAATTCTCAGCATTGAGAACAGATTAAGTAGAATTAATTAAAGTAATAATAATCATTGTGTTCTGCTAGTTAAGTGTGTGTGTGTGTGGTGTGTGTGGTGGTGGGGGGTTAATCATCTCTGTTAAGCCATCATTTCAAAGTTGTGTGGGACCACAAGCAGATCAGACCTGTTCTCTCTGTGTGTGATATGTTTCTGTGTTGTATGTGCACATGTGTGCTTGTCTTTGTGTGTTCCACAGGAGCATGCGGTGACCATGCCCTGCACCTGGGTGATGGCATGTGCCTATGCCCCCTCTGGCTGTGCAGTGGCTTGTGGGTAAGTGAGCCACCCCCAAGTCCCAGTGTATATTCCCATAAGCACATGCACACACCAGATTACCAGAAGCTTTGCATAAAGAACTCTCTCTAATGGCTAAATCCACTCAGCTTCCCTATGGGCTCCTTGTTTCAGGGAAAACTATGGTCCATTAGCAATCTCTTTCCTGGCCATCTTGTGTAGGTTTGGGGTGAAATGAATTTGCCGCAGAAGAGGTTATTGGCTTATTCCTTATTGACTGCATTGTAAACCATTCTTATGCCCAAAGTGAAGAGTGAGGTTTGAATATATTGTGTTATGTCTTGTTATATATTGTAAATATGTTGTGTTTCATTTTTATTGTTTCTCTTGTAAGGAAACATGAACATCAGCAAGAAATGCTAACCTCTTCTCTCTTTCTTGTACCTGTTCCTTTACCCTCTCAGAGGTTTGGACAACAAGTGTTCTGTGTACCCTCTGTCTCTGGACAAGAATGAGAACTTGGCTGCCAAGAAGAAGTCTGTGGCTATGCACACCAACTATCTGTCAGCATGCAGTTTCACCAACTCTGACATGCAGGTGAGGCTGTGCAGAATTACTTTGCTCCCTGGTCCAGCACACACATGCACACAGCTGCTTCAGGACTGTACCAGGAATCAAACTAACAGAAAGAGAAGCTATCCGGATAGTCATGACCTCAGTTACAAATGTATCACACTGATGCTGGCCTTTCTTTTTCACTTGGTATTCTAACCTGTCATATGTACCATCTTTTGAGTGTTTTAGTGGTATACTAAAACAGGAGGGGGCATTCAAGAAGGCAATGCTAACTGAATATTTCCTCAGCAAGCCCAATAAGCTGCCTGGAAGAAAACAAACACTGATTTAACAGTGCCAGTAGAAAGAGATTTATGTGCTTTTCAATAATGCATAACAATTAAGCCAACCCCCTTTGAAACTCCACTGGTGTCTTGTGTGATGGTCTACCAGTAGGGTACCTATTTATAAACTCCAGGAAGCCTTTATCTGAGGGATAATTGAAGTCCTCTGAAATGACTACTTGCAATGAATAAAACAGGAATGTTGTTGTCTCTTTACCTGATACTATTCAGTGTAACATCTTTCAAAAGATATGCTCTCAAATCATGCAAATATATTTTCATGTCTATAAAATGCTAGATATAATATTTTGGCCATAATTTTAACAGGTAATGAAATATACAGCAAACCAAATTATGTATGCTTATAAGTAATCAGCTGATTTATTTCAGTGTCTGTATATGCACTGCACTTATATTCATTCACACTTACTTGTTTGAAATAGTGTACCTTTGTGTGGTATACAGTATCATGGCATTTAGCATGACTTGTGTCTAGGTTACAGAATGACATAGCTAACGCCTGTAGTGTTTAGTTTTGTTGCACCTGAACTCTCTGGTTCAGGCACACCTACCACAGTGGAAGCACTTATGCTCTCTTGCATTTTAATATACTCTTGCTAAATTAATGTAATGTCATGCAATGCAATTGCAGGGTTCTGTCATATTTTTATTATAGAAAAAAGACAAATACTCTTCATGTCTACTCCTCAAAAGGAAGAATTATTACATGTTAGAAGGCCTGAAATGCCCACATATACTGTCATTATCTGACAGTACCTCTAATTTATCAGTATCTCTAATCCAATTAGGTGGGGTCCTCCAGTGAACACCAGTCTTTCCCCACCTCTTGTTTGTTCACTCACAGGATGCAGCTGATTCAAGCTGATCTCTGAAGTTGCCATGACAATTGCATATCCTCAGGGGTGAATCTACTTGCTGAGCTGGGGGCGGCCATGGGGGATTGAAGCTTGATTTAATTAATGTAAAACATAGTGTAAAATATCTTAAGAAACAAAAAGATGGAAGATGGCTGCCCATATATAACATTTAGTTTTTCTACTACAGTATGTTTTTAGCTGTGCTTTTATTAGGCCTAGCTGTCTATGGTGAATCATTTTATGAAGTTGAATGATTCAAGTCAAAATATTAAAACATTTAGATGAACCAAAATGTTTACTTGCTTATGTTGTTTATTCTCATAGTTATGCGCTGTACTTCAAATCATAGGAACTGATACTTCCTTTTCATTTAGGTACTATCACAATTCTTTTTATGAACACTAGAGGGCAGTACAAGAACCAAACATAGTTGTTTAAAACAATGTTTAAGTTCATGGTCCGGGTGGTTTTTTTTTTTTTTTTTTTAACCTAATCTCTACGATAACTGTGTACAACTATTCAAACTGAATCTTAGCTTGGCTTCTTGCCATTTGCTTTGCTTCTTTTCATTTGCATTTTTGCTTATCATTGAACTCTTCACTTTACACAGATGATTCAGTTTCAATAACCAGGTTTCCATCCTCTCAACAAACAGGACCGTGTTTGTGTGTGTGAGTCTGGTTGATGTGACCCATGTCTGTGTCTGTGAGTGTGGTTGATGTGTTTGTGAGGGGTAAAGGAGCCTGTTTGTTGTGCTGCTGCAGATCCTGACGTCGAGCGGAGATGGGACGTGTGCCCTGTGGGACGTGGAGAGCGGGCAGCTGCTGCAGAGTTTCCACGGTCACGCTGCTGATGTGCTCTGCTTGGACCTGGCACCTTCAGAGACTGGCAACACCTTCGTCTCCGGGGTGAAGCAGCTTCCCTCTAGCTAATAGGCTTGCGATAAATGTGTTAAGTTGCATGGTTATGCAGCTACGTTTCACCATTCTGTAAATTCATATTTCCCTCTTTCCTGTGTTTTTGGGGTGCTTATTGATAGAGAAGGTTGAGTGAGGTTTTCATGTATCCTACAGGGCTGTGACAAGAAGGCCAATGTCTGGGACATGCGCTCGGGACAGTGCATCCAGTCCTTTGAGACCCACGAATCAGACATCAACAGCGTCAGGTGAGTTCACTAACGTTGTGTCCACTTGGGTGGCTTGAGAATGTCAAACGGAATGTCGACTCTTCAATGATGGCCCCCAAATTTTTGAACTTTTACCATCTACCGTTGTAATGTAGC
Organism: Albula goreensis; assembly: GCA_022829145.1. Classification (NCBI taxonomy): domain Eukaryota; kingdom Metazoa; phylum Chordata; class Actinopteri; order Albuliformes; family Albulidae; genus Albula; species Albula goreensis. The sequence goes on from CM040755.1 coordinate 12,898,021, forward strand.
TAACAGTAATTTATTGATTTCCTGGTGGATAATCAAAATTAATGAATGCAAATGAGTTCAAATGAATAGTTTTTATGGTAAACAAGACTTCACCTACCAATATCCACTAGCAACAATTCAGTTGTGCTATGCTGTTTTGCCATCTTGTGTCCCTTGGCTTGATTTTATGCTGCCATCCATGTGAATGCAGCATTGGAGAGGTGGAACAGCACCGATATGTATTTGCCCCAGGGCTGCAGCTCATATCACCACTGTACAAACACGCCTCAGAAAGGCTGGCACAAGGCACCAGCTCAGGCATTCCTCATCTTCCTCATTAAGTTTTTCATTAGTACAATGTGTATTTATTCTGCTCCTAATCTCCAATTGTAATAGCCTGGTTTTTGCTGATAAACATATCATTCTGTGGAAATGTTTAATCAATCCTGTATGTAAGTTGTGTAAATTGTCTTTGTTTCCTTGTTTGCCATCAGATACTATCCCAGTGGAGATGCATTTGCTTCTGGGTCGGATGATGCCACTGTGAGTTAATTTTTATTAACTGGCCTTATTTACCCTAAGATTATGGTGAATTGTTCCATCTTTTCCTCTATACACCATCAAAAGCAAGGATTGATTTACCCTGCGATCCACAAAGCATGATCCTGCTATCATACACTGATATTCACTCATATTTCTAAGATAAATTTTACTAATGTAGAACTTTTCTTCAGTGGTCTCCATAGACATAGACATAGGTAGAAAACCTGTTTGTTTTGTGGATTTACCTGTCTTTAAAAAAAAAAAACAATTGATTTGTTTTAGTGCCGTCTCTTTGACCTACGAGCAGACAGGGAAGTGGCAATTTATTCCAAAGAAAGCATCATCTTTGGGGTTTCCAGTGTGGACTTTTCTCTCAGCGGTAAGCATTGTATAAAAGCATATCTGAATGTGGAATGTACCTGACCTGGCAGATATCAGATTTGTGATGCTTAGTTTTGCTAATTAGAGGCTGTGTCATTCATCACTCGAGCATTCTAATTTCAAAGCCCTGAACCCTGAGTTGCTGTGACTGTAACTCGGCATAGAGACCCTTCAATTAACACACTTGGCCCAAGTACAGTCACCTCAGTTAATGTGTTATCCTAAAAGTAAAAGAAGCTAGTCGGAGCCAAATAAGCATGTGATAAGTTACGAGTTCTTGATAGACCCCATCCACACGCTTGTATAGGGACGGCAATCGTAATGTCCTGATGAGCAAAGGAGCATGCCTGAACATGCTTTTGACCACAGAAACTGGACCAAATATGACTCCTCCAGCTCAGCACTCACTAACAAATAGTTCAAAGTCCAGGTGTCAGCGGACTACAGGTGATGTCATTTGTGTCAAGTTACACCATCAACTATAATCACTCTTCAAAACATATTAAGGACTTTAAAATGTATCTCAATAAGATTTCACAGTGTTTATCTGAAAAGTTTGAGATGTCCTGAAACATATCTGAAATGTTTAAAACCCATTAATTATGCTTGGCATACCATATATTGCTCTTTGAAACCTAAAGTTTAAGTGACCATGTCATGGTTCATTAATTAGATGTGTAGACCGGGCATCTAACAGTAAACAGACCTGACTCTGCTCTTCTGTTTTTTTATTTCCCATAATTTCTAACAAGTGTGCTATGGAAAGGTCAGCCATTAGTTGGTGTTGGTGGTGACGACAGAATCTGCTCTCTGTTTTGCTCTGATGGGTCTGGAAACCTCATTCCTGAGTTGCTTGTGCCAAAGGCTTTTGAATACATTCTTCTATGCGTATCATTTCAAAGCAGCTGGTTCGGCAGGGGCAGCCCTTCCGCACATTCACTTTGGCTACTTCTCCATTATGCTGCAACTGAATGCTCTGAAGGAATGCTAGCAGCAAGGCCCTGTGGTAATGCTATCACATGCATGGTTAGTGGGGCTTTACATGAGAACCCATTCCTCTGTTTTGCTTTTATACATTTCTAAAGGAAGAAATATAAACTAAAGGAAGAAATATAAACTAAAATTACAATAACCACAAAAGTGTGTTTTCATGTTTTGATGATTAGGCATTTTTCAGCCCCCAAGAAAGAAACATGTGTTGAAATCTCAAAAATACTCACATGTCACATAATACTGGTCAGTACTCACTGTTTAGTGTTCCAGGGATGAATAACGAATTTGATTGAAGTCCAGGTAGAATGATTGATGTTTATGATGTGATGTTAAGATCAAAGGGCGAATGAAGTAAGATCAAGTGGCAGCTGTGTGGGGAATTCAGAGCGTACATTTTTTGGAAATTACCATTGGGATTTTGATAATTTTTTATCCATTTTGTTGGACCCACGTACATATATTTCCTCCCAAGACCCTTAAATATGAAGTGAAAATAAAAACACTCCACACATATTGTCATTAGCGTAAGTTCAAATTTAAAGAGTATGTTTTGTTTCAAAGCTGAAAGGGTTTCTGCTTGCTTTTTTCTCAGGTCGTCTGCTGTTTGGTGGATATAATGACTACACCATCAATGTGTGGGATGTGCTGAAAGGAACCAGGGTGTCCATCCTCTTTGGACACGAGAACCGTGTCAGCACCCTCCGTGTTTCCCCAGATGGAACAGCCTTCTGCTCTGGGTCCTGGGACCACACTCTGAGGGTGAGGGAAAGGGGCATGGTCCCGAGAGGGACTAACAGCAATGGCATGGGACTAGGATTCAGGCTACAGGTGGTTAAAGGAACAGCACATGAGCTCAGTGATTTGAGTTCAGTCATGTCTGTGTAGGCCACTCAGGAAAGAAGAACTGTCAAGCCCTTTTGTCACATTTGGACGGCAGGTCTTATCACTTGGTTTTAGGGGGGAATTTTACCTCATCCATTTTTCTCTTTGTCATTCCAGATCTGGGCCTAAGAAGTTTTGCTGAGCAAAAGGATCCGGAACCTGTGGATTCATATTAGTCAGCCAAAATGCACACTCACTGTACAGGCATACCATATATTACTGGACTGTCTCCGTGTCTCTGGACATGCAGAAGAAGTCCACTTTGTAGGCAGGCATGTGTAGAGATGGGATGTCTTTTAACTTTACAAGCACACGCACAGTTCTTTTAACTGAGCACACATTGGTCAATATTGTAAATGTACATTCCTCTATGGTGCATTATGTCTGTCGCTTCACAATGGTACCGTTTCTCTCAACCATGTACAGGTATTTGTCTAGAGTGGAATCTCTGCTCTCACTGATGGAAATCATATCAATCTAATATAGCTATATGAATCATCATTGCTGTTGTCAATTTACTACCCTGGGATGCTTATAATTTTATTACCCTTTTTCTGAGGACAGGGAATTAGTCAGTGTCAGTTTTACTGTATCTCCAGGGGTCTAAAATACAGAATATTAGTTGTAGAATAGAGGCTGTACAGAAGGTTGTAAATTGTTATTAATTATTAATTGTATTTTGAGTTTTATGACATTTGAAAAGCAACAAAAATCAAGCATCTCTTTCTTACTGGATAATTTGAAAAAGAAAACAAAACATACACATACATCCAGTGTGTCTGCGAGGCTCAAGGAGAGAAGAGAAGTATAACTAGCAGAGAGAATGCCTACACTGTATTATGCAGATTCTACTGGATTCCATTGTTGTGGCAATATGTTCACTTGTATTGCAAGTATAAACAGGTAAATACAACAAATTAATAATCATTAAACATAAACATCATCTGTGAATAAACCCAATTTGGAGCACACATACTATGTGCAGACATATCCTATATTAATTTAACTGAGCAGATGAAAACTGTCTTTTACATTACATTATTATTATTATTATTATTATTATTATTAGTTTTGATTTTAATTTCAAAACTAGACATTACTCATACGGAGACCAACCCCCATTTTGGCATGTTACTCAAAAATGTTCAGATATTCCATCTGGTTAATTTATTTGACTTTTTTTACTCACCTGGAATTCAAATTGAGATACATCTAAATGATCAGTTTTGCCTAGAACTATGGCAATCATATGCCTGACAACTGTCAATGACATCAATGTGCAGTATGATGTCAATACACATTAGAAATAATAGTCTGTAGTTATCCTTCAAAATATTTGCAGTATTGTTCTATGTTTTGCTGTCTGTCTTTAGATTTAAACACTTCTAAAGGTGACTCAACTGTATTCTCACTTTACATCACCTATATGTAATAAATCATATTTTACATTAATGATACACTGTTGTGTATTTGTTGATGTTTTGTCTAACTGTATGTTTCATTATAACTGATTAATTTCATAAAGTAAATAATCACAGCAAGACCTCTGCAGCAAGACCTCTGAGGGAATCTGGTGTTAAGTAAAATCAAAACAAATGTATGTTCACTGCACCTGTCTCTCTCTGTAGGAATCTGGTGTTATGCCATTCTTTCAACAAATAAATCAAAACAAATGCTAAAATCTATTAAATTCAAATTTTAGATATTTTATTCTTTAGGGAATTTGTATCTTTGATAGCATTTACCCTGGGACATTTTTGCTACATTTCTGGGAATAGTAACTTAAGTATCTTTGGTTATAGGGTTTTGTTCAATAGTAACACAGCAGTGACCCACTCAGCCTTGTAATTTTCTGGTTACTAAGTGTCTAACAACTATGCCATTTTACTTTGTGTTTGTATTACTTTGATAATAATTAGTGATTCATTATAATGTTTATTAGGTTTTACTGGTCGCTCTGATATTACACACTGCCATCATTATCTTTTTTAAATTAGCTAACATGTAAAGTGTACAAAACAGTTGCTGTATGCTGTACATCAGATTCACTTACATTGTTTGTATAGAAGAACATAACAGACTGACTGAACGCTACAAAGAATGATTTCTTTGTCCTTTGCCTGACATCTGATCATTATATTCAGTTGAAGTAATAATTCGTTTTACATTTTATTTGCTTGTTGTAATGAGGCTTTTACTATTGACAAAATGCTTTGCGTTAGGGGATTGCCGAAGAATTGTGTGTTTCCCCTTGTCAACTTTGTTCGGCAGCACACACGACAAACTGAAAGCAAGAGAGAAGCAGTGGGGGGAACGATGTGGGAAGTACCTTAAGCACTGACGTATGGAGGAGGGATGAAAAACGAGGTCAGGACACAGGAAGTCAGTTTTTTCTGTGAAGACTATCCTTTTCCCAATCCGTCCGTGGAGAGAGGGTTGCCATCGCTGGGAGGGTGAGTATTCAGTTTCATTTGTATAAAGTCTGTATCTTTGCTTTAGCTTTATGATACCACATTTTGAAAAAGATGTATTGTTGATAAACATTTAGCCGTGACACATACAGCTAGCTCGCAAAAAGCTAAAGTGAAAAATTTAAGGCCAAATGTTGAGTTAAATTTAGTAGCCTACGTTAGCTTGCTAGCTTTAAGGATGTCTTTGTGGTCTGCCACCCAAAAGTCTTTGTGTCTCAGTTCATTGACAGATGAAACCCCTAGTTAGCAAACGCTAGCTCGTTGGATCAAATGTCGCACAGGTGTACCAATGGTACCGATGGCAGACCACGTAACTCAGCTGCTAGCTAGTTGACCAGTATTACCGACCTATCTAGCCCTCCAAGCCAAAATGTACAGTATTAGTTACCTACTTTACAGGGTCGCAGTTGCTGGATAGCTAACGTTATCCGTTATGTTTTCCTTGTTAGCAGTAGCAAACTGTTCTATCCTATGTGTTGGTATCGCTAGCTATCTAGTAGATACTACCGGTAGCAAATAGGATGAATAGTTCAGATAACTATATTAGTATAGTTGGGTAACCTATCTAATATATTATAGTGTATGTTATGTTAGGGTTAGGGTTAGTGAGGTTCAATACTATCTGTCACTAGAATAGCCAACTAAATATTGCTGGAAGTAAATTACGATAACCTTAGGTAACGCTAACGTTATTTTCTTCCATTTCCAAAAGGTAAGAACCTCTTGTTACTATACACTCACATTTTAGCAAGACCGTTTGTTAACCTGTGGGTATATTGAGAAAAGCCTAACTGGATAACATTTAAGGGTAGCCTAGATAGCTAAGGTCAGATTACGTAAATTAGAGAACAATGGTTATCATTTACCGAATGCCTGGAAGTTTGTTACCCGGTTGACATCGCTGTCAAATGGGTCATCATCTAGATCAGTCTAAGATTGGGTCATCCCTCATTTTGAAACGCAGGACTATGGCTGACTCTTCGCATTAATTTAGCCTGGATACTGTTTGTGAATTACCTGCATGTAACTAACAGATTTGCTATTTTATGGGAATGGGGGTACAGATTATTAAAAATGTGCTAATGTTTTTAGGATAGCTAACGCCTGAACAGTGGATGTACACGTAAGGTATCAGGGAAAAAGCTACTGTGGAGAATAACGTCGTATGCCACTGATAGCATTTTTTAAATCCCAAGAAAGCGAGCAGTACCTTGTCAGATAAATATAGCTACTGCTAAAATATTTATCGTTCTACACTGTTGGTGGCAAATTTAATTAGCAAACGTTAAATACCGAAAACTGTGTCTTTACCATCAAACGTCATGGTTGTATTAGCTAGATTTATTTGTAAGTAATATTTAATGTTATAGTTGCTAACCTAAGAATAGTGTCTAATTTGCTTCGTTGTTGAAACAAAATAAAAAGGAATATTGGATTGAATCAATTGCAGGCTGTGCAAAACGCAAAATACCCAAGGGGGCTTTCGTGCACCTATCGCTATGAATAACGAACTTGTATGAATCTAATAGTGCCGGTGCTCGGTTATATTCGGATGTGATTGCGTTACCGGTCTGTTCAAATAGCTCAGTAAACTGGTGTGCGATATTTGGAGTAATGCCATCTACCTACTACCATGATGGTCAGTCAGTCAGTCCGTTGGCCAACCCTAGCTGGCTTGCTTTGGACTAGACATTTCTCGCTGACAGTAGATAGGGTTGTTTCCTCCTTTGCCAGGCAAAATTACATATTTTTTCCCTGCTCATCCATAGAAAATGTCCTGTTGGTTGTGGAAAGAGACTCTGATTTTGGCAGAAGATTACATCAACTTCTGCGTTGGAAACCAACGGACACCTCCCAGCGAACGGGCCGAAGCGATGCGACACCTCGCCGGCGAAATGGAAAAGCAGTATCAATGCAAATTCCACTCCCTCTTACAATCATTTCTGGAGGCTTGTGGGTCGGACCCAAGTACGAGATTGAAAAATGTGATGGTAGCCCTAGTTGGAGATGGAAAATTAAACTGGGGGAGAGTTGTGTCCCTCTTCGCTTTCACGGGAGCCCTGGCCAGAGAACTGTGTTCCCGAGGAGAGGATAAAGACTGCTGCAGAAGACTAGCGGAGACTATAGCTGACTACCTGGGGGAGGAACAGCGAGAGTGGCTACAGCAAAATGAGGGATGGGTAGGTGGACATGTAATAGTGTCTTTGTATGTGTGTGTGTGTGTGTTTTTTTTATGTGGATATGTTGGAGATGCTAAATGATATCATGTTTTTCTGTAGCAGGTCTACAGTTATGTACAGAGTGCATACAGGCCTACAGTACGAGTTTTCGTGTACCATTGTAATTAACTAAATGCAATACTGTGGTTAATTGTCAGTGTCAAAGTGCCTTAGAGATGTTTCACAAATTCACACAGCTGATTTGATCAGCCAGCTCCGTTAATTGCATATATATATATATATATATATATATATATATATATATATATATATATATATATATATATATATATATATATATATATATATATATATATTCTATCTGTAAGCCTATTCATTGTCAGTGTTTTATAAATACGAAAGTAAGTGTTATAGGGTTAAATCTTAAGTAGTTCCAGAATGGAGAACCCCTTCTGTTGCATAAACGCATAACCCCTAATTTAGAAATCTTTTTTTTTTTTTGTGGCAGTCTTGCATATTTCAAAATTAGAGAGGTACTAACCAAGGAATTTTAGGAATGTGCTTTGTGCATTTTAACTGATGTACTGGGAAATATTTACACTGAGTTTTTGGACGGTGTTAACAAAATGTAATATGCACCTAATTTGTTTGTTTATCAAGTTCTGAAAGCATTATTTCTAAGAGAGGACACATTTTCAAACCATATTTTGAAGTTGGTAAAGGGATGAATGTATCCAGTAAGCCTCTTGGCCATTATATACACTGTTTTCAACACAACATGGGTAAAGAGATGTTTTCAAAAATGTATTTAGAATCCCTAAAGACATGAGTAAGTGTGTACACTTTCAAAATTATATCCTGAATACAGTTTGAAATGGACCATATCAACTTTGCGGAAAAATCATACCACATACCAGAACCATTTGCAAAACGAATACCAATACCATGTTCAGATTGGAATATAGGTGACTCATTCAGAGACCTAAAGGCATCAGTGGCCCTTGCTGACATGAAAGAAGTGAATGTTTCATTACGTGGCATATGTAAACATCTACACTATGTGGGCATGTGCTGTCTAGCTTTTCTCACTGCAACTTACGATACAGCTTTAGAAAGCTTTTTGTGTCCTGTCTCATTAAACATTACAAACCTGCTGGTGAAGGATCACACAAGAACCACCAGCACCTGCTGGTTTTAGACTTCTCACAAAAGGTAACTGCTCAAAACATCAATGCAGTGTGGGATGCTTTAAAAGCTATGTTTTGTCAGTGGGTGAAGTATAATACATTTAGAAAGGAATGTAGGATGAAAGACGTCTTGATTTGAAAGGCAAAATCTCACCATCTGGATGTTTTATTTTTAAAGTCTGAATATTTTACAGACCAGGAGCCAGTGCTTCCTGGCATTGACATTGAGGAGCACAATGTCTGCATACATTTGGCTAATTCTTGGAATGTTTGGAAAAAGAGGCTCAGTTGTCGTCCACAGCACATTTTTTCCCCTTGCTCTTGCTGTGGAGTCCCTTGGTTTGCCATTTAAACTGTATGCAAATCAAAGTAAGTGCACATTCTCAGTGTGAACATCTACCACTCACTTGATTGTGTATAACCATTCACCTTTGAAGTATGCTGAATAAACAGAACAGGAACCACTGTGATTTTTCTCCATTTGAGAAAGAATTTGTATCCTTTTTCAATGGACTGGCAGCACCAAGTGGCTGACCTAAAAGATGAGTGTTGGAGAGCAGGGAAGTGAATATTACTGTAACCTCTAAGTATGTAGTGTTGATAGCTATACTGGTAATCATTTCCACCGCACAAGGGGCGCAGCACAGATTGCTCCAAGGTATCCTTGATGTGACATGTATTATTTTTTTCCTCCATGGTTGTCTGCTTTAGCTGTGGGTCATGGGAAATCTTGCACATGGGAGTTTGATGCCTGCATTCATCCTGGTTTCTTTGTCTCTGTGTAGGAAGGATTCAACAAGTTTTTTCGCAGCTCAAGGGAGGTGAGCCAGGATTCGTCCATGAAGACGGCACTGTTTGCTGCAGCCGGTGTGGGAATTGCGGGCCTGACTTTCCTGCTTGTCCGCTAGAGTAGAACATCCCTTTTCTTATTTTTATCCTTATCCAAAACCTGTGTAATTATACAGTGACTGGTTTGTATCACATCTCAAAAAACTAATTGTCATGATCACAGTTCCTTATGTCAAGAGAATGTTCCCACTAGATTTGGTTCAGTATGTATGACTGAGAAACTGTTTTGTTTTAACATGATGCTGGTGTCTGCAGTTTTTTAATGGACATAACAGAAGGCTTGCTGTTGTGAGCTTTGCTCAGTTTTATAATTGGCGTATTTTTACACTAAATTTGTCTGTCCTGTTTGAAAGCACTGGGTCCTAAAGTTGTCATTGACACATTTACATTATATAACAGTGCATTGTTTATATTTTTGCTCTTGCAGCCATAGAGATTTTAAGGTTAACAGCATAATTAAGGAAAATGCTGTCATCTGTACTTTGGATGTACTCACAGGTTTTACATGAAGCAGTGATTGACAGACATTGTAAATGGATTCAACATTTTTTAGTGAAATAAAATTATAAATTAATATATTTATATTAAATAAAAATGTAAACAAGCCCACTTGTTGTTTACATGTTACTTTATGTTTTTTTATTTTCTGTTTTTTAGACCTTGTTCAAAATCAATTGCAATTTGTATGCAGTGGTTGATTGTGGTTTCAGAGGTGCTCACTTGTAAAACATCTAGCCTTTGTTTTTGCAATCAAACAACAGTTTTATCATGACCAGAGTAAGGTTCCTTGGGCAAGTTCCAGCTTTTGACATATAAACCTTATATTTTTACATCACTTTATTTATTTAGCACATTTTCTTAATAAAAACATGAATTCGAATATAAAAGAATATTGTTTGTCTCAGTCTTTCATATTACCCAGAAACAGAAAATATTGCTAATTCTTACAGGGTCTTTTGACTGTATTTTAGTTGATCATGTGAATAACATGAAAGTGTCAACACTCTTCCCAAGGGTCCTGTTAGTATTATAGTAACCTTTAGCTGGACTCCAGCCAGTCATGCCAGTAGAACAGTATAAATAGGACCTGTTCATGTGTTGGCATAGCAACACTTAGTGGTCAAGCTGTGGTCAGCATGTGATCTGTGAGTCACTGCTGTCATCGTAAGCTTGCTTATTCCCCATAATCTTTTTCACCATTAGAAATGCTTGAAATTGTGCTCAGATTTTGTTCATTTTAAATCCACCAAAAAGGCCACTCAACCTGTTCTTATGAAGGTCTATGCATGGAATAATACAAACTGTGCTTTGCACTAGGGTGTCTACTGCTTTATTTGGGGTATGATTTCATGGTTTTCTGGCACTGCTGTCTTGTCCTCTCTTGCACATCATTATATTGCTATCTGATCTGGCTGATGAATCCACTGTGCTGGGTTAAATATGGACAGTCATTTGGCAGAAGGTGCAGATGCAGTGAGATCATATGACACAAGTTGTAAATGACTTTTGTTTTCCTTTCTGTCATGTGAAAATGGATAGTCATGTGACATGGATGGAACACCAGGTCACAGGTGCCATGTGTATGTAGGGTATGTGTTTTCTTGTTTTATTTTTAACTGAATATTTATACTGAGAAATGCTGGGAGAAAACAGCATGGTTTCTCTCTTTAGTTTGTAATTATTTCATGTCCATTAGTTGACTTTAAGGGCATCCGGGTAATTTGGTATACATTTGCCAGCTTTACTGGAGCATTCACAACTTGAATATGAACTCTGCCATCTATTTTATTTGGCATAGTTTGATACAACTGGGTGCTCTTACATACTCTCTTGAAAAGACATAAACATGCCATTTCATCAAATGCTTATTATAAGTTCAGGAAACTAGTGGGGTTGTTTTTCCTATGATATTGACACTGAGTGTAAGAAATGAAAGTCTTAAACAACTCCATGACAGACACAGCATGCTGCGTTACCTAGCGATATTGGACACGTTTTGCATTACTACTTTCAAAAGGGTGAGCAGTGCTTTCTGTTACCCCACCCCGCTCCTCTGACAATGAACCCTTTGCCCTCATATTAGAGACAAATACTTTGACAACAGAAATCCATTCATCGTTCAATAGCCTGCTTAGTTTCTTGCTTGCAACTTCAAGTCCCAGCATGATGGAGGCCTCCTTTTGGAACTGGCAATGAAACAGTAACAGAGTCACTAAGGGTCAGAGATTGTGCTTGTGTGAGATCAATGTTCTGTGCAGCATGATTACTCCACAGAAGCAAGATGGGCTGAGTTGAAGTAATGCGGTGGACTATTCTCTGCCTTGGTTTAGATGTGAAATGGGCCACTGTATTGCCAGTGATGTAATTTAAATGAGCGTCTGTGTGTATTGCTTTGTTCAGGTCCTGGGGAGGCCATGTACAACATTGCTAATCTCAGTAACCACATACAGGCACCGCTCAAGTGGCCATCAATTTGTTATTCTCAGAGGTCTGGAACGTGGGCTGCTGAGTGACCCATTTGATAAAGGTTCTCCATAAAAGCACATAGACCGGGCCACATAGACCACTTTGACTATGCATTTAGCACATTTTAACTGAGGGTTTGCAGTGGCAGGCCTTATCCTGGCAGGTGTATGTTGGGTTTAATTCAGTCAGGGTTGCTCAATTATTGTACTTACTCAGTCAATGATGTGCCAGGCATCAAGATAAGCAATATTTGGTATGCGAGTATTTGGATTGTATAGCCTGTTGAGTGTAAAATAGTCATTGACTCAGTCTGGTGCTTCAAAGAAACATATCTGTGCTGAAATGGGGCTTGTATTGGTGGCAACTGGTGGGCTCAGAAGAAAATGGGTGAGAAAATTCAGCATCTAAACCACCCAGGTGCATGCAATCAAATGTTTTGTTTATGGCTTTGGTTATGCTCTTAATCTTAAAGCGTAGGATATCGAGTGCATTCCTCAAACAGACTGTAGAAAGGCTTTTATGTTCAAACAAGGCCTTTGTGCTGTTCATCTTTTTACATTGATATGGAAGACAGGCATGCCTCTGCCTGTTTCTCAAGGAGTATGCAGACTGGTCTTTGTTGTAATGTGTCCTCATTTTCCTCTGCTGTTTATAGTTATTGTCTCTTGTCTGGTATCTTTAGCCTGAGATGGGAGAGCAGTAAAATGAAAATCTGACTTTATCTTGTATTGTACCTGTTCTACAGGTCAAATTAGTGGAGAAACATGTTCTTTTGTATTTATTATGTAAACTTATCTTCTGTGGCATTCTCTTGGATAGGATCTTTTGTGTGCAATGCCATTGTATTTTTGACCCTTCGTATTGAATATCACCCTCACAAGCATGAGAATTCTTAAGTGCTATCAGCATCAGTAGCCCACTAACACAGTTTAGCATTGAACAAAACAGTACAAAATCTATTGACCAGCTAACACTAAACGCTGTTATAGGGCAGAGGGCATTCTTTTTTATACCTTACATTTGATAAATCCAGTTCATTGGCAAACTGAACCTCTCCATGGTTGCAGCAGGGACATTAGTTTTTTGAATGTGCATTGTCTCCATGAATCCTTTCTAACACTGCAGACTGTGCAAGGTTTGCGACCTATGCAATGTTGACATTGCTAAGCCCTGGCAGTTGGTTGAAATTGACAACAGGAAAGCACATTAAGAGATGGTTAAACATGATTTCAACTCTGGGAGGTTTTTTTTTTACCCAGATGGAGACTAATGACACTTAATTTTAGACTTGCTACTCTTTCATTTTTTAATGTTTATTGGGGTTGGAGTGGCCAGGCTGCTAATGCACATGGTCACAGACTGACTGAATTCTTTTGCATAAAGATTGCCTTTGTGTGAAATAATCTTGCTGTCTACACCATGGACTGAAGCAAGACTACATATTCACACATGAATCCAAGCTCATTCATTTAAATAAACTGAACACCTCAATTATGCCCCATCAATGTACATCAAGTGATGTAGCTTTTCTGACAGCTTTTTTAAATTCTGTGTAAATTCTGTTAAAATAATGTGCAGGTGCCTCGTTACTGATTGTGTGGGTCAAAGGGCTTGGGAGTCACATGTAGACTGTGAGTCAGCACAGTCCAGACCATGAAATAGGCCATATATGATTAACTTTAGCTTTAGTTTGCATGCTTGCACCCTGAAACATCTAGCATCTAACATCACATCTTGTCTGAAGACCGTCATCTTATTTCTGCTATCGGTAATGTTGTCTGTCTCATATCCACTATAAACATGGGTTGCTGATCTGCCTAATGAATTTAAAAAAAGCTGTCAGAAAAGCTACATCACTTGATGTACATTGATGGGAAATGAATGAGGTGTTCAGTTTAGACAGTGTAGACAGCAAGATTATTTCACACAAAGGCAATCTTTATGCAAAAGAATTCAGTCAGTCTGTGACCATGTGCTGTCTTGGCATATGTAGATGCCGGCAACTGATCTGATACAGAGAGGGCTTTGAAGCCTGCTTTCTGCAACATGGACTCCCATTCTTTTCATTGTTTCAATCTTTGCTTTAAAGGCACTGTAAGCCTAGCCCACGTTGGTAGAGCAACATGTTAAGGCAGGATTTCAAAAGAGGACTTCCTTCTGCCTGTCACACTTCTCAGAATTCACATTAATGAAAGTGGTGAGTTGCACCCTTGTAAAGAGGGCTCAAAACAGCAGTCTGAGAAGTGCTGACAGGGTTCCCTAGACAAAATGGTAGTATTACTACCTTCTTTTTGCATGTAAACTGGCTACAACATCTGTGCCTTGTGTGTTTCACTGTCTGAATTCAGACCTGCAAGTGAAATACAAAATTGCATTTAAACTGTATCTCCTTTCATACCCTCTGCTAACTATGAAACTAAAGGCAATACAATAAAGGCATTGCTGATTATTGAAACTCATAAATGACTATAATGGTCTTTAGCTCAGCTCTCATAATGCAGACAGCTTTCATGTTCTGAACAACCTTCCTTTTAAATTTGATTTCTACACATCACATAAAAGAGAACCTTTGATCTATGTAACCGTCTGTTTGACACCAGTCTTGTCTGAATACATTTTGCATATTGTGAAGCATAATTACATATATCCTCATAAAAATCAAAAGAAAGAGGTGTCGCTTCATTTCTTTGTTCTTTTATTCCACAAAATATAATTGCAAGGGGAATAAGTGGCTTTGTACTTTACATATTTATTTTGTAATATGTTGAAATGGAGTATCTCAGTTCCTTCCAGGGGTATGAAGCTATGTGGACAGGAACTAATGCTTGGCCAAGGTCAGGTCTTTCTACACAGAGTTTCCTGATGTGACGCAGATGCCTGTGTTTGCGCAGAGCCTCTTGCCGCTCTTCATGTTAGAGCAAGGCCCTATGGTTTTCCCTCTCTGTCAAAACATCAATTTATTTGCCTCACTGCATGTGCTCCCGAGCACAGGCCATCTCAGGGATGTAATTTAGACTGTTTGGGGGAAGCTTTCTACCTCATCACTTAATAATAACTGTGTGCCTTTCATAAATTGGTGTTTTGTTACCCAGCTTAGACACCACAGAATGTCGTCAGAAGACATAAATTAAATATCCGTCCAGGTAGCAGGTGATTGACGCCAGACATCAGTAAGCATATGGAAACTTCAAAGCTCTAATGATTTGATGTTTTCTTTGTTTGTTTATTGGGAGTCATTAACATAATCTGAATTCACACCCCAGCCAAACCCGAGGCTAAAGATTGCATTGAATGGATCGCGGCTTTTCCTGGTCTTTTGAGAATGTTGTTCAGAATATTTGCATTGGAATGCCGCCATCATCCACACATCGTAATATCAGATTTTTGTCTAAAGTGGGTAGGGTTAATTGTAAGGATATGTTTCAGTTGCAGTGATGATAAGACAGAGCCAAACTCATTGTTCAGAATGTTCTATATATATACATCCTGAAAGGGCAGGCTTTGACAGTGACAGAAGCAAGCACTGAGAATAGCACACTGTAGTTGGTGGTGTTGCAGTCTCTGCTAATGTCTGGACTTTAATAATAGGAGCTGAGGGTGGGTAGCCTGTAGCACAGTTGGAGCTCCCTTTTGTGGGACCATGCTACTGCTGCTCTCTTATTGCTATTGTTGAAAGCAGGGTGGGACTCCTTCCAGACGGACATTCCAGATTTAGTTCAGACAGTGTTCCCATAACATTCCCAGGCCACCTTTTTTCCCCTTTTAAGAAGCGTTTTCGTCATTGTCCTAAATTCAGAGCCTGGTCTCAGAGCTGTTAAAACAAAGCACTTACAAAGGGAAACAGCAATGTATGGAACCAGTGTTCTTTCAGCAGACTTTGTGTTCGGTATCTCAAAAGGCTTGCTTTTTATTATGCAAATAAATTCAGAGGTAGAATGGTTTCATGAATGTGGATGAAATATTTTGTTTCATTTCTAGTATATTAACTAGTATATGTCAAAAACTGAAAACTTGGTGAAATTTCTTGAATTATTGCTGAACCAAAACTCGTTGACCACCACAATTCCCTGCATAGGTGGCAGATAGTTTAGTTGTATCTATCTTTACTTGAGATGAAAATATTATTACTATAGTTCCCTTGTGCACAATCAAATTCAGCTTCTCGTTACTAGGGTGACATTGAGTCATTGCCCATGTGCAATTTTGATGTATCACACTGAGGCAGCCATGGTCACAGTCTTCGTACATGCCTAGTTGTCAAGACCGCAGTGTGGTTTTGTTCTGTAAGATGGCAGCTGTAGAAGGATAGCTGCAGAACCTATGGCGAGTAAGCTGGCTTGTTCTCTCAGGCAATGTATAGATATTCTAGGGGAAAGAGGTCAGCAAGTGAACTGGTACCTGTACATTGTGTTCAGCAAATCAGCACGTTTCAGAATTGCAGAATGACATGAATTGGTGAATATACAGCAAATGCATGACAGGTATGGTCCATTCTGCACTGTGCAAATGGAACATTTGGGAGATAAATGTAATATTGTCAATGATGCATTAAGAATGCCAGTCACACCTACATGTGTAACACTGGAGAGATAATATTCCAGGGTCATACACTGAACCTTATTTTACTCAAAAAAATTAAGCTCATGGATTAATGCATCATACAGCTCACGTTCACATCACACCCGAGTATCTTTCAGCTTTTCCTTCCATAGAACAATGCCTGTGTGATGGACTGGGCCTGAAACTCACCTGACCGCAGACAGCATGTGTACACTGCAGGGTGATGTGACCCCATGCATTCTCCACTGGGTTATGCCCAGCACTCCATACACAGGCATCATCATTTCAGAGAAATAAAGGCTCTTTTAAGCTCAATGCTGCCTTGGCTATAAGCATAGGGAGCAAGAAATTGAAGATGCGTGACATTGCACTAGTTGGTGTTTAGCATTCTTCAGATATACTTGGATTTAATTCTAATTCATTGGTGTTATGTCTGTTTCATTTTCTGGACTATGACTAAACTAAACCAAATCTGCTATTTGTTCAGGTTTTGTTAATGTTTTGACACAAAAAAAATGAAGAGATGACCAGATCTATAATGGACACCATTTCCGGTTTTGCCTTCAGACACATCTTTTGTCTTGACAGTAACATGCTTTTCATATTTCCTTCAGGTCATAGCCTAAATTGACCTCTGTGTCAATGGACAGTTCTCTCCCAGTCAAGGACATGACAGAGATAGGGGAATGTGGAAATGAGTCCATCAGGATCTTCCTCTCTCATCAATCACAGAGTCAGATAGCGCTCTGCCAGTCATTTGAATCCTCCGGTTGCTCTCAATTATTTTTGCTCCTTTTCTTACTGGGCCTCCAGAGCCAGCTGTGCTGTGAACAAGAGCAAATACAGTTTGAGCCTTCAATCACTTTACACAATTTACACTTTTCACAATTTAGGACACTAGCCTTCCAGTATATTTGTTACTATCTTTTCTGTCACATTAGACTACATTATCTTTCAAACATAACCTTGAAAGATATCCCCAACATTCCTAAGTAACAGTTTTGCATTCAAGCATGATCTAACATAAAATTAAATCAAACATGTTATGAAGACCTTGTGATAACATTTAAAGTTTAAAGAACTGTATGTACAGCCTGGGGTTCACCAAGTTGTCCAAATTCATGGCTCTCCCAAGACCTGTGAAAAGAACTGCTCTTTTCTCCAATTCCATTAGACATTTAACTGTTGAATCATAGTGGAATAGAGGAATCTGTCTTGGTGTATTTATTACAGGCCATCTCAACAGTGGCAATTATTAAAACAAAGGCCTTCAGGGTGATTCCTGTGGCATAACATGTTTAGAGATGAAATATCAGCATCTCTTAGGTTCATGCTTTGTGAGACCATGGTATCACACTGCTAGAGGAGTACTCCTGCTGCCAGCCTGGAGCCCTAATAAAGCATCTGCCTGAATGGTTATGTGTGACCCTGCCTGTGAGCACACTTGGTTCACTGAAGCAGTCAAACCAGTGCTTATCACCACAGAGAGCAAGGCGTCAGGGTCACTCCGAGCAAGGGACCTCATAGCTGCAGGAAACACTAAAGCTAATCAGACTGCAAACACAGTCTGGGCCAAGACATTGAGTCTAGGCAGATTGATCTTAAAGTCAACACAAAAACTTTCAAAAAGATCAAGTCATCAAGAGGCCTAGCAACATGTCTCCATGTTGTCTGTACCTTCTCTAAATTTGCCTTTGAGTGCTTGTGTTGGAATTTGCCCCTTTCCCAGACATAATTTATCTTATTGCACAGTCTTTCTTTCATATTGCTCCAGCAGCCATATGTGTTCTCCTCTCATCCAAAATGATCAGCAGAAAAAAAGATGTAATCTTTGCTCAGTAACCAGTTTAAAGTATGATGCTCTGAAGCTGTAATTGAATTATACTAATGTCATCAGGAATGTAATCAAGGCAGAGACAACATCCTTGCCAGTACAAAAATGCACCTCTGATTTCTGCTCAGTTCTGATTATCAGGCAGATTGAGGGACGGGTCCCACTGCCTGACTTAGCAGCCTTATACAGTGTGGAGGATTTCACATCCAGACAAAGATTCCTTTGTTTGTGCAATGACATCACTCTGTTGGTGAAAATGAGGGATTACTCCCATGCATTGTTTGAAATCGTTTTCTTTGTCCATAAACTAGACCCCACAGTACAGTCTCTGTGTTATGCTTACAGACTCTGGTAATGTGCAATGAGAATGACCTAATTTTCCTGATATGGAGGAGAAACATAGATGAACTGAAACGTTATTTGTTACAAGATACACAGGTACTGAACTGTGTTTACCTTTTGTGTCTTTGTTACAGTGCCAAAATACACATCCTGTTTACTTTTACCACTTACTCCAAGATGGACAACATGAAAACATCTGACGTGCTGCACTTTGACTAAGAAATTAATTCCAGTTTATTAACATTTGTTTTTCACGTGGATTATGGAGATTATTAAAAAAAGGGGAGTTTAACACTGGATTCAAAAAGCTATCCCCAGATAAGATGGTTGCCTTATTGTGCATTAGGACTCACATACATACAGGGCTTGAGTGTAGAAGCTGTAAATCTGTCTTACTTTATAAGCTGATTGACATGCTGGAAGCTAAAAAGCATGTTTGTTAAAAAAGATGGTGTCAGCTGTTCTTTGGGTGGAAGACAGGGGTTACTATGGGTCAAAACCTCAGGTTTTGTTTGACAGAAAAATGCAGCTATGGTGGGTTTCATGGCCGAGCATTTAGCAAACAAGCCCATTCAGGACTAAGGTCCACTTACATCATTAATTCCATCGTTTTTTATGAGGTCACAGCTCCAGCTGATCCTGTTTTCCACACATCAACACCTGGCTGAATGTTGCCTGGAAACACCCAGAGAACCCCTCACTTGAGTTCACTGAGTTCAAGTAAAAGCTTTACTTTAAACACAGCAGATTTAACAGCATACATGCAACTGTATTACAGGAATCACAGGCCCTGGGGGAGACTTCGAATTACTCACCAGAAGTTATTCATGTTGCATTGTGGGAGTACTGTCATTAGGCCTTTGAACATTAAAGTATTAGATATTATCACATCTTGTTTAAAATTTACTGGAATTGTTAAACTAATGATTACAAATATGCCTGCAATGCAAAAACAATCACTGACGTTACATGCACAACACACATGCAGTTTTTTAGGCAGGGATAGTGACAGTAGAAATTTATATGTGAACAGCTGTGTGTTTTTCATCTGGTTAATTGTTTCTTTTTTGAATAGAAAAATACCTTTTGTTTTTACAGCAATGATAAAATGCTGTTTTGTTGTGTTCTGAGGCAGTTTATTTACTCTTTACTTGAATAAATAGGGAAATAACTGATCCTTCACTAAATGATGGGGAAAGATTAATCTTAAAATATATGAATTTGAAAAGAATATTTATATCTAAAATAATATTTACAACTTCCTAAAAGGAAACTAACTACAGTGATACAACAGGATTGATGTTCAGTCATGAGCTGTTTTGCATAGTTCCTTTCCTCATCTTACACAGTTTACCATGACATATGTGGGTCATACATGGATTTTTGATCCATTCCTGGGTACCCAACTGGCCCCTCCTCAGCTAATAATGAATGGTTTCGATTAAGTTTATACATTAGTATCAGTTTAAAACCAGTGACCTGTTAAACAAAGTGACCACTTTTAAGCAAAGGTTAAATGTGGTCATCTGGCAAATCAGGAAACAGTGCTGGGATGTTGAACTTAAACAGAAATACTGCAAATTGCAGATTTTTAAGAAAGACATTAGGTGGATATACCCTGAGGCTGTTAAGAAGGCAAGAGCCAAATCATAATTTCATCTTTTTCTTTTTTCTTTTTGTCATTTCATTCATTTCATTGATAAGGTTAATAACATGAAAGAACAAGATTCCATGGCAAAATACAGTCCTAGATGCTTATTGTCCTTGTTTTTTAATTATTTTCTGATGCTTGACTGTTAACCAGAGCAAATGAGTGGAACCATATCATTCCAATCTTAGCCTAATTACAATACCTATCATTTAATTTTACAATATATGTTAAGATTGTAGTTATACTCTTTTAATTTTAAGAACATTTTGATCAACTTTGTTTTAATTTATATTCTTAACTTAATGCCATCACAACTTATCTCAACTTACTTACATTTATAATTACATATACATTACTATTATGACCCCACCCAAGGTCAACATACTTAGGCAGAAACTGTGACAGTAGTTATATCCCCCTTATTGTAGAGAAATGACTAAATTAAACTCTTAAATGTTGTCGAAATTGTGTAATGTTATACACTTAATTACGAGAGCACAGCTGGGTTCAAGAGGTTTTTGAACAAGACAAATAAATAGCTTATGGCAAAATCATCAACAAAAGTGCCCTTGTGAGATAAGTACAGACGGTTAAAATGTAGATGAATGAGCATTGTATGGTCTCGGTTTGGTAACAAAGTGTAGTATGATAAAACACTGGATTTACTTATCTGTGTAACTATTATTTTTATTTTGATTGGTTGACAAGATAATATATATCTTCATTCAGGACATAGGTGTCTGGTCATCTGCAGAGGAAGCGTTTGATTGATCCGGCGCTCAGATTGCATGCTTTATCAAAGACGATATCCGCTGAGCACGAAACCCACCTGTTCTGCCAGCCAGCCTCCAGATGTTCGCTAAGATCCAGGTGGTGAAGTTGTTGCTTGGTAACACACAAAGCTTACAGGTTTTCGCTCAGTGTGTCTGAATGTATGTGTGCCCGGGCCAGCCCGCACACATTAATAAAGTTAATGATCTATGTGCGTTATGAAAATACAATAAGAATGTAAAAGCTTACAAAATGCCTGTCAACTACCTGTCAAACCTAAGGTAATTCCAACCTGAGGAATACCGTTAAAATAATTGTTAAATGTCGTTAATTCACATAAAATCACGTGAATAGGGTACCAATCGATCAGCGATTACTCGCATGATTGGACAAACACTCCAACATAACTTAAGGCAAGGTAGATACTGCTGTTGACTTCGTTGAACTGTGATCATTTTGAAATTGTGGACTGTCCTTTTCTCCACAGGGAGGCGCCACAGTTGTTCATTCAAAAAAATCTCAAGAAGTAGGCCTAGCCCTATCAGATACACGAACATTGTTTTTGTTTTCATGCCAGTAGGCAACATGAAGTTACCCGACCGCTGCGGCGCTGTGGGTCATTGCTTACAAACATGAGCTAGCTAATGAGAGTTATCAGGTATGTAATACTTTCATTATGATTTGATTGGCATATAGCGACCCCTGTCAGTTTTTTTGTGTTATGACACTGGTCTTGCCTTGTTCCGTGAGGTGATGCATTTTATTAGATTATTAGCAGCAGGATTTTAGCACAGCTGAAGCCCATTATTGAATGTGTCTGCCATTTTAGTCCATCCTGAATGATAATACATTATTTTCCATGTATGATATATTGTGTATTTAGTCTAAACAAGCTAATGGCTTCAGCGAAAACAAGCCTTGGTATGCTTTGTCTTTCTGAAATGTGTGGTGTTAATTCAACTCATATGACTCATATGTACACTGTTTTTGTTAAATGAACACTGAACATTTTTCTGTGTTGTTTAACTAATTTTGCAGTCAGAGAAAATCTGGGAACAGCATTGGCTGCATTCCCCATGAGCCTGGCATAACCAACTGCTCATTATTGCCCTTATTTCATCCAATATGTATTTTTCATAAAAAGAAGAAATCAAACAGAAGTAGGTTAACAATGATGGAAGACTATAGTGTAAATAAAAGGACAGAATATATATCATGGCCTTGGGATGTTGTATGAACACACGTTAGAGATCCTATTTAAACACAATAGCTCTTGCAATTTGAATCTAGCTAGAGCTATGACATTGTGAGACACAAAGTGGCCCATTTTTTGTGGCAGGGTAGTACATATTTCATTTGCTTGCTTTATTCAAATGCCCTACAGTTCAAAACATTCATCTCTGGAATATGAAATGTGAATGTCACACATATTTAGACTGTAATTGGCTAATTTAAAGCACTGTAACCTTGTTGGTAAATGGAAATGCATGTCACATGGCTGTGTTAAGAATGAGGTGATACACTTTTTTCCTTGCTTCCAACTTTGCAGTTCAAAAGTGAATCAAAGAAGAAGAATCTAGTGAACAAAACTGGCCCTGAAGCAATCTTCATAAATCTTTAATGCATTTTTGATGCATGCTTATTTTTAAGGAATGAAATTAGTGCATTTATCTCTAACAGAATGAAAGAGGCCTTTCCTGAGTTTACTCACACATCATGCATGTTAATGCATAAAATATTTGTCATTTTCAAGGAAAGTGATTACATTTCTCATTTTTCTTTATATCTGTTACATACAACTAATTATTAAAAGAATATAAATGTATCATAGCAATGTCTGCATGGTTCATAGACGCAAATGTATAGACCTTCCATCTTTATTTCAATGTTATCTGATGGAGGTACATGATGATGGAGTCCACCCTGTGTCTTTAATTTCCAAGCCTGTCTGGCTCTGATAGGTTGCAGTGGAATCATGTGATATCTCAGGTTGCAAAGGGGGCAGTTTCCTTTTAGACTGAAATCTGCTCCATTGTTCTGAAAAGTAGGTTAACAGCACAAGGACCTGTGACCGCCAGCTATGTATGAATTTCACCTTCAACCAAATGGGTAACTGCAGTCAACCCAAGCCTGCATTCCTTTGATAAACAATGGTGTTTATTCAGTCATCTGCAAAGGTATCCATTTCAGCATTTATTTATGGACATCCTTATCCAGGGAAGGGGGCATAGCTTTGCGTTCTACCAATTTTCCTTTTAAAAGAAGGGCATCTAACAGTGGAAATTCAGGTACAGGTCAGAGGTCAAGGGTGTAATGGCAGTGAGTCACTCTGAGTTCAAGTACTCCATCTTCTGGTTAAAGAGATTTGCCCTTTTCACTGCTCTGCACTGCTGCCTCCCAGTTTCTTCCAACTGGCCCAGTGTGCTGTTTGAATTTGTTCTGGTTTTGGGGGCCTTGGTTTTTCTTCAATGCATGTATGTGTCTGGGCTGTACATAGTTGTTCCATGTTGATGTTATGAACCTACCAGGAGTATCAATAGTGGGCGCGTGTTAGTGACCTGTTCTCATGCCCAGGCGCCAGAGCAGTTATACTGTGTGTGGTATGACTTGTGGGTTGTTGTTCTAAGATGCAAAAAAGGGTAACAGAGATAAATGCAAATAGCCACACTCTCCCACCCTCAACGATTGCATCATCCACGGAAATACACACCACAATCATGGTGAGGACAAGAAATGTTTGAGCACAAGGAAGTATGAAATGGTTCACAGAATGACAGTGTAAAAAAATCAGATAATCCAAAAGGAAAAGAGTAAAGTGAGCAACACTTCCTTAGTGGTTTAAACAGTCTATCTGCTGTTAGGCTCATGCTTTAGATTACAGATGAGCTGAGGCAATCAAGGTTTGCACAGGGAATTCACAGCTGCTGAGTGTGAAGACCTGTCACAAGCCACAAATATTGCTCGGGAATGGCTGTATAGCTACAAGAACCTCTGCCATATCCCTCTGGATGCTTATGTTAGCTCTTATAATGTGCAAGTGGCTGTACAATGTGTCCCCATCAATCCAGTATTGCCCTGACCATTATAACTGACATAGTCAGTGCTTCACCCAAATCTGTTGCTCTGCAGCAACTGGAGGGGACAAAGGCCTGCAATGGGAATATGCTATTAAAAGATTATCCTCTTGGCTATCAGTCTATTTGTGGTTCAGGTCTGTTGATCCACAGATGGGCAGGTATGTACCAGCGTGGAGTTTCCCCTTACAGTGTTCTCCATTGGCTAACAGGGAAGCTAAGGCCCCCCAAACGGGCGTAAATCACACAGAGAGAAAAAGCCAGAGGCCGAGGGACAGTTCAATTTATGGTGCTATCTCAGCATGGGCATTTTTGTGTCTCAGGCTGATCATCTCAGATGCTTATGGAACAATCTGGAAGTCTCTTCAAGCCCATGCGACTCATCCTGGACCCCTTTAGCTTGAAAATGATGTTTCACAATGGTCTAATTCCCAAAACTGACATGTCGATCCATAATTTTTTGAAAATACAATTACATTTTCTGACAGTACAGATATGACATATCCTTTTTCTAAAGTTACTGAACAAGTGAGGGGATGTGACTTCTCAAACTAATTAAACATGTGACTAAACAAGTCATATGCCATGACACACTGCATCAGTTTAATGAGCATTTCTCTTCAGGTCAAATCATGAGGTAACATGGACTGGAGTGGGCCTCTCTAATACGTGAAGTAAGTGTGAAGGTGCAAAGTGTCATTACTCTTGACCGAGGCCAGCAGACAGTCTGAAACGTGCAGCCCACTCTGTCATAAATACTATGTATTATGCACAGCGTGATGTGGCTATATTTAGCGGCTGTCGACTTCAGCAGGGACAGGAAGTGTGTGGGGGCAGGGGTTTGTGGTGCCCCATAAATGGGTCATCCCAGCGTGCGCCATGGTGCCATTTCTGCAGGGGTAAAATAACACATTAAGTTGCTGTGCTGCTTAGGCATCCACCCTGGGTATGGCGTCAAAATTTGGCATTTCTTTTGAATGACTCATAAACAGCCTCAGTGAACTCTCTAAAAATACTACCATGCCTAACTGGCTGAGTCAGCCCCGATACCAGATAGTACGGTAGGTGGGAGTAGCTTGACAGGTTTATTTTTTTTTTTTAATATGGACCTGGAACAAGAACGGACATGTTTTTAATTCTTCTTAGCTCCATATGATCCCCATCTAAAAATCTACTGGGAGAGTTGCAGTATCAAAGCATGAGGTCCAAATGGACTGATAAGCCAATGCCATTTTGCTGGTCCTGTTGGATGTCTTAACCAGCCCTCTCACACTGAAACATATGCTATCACTCACCTTAAATGCAGTCCACATATTGAAGGCTGTAATTGTGCCCTCTCATGTACTTCACAAAGTTCACTAATACATTATTAGATGTGCATCAGCAAAGGTTCTTAGGTTTGTGTCCCAGCGTCCTGTGCAGGAAAAGGAGTTTAAAAAGTAATGTCTCTAAAAGATACCTTACATCTTTAACAATATTACAAAGCAAAATTGGGTTATACTCCTTTTTGACAGTATTTTGAAGGGCTGTCCCTTCTGTCTCAGGTAGACAGAAATGAATGTGGAATGCAGGCACTGGTCAGTGGAGGATGTCAAGCTCAGAGGTTCATGTGGTTATGCACAAATGTTGAGGAAACAAAATGTTCAGCTGTTTCCCCATGCTGAACTGAAAAAAGAGCAATTATATGGTCATAATACTGAGGAATTTCCAGTCTTGTACTTCCTTTGCCGGTCTAGTGTGGAATGGTGGTAACTGATGAGCAGATCACTAATCCATACCAGTATCACTAATCCATACCAGGCACATTAACTGCCATTGTTCTGTTTAACATCCTCATGTATGACTTTCATGATCTGCTCAGGTGGCATTGCATGTCAGCCCTCTCTCGGAACTCCTTGTTTTTTGTTTGTTTTGGCCTAGGAATGATTGTTAATTAAAAATTCCTGTCAGAATTGGCTTTTGGAATGAGTTCTCTGTTGTTCTTTGTAATTTGAGATGCAACTGTTGAGTCACCTTGACATTATGCAAGTCTTCCTAATGAAATGAAAATGTAACTGTGAGATTAAAATCAAAGAGATACACTGCAGGGGAAAAACAGAAGCCAGACCACAGTGGGTACTCAGACATGACAGTAGTTAAGAATTTTCTTTCAGGCTAATGCATTAAGTGAACAGTTTTAAGGACAATTTAGAGGGTCATAAAGGTGTTTGGATAATACCTGTCAACATGCAAAACATCTAGGAGAACAAAAACATTTACCAGTGGAAACCCTGGAAATCTACTGTAAAATCCTATGTTTTATTTAAAACTGACAATTTCTTTGAGCAGATATTTACATTGAAGTTGCCTCAGTCAGAAAAATCTTTGTTTTACAATACGCCAGTACACAGTGGCATCTTCTTATTTTGTAATATTTGTCTACTGTCCAGCAGAACCAGTCTTATTTAAATTAAGAAATTGGACACATTATTACTATGCATATGAGCACATTTTTTAATAAATTAGTTACAAAAATGTCCATACATTTTGCAATGAACAGCTTTGAAAATGGAATGGTTGGTCAGAAAAAAACAGGTCATCTGGTTCCAGATCCACATTTTGTCCCTCCTCAAGGTCTATATTAAAATGATTGAGTGACTAGGGTGTGATTTTGGCCCTTTGACTTGCAGCACCATGCGAGTGTTACTTTGTGTATTCAAACACAGGTGAGATGTGTTATAACAAAATGTAAGGGAAAGTCATTCACACTGAGAATGTAATTAAATGAGGAATATAGTTTTCCTGTATTAGCACGGCACTGAGGTCACACCTGACCAACCACACTGCCATTTTTACAAAAATGGGTAGACAAAATGGTGGCATGTCAAACAATACATGAATATTTATTAACAATTCAGTTATTAAGGAATGGGGCTGCTCTTTGACTTGACAAACCAGCATTTATCACTCTTTGAATACAGTTCTACAAGTTTTGACCTTTTTGAGATATTGGACAATTATATAAGAAGGAAAATTATAAGAAGGTATTTGACCTCATCTTAGTGTTCATGAATCCACTCTTGAAATAGTTTAGCAGTGTGCATGAATGCATTATTACCTTGGAATATGAGAATATCTTTAGCGTGCACCTGGTCTACAATGGCCTGATATTCCTTGGCTGTAATTCTAACATGCAGAGTAACCTGACCCAATGTCTCCCACAAGGTACCTGCCTATGCTAAAACAGATCCACCACCATGTTTAACAGCTGGAAACAGGTAAAGTAGGTTAATGTCTTTCTTTAAAGAAAAGATGAAAAAGATGACTTATGGTAGACCACATTGCTTTCCTTAACTTGTGAGCAGTCCAAAGTTGTGCTCATAAAACCACCTCACACATGGTTGCAGAGTGTTCTTCTATCCCTGGTAATGAGATTTTTTAACAATTTAAATGTTTTTTTTTTTTAATACCAGAAACATATTGGTGATGACACTCATAGAGATGCTATGTTCTAATTTATGTATGTCCTCGAAGTTTAATTTAGTCTCCACAATAAATATGACTGAACTGTAATTATGTTAATGATGATTATAATCTTAAATAAATAAATAATAATAAAAAAACACTCATTTTAAAGAACATAGTTGTACTCACTTCACCTCATCATTTCACCATTGTTTCTAGGAAGCAGATGGATGGGGGGGCATGAGACTGCCTGTCAAACGAGTCCTACAGTCATTCAGGAAGAGCGGGTTGAAAATCCTGAGGGGACACATAGCAGTGGAGATGTAGTTTCACTGTTAACTATAACAAACACTTTGTGTGTTTCTTCCATGCAGCTTTAGATTTATTTGCACTCCCAATGCATTGATGTTAGAGAGGGTCTTCTCTAAAGTGATAATTCACAAGTTTATTATTTTTCCTCAATAAAATCTCAGCTACTACTGGAAAAGTCTTTGGCAGACAACAAAAAGAACACTTCTAAAATCCTTTTAGGTGAAAAAATCACAAATGACAGCTGCATCAATTTTATCTGAGCTATTTTCTTAAAAGTACATAAGTTCAGCTTCCAGGTGCCATATCCTGTAGTCTGGATCCATTCCTGAATGTGACTTTTCTGATTTGGCCTGGAGTCCTACAGGGAGACAAATAATTTGCCATAGCATTGACCAGGGAGGGTTTAGTTTCAGCTGGGAAAACAATCCTTACCTCATTGCTGCCTAAAGCAACTGCACAGCCCTCCCTTCAAGTTATGTGACTCAGACTGGGAAAATGCATGAGCTGGTTGTAAAGGTTTTGGAGGACTTGTGTGCTATTGTGCATCTTCCCACAGTAAAGGAGAAAACAGCAGCAATGACACAAGCCTACAATTACAAATTAGTCAGAAAAATGACAGTGAATAACAACAGTGAAGCATAAATACAATGTATGCATAGTAATTCAAACCATATACACATATATTCACATACATGTTTTCTCTCCCATATTTGTGGAAATGACTACTATCTTCTGTGTTTATGATAAAGACATTTGTACCGTATCTTTACCCACTTAATGAGGAGTTACTGGTGCTATTAGTTCCAGGCGAGCACCAATTGAAACCAATAACAGTTTCTAATGAAAAGTCCAAAAGAAATCTCTGCTTACATAATTGGTTCATCAAAGAATTCACAGTTATCAAAGCATAATGCCAGAAAAAATCACCTACTTGAGTGTAATAAATATGCTTTTCATTTTGTTGTCTGATAGTGATGCATTCATTTATTTGCAGTATTACAATTAACCTTTTTACTGTTGACTTTTATTTAGTGTCAGTAGTATTTGGAAATTGGCAACTCAGAGGATTTGAATCCCAGGCAGGGCACTGCCCTTTTATCCTTGAGGAAGTTATTTAACAATTGCTTGACCTGGGTTGCCTGCATCTGACTTGTGTCATCAGATTTCTGAAGGTGGATTTAGTTGGGTGAGAGAGTATAATTTCACACAGCCATCCTGAGTTCTGCTTTCATATTCTCATTTAGCAGAGGTAACGTCAGAGTTCTAACTGAGCTTTGCTAATATGGAGATTTCCATTGAAGTTTTTTTTTGGTATCAGCTGTTACTATCATGAGATTTATGCTTTATCTCCTCTTTTTTAGCCAATGTCATGCCTTTGTTTAAAAACAATCCTTTCTAATCAAGACATAATCTGCAAGTCTGGCAGAAAACCAAAATACTCTCTGCTTGACAGGACATGGGAAAACCTGATATATCAAATACACCCTGTAGGGTATACTGATTGTTGTTGTAGAATTACAGAAATGGTTGGACAATTGTTTTATATAAGTCTTTTTTCCAGCTTTGAGTAGACATTTCCTACTTACATGTAATACCTGACCATAAATATGTTCACAAAGCATATTCCTGTGGTTGCATAGCATTATATCAGCGAGGACAAAATCATGAACCATACAACTAAGGCTAGTTAGCAAGAGATCGCACTGCAGCATGATTTCTTTTACTATTTTACTTATATAAAACAGTAAAATTTCTATACTTGTTTCATACTATACTGATTGTAAGGTTCAAGTGCCAGGTACCTCTTTTTATTGTCATGTGGTGATAAGAGACATAAACTCTAAGCTGGAACACAGACCTGCAGTGTTTCAGTAAAGACGGATGTGAGAACGGTGAAGTGATCTGATTGCCAAGTGGAAATTACCATGACCTGTAAAAAACAGGGAGGCTTGTTTTGGAAACAAAATGAATTGTTATTACTGTGGAAACATATACTGGCTGTCATCTGATAAGGTGACGCTGGGATAAATGTCAGAAAAAAATATTGATTTTAATAGAGCCGCAGAACGACTCATATTTTATGGAAAAAAACAGCCACAATAAATATTTGGAGCACCAGCATGTCTTTGTGGTAATATTTAAGTGTATTTCCATGGACATTCTGTACATTTTCCCCTCTATGACAAACCCACCTTCAAACTATTTGCTTTCGATGAGTTGGGCTGTCACTAGAATATATGTTTTATTTGTATCTGAACAAATAAAAGTTTAGAATAGAACAGAGTTTACTGAGTGTCACCTGGACATGGATATGTTTGAAATAAAATTTAGGCTATGGCACATAGGCCCCACATAGTTTTACTGTATGATGAAAGGTGATGCTGTTGATGATAATACCTTTTTAAATTGTGATTGTAGTTTAAATCATATTGTGCATTCATAATAAATGACAGTGAGGGAAAATTGCATTGTGTAAGCACCCACTGGTCATAAGAAAGATGGCACTCTCTGTTTTCATAGCTCTTTGCTTGACATATCTGAAGGCCGCGCAATCAGACTTCACAAGGGAACAAACATGTTTCTGGGTACCTTTGAACGTTGAGTCCATTGCTTATTTCAATGTAGAGTGTTAACATTTGTTCAGCCATTTCAAGTTGAACACTGTACGAATGTACATGTACTCAATAGTACAAGAAAAGGACTTTGAGACCTGGCCAAACACAGAATGTTCTATGCTAGACAGTGTGTACGGAACAACGGCAATTGTGAATATGAATACTGAAAGAGGTTCTCATATTCACCTCCTATATATGTATACTCATGTGCATGGGCTGAAGTTCCTAGATAAATCATTAAAACTGTGGACTGAGCCTTTTTATGTCTCAGAGGTAAACCACATAATGGTTTCAACTGACTTCCTTCTATATTTAAGTCCATGCAACTATAAGACAAAATGTCTAAATGATAAAAACTTTGTCTGTTCATAAGAAAAAAATGAAGGTATGCTATATGTATTGTTTTTCCAATAATGTGTCCAATAAAGATGACATACTGTAACAGGTGTCATTCAAATAGCTATGCTTCATGCAGGACCCTTTCTCTGTGACCCCTCTGTTTCCTGAAGCAATCCATCAACTAATCAGTGGTCATTGCATAATTAGCAATAACTGATTATAGGTTTGTTATTGAACTATGCAGTGGGGAATATCTTGCCTATATTTACTCTCATTCCTTGGCACCACTGAGGCCAATTATTATGCATTTAAAAACAGCTTTTCCTATAATGCACCATGGGCTTGAAATAAGCTGAAAACCCCCTGAAATTAGAAGCACTTATCCCACTGAATAATTTCAAAACCGTAGAATAGAGCACTGTTTTCAAGAGTGTGAGTGTTTACAGAAGTATGACTTCTGTCTATTAACCCTTTCAATAAGACAGTGTGAATTATAGTGAATTGCATACATATATAGAGGGACTTCCTTGTTAAATAAATGTAAAAAAAAAGCAATAACAAAATCTTGACTACTTGATCAGTCAGTGGAAGCAACATAGAACAATAAATCTCAATGCATTTTTGTGGTTCTTTTTAAAAAAAAAAAAAACAAAAACAAAAAAATGTCCACTTGTTATTGACTGTCATACTTTCCACTACAGAGACTTCCTGCTTTTTATTTGAATCAAAACAAACTTACATCAGCATCACTGTCATAAAAATATTAACTACCATGACTTGCTTTTGCTCTTGTACATCTTGTAATTTTGGCAAGCTATGGAGTATCCAAAGTCCACATCTGGAGGAGCACCTGTCTATTTACAAAGAACACTTTATGATATTTTATGGTATTTGTCAAAACAAATCTGGTGATTTATATGGTCCTTTGAGAGTCTAAGGATATATTGTTGAGATGTTCTCAAGAAGTACCTGACAGTTAAAAGTCACTTTTGAGGACTCATCTACATGTCTCTTTGATGTTTCATATTGCAATAGGAAAGTATTACATGAGAGAAATTACACTGTGTAAAAACCTTAATTTACCAATTGTCACTGTGATGGACACTGAGCATCAAATGTGCATTACATGGTTTTTCTAAGGGAAAGGCATTGTGACCCATTACATCACAAAAATGACAGTACAGATATTGATGTTTCAGGAATATATAAAGAGTAAATGAATGCTTTTCCTGAGGTTAGCTGTCAAAAAACCTATTTCCTGAAAACCTTGCCAACCTTTGCAAATTTGTGTCAACCTGCACTGGGAAGACTGTTTTTTTATTGTCTGAGCAACATTTAGTAATTTGTTGATTCTTCTATGGACATATATTCAGACTGATCACATTTACCAACAAATAGATTTAATTCATAGGTGATATTAGGTTTGGGACTTAAGTAACTTGCAGTTGTTGGCTCTTTCCTAGCCATCTAATTAGCTGTTCCTCCTTCTGTGACCTGGGGAGCGGCTATTTCTGCAAGCCAGCCCCTCCATTTAGGTTTAATTGGTGTTCTCAGAAAAAGGGAATATTTATGACCTTGAATTAGCAAGTGGTCTGCTAAGCTGCTATCAGCTGACTGGCTTCAGAAGCCGCTTATCCTTTGTTCTCCATTGCAGGCGCTATTATTTTAAATCCTGATGCCACCTGATAGTTCCACAGTTAACGGCCTAGAAACAGATGCAAACAAGTCGATTTCAGCAATGGCAGTCAAGAACTCTGGGATGTTTTGTTTAATGTGTTAGTGTTGACACGGTGACAACTGTCCTGATACTATAGCAAAGACCATGAAACCATCCGAGGGCTGATTGATGTCTCTTAATTGTACACTTGTTTGCAAGTGGCCCTAGTCATGACATCTCTGCATGTATCCAAAACAGCAGATCCAAACAATGCTTGTAAAAAGATCCAATGGTCTTTTATTTCTCCAGCTAGAAGGATTATGTTGTGAATTGGCTCTTTGCAGCACTGCTCCTTATGCATTTTGATATTATTGCTCCATTTTTATTTTTCCTTTTGTACTTGAGTATAATGGAAATTTACTCTTGGATATATTTCTGGTTAAAGTGGACCAAACTGGAGCAGAATAGTACACTGAAAGGTCACTTAGCTTATCTTTCATGACTCCTCAAAATACACATGGGTGAAACTCCCACTATGGCTGGCTGTCTGGTTGGGCTTCATTACAGACTGGCCAGGATAAGCTAGGTTGTAGCAGGTGGAAATCATAAATACTGCGGAAATGGCTGGTATGTCCCCAGAGCAAACACAGATTCCAGATTAGCTATTGCATTGCATGTGAATACAAAAGGTTCCATTGCCCCCCTAGCCTTGCCTTGAAGCATTGCCCTGTACCTGTGTTTTAAGTTTGATTCATGAATACCATGAGTGACTTTGTTATTGTTTGTGAGAATGCAGTTTGTCAGGTGGTCTTCAGAAGTGTGTTTCTCTATCCCTCTTTCATATGTTGAAGCTGAACCACCCATCTGCTACCAAATGCAGGCTAATTTTGCCACAGGCCATTGTGCCAGTGCATCCATTTTTAAAACTCTCTCATAGGCTTGCACCATCATGGTTTCCCAGAAAGCAAGATGTAAAGTGGAAAAGGAACTCCTGAGTGATGACTGAGATATTTTAAACACAAAGTTAGACCTGGTACAAAAAAATCTGCAATGTCAAAAGAAACTTCAAAATGAATCAGTAACAGAATAAATCAAGCAAAGGCTACGCATAGGGTGAGATCTTTTCTAAGACCCATCTTCACAAGGCCTCTGCTACCATAACACAGGACTTTCCAATGGCCAATATATTCATATTATTATCTGTTATTTTTAATAATTACAGGTTGCAAGAGAGGTTTGTGAAGAGAAAGTATTTTTCCACATCAACATGCTTCTTTAGCTTTTTCCACTCAGTGTGTAACTGCAGCCTGTGTCTTCCATCTGACACCAGACACTGCTACCCCACTGCCACAGGGCATTGTGCCGTGGCCATTTTAAATGCCTCCTGACAGACTCATAGACTACAGCAAATCACAGACCAAGGCACCCCAGATTTCATACCATTTCAATGCTGCTTTTTTCTTCCCCTGACAACCCTTCTTCCTTGTCTTGTCATGCATGTCAGCACCTGGCATGGCTGGTAAAGAGGCCAGAGAGCTCCTGTCCCTCCTAGGCCTATTCTTTCAGTCACAATGCTGCTCTGCAGATCTGATTGGATTGTTTGGTTTCTGGCCTTGTGGTTATGCTGGCATGTGTTCAGGTATTTCGCACATCACTGCTACCGAGGGGCATCAGCACAAACCACATGACTAGCCTCCCGATCTCCTGCTCACCAGTCAGCTCCTTTCCGTTCTCCCTCATTGACTGAAAACCGTTTATTCCAACTGGAATTTAGACTATCAGACCACCGCAATTATGAGAAAACATTGAAACAGGTAATGGCCAAGATACATGATAAAAATAAAACCACAGACTTGACTGCTGATAGCAAGAGACTGGGTCTAAACAGGATATACAAACTTGCATATAGTAAACCTATCTTTGATAACTGACAAGATATTTTTGCACGACTGAAAGGAGAGAGGGGGTGGTCGTGAGAACATGAAGGGCTGGACACCTCTGCCTCTGTTCTCTCAGTACCCGTGTCTATGGAATCCAGTGTGTTTAGGGAACCAGGTCACATTAGTGTGATATGATGCTAGTTGATGGGTGTCAGAATGCTGCGCTTGGGCAAGGGTGAAACCATACCCTGACAGATGGGAGCACATGACTTGGCCCCTGGTAGCTGCATTGTGCTGTATCAATAACAAACTCCACCAAACGAAGTGCAAAGTTTACTCACTCTGCCATGGGACTTGGGCAGGAACAACTTGTATGCAGTACAACCTCCCTCAGGGGTACCATTTAAGGATAGATCTTTTTGCTCCATGGCTGGCGTGCGTCATAACACGTCACTCTAAACACTTCAGTGATAAATAAGTCTTTGGTCAACTCTGCCAGCACATAGCAACTCTTCTCATTTCACATTGAAATAAGAGATAGCTGTACATCATGAAGACTTACAGACTCAACAGCTAAATTAACCAAAACATTCCACGTTTTTCATGGTGTAACATTCTTAGGTCCATCAAAACAGATACTAAACAGCGGAATCAATAAAACCAAAAGAACTTTGTATTTGCTGGCCATTTTTATTAGTTTGATATTTTAATACAGGGGAACCAATGATAAAGTAAATAAAGTACCAGTATTTAAAGGCAAAACAAAATTTCCATAAATGATCTACATGCTACACTTTAACCTAATTTTATCATGCTTGTTTGGAAAAAAGTAGATATATAAATTGTAATAAAAACATACAATTAAAATAAACTTAATGAGGTACAATACACTTCACCTTTAACTTTTAATTTCATTGTACCATCCATTTGTTTCTTCCATGCACACAATTCTAACAGTACATTTTATATTAAAAAAAGACTTAAGACTTTCAGGAGCAATTTCAATTCCATAAAGAATTTTTTCTCATGTGAAGAAATAAAGCGCCAATAAAATAAAAAACCCGACAAAAACAGAACAAACAGTCAGCCATTTGTTTAAGAAACGAACTATGGAAAATGGAAAGCCTGAACAAGTGAACAGTTGATATCCTACCATTAAAAATGAATGTACGTACAATAGTGCCAAGGTAAAAGATTGGAAATCAAATGCCTCTGTTTCTAAACAGTCACATTGAAATTACACTTTTCAAAATAAATACCTCATATCTGTTAAAATAAATAATGGTGATCTTAACACTTCACTATGGCGAATGCAAAATGAAATGAATGAAAACAAAAGTCACCGCGTATTGAATGATATAGGTTGAATGTGTCTGTAAAGCACTAGCATGGCTCTAAGTGTCTCACTTACGGCTGTTACCTTGAGGTAGATAACACTTTTACAAAGTTCTACATTTAATGGTTGCTGCTGGCATCATGTGTCAAAGAAATGTTACAGTATGAACAGATTTTAAGGATGCCTTTTGGGGAAAATACACTATGGTAGACTTCAGACATAAAAAACTTCAAATCAGAGTATCCATAACATAAAAAAAGAATAAAAAGTCTTTACATTTGAAGCAATTTCTCTGTCCCAGTCTACTGGTGTCAGTGACAATGTTTCCCACTTTATTTTAGTGCATTTTGTCACCATTTCTCTCTACATGTCCTTCCCATCAATCTCCTTCATTCACCATTCCTCCATCCTCATCTCTCCTTTCCCAATAGTTGTTAATCTACAGTACACTGTGTGCAAATGACATGACAGTTTTCAATCAAGGTGTGCTCATAAACTCATGTAGGCCAAATGAGGCTGCAGATCAATAAAGTCACCTAATTAATTTATGAATTCACCCTTTTACAGAGAAAAAAAAAAAAATCTTTAAAAGTAACCAAAGTAACCTTACATAAAAAAAAAAATTCAAGTAACATAATGTCAACACTACTATATAAAAAAAATCTTGTAGGGAGGATTTAATTTAAATGCTTAAAAATGCTGCTGTATGTCTTGTGGGCAATTTGGGGTGAACACTTGACGGCTGAGGGTGTTAAGGTGGCCTGTATAGACTTCAGAGGCAAATCAGCAGAGCTTTCGAACCCAGGCAGAGCCAAGGACTCTAACTGCATATTGAACATTATCTCACCATTTCTGGCCAGGAAGCCCTCGTCTATCTCATTGGCTGGCTCGGGCTCCAGCACCTCCTCCCTCTTACTGAACAACCTGTCCAAATAACTGGTGTAGGTGGTCTCCTTCTGCAGCTGCTCATCCTTCCTCACGTCCCAGCACACCTCATCGATAAGGCAACTCTCCTCTCCTGGGACTCCCTCGTTGCCGAAGCTCTCCCAGGGGTTGGGCGCCCGGCCCTCCAGTTGGGCCAGGTTGACTATGCACTTCTCCTCTTTCTCCTGGCTCACAGACTTGGACATGGAGCTCTTGGATTCCAGCTGGGAGACAGAGCTGTTCAGCTCATTCAGGAGCCCCACCTCACAGGGCTCTGGCTGCAGGCTGAGCTTGATGGTGCCGGCGATGAAGGAGTCGAAGTCGAAGCCCTGGTGCTTCTCCTGCTCCTTGTCCTTCTCAGCTGGGTCCTGAGAGGCCTCCTGCAAGGCGATTTGGGCTTTGACCAGACCGTTCTTCTCGCACTTGGACTTGCCCTTCTTGTCTGCCTTCTCCTTGCTCTGCTCCTTCCAGTTGGAGAGGTCGATGATGAGCTTAGGCTCATAGTAGTGGTTGACCTCGCTGTCTCGCCAGACCAGGTTGTCGAGGTATGAGGGAGACACGGCTTTGAAGTTGCAGGTGTGACCACACTCAAGGTCGCAGTATTTATTCTCGTGGTGGTCCTCATGTTGCCAGGACAGCTCAGAGGGGAAGAGGGAGTCGAATGCTGCATCATCCAGAAACTTCTCTCGGTCCCCATCCAAGTACTTGCGAGGGTCCACTTGAACCTCCTCCTCATCGGTCACATCAGACATTGCTCTGGGGTCTCTCTGGACCTCGTCTGCCTCATGAGTGCTGTGTAGATGCCAGTCTTGATCTGAAAACTGGCTCTCATGATACCTGAAATGTTGGTGAAACAAATAACACATTAGTATTGGATGAAAACCCAGCAAATCTTAGGAAATTAGGACAATTAAGAGCCACAGAGGCTTGACTGTGAAGATTGCAGGTATTTCACACCTGTCCCAGTTGTAGACATGGCTGTGGCTCTCATCCATCAGCAGGATGTCATCCACCTCGTCCTCGATGTGGAAAGGGTGGTTGGAAATGGGCTCATCCAGGGGGAAGGAGTAGTCACTCATGTATGGGTGGGCTAAGGCCTCTTCTGCAGTCAAGCGGTCCATTGGGTTGAAAGTCAGGATTTTCTCCAGGAAATCAAGGGCTAACAAAATGACACAAGACAAAAATTTCTTTGACATTGGCAAGACACAAACCTAAATGAACTTTGTGAACGCAACACACACAATTACAGAAAGGCCATCCACATTGCAAGCTAGTTTTAACTGACTCAGTGGAAACACACACACACACACACACACACACACACACACACACACACACACACACACACACACACACACACACACACACACACACACACACACACACACACACACACACACACACACCAGTGCCAGAGGCTTGATTATTATTTCCTCTGAGGTGTCTGAGGCTGTCACATATCTCCCACCAGGGTGTGAAGGTGTTGAATGGCATGCTGTTTGAAGCTCACCTTCAGCGCTGACCCCTGGCAGCAACTTGGCCAAAGGGGTCTGGGGCTCGGACATGTCGCTCTTGATGAAGACAGGAATGACACTCTCAAGCTCCTGCCGGTCCTCCTCATGTATCACAGGGATGGATTCCAATATCAGCTGCATCTGCTCCAGCTCATGAGCGCCTGGATTGCACCATAAAGCATGTAACCATATGTTTAAAGCCACCCGTGATCAAAATGGCCCATCACATTAACACATGGACAGGTGCTGTGAGGCACTACTGAGACAGCGTGACTTATGTCTGTAAATTGAAGGCATGTGTGAAAAAGGGTATGGACTTTGGATAATCCCCTCCACATTTTACTGGGCCAGGATAGACATTTTTATTGTTTCTGAGTAATCTGTAACATCCTAGTTTCTGAACTCCTGTCTGTGAAGGAAACCAGTCATATACATTAACTCTGGCTGACAAGCAACCAAATGTAATCATGGCTGACCTTTCTTAAATTCCAGAGGTAATCTGAGGAACAAATCTGAAAGCGGTCACGTTTTTTATTTTAAGCCTTGTGTGTGCATGTGATGGAGAAAACTGACCTGCAAACAGGGTTTTCCCTGTCAGCATCTCAGCGAAGATACAGCCAGCTGCCCACATGTCGATGGCTTTGGTGTAGTTATTGGGGGACAGCAACA
Source organism: Albula goreensis (assembly GCA_022829145.1). Lineage (NCBI taxonomy): Eukaryota > Metazoa > Chordata > Actinopteri > Albuliformes > Albulidae > Albula > Albula goreensis. The sequence goes on from CM040755.1 coordinate 12,936,874, forward strand.
GGCGTGGCGATCTGTACCACTTGGTGACCAGACCTTCTGAGAGATGGCCCTGAAAGAGAGGGGGAGCCACACACATACTTGTTCAGCCACTTCATAAATGAGTTGACCCATTAAAAAAAAAAAAAAAAAAAAAAACTGGTTTTGATTTTTTAATGATCCTCCTGAGGCATAATGACATTAGATCTCATGTCTGAGTGCACAGTGGTGATCCTGATCACAAAAGGTGAACTAATGCTTGCGGCAGCACCACAGCAGGCAGACTGTCCCACCCACTCGCTTCCCCCTGTGGCACAGTTGTAATCATACACAGAGGCTTGGCTGTTGAGAATCAGATGAGACACGTGCAGCCTTTGTCAGCGGCTCCCACGGTTGCCCCAGAGACCAGGATAATCCATCCCGTGCCTGACGCACAGTGGCAACAGATGGATCACTGACACAAATCTGTCCTTCTAGTCTACTGTCAGCAACAATACACTGGTCAAAAGTTTACATTCATTCAGGGGGGACAGTGTGGTGCACCTAATAGTCAATACATTAAAAAAAACTGCCTTTAAAACTGCTTAACACTGAAATGAATCAAAGAAGCATCTCCTTAAAAGGATACCCATAGACCTTCAGTCAGTATGCAAATGCTCAGTATGTTGCAGTGCACTGGTTTTGGAATGCACAAACACAAATTAAAACTGAACTTGTGGGTTTCTCTACACTTGAAAAGTAGAGAAAAGAGTCACACTGTCAGAGTATTAATTTAATATGTCAGCAGAAGCAGTTTCCAATCACATACAACCAATCAAATGCTTAAGCATGAAAGAAGAAGAATTAAACCTTGAAAATTAAGTTTTTCAGTAAACTGGCCTCACCATTACGCAATACCACCTGACATAAATGCACTGATCTCACATTTATACAAAGTAGTTATTTCTACTGCTTCAAGAAATCTAGAAATGTGTGGAGACCAAGACATTGTTGTTCAGATAAGTAGGGTATTATGCTGGTGCTGCTTTGGTATGAGCCAACTATAAACTACTTCATCATGATTAAACCTTCCAAGTTCTTTTTTGTTTGCTGTAGGAATGCTGTTATTTGTACTGAGTGCTCCTCAATTACAAAGAAAGGTTACAAAGAACATTACAAACACAAAGTCTTGAACCTTCAAGTTTCTCCACTACCCTTAAGACTGGCCATGAGAACTAAGGAAACGCACTCAAACTAACTCCTTTCCTTGCAAAATTGCTGACCAAAAGTGCCAGTTGCAACACCCTACCTCACCACATTTTTAAAGTGACCTTTGGGGAAATTGTACTTGCACACAGCCCTCTAAAACTTGAGGATGCTGATCTAATAATAATAATAATAATATTGGAAATAGAAAGCTGCCAGGGGAAAAAGGAAAAATGTAAATATACAACAAAAATCAAACTAAGACCTCTGATCTCTTAAATATACTAGAGTGATTTCAAGATACTCAAAGAACGTGCTAGAACTAAATAAACAAGCTTTAATTCAGGCATAAACACTCCATCTGTTGCAGGCTTGGCACTTTGGATTTGGGATAAAAATAAAACTTGTTGATCCAACGTAATATCAACCTTGCTTCAGACGCTTTTTTTGTAAGGAAGGAGGGCAGGAAAAAAAAAAAAAAAAACTCAGCAGTGAAATAAACACCCGAACATTTAAATTTCAAACCATTGCGCCATTCTACTTTTAGCTCCTGCGCAGTTTGGAAAGAGCTTTTGTTGGGAAACGACTAGGCATCTTGCAAAATAGTTAGAGGAACATGAGCGAGTGTGTCATTTCCACTTGCATAGTATGGAGGAAAAAAAATAGTTAGCAACATGTGTTCAGGTATGAGGCTGGGTTCACTTCTTTACTATACCCAAAAACCCATAGGGTTATCAGACATCTATGGTCCCATGGTGACACTGTGAATGTCATCCTTTTAAAAGCCATGGTCTTCAAACCAAAATCGTCTTCTCCCTCTTTTGATTTATTCTTCATCTTTGTCATACCAGTTGCATTTAGCTCAGGTTCACAAGACTTCAGTTTTTTGCCATTAACTTGATTTTGCCTATCTTTGCCCGGATCCGAGCAGATCAAAAGAAACTGCTGGAGAAAAGCAAAGGCATGTTCCCCTCCAACAATGGCAGGAAATCAAAATAAATGGGGGTTGGGGGTGCGTGTCTGCTCCAAGCACCACGGCACGTGAATTCCATACATTCTTAAAGTCTAGGCGCAGCCCAGCAGCATGAGTCAAGTGCATGACAACTCCCAGCTTGTGGTTTCCGAAATAAAAGAACTCAACATAGAGCCCAAAAACAAAACCACCTATCTGAAATTAAAAAAACCAAATACTATGGAAAATTTACACTGTCAAGTGCAAAATATTAAATTTTAAGACACATATTTGGCAATAAACCATTCACATTAAGCTCAGCAAGTGCTCCCATGACAAAGGTCACCCTCAATGAGGAAACATTCAGGAAACAGTTCCAATGGCGTGAAAATTAATGTAATTGAAACTCAGCATTTCCACTCAGCTCAGGCTTCTCCTGCATCTCTGCAAAACTTCCCCAAACAAAACCAAAAGATGAAGAGGTTATCAGAAATTAAAGGAAAATACAGAAAAATAGATAATCAAAGCCCTTCATTGAGGTGCCCCATGGTTATGACAACAGAGAAGGGTGGAGACAGGCCGGCGCTGAGAGACGCCCGTCTGGGTAAACGGGTCAAACACGGTTCCCACCCCACACCCCAATGCCTGCAGACATGGCCTGCTGCAGAAGTGCTGACTCAAACAGAGGGGCTTTCCTGCTGCGGCCTCGCTTTTATTTCACATCAAAGGCCAAAAATATTGAATTAACGTGTCCCTGTACCAAAGAGCCAGCTTGCAGAAAACACAAGGAACGAGAATACTGGGGGGAGGGGACACTAGAGAGAGGGGAGAGAGAGAGAAAGCTGTATGTTCTGACACAGAAATGCGCTCTGCTGTTGACCTTTAACAAGACCTGCATCGCAAGCCACCTCTCAGCAGCCACATACATATTTGCACGCCCTGTGGGAGAAACAGGAGCGAGTCCAGCTCTTATCTCAAGTATGCAATAGATCAACTGAAGTCCCCTCCTGAAATGTATCATGTTTACGGCATTACGGATAAAGTGCATGGAAACTTTCTCACATTTAACTCAAAAATAGGTCAAATACTCATGGGGATCTACACCACATTTTGTTGAGATCTGAGCACAATTCAACTATGCTAGCTGCTATCCATTAACCCTAATCGTCAAACCAGTAACACTGACGGGAAGATGAATGGTTTACCACTTAAATGCTAACCATTTGGCTGAGAGCTGTGGCTGAGTTGACTGAGTTTAAGGCAATTACAGAAATCCCTAGCAGTTACAAGTGTGGCATGAGTTCAGAGGATAGAGAGAGCAATGACTAATTTAAGACACGTGTAAGCATTTAAGTTCACCCATGTTGGACCCCAGAGACAACACCCTCAGGTTTGAGGATTTAATATAGCCACAATAACTTTGCTTTAAAGGCCCTGCTGCTATCTCTGTTCCCTGAATCTACTGGCAAAGGAAAATCTGAATAGAAAACAGAAGCTTCTTTCAAATGGGCTCTTGTTAAAGACACAGTGAAGAGTAATTCTACACTGTCAACTGATTATCAGCAGGCAAACCCAACAAAAATACCATTAACACAAAAGCAAACAGAAAACTTATGTGCCTCCAATAACTTGTTACAGGACCATCAACAGTGAGAAAAAATGAGAATTGTATGAACAGCTAGTTTGCACGAACCAAATCCTGCACATTAGAAAGAAAAGCTGAGGTCTGTCTTTGGAACCACACCATTACTCTCACCTCTTTTTTTTCTCAAAAACAAAGATGGGTCACACCAAAGAAAAAAAAAACATTTCTCAGTATAATTCAGGTGGAGCCTCATTACTCAACTGAGTACACTGCAGAGTTGCCTAATCTCATCTGAAGTCTAATCAACCACAAAACATGTTATGCTCCTCTGAAACCACAGAGGACATTTTAATAAAGGGAAAAGTGTACAAACAATGATTAAGGAGGTGTGGTCCTAACAAACACTGCTTTAAGCAAGGGAGGTGACTTCTCTTCTATCACATCTGTTACAATTAATGGCACACAGGGAATTAAGGCAATGAGATTTTATGGTTAATAATGGTGGTGATGGAGTTTCTAATGTAAAGTACAGGTTGCACCATTTTGGCTAAAACTGCAACATTATCTTTGCATTTACCTTGTGTGAATAATGGGGATCCATTATGCGAGCCAAGCCAAAGTCTCCGATCTTCAACACCAGGTCCTCAGTGTTGACAAAAAGGTTTGCTGGTTTGAGGTCCCTGTGCAGCACATTGGCCGAGTGGATGTACTTGAGGCCGCGGAGCAGCTGGTACATGAAGAGCCGGGCATGGCCCTCAGAGAGGGGGCCCTGCTCCAGCAGCTTGCACAAGTCCGTCTCCATGTACTCTTGGACAATGTAGACCGAGTTGACCTCTGTTAGTGAGTTCACATCCTCCGCCAACTGCCTGCCACTAGGGCCCAGTGTCTCAAACACCTTCACAATGTTGTCGTGGTCCAGGCGCCGGATGATCTTGATCTCCCGCAAGGCATGCTTCACACTCTGTGGGTCAGTTAGGACAATCTTCTTCACTGCTACCCTCTTGTCACAATCGTTATCCACAGCGGAGAAAACCAGGCCATTGCCGCCATAGCCCAGAGGCTTCAGGTCCATGTAACGGGGACCCAGATCAAAGCCATGAATGTTCATGAGGCTCTCAAACTTTTCTGCCATTTTCCTTGGCAGAGTCACTCTTGCTTTTTGATGTAACCTCTATGCAGCTGAAGCTGACAAGAAACTAAAATTGATTTTTTCCCCCTAACAATATCTGATCTGATGAAGGCTTTTGTTAAACAAAAACATTGGGCTCCCACTTCTGTTGATTGCCCAAAACAGAGCCAGTCACAGAGGCCTACGGTGTCCCCCTCCCCCTGGCTAGCCCTCACACTCTTCTCAGGGAAAAACTGAGAAAGCTTTTTGATATGACGCCAGAGTATTTTCTCATTGTTTGCAAAGTTTACACAGGATTTCTTATTGGATTCAGTTTCAAATGTTACACTTGTTTTTTGTACTAGGAGGTTGAAAGACTATACTGGAATGAACTTTAAGGGCAAATAAAAAAAACACTGAACTAAAGAGAAACAATAAAAGCAGCTAATGCCATCCTCACAGTGAAGATACATTCAGTGTATGACTGGTCCTGAGCAGCTTCATTCTACTGTGCCAATCAGCACTACTTATACTATTATTTATTATACCACTTCTTCTCCCTCCAGTTAACAGTCTGATGGAGTATCTAGAGTCTGTTGGCTGATCTTACACAGTGCTCTCCTCAATGATCAGGTGGCTCAAGCTCACCACAGTCACAATCAAAGCTATCCTCCATTTTACATCAGGGTAACCTGGAAAAAAAAAAACAAACAAGAGGGGATCAGATTCTCAGCATGACTAGATACACAGAACTCTACTGCTGCTCCTGAGATTCAAATGTCACAGGCACACACAGACAAAGGGACAAAGCATGTGGTCAAGGTTATCATCAACAGCTAAAACATGTTCATTCCATCTGCCAACAAAGCTGTAACCAAAACCTGAGTTGCAGTGCACATTTTGGGATGAAAAAAGAAGAGCCAGCAGTGAAGACAGCAGTGAATTTGTCTGAATCTGTATTTTCCCACTCCCTTGTAAAACGTACTGATTTTGGGTCTTCATATGTTTAAATGAAGTGTTCCTTATTAGTAGAAGCATATTCTTGCCAAGTCTTTCAACACACTTAAATAAAAATACAAAAAATTAAGGTGCTACATTGATCAGCAGACATTCTAGCATAGAATTAGTAAACCAAGACGCCTCGCCTACTCAGGAACATGCTTGACTGAAGATGCAACATTCAAAAATAATCAAAACAATTGCTGATGGATAGTTCACAGACAGTAAATAATGCCTTGAAACTTAACTGCCCTTAATTATTAAAACTAAAAACGGTATATCAATACCGCTTTCACTATATGCGATCTTGCTGTTCCTCACATAGCGACACACATTCTCAGACAAATTTAAAATTAAACGATTTGACTTCAGGGAGCTGCGGTTTTAGCCGAAGTTCCTTCTTGGAAAACCACACTGGTTGATGTCACGGAACGGAATCTCACGCAAGGTCCCTCGCCCCTCCCCCACGCCAAGATAACGTTACTCTTGATGGCCACAGTAGTTGTCAGCCAACGAAACTTAATCGCCGTTTGCGCGCAACAGGTTTCATACAAGACATTTTCTAGAGCGTTAATGATTCTGGAATCAGATTTATTATAATTAATTTTCAACGTTTCAAAAATACTGTTACCTTTTCCGAAAATACTGCAAGCTACCTATCTGCAGATATCTAAAATAGCCTGCTGCTAAGTCTGAGACAGCCACGTTGCAGTTTTCGAGGGGCGGAAGAATTCAGCCAGCTACCGATACCTCAAGCTAAAGTCAGCTAGTAATATCATCTAAAACTAACTTCATTCAGGCATGTGCTACCTGCAGCTATATCGATAACATTAGCTACATTCTGGTGAGCCACATTATTAACCATCCACCTAATATTTTGTCCTACAGCTAACGTTACAAAAAACGAACGACATAGACGGCTAAAGTGGTAGTTGACTTCACGTCGTTTAGTTAACTACACAGCACAATAGTGATCCAGTAACAACTATTTAGCAAACGTTAGCGACTCTGACCATGTGCATATTTACAATGAACATTTCAGAACATGAAAAACAATAAGCAGGCTTAACAGTTCATAAATAACTCATAGAAAACAATGTTGTGTTCTATAATGGATACTAGTAGTCGCTCAGTATATCAACTAAGATGGCTAACGAGGGTTGTCAACCTTAGCTATCTTGGACAGTTATAACTAGCCAGCTATAGTGATAATATACGGTGGCACATTCCGACAGAAAAAAATAGCCGGTTAACATTTAGCTAACATTTGCCGATAAGTGGTATTCAACCCTACTAGGTGGTTCGTAGGCTAGCAGTAATGTTAGCTAATTAGCGAGCAACCAAGTTAACATTGACCAAAAGTAGCTAACAGTTATCCTTATATCTAAACATGTATTACACCATCTACTTTTACAGATGCTCATTTCCACTGATGGCAGTAATTAATCCATACAAAATAAATTGGCTACAGAGTACACTTGATCAAATTCAACCATATTCTCACATAGCCTTGTGGTTCAGTCAAGACTAGACAGGTGACGCGGAGGTCGGATCACGAGGCTACAGCTAAATAACGATGATCGTACCGACAGTTAAGGTAACGTTAACGTTCACACAAATAGGTAATATGCTTTATACGTTATGTTGGAGCTAAAGATACAAACAGCTATGTATGTAATATTTCCGAATCAGCCCGTGTTCGAGCGTTTGGATTTACATACTTTATGAGGTCGTGAAGGAAACAAAAGGCTCCGTTGTTTCCTTCACTACCACCCCAGCTAGAGCTCGCAACAGTACACAGGCTGTGAATCATGATCCACAGCACAAAGAAAACGGCAATACAGACCAAAAAAATACCGAAAATAACACTAACATATTATCCATTGAAATACTATTTAGTCACACGTTTTCCAAGTAAATAATCAAATCACTCACTGTTCGCTTCCGTGTCATTTGGATTTTTTTCAAGCCGTAATTAGCTTGGACTGCGCTCCGCTCCCTCTGCCCGGTGAGTCTGCTGCAATCGCCATTCAGAGAAGTGAGGGTAAGCAGAACCCGCGTCATTGAGACCAGTGGGTGGCGAGCATTGAGAGGCACGGCGGTAAATTTAAAATTCTTATCTCGTGTGACGCATAAGCTATTATGGATAACGAAATGCAACAGACCGCTTCTTTACAAATGTTTAAAATACTGTTTACATAATTATGGATATGATAAATACAGCAGCCTTTTATTCAGTATTTTTCATCGAAATTTGTTTCATCGAAGTACTCTACAACCACGTTTTGAAATATTTAAATATTTCAATCAAAGTATCGTTCGTCCAACGACATTAACCTATTTTCCCTTGATAGTGGCATGCCCAGAAAATATACATTTATAAGATGATGACACAACTGAAAGTAGTTGGCTATCAGTAACAGATTCTTAGGTCTATATTAGGCTATCATCATTTAAACGTCGCCTTTCCAATGCCAAATGATGTATTTGGGGATTACTTCGGTGCATATTTTTTATCGGTAGATGACTAATTTTTCGTATTGATAATGCTCCGTATACCCTATGTAAATGGTAATGTATAGTGAAGACGTACTTGCATTTTTAGCAGTTACATTTATACGCTTGCCCAGCTGGAAAAGTCTCAGTCAGTTAGGCCTATAAGTATTTAAAAAAAAAAAAAAAAAAACACAATTTTTACCACACTCCGTTGGGCCTAAGTCTGTTGATGACTAAATGACTTCCAGTTGAAAAATACTTCCGAATAGTGCATTCTAAACTTCAAGTAGCCTATGTCATGTCATGACATGACCAAGGCTACGGACTGAAGAAATAACAATAGTAAACAATCAGGCCTATAAAAACAAGTTGCCACAATATGGATGAGAAATATGAATGTTGCCTACTCAGATATACCGCCTGCTGTGTGGTTATTTAATTTTAGTATGGATGGTGCGGACGAAATATAGAGTTTTGTTAAGACACTAGCATAGGCTGTTCTTCCTGATATCGCTAAATGCACTTTAAACCCAATTTTGTACGGGCATACACAGAATACAGTACAATAAGAGATTTATTCAGGTGTATAAGTGTTACCTGGATGTAGCGGCCTCCTTACGACTTTTTAAGATATGTATTAGCAGTTCTTTGCTCGTGTTCCTAGGATGGAGAGATACATTTACTGGATTGTAGTGTTTTTTCAGCTCCTAAAGATGAAAATACGTCACTGTAATGCTTCATTCACTCCCTCGGATATAGTAATCTGGAAGCGTAATTGAAATGTCTCAGAGGACTATGTTTGATAGATCCACCACAGAATTTAAAACCAGCAGTTATTAGTAGTAGACACAAAATCTTCAAATCCACAGTCTTCGTTCCCCGGCGGAGAACATATTCGTAGTTGATTGATTTAGTCCTAATTGCAGCACCACTGGGCTTGTTGTTTTCATGAAGCATTGACAATTTCACGTTCAGAGAGGTCACAGTAATACTATTTATAGATTAGTATTCACAGTTTATTGAGAATATCTCCGGTGACTGGCTGTGATAAGATGATCGCCCATCTGTCATCCAGATTTATGGATATTCACTGTGGTCACTGCCAGCATTTATGTAATTTCCAAAAGAGTATCCATCTGTTATGGTTTGAGGTGTGGCTGAAATCCTGATTTCCCCCTTTTTTGCAGGCAGGGAAAGAAAATTAAAGGAAACAGACAAAGCAACCATTTGCCTTTTGTAACGTGAAATGAAAGGAGTCTTCTTTCCAGACATACGCAGAGCTTTCGCCTCTAGTTAAACGGGAGCCTGCGTGCGGAGGGGAGGCAGTGAGGTAATGCCAGCAGCGATGGAGCATCGGGATTCTCAGTTCGTCCTGCGGCTGATGAATGAGCTGCGGAGGTGCTGGCGTCGCATGAATAACGAGGAGCCTCGCAGCCTCTGCAGGCGGACCATGTGAGAGCCCATGTGCCTCTCAATGCAGTACGAGCGCTGCTTCATTACAGGTCGGGGCGGAGCGCGATCAGGATGCGACAGGGCAAGAGAGGGGGAAGAGCGGGATGGATGTGCTGCTGAGGAGATTGGCTAGGATGTGTCCTCGCCATATTCCACTGGAGACAAATTTTAACATTGTAAAACCAGACTCTTACGCCTAAATTCTGCAAGTATTTATTTATTTACCATCGGGTGCTCTGTTTTTTTGCTGTATTATGCAACTATTAAAGAAAAGTTTCCAGAACAATTTCAGTACCCAGTGGATTACCCTGCTCTTGAACTTTCCCATGTTTAATCTCCTTTTTAATTTTGGACTCAATGTTTAGACCAGATTTTTCAAAGTACAAAGCTTCTGTCACTAAACTGTACTCTATTCAGAATTCAGCTTGCATAATGTGGAAGACTTGCCCATGTCTTAATTGAAGGGTCAGAAGGTGAATTAGGTGACCACACCAAAGGATGAGGTTACCCTTAGGCAGGACCTTTGAAATGCTTACTCCGTGTGTTCCCCTGGCATGAGGTAATATGAGTCTTCCCAGTGACATGGAGAAACTAATCGCAGTCGCGGGGCCTTTTGTTTGCATTGCCAGTCAGTGCCTGTCGGAATCCCTGATGTAATTTGGAAAGAGGGTGGCTGGCTCCCTGCCGCTAGATATCAGACAAGATATCAGTTTCCGAGGTCACTTTTTAGGTGACACTAACTACGCAAGGGATTTCATTCACAATTGTAGTAACATTAGTATTTAACATTAGTGGGAACAAAAATGTAGTTTAGAGTTAGGATTAGTTTAGGGACTCATCCTTTAATGTTTTTGTAGAGGAGAAGAAATCATCTATATTCATTGTGTTACTCTCACAAAGCCATGTGCCATGAAGGCATGATTGTATCTGATAACACATTTAGGTTGCACAACTAGGCACAGTGTCGTGTACCACTCATTTGCCTTTTATGCAAGTGCTTGTTTCGCAGCAGCTGTTAGTTGCCTCATGTGCGCAGGCAATATTTCCTAAGGCATCTGAGCTTTCATTCAGAAGATAGGGTCAGCCAATCACACACTAGCAAATCATGGGCGTAGTGATTCTGTCCTGAACATGTCTTATTGACTAGTTTTAGCTGCACTGTTTACTCCAACTTATTATGTTTTCTTTGAGCTTACAGTCAACAACATGTAAATGAGACTTTAAGAATAAACCTGTATGTAACCTTTGTAATTATTTTTAGAAAGAAATAAAGGGCTTTGTGTTGCATTTTATAAAACCTAAAATACTTTCAATATGCAATAAAAAAAAAACCCAGAAATGATTTAAGATGAAAGGAGGAGCATTCCCTCAATATGATACTTAAAATTTGATGATTTATTTAACAAAATGTCACATAATTTTACTATTGACACATAAAGAGATAGTCCAGAATAGGAAAATACATTTTTAATTGGCTTTTGGTTAGACCCTCTTTCAAGAGTGTGCTACTTTCCCTTCCCTTTGCTGAACAGGAGAAATGGGGAAAAAGGCTAACTGATTACGCAGTGAATCTTTCACCTCTTGATATTATTTCATGTCTGAGTGTGGATCATGTTATGTTTGCAAACAGAGCTAGAACTTTTGATTCATATTACGTAAGTGCTAGTGTAAGATGGTTTTGATTAGAAGTTGATAGTCACGATACATCCAAAATCAACATATTTGTACTGTACAGTTCAGGTTGGTGGTTCTGAGAATATGAAAATTTTGGAGATGTAGAAATAAAAAGAAAAAGATATTGTATTCAGAGGATGGTGGGTGATTTCTACAAAATATAAATGTTTATATCTTTCAGTATCCGACTGTCTGCCTCTTTTATCATATTTCTATCTTTTCTGAAAAAGCTATTTTTCAAATATTGTTTTTAGCATACTAATATATTTGTAGTACATGTATCAGATGATGCCTCATATCACTTGTGTATGACCCTGTCTTTGTATGTGTATGTGATAGCCATACGTTTTTTAATGATGTATTTCAGATTGCAGGATTATTCTCTGAGAGCTCGGGCAGGAGGTTTCTCTCTAGTGATGACCCTGTGATTGATCATTTTTCTGTATTATGTAATTTTATTCAAGGCATTTGACAAGCACTGATAAAGCTGGTTTTATACATCAGGCTTTAGTATTATTCATTTTCTTTAGAATGTCCATCAAAAATGGAAAATGATTCTAACTAACCGAAACTCTGTGTCAGTACGTAACAGTGCAGAGAATCATAAATCTGGATGTCGCGACTAAAGTTACAGTAAGATTAGGTGCAAAATGATTTTTCTTTTTTTTCCTTTTTTCCTCCAATTTTTTCTGGAAATGGGTCATTGACTTTTTTGATTGCCTGTTTTGCCGTTATAACTGGAAGTGTTTTTTATAAGGGTCTTACAGGGTAAATGTGATTACCCTGATAAGCTTTTATTGAAGGGTTATTTATTACTCTGCTGGTCATTTTAATGCTGTCTGCTTATATAAATGGCATTCAGAGAGGTATGACAAAAACTGTAAACCTCACTGGAATGTTCAGCGTAACCTGCTGTGAGGTTTACATAAGCTGTGGTGAATTAACACATGTTGCCTTTGTTCTCGTGCTTTTTGCATGAAGTTACCTCATTTTGACAAACTTTCAGACTTGTGGATATGATCCTCCCTTGAGGTCTCATGCATGGTGTTAAAGCCCAAGGACCATCCATATATTTCACATCTACCAGAAGAGCTGTTGACCTTTCATTTGATATTTGATTTACGCGTCTCATTTTAGCACTTAATCGTCTACCTGCTTTTGGTATGAACTTTTTCATAGACAATGTATAGGTTTGACAGTTATATGCAGTATGATCATGCTTTGTCCATGGTGCTTAATGCATGCCTGTGTATTTTTAATGCTTTGCCACTTGAAGTGTATGACTTATCATTTTGTCCATTTTCAAAATTCTTTCCAGCTTTGTGATTTAAAAAAAAAAAAAAGGTTTTCAACAAACTATTAAAATACCTGCCATCTACCAACCTTAATTGTAGGTTGAGGAACAGAACATGGTTTTGTATGAAAATGTATTAAAATATAAGAAATATATGGTGTACATATTTTTGTCCCTTGACTATATGACTGAATGCTTTGTCAGTAGTGCTCCAACAGTCAGTAGAACATTCCTTGCGAAGAGTTTGTCAAGTTAAAAAGAAAGATCACCAGAATCATGAATACCTACTGCTACTTAGCTGTGGGTATCACCCAGTGTCAATGGGTGTCAATAACCTCTGAATCTTGTAAGCTTCCAAACGCAGGTATTAGCAGTGGTACAGCAGAATGAAAGTTTTGTCATAGCGGTAGCAGGTTACCTACACGGTAGTGATCTACTCTTATGATAAAACTGAGCAGAGACGTCAGTGCTTACCATGGTTGAAATGCTCTGAGGGCTCCGGGGACATCATGGTATAATAATCCATTGAATTGTGCAGAATAGAGATGAAGATCCTTGCTTGACACCCACAGTCACAGAGCAGGGAGTATAGCAGCCAGAGCAAAGTGCAGGAGAATAGCGGAGTTAGCGGTGTTGTGCTACGTACAGTACAGCTGTTTCTGTGGCGCAGCCCCATGAGGAGTAAATATAGAGTGGCAGAGAAGGGGAGGAGATTACTCTGTGTATGGCTTTGCTCACCAGCGACAACTCCAGTCCTATTGCAGACCACTGTCAACACTTCTTTCAGACACCTCTCTCTCTCTCTCTCTCTCTCTCCCTCCCTCGCTCTCACTCTCTCCTACTCTTGCACTTCTCTTTTCTCAGCGCCTTCTCAGTGTGCAGAGAAAAGTTCTGAGTTCATGACACAGCCTTCTTCAGCTGTTCTCAGGAAGGGGTCTAGGAAGAGAGGGGCTGACGTGCTCATCTAGTTACAGAGAGGTGCCTGGAGGACAAGAGCAGCACAATGTGCTGACTGTTATGGCACTTTTTGCATCCCTTTTCTGCCTGCCTGTCACTGACGAGTGCAGAAAGCACTTCCCAATTCCAGCTAAGACAAATTCCTCCCCCCATCCTTTTTTCTCACTGTGCCAGTGTTTTGAATGTGAACATTGGGAAATGTTGTGAGGGCACACACTTGCCACCATGGTCAATCAAACTTTTGTTGTGAAAATAAATATATTACTTGAAGTTGGTGGTGGGGAGGCAGGCTGTGCCAGGGTGAACTTGAAAAACCACCATGTTGCTGTGCCCCTGTGCCCTTAGAGGCTGCACTGACCTCATTAAAGAAAACAAACCTCAGGATGTGTGTTCCCAAGTCTGTTATTACAGTGCAAGGCTTGCACTGCCTGAGCCTAAGTCATTATAAACCTGTGTGCAAGGACTGTGGGTCATGGAACCTCAGGATAAATAGGTCATTTTCCTTGCAAAGCAAGAAAATATTCACTGCTTCAAGATGATTCATATATATATATCTTTTTAATATATGTTTCAACTTATCCTGTATTTGGGGTTTCTTAAGTGTTGAAGTGTTCCAGCAGTTCCTCTGGCTGGCAACTCCTCTCTTGCACGTCATATTTTCTTTGATAAAAACTGTTCGTATTATTATGGTAATTTCTGATGAATATTAATGGAAATGCTCTAGTGGAAATATCAGACCCTGCAGTGGGCTGCTAAAGTATTTACGTCACATCAAACATACGCATTCACACAAGTGGTTGTATTTTTTGCCTATGGGATGGACCCTAGCTGATTGTTTTTCATTTTGATGTAAGAACTAAGACTGCTTGTTCCTTCCTGAGATCCCCCTTTCCGCAGTCATACTAATGTAAGCTGTCATTCTCAGACACCTGCACTGGCACAGATCAAATAAATTAAGGAAGACAAGGGTAAAAATTAAAAGTAAAGTCATTTTTCTGTGCAGCATTCAATGATGTGCCACTTATAAACTGGAATGATGAGTTAGAAAAGCCCACCGGTTGTTTTTCTCCCTGTCAGTCCTCACACAGAGAACAAATATCAGTATAAGTGGATGTCAAGTATAATGCCAATGGCCTTTGTAAGCCTCTGCAGAGAATTATACAGAAGGCAAAACAAACTCTTTTTCAGGACAAAATATAGATTTTTGTGGATTTGCATGATGACCATGCTGAGATGGTTTAAGTCTGAGTGCTCAGCGACTAAAAGGTCTATGAGTAGTCTGAGCACTCCCCTGCAATGCCAGTTGCCCCTTCAAAACGTCTATTTAGAGCACTCAAAAAACAAATTATCCCCACTATACCGTCTTACTTCCTCACCCCTCCCCCCAAAACAAGAGGAAAAACAGCGGAGTGGTGATTAGGAGACTGGATAAAAGACGAGCCCCCTTTGAGCCTGACTGGGGTGTTGTGGGTCAAGCAGGGACAGACGCCGATGTCTCTGTGCAGTCAGGGCTGAGCAGAGCCCAGTGATGTAACTGTACTCCTGTTGTTTTGCCCCAGGACAAACTTGGAAATGGGACGTCAACTCTATGGAAATCACATTCTGCTAGTGTCTGTTTGTATTTGTGTGTGTGTGTGTGTGTGTGTGTGTGTGTGTGTGTATGCTGGGTGAGAGGTTCCCAGCAGTGATGTAAGAGGATTGCCTGCTTATGAATCATGCGATCTGCAAACAGGGTTAACAGGGAGGCCTCTTTACAGTGGGTGATCATTTTTTGGGGGATTATTGCCCTTTCAGCCCCCCTGTCTCTTCTCAGCAGTGGTTCTCTTCTCCTGAGCAGTTTTCTTTGTGTGGTTTTGCATGGTGGGTCTAGGACCAGAGGGTGAAATTCCCTCCTGAGCCAGTGAGAGGTTTGTTTGTTTCTGCAAAGCACTGGGAATACTTTGTACCTGCACAGTCTCTGATACAAAGCCCACGTGAAAAAGTAATCATCCCCAGGTATGGTTTAACGGGCAGCATGTATTTAATGAGTGTTTGGACACAATGCGAGAGCAACACAGTCAAGTTGAAAATATTTAGACTAATTCAGTCACTTTGAAGTGTGACTATTATAATTCTAAACAAGACCAACCACAGAATCTGACAATCGTGAGTATATGTATTTCTGTTTAGAGGTTTTATCTGGTCACCTGATTTTAAATGCAATACAAAGCAAACCATACTGATTTATGTGGTAGTTCACTCATTAAGGTTTCTTGGATGTATTTTTTGACTGTGTAAATTTAATTGTTTTTAAATACAACGTAAACACAGTATTCTGGTATGGTCACAAGTGGAAGATTTCTCAAAACCATAAAGATAAAAATGAGAGCAAAGTTTACAGGGCTCTGTGATTTCTCTCAGAACGGTGTCAAAGAAGACAGCTGCTCTAAGTTCAGAAACAGCCATAAAGTTTTCATAATCAGACCAAACACATGACAAGTATAGTACACTAATAAAATTTGGCAAATGAAAGGCATGCAGTAATTCACTGTATTATTACATTGAGCATTGACTCACTCATGGGATGAAAGCTGTAAATTTCTTTGCTGGTAACTTGTGTAATCACACGTAGAATCAGATAATCAGACAGGGAAGATCTCGTGAACACCAAATGGAAATATTTATAGTTTAAATAGGCTGAGAAAGTACATCCTTTTTCTAATCCCATATTTTACAATAATTCATTTCATAATCTATTTACTGTCAAAACAGGTTTCATAATGAACAAATTCACAGCAGTGTTTGTGCCGTGTGTTATTGTACATATCTGATCTGTGTTTGGGTGTGCTGAAGCAGTTATGAAAGTGATGCCGGGTTTCTCTCCAGTGGCTGAGACAAAAGGCTTGCTTCTGGAGCAGTTATATAATATTGCTCTTATTATCTCTGCAGGGTACTTTGTGATTTGTGCACATCAAATTTCCATTCTCTGACCTTCAACTCAGGGTACTCATTTTTCAAATGGTATGTCCTGCTCCAAGGCCATGGGCCCTTATTGGTCATCAAACTGTTTCCAACACCTGCTGATAAGATTAATTGTGTTGTCCACACTTGTTAAGGAGGATGAGAAAAAAAATGTATACAACAGTCCTATAAAGTGTTTCATCTTTACTTTCTTTATGTAGCCCCACACTCCACAAAGTCTGCCTGTGCTACTTTTCTAGACTCTGTCAAATGGTAACAACAAGAACTCTATATAATGTAAGAGCTCCATGTAATGCCCTTACTGCTCGCAATCAACAAGTGGCATACACAAAGGTTAGAAGTGATGTCATTAAAAGTAGATAAGTGTTATTCATTTTCACGCAGACATGAGTGGTGAGTCTTATGGCTGTCTTGTGTACCTTGGATGTGTGTGTCCTGCAGGCACATGTTATCAGTGAAGTGAGGGAGTGCTGCCATCCTCACCCTGGTCTGCAGTAATGCTTCTGCTCACTTCCTGACCTGATCCATGTGCTGCTCACAGAGGAAGCTGGAAAAACACAGCTAGTTCCAGTGAGGAATGAGGCCCCTAGTTTTAGTGCCACAGAGCATTGATTTGACAAACAAAATAGTCTAATGGAGCTGTCGTTAGTCATTACAAATTGTGCTTGAGTGCAGTAAGTGCAGTTCCCTATCCAACAGAGGTCTCTCAGCTGTGTGCTGCTCCTTTCTGACATGTCCATCACAGTATCATAGTCAAAACTGAAAAATATGAATGGGGTCTTTTTACACACCAGCATTGCCACCATCTCACATAAACAAAATGGTGGTAAAGCAACAAGGTTTCACTGACTTGGCCATATGGTGCATAGATGTTGCAATACGGATCGGCATAAGTCTGAAGCCAACTTCACAGCTCCAAGCAGTGTAATCAGATTAAGGGCTGTGGCCTTTGAACCCACCTTTTTAATGTGTCACAGCTGCACTTTCTCAGAGAAGCCTGCTGGGCCCCTCTGCTTTGTGGTACCACAGAGTTTTATAATGCTTTGTTCGTAACTGTGGAGCGTTGAACTTGGAGCATGAAATGACAACCAACACCGCTCATGGAACTACTACAGCCCTGGCTTCATAGACGCAGCTGATTGTTTTCACTGTCAAAGGGCATGAATTCTTATGGCATGATATTATTTCAGCTGCACCCCCACCCCTTCCCCCATGATTTGCACCCCCACCTCCACCCTGATTTGAAAATGGTCTGCACTATGTTTCTTCAGCCGGGACAGTGCATCTGTTTCTAGGTCATTAGCATTCACCTCCACTGCTCTGTCCTGCCAAAAAAACAATGGCCATTCCGTCCCTCAGTAGAGGAATTTATAAAGCCACCAGGCCATTTGAAATCAACAACAAGCTCAGCTTTGAAACAAATCCGATAAAATTCAAAGGACTGGTTGGCCCTAAAATTAGAGGTCAACTAAATTTAGATGTTTTTATGATTGAGGACATTGGGGGATGATGAGAGAAAACAGAATTAACACAAAATAAACTCAAAGAGGAAGTTTAGAGGAGCCTTAAACCCCCCACCCTCCCCAGCCCCCATGACTCCCCCTATGAACCCCCTAACACACGAACGCTGATGTCAGAGTCATTAATGTAATTAGGAGGACAAATCAATTGAGCACAGGCTGTACAAGTGTGTGTGTGTGTGTGTGTCCAACAAGCTCCCAGTGTACAGCCAAGTGATGATAAGGATAATACAAGATAAATACATAAATAAAAAAAATCTATGGGACAAACTGTACATTTCATGTATCATCGATCAGTAAATATGTCAGTAAACAATGTAAAATAACAGAATGTACTGCATATGATCAAATAATTGCAGCTCGGATGAGAATGATGTTCCCTGCCTGTCTATCCCATCTGATTTGTCTCTACTGCTCTATACTGTGCAGTGATGCGCTCATCCTGAGCTCAATGTCAAAGAAGAAGCATGGCTTCCCCCACTGCTCTTCATCTGATGGGTTTATAATATAGGCAATGATCACAGAGCTTGGCATGGCATGAAAGAATAGCTTCTGTGTGAATGATGCACTGCACACACTCTTCGTGTATCTTACTTTGGCAATACACTAACTGTTGCCTTTCAGACCTTAAGATGAGCATTTGAAAATCTCTTTAGAGAAAAAACAGAAGAAAGAGCATCAGAACATGCCCAAGGAGAAGATTGGGCAAGCTCTGAGCTGGCAGATCTTAGAGTTTGAATTGCTTAACAATGTAATTTTAGATCATTTTAAACATTAATGTAGTAATGAACTCATGCATGTAAAAGCCATAAGTGATGTGTTTTTTATGGCTCAAAACGTTAAGGCTTGGGAGTTATTCGGTGTGTATACATGTTTTTAATTGTTAGACATACAGCACTTGTACAACTTTTTTTAAGTATTATTGAAGGCCGTTTGCCAAATGTCTCCTAATTCTGAAACCTCATTCAGGAAAAATTATCTTCCTGATAAACAGGTCTTATATGATTTTTTCTGTCAGTTCCAGGAAAATGGTGGCTGACTGCACTGCTTTAATTCCTCCACTAGGTCACATGTTATGGCACTCCAAAGTCACATGTTCCAGGTTCTGTCATTCCAAACAGGATTTTGTTATGCCTCCTGGCATGTTTGTCTACTGGAAAGATGTTGAATATCCAGCCCCTCCCCCTAAAAGGGCTGAGAAACTGTTCTTCTTTCTTCTTTACACTTTAACACTGCATCCAATTTGTCTGTCACTATTTTGTTTCCCGTTTATTATATCACTCCTATGATGCCAAAGTCATGCACTAGGTCACATACACGTATTCACCTGCAGAATGAAGTTTTTGTATTCATACACCTATCCAGAGCAGTCTCTCCCTTTTGTACACCCCCCCTCCCCAGCTCTGTTTGTGCCTGTGTCTTAAGCAGAATGATTTATAGGACAGCGGAAAGGCATGGTTCCCATAGTGACTGTGGTCTGCACTAAGGAGATGTAACATGTCTTGGAGCAAACATTAACTTCACCTAACATTAGCTTCCTGTTGGGCCTCAAATCACAGGATGCTTAATACTATTTAGTGGCTATTTAGTTATTTATTGGCTATTCAATCCAATATTGTATGAAATAAGGCATGTAGTCACTGAGTACTATATAAATAATTTATCATGGTCATAAAATAATTACAAACCAGAAAAGGTTTATTTAATGTAAAAGTAGTCATGCAATACATGGAGATATAAGCAGAATAGTGTTTATTATCCCGTGACCTATTACAATTTGTTTGACAAGGAAGAAAAACAACAAAAATTGTGATTGTTACAATTCAATTCCTGACAGGGAAATATTTTTCCATTCTGCTGAAGGCCTTGGACCCCACGTTGTGTACCCCCTGGCTTAAGTCAGCATTAGCTCTGGAATCTGTGGTGGAAGGGAGAAGCAGATGTAATTATGTATGAGTTATATGTACATACCCATACACACAACCATATAGCAAACTATCTGTTTACAAATAGCATATTCAGTAACTTTTTACACATCCCAATGCAATAAAATAATGTGACAGGATAATTTGTTAGTGTTACTCTGGATTAATAACAACACAATGTGATTATATATACCAGTAAGATTTGGTTCAAAAAGAGAAGGAAGACACAATATGTAGCGTCAATGTGTCCTGCTCTCCAATGGGAACAGAACATGAAGCAAAAATGAGCAGAACATTTAGCATCAGCTCCACTGACAGAGAGGACAGCAACTTCCCATTAATGGAACAGAAGGTAATTGCTTAAAAAGTAGGTCAGTGCTGTTGTTGTTGATGAACTAATGATAATGATCACATTTCCAGAAAAATAAAAATCATCATCAACATCATAATTTCTCTTATGTCTTTGTCTCCAGGAAGGTTGTGATGGATTTCCTCTTTCACAGGGGGTCGACAGGAGCATGCCACCCAGGTGTTATGGACCATTTCAGCTCTGCTCTGCTCACAGGCCAGTGACAAATGCTTGTTACCAAGGTGAGCAATGTGAGGTATGAAGCTGGAGTGGGCTTAGCAAAAAGGTGTGGATAAATTAACATTTTCCAAATGAGAAAAAGATTGAGGAGAAAGCAGAGAACATCAGTATTAAACAATGCCATATAATATCATGCAACCTTTTGCCAGTTGAAGGCAATAAAAATAAAATCCCAGACTGTCATATACATTTATGATCATTGGATCCATTTTTTAAAATAAACAGGACATCATTTATACTATCTGTTATACTGACATATATAACTGACTTTGATAACATGATATCCATTGAATGAAAAACACACACCCTACTTCCACTTAATGTTATTTTGCAGCAATATTACTGGTACTGGTCTGGATAATATGATATGAATGTGATTTTGGAACTGATTCATTCACTCAAGTTTAATCACGTGAACAGCATGTGAACAACAATGGGACATGTTCCAAGGAAATCAGGATGTATTAAGGTCCAATGATTGTATATTTTTCTATGATGCTCATAATTTCAGCGTCTTGTGTACTTTAATTACCCTGGCTGTGTATGATGAATGCAAAAGTTTGGCTGAATTGAGTTAGTCTTTGTTTATTTTTTTGAATCTATTATAAATTATGGTAATTGTAATTGTATATTATGTATTATAGTAATTGTGAATTTAAAAAGATGTAATGCTTGCTTTGTATCATATAGAGGTCAAGCTAGCTTCTTTAAACTAAGATGTTCATTGCAATTGTCACATGCACTTTGACCAAGGGCATCCAAAGAAGAGAACCAAGGACTTTGTGAAGGGAAACAAGTTGACAGAACATTGCCATTGATTTTATTTAGAATATGAAGGCAAATTCCATTGAGTATGGGGAAATATTTCTCTTACTGTGGTACAAGAATGTATATTTTAGTCTTTTTGATTATTACAATCAATACAAAAAAACTTATTAGAGCACATGATTTTAAATAAATAAATTTAGTTTCAAACATGACTTGCAATTTGTCACCAAGCAACCTCCTACAGTAACTGGCACTTTTGTACAATGCTGTTTTGCTGTCAACCTTGCTTTTTTCTACAGACATTACAATTTGTCCATCCTCTGACAACCTGTCAATCAGTGGCTCCTTCTAACCAGCTAATCATGTGCATGCTAGTGCACGTGGATGTGCACTGGCCTGGGGGCAGAAAGAAGATACATGTGTTTTTTCAGTATTTTCTTCAAACAGTGAAAGGCTGGCAGGGAGGCGTTGGTGCACTGACACAGGAAGCAGGCCCGTTTTCAGCAGACACCAGCTCACCTGGGGGAGATGAAGGAGATACTCCACAGAGAGAGCGGAAGCTTGTTTACTGTAGGGGAGAGTCTCTTTCATCCAGGGAGATTTTGATCCATCCTCAAAAACAAACACCCAACTCCCAGGGTTATGCTCTGCGTCAGTAGTGCCTGTCAATGATTAGCTGGAGCCAGGACAGGCAGGAAACAGTGGAGGTGGGACAGAGGCACTCTGGGGCTCCCTGTCTGTCTCTGCCACCCCCTCTCTCTGTGTGATAGGCCGGCGCAGCCAAGGAGTCATACCCACGTGCCCCTGCAGGAAGAGCGCAGGCCCGCATTGCTACATACATGAAGGGGACATGGGGACGGCTTGCCTGCTTGTTAGCACGCACAGTGTGCCATCGCAGCATGTGTAATGTAAAAATAGACACATCTGTAA
The DNA here is from genome assembly GCA_022829145.1 of Albula goreensis. NCBI lineage: Eukaryota > Metazoa > Chordata > Actinopteri > Albuliformes > Albulidae > Albula > Albula goreensis. The sequence continues at coordinate 12,959,245 of CM040755.1, forward strand.
GCGTTTTTTTTATATCCTCAGTTACACAGATAAATATTTCAGAAGGATGGCTGAGAGCACTGCTAGGCCTTTTGGAATTCTTGGTGGGGAATCAGCAGAGCTGTGGTTTACATGCCCAAGCCCCCACATGACTACAGCCACTCAGCTACCAGAGAAATGTGTGTGTGCGCGTGTGTGTACGGTTCACATTGCTTTCGCACATGCTGCAGAGGTCGTAGTGGGGGTGAGGTTTGAGTGTGCTGTGGCCTTGCTCTTTCTTCTGTTAGACCACTGCCACTCACTCATTTTAGCCTCCTCATCAAACCCAAAAATCGAATGCTCCTGGAGTGAACTCCCAGACTGTTCCGGTTTGCTCCCTCCTCTCTCACGCCATGCAGTGATGGGCTGAGGTCCCTCTGAACCCATCTGCATCACCTCGTTTGCCTGGAATCCAGAGGGGCTTAGCATAAGTCACCTGGAATTTAGATGTGCTGCCAGTAAATCGTTTTATGAACTTCATTGCATATGCATAAGTGTGGTTTGTGTAAATACACTTATATTTGCCTGATTATTACTCTTTGTTGTAGAATAATTGCCAAGAAATATGAAGCTATTTTTGGTGACCAGTTGCACCATGCAGCACAAACATTGTTTCCTTAAGATGTTCTCATACTTTAACATGATAACCCCTATACACCGCTATAAGGATTTGACAGTGGTTTCATAAACACTAGGATGAAATCAAACCTCTTCCATAGCCTCCCTTACTGTACACATTCCAAGCTGTATATAGAGATAGAGTATAGGTGATTCAGTTTCACCACCCTTGACCATATCATATACCTTACCATATCCAAACACATACTCATATGCACACGCACACACCTATACTATCCCTACATGTATGCCTTGATTAAATTATGAACAGACAACAGTCACCACCCATGTACTAAAGCATACACACATTTATACATTCATGGATCTCATACAGTCAAAAACAAGCAAATGGGAATGTGCTCTTTATCTATGCAGAATAGCAGCTCCTGTGTGTGGGTATTCAGGCGTACACTCATTGGAAGTTTTGAAGGAATTTCAAAGATCTTCAAAGTTTCTGTGCATTGTATAACAGAAAAAGCAATGTGTATGAGGAGCTGTGCCAGGTGGTGCAAACAGCTAATCACGTAACTGACCTCTAACACACATACGTACGCAGGGCCAGATGGTGCGGCCAGTGACCACAGAGGGATCATTGACTGACGGCTCCACACTTCCACGTCAACTTTCCACCATCCCAGCATGTTCAAGCCAAACTCAGGAGCTCTGTAACCTAAATACTGCACGTGGAGAGGGAAATAAGCTGCACTTCACCTGGAATGGCATGCCAGCCAACTGACTGTGAGAAAAGTACCCATAAATAGTGACTTACCACTGCATGAGGGGAGAAGCCAACTGAAACTTTCCTTTTTTAAATAATGTGGTCTACTGTTTTATTGAACATGTGACATTTTTCTACACATGATAGATTTTTAAAAATAAATAAATGACAATGATAGCTGAAATGAGTCACTTGTTAAACTGGAGCCAAAGACTTGAGCTGTTTCAGCCAACAGTTACAGCCCCAGTGTATGTGTGAAAGGAATACATACTGTTAGGGTTTGATAATGTGACAATGTAGCTATGTTTAAGACTAGGAAGGAAGTCTGTGATAAACCATTTGCCCTTTAACACAACTTGTGGACCCCGAGAAATTTGGAATTATTTTACTCCAGTGCGGGAACTGGAGGACTGTGCAACATATACAGTTAGTGCAAGCAGACAGTAGATCCCTGATGAGCCAGAAGATACACTACTATGAAATGAAGATGGAAAAAAGATCATACTGACAGAAACATTCTCTCATAGGGGTTGCTAGTAACCAGTTCTATAGAGGAGGAACAACACTTGGTTTGGAAACGCTGCAAGAATGTTCTGGATTTGCATGTGTATTAGGGTGTAAAGCCATGCTGACTTGTCTGGCTGGATCTGGTGGTGTCTTGTAACAATAGCATCATGGATCTGGTCATCATGGATCATGGAGGCAGCCTTCAGAGTGACTGAAGGTTGATGGCCATCATATGTTAACGTACCCCCTGGAAACTGTATGAATGTGAATCACACTCTGTACTGAACATTTTTCATCATGTTTCCATCCCCACAGCTGGCTGTGTAATTAAACTCACCTGTCTTTTACAAGAAAATAGGCTCTGTCTCTTTATTGGCATCAAGATAATCTCAGCTCATTTTTAGTTCTAGAATATACCAATAGGGTAAAGGATATTATGCACTGTACCTGAAGCAGTCTGGCACAAGGTTGGCACGTAGGCTCCAGATTCAGTATTAACTGTGAAGTGAAGTCTTTGCATTTAGAAGCAGCCCTTTGTTGTGAGCTGGTAGTGTTTTTTCGGGCTGTGAAAAACAGCATGAAAATTGTTAAAAATGTGATAATGTGGAGGATGTGCACAAGAGGGATGAATATCTATGCTCAAATGTTAATATAACATAGTTACAAGTAGTACGTACGCCACAATCTTTCTGAGCCAAAAGGATAGATCTAACTACAGAATAACCCATTTTTAAACCCTTCTTTTTGTTACTGAAACCCCCTGTAAGGGCTGGGGAAAGAGGGAAGGTGGGGTTAGGCCTGTGAATTGGTCTCAGTTTTCAGGAGTGAAACTGCAGAGGCCGCTCATCAGGAACGGGCGTGGGGAGGAATCCGAAGCCCCCCACAGCTCAAGGCCAGCCTCACCCATTATATGTGAATGTGCTGGCATGGTCCCCACTTCATGCATGATTTACTGCATGGGGCCGTCCACTTATTCAGTTACAAAAATAATTTTCAAGTGATTTTTATGCATGAGTCATTGGACAGTGACACTGGTTCAGTTCCCAAATGGCAACATAATAACTTTGATATATTGTAGGTGATTTGTTTACTGTATCTAAAATGCTCATTGGGAAAATGCTTACACTGTAAAGCAAAAGTGATTCTTCGTATGAGGGAGGATGGTGCTGAATGCCAGGATTTCTATGCCAGGATTTCTATGGTTAATCTAAAGATAACTTTTGGCTGGTATAAGGGTGCTTTGGTCTCACTCAGTATAGTTTACATTGTTAAATTGTTCATAGCCCATTTCAATTTTTGCTCAGATTTCTTTCACAACATAAAAAGGAAATGTCTTTATTTAAGTTTATTAAATGAGTGTGGTTTATTAAATTATCCATAATGTTTGTTTTTGCCAATTAATGACATGTTATGTTATTTTTTTTAGGTAAATTTATTTTCCAGATCATGTATTACAACTAACCCAAAGGGAAAGAAAGAAGCAAGATGACTGATAAACAACATTTTGTTATGAACTTGTGACATTTGTTTACATCCTGATTGGCTTTGCTTCATGCATCGTTTAAGGTCTCTTTACATGTATGTCATCGCTAAGCTCCATTAAGAGGCTCATGTTTTTTCCCTTATCAAATAAACCCTCAGCTTTTTTCCTGGCAGGACTCTTACTGAATGACTGAGTCAGGGAACAGTCAGGCCTGTCTTCCTCCTCTTACTCTCCTCCCTCTGAGAATGGGGGCGTGCGTTGGTGTCTCATTGTCAGTGGGAATCTGTCTTATATGTGTTGGTGTTTCCCTCTGCCTATGTCAGTCTGCATATTTTATGCCACACTATTTTGGTTTTGTGAATCTGTGCATACTGGTGTCTTATTCTGTGTGAGTCTGATTTAATTGATGTCACTCTGTGAATCTGTGTGTGTTGGTGTCAGTGTCTCTGTGAATCTGTGTGTGTTAGTGTCAGTGTCTCTGTGAATCTGTGTGTGTTAGTGTCAGTGTCTCTGTGAATCTGTGTGTGTTAGTGTCAGTGTCTCTGTGAATCTGTGCGTGTTAGTGTCAGTGTCTCTGTGAATCTGTGTGTGTTAGTGTCAGTGTCTCTGTGAATCTGTGTGTTAGTGTCAGTGTCTCTGTGAATCTGTGCGTGTTAGTGTCAGTGTCTCTGTGAATCTGTGTGTGTTAGTGTCACTGTCTCTGTGAATCTGTGTGTGTTAGTGTCAGTGTATCTGTGAATCTGTGTGTGTTAGTGTCAGTGTCATCTGTGAATCTGTGTGTGTTAGTGTCAGTGTCTCTGTGAATCTGTGTGTGTTAGTGTCAGTGTCTCTGTGAATCTGTGTGTGTTAGTGTCAGTGTCTCTGTGAATCTGTGCGTGTTAGTGTCAGTGTATCTGTGAATCTGTGTGTGTTAGTGCCAGTGTCTCTGTGAATCTGTGTGTGTTGGTGTCAGTGTCTCTGTGAATCTGTGTGTGTTAGTGTCAGTGTATCTGTGAATCTGTGTGTGTTAGTGCCAGTGTCTCTGTGAATCTGTGTGTGTTAGTGTCAGTGTATCTGTGAATCTGTGTGTGTTAGTGCCAGTGTCTCTGTGAATCTGTGTGTGTTAGTGTCAGTGTCTCTGTGAATCTGTGTGTGTTAGTGTCAGTGTCTCTGTGAATCTGTGTGTGTTAGTGTCACTGTCTCTGTGAATCTGTGTGTGTTAGTGTCAGTGTATCTGTGAATCTGTGTGTGTTAGTGCCAGTGTCTCTGTGAATCTGTGTGTGTTAGTGTCAGTGTCTCTGTGAATCTGTGTGTGTTGTGTCAGTGTCTCTGTGAAGTGTCAGTGTCTCTGTGAATCTGTCACTATTTGTGTGTGTATTGGTGTCTTTGGCCATGCAGTTATAGTTTGACCACACAGATCAGTGTGCTCAGCAGGAGGATTTGTTTATACTGGTATCATTCTAATGTTATCATTAAGGTCTTTAATTAATTTCTATGGCTCTTGACTGCAAATGAAATCTCAGTATGACTGACACGAAAGTGCCTAATTTCATTTGGTCATGAAGTGTTTTTGTTAATCAAACATAAACAAACAAAAGAAAAGGCCTGGGTCTGTCTGTCTGTCTGTCTGTCTGTCTGTGTGGATATGCATGTCTTGCTGCCATTCAATGAGAATCCATTGGTACAGGACATCACTGTCTCATCTGTTTGTCTACCTTACTGCCAAACCCTCTCTCTATTTCTCTCTCTGTCAGACCCAAATGTTGTGCACCTCTAGACAGAGCTTTGTCTGTAGACATCACCATGGTGATAACTTTAACTGCTGGAAGGATGGGTACAGGGAGCTGCTCGGTCAGACAGCTGAAAATCCAAATGCAAATTTGGCAGGAAAATGGGACCCTGGCAACTGGAAGGACAGTATCTCTCATAGTGACTGTAACCCTGGGCAGAGCGGAGGTCCCAGAGGCTCAGCGTGGGACCAGAGATTTTAGAACACAACTCCAGGAGAAGGGCAAATCCTGGGCAGAGACATTTCACATTCAGACTTGAAAAAAAGCAGTGCTACATGGCCTGGGACATGATGTACAGTCCTAATGTTTTGGAGCAGCTTGTCCCCACTGAACGAGCGCTTACATAATATGAACCCTAAGCCCATATTTGCAGATGGACTCTCCACTTCATTGTACTATCCTTTAGCGGTTCTTTACACAAAACAGCCATGGTTCCATCTTTTCCAGGGGGTGAAACATTTAGCCCATTGTGCACGCAGTGTGTGAAATACATGCTATGTAACTGCTGAAATGTTGGTGTTGCCAACTCTTCAGTATTGAACTAAGCTGGCTTAAGACTAATACAATATTGATTTGCCTAGCATGAAAAATAGCACATGGCCTGTCACTTGGTAAGACTGCAAAAAATCTGCTAAGGCCTGCAGAAAACCACCAGAGAATGTGATGTAGGAGCCTTGCATCTGGTGACATGAATAATCTCTCACCACACTCCAGCAGAGAACGATATACCTTCTGAAGAGCAAAATGATTGAAATTCTTGTGGCGAGCCACATGGAAGAGACACTGAAAATGCACTGCCGGAAAAAATTATACAATACAGTCCCATGTTATTTTTTATTTCTCAGAGGCCAGCAGAAATGGCCTATTTGTCAAATAATTGTGCATTTAATTTTATTTAGTCTAAACCACAGTCCGTATAGTCTATATAGCAATACATGTCCTATATATGAAGTCAGGCATTGCTCCGGAAAACATTCCATGAAACCAAGAAAACAGAAAAGCAAGCACAGTGACAGTTATTCTAGCTTTGAACTGCATTTCTAAAAAAATGTTATTTGGCATTTGCTCAGCATAAAATGAATGCAGAATTGGATTCTTTTGAATTAGATGAATAGTTTTCCAAACAAAGGGCCATGAATATTGAAAGTTTTTGAGGCTTTGTTTTCTACCTGGCGTAGACAATTTGTTACTTCTTTAACATTGCAGTATTTTCTGTTTGCATATCCAATGTTTGAAAGTTTCTATATTGCAGAAAAAAATGCTATTGTGTGGGAGATGTGCCCTTACGTAACTTGGTTCTATATCGGTATATCAGTAACTTAACTGGACTCAGAATTTAGAATGCATTGTTGGCAAGAGCAAGAGAAAGTGTGAAAGAGAGTGTTCCATGGGACAGAGAAAGGGGCTATTAGCTGCGTTACTTATCTTGTATTTTCTGTGGAACCCAGATAATCAGGACACAAAAGCAAGGTTCTCAGGAGGAGCTCCATCTTACTGGAGTCACAGCGGCATCACAAATACCACAGGTCTGCTGCCCATGTGTTTATTCCCATTTGTGTATTTCTGCCAAGATTGAGGGTCACTATCCTCACCGTAACCCTGCTGAGAGCTGGCAGGGTGGAATGACGGAGGCATGAACGCCAGCCCAGATTAGGGGACGCCGTGTCCAAGTTTCAGCCTCTAGGAAAGTCTGGTGGCCCATGGGAGTTCTGGGCAGTGATGACAGGGACAGACCATCGGCTGTTCACACCTGCACCTGCCTCTGAAGCACTGCAGTATTAGCCAACGACTTTGGCTGACAGAATAACACATAACTTCCCCTTTCTTCCTCTTCCCCTTAAACTCCGCTTCATTCCTTATTCACTCTAACGGATGGCCTGGATTGATATGTGGTGCTTTGCTTGTCTTTTTTAATACTCCTGATTCGGTTCTTTGAAGAGGCCCTGCAGCTGTCAGCTATGTGATATTTGATTCTCTCATGCTGTTCCTTGTCCCATTTTCCCTGCCCTGGATGGTCTGAGAGTAATTTAAAGTTCACAGTTCAGGAGCACAAAGCTATGTTCCATAGTCTATGTGGGGCACGGGGCACAGAAAGGGTTTCTTGAAAGATTGAGAAGGCATAGAATCATTAGACTTGTCCTTCCTGGGGCTTTAAATGTTATGGGTTTGTTTATTTGTTTTGATTTTAGTAAGATTTTGATTTAAGTCTGATCTTCATGGCAGGCCTGTTTGTTAAAGGTAGCTCTTTGTTTATAGATTAAGCTTGTTCTTTTCAGAGAACAGTCTGACCTGAATTGTAGAAGAAAGAGGGAAAAATGCTGAGCAATCAAAAATAGAGCCTTGTGCTTTGGGTCTGGGATATTAAGAGTGGGTTAATATCCTGCCTCTCTGGCCTCAGACATGGGTTGAGGTGGCAGTGTGGTATAATGCACAGGAACTGGGACTGCCATTGTACCCTTGAGCAAGGTACTAAATCTCCTAGTAGTATAAATGGATTGGGTGTAAAGTGAACGTTTCAAAACTCCCCCTGAGCAAGGCTATTTGCTAAAAGTTTAAAATTTATTGTAAATGGCTGGGGGGAGAAAGGGGGTTGTTGACACTGGAGAACAGGGAGCATTTATCCTGCCCCCCTTCTCTGAACCTGAGTTGTATAAATACTACAACAAAAATGCTATTTCCTAAATCGGCTTACCAGCAAGCTCTTATCTGTGTCTTTGTGTATTATATTTCTGCATTATTTATTGGCCTCTTACGTAAGAAACAGGCAAGTGTAAAGGGCATGTCACCCATGAAATGTTGCTTGGAGCAAAGGGCCACGTGACCTCTGCAAATCATGGAGAGGCATTTTAGGCAGAGGGGAAGAGCTGGTGTTTTGGGGATTAAGCTCGGGGGTGGGATCACAAGAGAAAATCCATTGGACAGGGACCATTTCAGTATTGGCCACAAAGGCTCCTGTTCACTTATCCCAAACCATGTCACACTCCCCCTCCACCGGTGTCCACGTCAGCCATGCCCCATGTCCATGACCTGGGAGAGTGATTACATCACAAAGGCTGTGATGTCTGAGTAGGACTGACTCATCTACTCATACTGAATGTGAAGGTAGGTATCTGCATGATTTATTGCTGGCATTTTCCGACTCATTTGCATCTCCAACTTGGAACAGTGTGCTGGAGCTGGCAGCTGACGTCTGTTATGACATTGACATAACTGAGAGCTGCATATGAAATAAGCCCAGTTTAAAAGATCAACCAGAATGACTACCTCTCTTAAAATGAAAAACATGCCTCAGTGTTGCTAACATACCACTGCTTACCTAACCTGTTTTTAGATGGAAATGCAGTGTCTGTTAACAATCCTTCTGAGCAGGACCTAGACTGCCTTCCCAACACAGTCACTGTCTCTGCGGGAGCCGCTCTAGTTTCGTTCCTCTGTCATAGGAGTGTTAGCTGTTGCAAAAACCTCCTGTGTTAGAGTGGAATAGGGCAACACAGCCCTGTTCGACAGTCTTTTCAGTTTACTGAAAATAAAACATTATATAATGACTGCACTGCTCCCTATGGATGTACTGAGCTCCTAAATGGAGGTCAATGCAGTGACACTCAATTATTCAAGCATATAATCAAATCAAATCAAAACATGATGTTCCCACAATCAATCTTAATGTGAAGAGGACTGAACTTAATTAGCAGCGGAAGCACATATCATGCACAATTCATCGTACAAGTAAAAACTGTACAAGACAAATGTAAGGTGACAGAACTTGATTCATGGGCTGATTGAAATAGTATTTTATTTACATCACTATGCTGGGTGTGGGGTCACGTGCTTAAAGTGCATTAATTATGCTGCTGTATGGAGGCTGGCACATAATGGAAGGAGCTATTTGAGTCAACACAACTGAAAACTGCACCTTGATGGTGACAAATACAGACCACAGTTTATTCCATCCAAGAGATAAAAAGGCAGTATGAAAAGATTAAAAATATCTGCTGAGAGCTACTGTCGTTTACTCCCTGTTACTTAATAACTGTAATAATTTGGCCAACATGTGCTGGATTGCAAACACTCAGCAGTCCAAACAAATCCAAATTTACATTTAGCTGTCTAGTTTATCACAGTTTATACTGTTGGATCCATTATGGTACCTAAATATTTATATTCCTTGACCATTGCACTGGTAGGGCCAGCCGGACTGTACATTTTAATGACTGTTCCCCCAGAAGCTGTGAGTCCCTGCCATTAATCAGCCAGTCAGGCCTTGCTGAAAGGGCCCTTAGTCAAACTGCACACAGCCCCACTCTTTCTCCATGCCACCATCTGCCTCTCAGATATCTGCCCACAGAGGCAAGACGCTCGCTGGGCATAACGAACAGGCTCTGTGGCAAATAGTGGCTTTTTAATTCTGGCTTTGTGGTTCATGTTCCACTCCTCTTGTGATGTAACATAGTTCAGCGTGCTTAGCTTCAGAGGCGTGACCCCAGGATGTCTGTTCCGGCCAGGCACTCACGACCTGCACTGCCTTCGCTGTTCCCCTGTGCTGGACGGTCTGAGAGTGTGCAGGGGTGTAGAGGTGGTGGGTTGTGGCTATGGGGGTTTTGCAGAAGAGGGGAGGACACGGGGGAGCAATCTGAGGTGGGAGGGGTAATGAAATGCTGCAGTGCCCCCCCCTTCCCCCGCCTTCAGCCCCCGTGTCCACAGCCCCTGCCAGCCCTATCTGCATCGCACCGCCGCGCTGCGTTATTGCATAACTCTACTGCAGAGTCCGATGCCTCTGTCCGAGCGCGGGGGGCCTCGCTCTAAGCGCCACCTCCTGGTTAACGCTCACACTAACAGGATCTAGCAAAATCATCCCCCATGAGCATCGCAAAGCATCGCGTTTTGAAGATGCCTGCTCTATTTTTATCTGAGCAGTGCCATTTCTTTGAGTGCACTCCTTCAGGGTACAGTTTAGTTAAATTAGCCCGTGGAAGCCCCTTGCTGCTCGCCTCTTCCAGGAAAGACAAGCACATGCATGTCTCATCCAGCCCAAACAGCTGATGCTGGCTCTTTGGAAAACAGCTGATTTAAGTCTAATTTGCAATGGGAATTCCAGCTCTAGACATGAGTCACTAAATTGTTAGAGTAGGAGAACAGACGTCAGGCAATTAAGCCCTTAATCTTTTCATAACTGTTTTGTGGGCATGCAATTATACAAAAAAACAGGGTGTCAGTAAATGCACAAGCTGCCTTGATAGCACGCCTTGCATAACTCATTGCCCTCAGCCTCAAATTTTGAAGCCTTGATCAATATCTGTGAAAAGAGCCTTGTTTTCAGTCAAAGCTCGGCTTAGCATGGCTTTCGCCTTGTAACAGGCAGGCTGTGCCGGGGAACAGAAAGGCTGTTGTCAACTGAGTGCTTAGCCATTTTATATAACTCTGCTTAATTACTTAGTCACCTTTTTACTGCTCCAGCATGCTGATTTTGAGCCGGTTCAGTCTGGCTGTGGTCACCTCAGAAAGGAGCTGACCTCTAGGTCATGTTCTTGGCTCAATACTTAATTGCAAAAAAAAAGTGAGAAGAGGCCCTCAGTTTGCATGAAAGTATGTCACCTCTGCTGATCAAACAGAAATTGTAATAATAACTCCCATAATCCCCCTCTGCCGGAGTGAATACTGAACTGGGCGAGTCACTGCAGTGCACTTCACATGAGCTGGGATGAGAACCAACCAGTCACCAGGCTCACAATTTCTGCTACTGGCCAAGAACATCACAACCCCAATGGCCTGACAACCCCCTCTGTGTCTGTATTAAAAACCTGGCTCTCATGGTGTTTTGTACTTATTTTGAACCCTTAAGTTATCTATGTAATTTTTTGTAAATGTTTAGCTTGGCTCGGCACCATATGGTTGCAGATTCAAACCCCAGGTAGTGACGATCTGCTGCTGTACCTTTGCGAAAAGAATTTGACCTTAATAGCTCGACCAGCATAATATTCAGCTGTATAAATATATAACATGTTAAATGTAAGCCATCCAAGCTGCCCTGCTGATAGGGGTGTGTGCTGTACAAATAAACATTATTAAATAGCATTCCAACAGTCTGGCAGTCTGTAGCGATCAAGTTTGGAAGAACTTTCACTGGCGTTGGTACTCAAAGACATCCTATCCTGTCTCAACCCTGATAACATTAAGGGTAGCCTCATAAGCCAGCTGGTAAGATTGTGAAACATCACAAACATCTCTTTCCATACAGTTCTTTCCTAACTGTCTAGGAACAGAAATATAAAATGTTTCAAAATAAATGTTAACTGTCACAGAGGCAAATAATTACAAAACACTCATCTTCTTCTACCGCTTAGGCATTACATATTCCCCTGTGTTTATTCTGTCTGGTCTTCTTCGTTCCAGAGCTTTCTTTTCCTAAAACAAAAGACACACATATAGTGTCCCCTCCATTTAGTCTTCCCCATACATTTACGAAAATCTCACAGTAAGATGCACCCAACCACAAAGCACCAAAATATTGAAATTCCACGAGGAAATGAGAAACAGTGACACCCTCTGGTGAAGAGCATAACACCTCAATGAACTTAGAACCTGCTGCTTTCATGGATAAATCTACCACCACCTGTGTTATAATGATCTGAGTTCTTTGAGAGAATTTGGTTATAATGTCTAACTTGTGCTTATATAGCAAATCTCCAGGAACTTTAACTGAATAACAGTAATTTGGTAATTTCACTTTACTCTATGATAAGTGTAATTATGGTAGTTTCTGGTAATTTTACATACAAAGGCTGTAAGAAACTGATATCCATCTTCTTGAGCCCTGGAAGTCTGTGCATCTCATCAGTGTCAGACTCCTTATTCTGAGCAGTGATTGGTTTGGTTCTTCTCTGCTGTGTTACAAAAGTCCAGTCACATCCACCCGCATCTGTGCTGTTTTCTTCAGATGATAATACATTTCACTTCAATGTTCATTTACTGGAAATAAACTACGGGATTTTTTCCACACTAATTCCTCCTGTTCTCCTTTTTAAAAGGAATAAAAAGGCAGGCATAGCAGGGCAGCCATCTCTCTGTAAAACCTTCAATTTGATTAGGTAACTGCCTGTGTAATCCTAAAATGCTGTTTTCCTCTCATTACCCATGCTAAATCCTACCCAGTGCTTTGGAAACACTATGCGGTGTTCCAGAGAGATTTTGCTTTGTATTTACTGAGAGGAACAGTGGAAGCAGTGGAGAATTTCAGCTAAAACTCCTCCTTGTCATCTTTGTAGCAGCCAGTCTACAAAATGGCCTCCACTATGGCCCCACAAGCACTGCGGCCAAACCCATGCAGTCTAGCTGGACATCTGATGGATGGATTGCTACATTCAGCCTCTCCTCTTCTTTCTGTACACATAAAATTAGGGGGGATGAAGCATCACACTCTGCCAATAGTCATGCTATCAGGTGACAGTGGTTTGATTGACTGGGCACCTATCAATCTTAAATCAACACGGTGGTGCAATCTAGCTTATAGTGTGATTTTACAAGCTCTTGTGAAACACTAGATAGTGTCCTCAGATGATTTTTGCCAGGCACTGCATGACCCTAGGTTAGACCTGAAGATTTGGATTCGTGCCCAGGAGCTCTCAGAGCTGAAAGGTCTCCAGCCTCAGCTGATATTCCAGGATGCTTTTATCTTGGCGCCAACCAAGACATTATTCCTTGGGAAACTGGACAGGATAAACATTTTTCCACTGTGGAATATATGTAGTACTGAAAACATCCAGTTACACATAATCAGTAATGTACACAATGGGCTTCATACATCAGTCATACAAACACACAGATTTGATTGTTAAATACATGTGAAAATGATTTAAGAAAAATGTAATCGTAAAAACAAATTGTGATGGAAACATAATTGCCTGATTGATCAATTACAGAAAAACTGAAAAGGGATTTAGTCTCCAATTTTCCCACACCGAAAGTAGCCTTGTTACTCTACTAGGGGTTTGAATATGGAACGACGAGCCACAGCAGCAAGGCAATAATTGGCCCAGCCTATGAAATAATACTTTTAAGGCAGTCCAGCTTAAACTCTGTGAAGATGTTAATGGGGTTTCTGGATGACTGAGTGACTAATGTTAAAACTAGACTGGACACTCAGAGAAGAACCACAGCTCTGATGCTTTGATGGAACTAGATTATGTCCTTTTAAAATGGAACACTGTGCTCTGCTGGGATTGAAAAAAGGAAAGATCAAATTCACAAGTAGTGACAATGAAACATAAAATGTAAACTGGCAAGACATCAAAAACAAGCCTATGAAATATTATTACTGCCAACATTGACTGTAACCTCCCCACAATTATATCCAGGTCCTTCTATCTGTTGATAGGACAGCTAATGCCACAAGACAATTTATAGTGCACCATGTACTGTTCCTGCTATGTAATCAAATTTATGTTGAGTCTATTACTGTCATATCTTTACTTGACTTTGATCTCTCTTTTTATCATGAGTTCATCATGTTACTGATTAAGTTCATGTGAAACTCCGACCTTCTACACACACAGCCACAACCCTGACTCTCGAGGGGTGTGCTTCATAGGATGATGTCATACAGTACTTAGGGTTAAGTTCTTCCTTGGGTAGGTAATTGTCTGCAATGGTGTCACCTTCCTGTGGGTGGAACTGTCAGTGGCCTGACACCCACAACAGGTCAGACCTCATGCTCTATCACCATGAGGTCATCACAAAAATTGCTGGATTGTCATGCCACGGTTCAGCAGTTTGGGTTTAGAGTGATCACTGGTTAATGTCTCATAGGATGTCATTATAAAACTCCACTTACTTTGAGCAAGATGTGTCACAAACTTGCTTTCTCATCCACTTGTGTGTGAGCTGAAATGTGACTTCATTTCTGAGCCAAGTGTTGTGTTATGAGCTAGAATACATCCCGTGACCATACCTGGCCTGCAGAGCAGAGCTCCCTTTGTTCCAGGAGATTTAAAGAGATTTCTGGCACCACCTTGAGGGCAACCCAACCTTCCAAAAGACAAAAAGTACCTGCCAGCCCTAGAGAAAAGAGGCTTAACCTGATCAGAGTGGGGAACGCAATGAGAAGAATTTCAAGGAATTGAAACGTGGCAAAAAAAAGTTGGAAAATAGGGATAGGCTCAGAATTTACATCCCATCTGTAGTTTTATGTTATATGTTCAGTAGTTATTTTATACACAGTATGGAGAGATAGCAAAGTAATGAAAACTGAGTCCTGGCCTGGTTTCTAAACACATACTCAAATACACATGCTGAAGCACACGGTAAAATATACAATCCAGCTTACCCTACCACCAAATATGCAAGTGTGCAGCATGTAAAAAATGTTGAGTTGGAATGCACTTTTCTCATCATCACTTCATGACCTATATGTATGCAGAGTACAGTTATGAAAATGATTGCTACATATTGCAAAACAGGCTGATTATATATTTAGTCATATGTCTAGTCATGTAATGTGAAAATTAAAATTCTTATGGCAGTGAACTGTCAAACTGACTGAGTATTACATCTCACCTGCATACTTCTCATAGTTTAGGAGCCTGCTTTAAAAAAAGTATATCTTCTTTACAAATGTAAAGCCTGGCTGCAAAAGCACTGAATTTGTTGATAGCCCTGAAAAAACCATGAAAACTTATGCACATAATAATAAAAAAACAACTACTGAAATTAATATTCTTGATTACAAAACCAACAAAATCTGATTAAGGCCATAGTTCAGACAGCCTGGCAAGGCAAGAAGAACAGCTTATGTCAATCCTACACTGGGGAAGCTGTGGAGCTCAACAAACAGCAGGTCACTCCCCAGATTAATGCAGACTCTAAGAATCTGCACCTCTCCTGGTCAGTACTCCCCCCACATCCCACACCAGGTAAAGATGATTACATTAGCCATCCAAGCTAAGAAATTAGCTACAGACTAATACATAATCAGTTACAACAGTAATATCAGTATTCTGATATTTTATATCATTTCTATAGGCCCCCTTTCTCTTATACAGCAGATCTAGAAACACAGTTTATAGCCGCCACTTCACAATATGGTATAATTAAAGGAAATATTTGATTTAACTATGGAGCTGAGAACTGTGCTCAGTCAAGAATTAATACATACTAATGCACAGATCACAATATGTATGATTCATAATATGCAGAACAATTGAAAAAAGGAAAGTTTAATCTTTGTCTAACCAAAGCTGTGCAAAAATTCATTCATTTTCAATTTGGAATTTATTGATTTCCAAAGCTGGATGGAAATCCAGACAGATTTATGAGTACCAGGGTTCTAAATTCTGTAATGTGGTTGTCTTCACTCTTAATTTCAGTAGATGGCAGCAACACGCTGTATTTACCAATTATGGCAGATGGAGATAAAAACCCAGGGGAAGTAAATTACGTACACATTTGCATTTATACTTCTCAGTCATGCATTTTCCTCTTTCACGATACAAATTAAAAGTATCTTTAAGCCTAAGGCCACAAGGGTACCAGCAAGTAACTTCTTCTGCACACTTTAATTGTTGATTCATTAAATTTAAGTTTTCATCATCAAATGTTTAACTATCCATGGAGGGGTCGACCTGTATCCAGTTCTTAATAGAATGCAAACTTATACGTTTTTGAGATTATATTGATAGCATGCCCTTTGTCTGTGATGTGATTATTGCCCAATTTAAATGCTGTAAAGATTATAAATCATTACAAACATTGACAGTCCTATGTGGAGCAGTGCAGTTTCTGTGTTGTATGAATTAAGGACTGTCTGTTTTCTCCAATGCTTTGGAAAACTGCAGAATCTCAGCCAGTGTGCTGAATCCAAGATCCCTCCTCAGGCTGTTGTAGAAAAAATCTGGAGCCTAAATCAGGAAACAAAACTTTTGTGAAAGGTGTGAACATTACAGATATCTACAATTATTTAGTGTGTGTGTGTGTGTGTGTGTGTGTGTGTGTGTGGGTTTTGAGAAGAAGAGGAGGGGATATGGGACAATGATTGAAGAACAGAATAACAGTTATGTGGAAAAACAGGCGCAGTGAGGAAAATATATGTATCACACACAGCCACTACACTATACAGAAAAATCATTTGTATGCATATGCTCATGGTGGGCAATATAGCTCAGGCTGTCATAATATTTGTGCTTTATTCATGTATGTTATATGTCAGTTGTGACCGCACCTCTTTCCGTAGCCGCTGCAGCTGGTAAACCAGTGATCCATCATATTCGGAAAAAACGTTGATGCAGAAATCCAGGCCATTTTCTTTCAGCCATGACCTGACATCCTCCTTAGTCCATGTGATTAGAGCAGGACCTGTATTACTGCCACTGGTCTGAGGATCATTACGGCTGACAGCTGATCAGAGACAGGAGAGAGAGAGAGAGAGAGAGAGAGAAAGAGAGAGAGAGAGACAGCGAGAGAGAGAGAGAGAGACAGCGAGAGAGAGAGATAGAAATGAGCGGTGTACTTAGCTCATGGTTTTACGTCCATTATGTATTTCAATGGAAAAAAAAGACGTAATGTACCTCTAAATTACTTTGTTTAGGACCACCCATTACACGTTACAGTTTATTATATAATTTATGAATAAAGCGTAATAAATAATGTCCCATCGTGTAATCTTTGCATTCGTGAGAAAATAACACTATCAGAATAGTTTTGAGGAATAAAACTATAAATGCAATATTTTTATACATATCGCATAAAGGTCATTGAATTGGTGTTTCTTCACTATGTTAAACTGAACAGATTCCTTGGCTTTTAAAATTTGGCTCTATTTGCACCCTAAGTCCCTGTAACTCTGTGACTGACCTAGTCAAGTGAAAGTATGTATAGCAATTACTAGTAGTTAGTTATGCTGTCTCTTGGACCTTGAACTTAGAGTACCCTTATGCACTTATGCACTTTTCTGATTAAGAAGAAACCATCATTTATGAGTCACTCAAGGTTATTATTAAACATTTATGTCAACTAGGGTACTGTTTTTCAAACCCTTCAGAATGGTAACAGTTTGGCTCAAAATATACTGTGTTGCGTAATGAGACAAAAAAGTATGTGTGCTCTGTGGGGGGTTTCCTGTATTAAAAATAGAGACTCCTCAAGGACAGTATGAGAATAACATCTCTAGGGCTTTTGCACTCAAAGCAGCCACAAATGCAGTGGAAAAGAGGGCCCATGTACCATATGTTCTCTGGTTTAGTAGGAAAGTTGGCACAGTTCAAGGGCATACTGCATTCATTGATGCTGGCAGAGCCACATTTAAACTGTGCACAATACATGCCCTCTTTGGCTTAACTTTTTGTTATTTTCCCAGATGTTGTGATTGTGGTTTATGAGGATTTGGAAATAAAGTTGTGTCCAGTTAACACAATTGTATTCTGCATTGTCCTTGGTCTCAGGCAGCCACCACAACTTTTTTCATTGTGGGAAAGCTCATTTTTATGATGTCTATTTATTATATGGGACTTTGGCGTGATATTCCACAACATTTCAGACAGCTGGGTTTTTCAAAATAACAGGGTGAACTCTTATAAATGGATGCTGTCCCTGGGGAGGTTTAAAGGTATCTGATCCTGTTATTTTTGTGATTTATGGCATACTCTTTCTATATACCATGGGCCAACATGAAATCAGTTGGGCTCGCATCATTAGAAAGAATGCTCTTCAGATGCAATCACTGGCATCTGCTGAGCAAGCTTCATTTTTCATTGCTTTGCTGATGATGAAAATGTTTGGAATTTCAGGGGACATGCAGTGCTGTGCTAGACTGGAACAGATGCCATGAAGAAATTATGTGGCTTTGGTAGCAAGTCTGACTTCCTGTGAGATAGATTAACTGCACAGTAGAGTTTGCAAATGATCAGTAAAGATCCCATTATGTTTTCAGACAAAAGCAAACAACTGTCTTCAAGTTAAAGTTTTGGCAAGTCCCTCACAATACCCTCTCAAGGCCATGAATCTGCCCCATAATGTCTAAATCAGGGGTATCATACTCAGTTTCTGGGGAGCAGCAGTGTCTGTTTTGGCAGTTTCCTTTCAACTAAGGACAGTTTAGCCCAAGGGAACAAGGTAAAGGTATTATTTAGCAAATCAATGATTTAAATGAGCAATTGGAGTTCTGAAAACACACTAAAATCCAGAAGAAACGGTGAACCTTCAGGGTTGGAGTCTAACACCACTGATGTAGATACTACCTGGATGATGTCATGATGACATCACATGAAATTGTACCTGATATCACATCAGTTTCCACTGGCATGCGGCCTTTAATTTCTTTGATGAGCTGGCTGATGCTCTCCTCAAAGTTACAGTTTTCACTGAAGTCTATCCACAGCTTGGTCCCCAGCAGAGCCCCCAGCCATCCATCAGCCTTATAGTTCTGCTCCATCATGAGGGGGATCATCTCTTTTCTCAGCTGGAACGTGTACTCGGCCTCTGTGGATAAATGACAAGTCAGGCTCCAAAGAGCTTCAAAGTTTGAGCTCATTAAAAGAAACCAACTGTAAAGTTACAGCAAACAAAGTTTATGCTCACCACTCACTCATTCATTATTCATCTTCACTCACCCACTCCTCAACCAACATTCATGCAGGAGAATACTATGCTCAATATATGTGTATAGCTCACAATTATTTGCCTATAATATTTCCTCGGTACTGAAAATGTGCACAGTCCATTTTTCAAGTAATGTCAGTCATCTAGTGCATCAATTGTGCAGTGGTATTTCCTTGTTAAGGTGACCATAAACACACCACAAATATCAATATGTTCTGTGATCTTTGTTTTATATGCTGAGGATGGGCAGGAGCACAGTGTGTGACATGAGTTACATAATCATAAAGTGCACTGGCAGAATAAATGAGAAGTGCAAACATTTCCCTCAGATTGCATGGCTGAGATTGAATTTGTGCCTTCTTTGATTGTTCTTCTGTATAACCACACAGTCTTGGTAGGTGGCCCTGGTGTAAAGCAGACCTTCCCAATGAAGTCGGTGCTAAGATTACTGTACCAGTCCTGCAGTTTGGGCTGTCCTTATACTTGGGAGAGACACAGATGATGACAATGTGGGCCTTCTCCACGGCCTCAGCCATGGCCTGCAGAGTGGACCCAGCCATCTGCTCCACGTCCATCCACACCTTGATACCAGCATTCTGCAAAACCCAGATGCAGAACCCAGTCACCTAAGATCACCCAGTGTTCTACTGTATATGTTATCATTTTGTTTCTCATAATATTAACTGGCACCATAACATTCACAAGGGTGCACATTGTATGGTGGTACAGGAGGGGCTGCACTCTATCTTCATTCAAAATGGCTAACCTGTACACCTTTATAGCTTTTGGCAGCACTGCAGTCATTAATCCTTATGACCATATGAGCAGAAAGCAAGTAGGTGATGAATGTACAGTGTATAATCAAAGTGGTTGACCTTACCTGCAGATTTTTATTGACTTCCAACATAGTTTTCTGATTATCCCACTGATAGCTGATCATTACATGTCCAGAGGTCTGCTTTACTGCATTAACAGCATTGGGTTGCATTTGTCAGGCGATTGAAACTCATAAATCACATATACTATCTATAAAATGAAACTATGTAATGCCAATGTCCACAACAGCTTTGCCATTCAGCTAAAAAGGTAGACTTCTGCAGTTACATTAGATACAGCTGTGGGTCTATGACAATGGACAGCTTGGAGAGTTTACCTGATTGGGAAGCTGCCTTCGCCTTGGACTTTTCCTCTGCTTGCTTTCGAATGACCCACTGTGCTCCCTGAGCAGCGTTACTGACTGCCTTGCTGGAGTCTTTAGACAAACTATCCAGCATGTCCATCAGGGTCTCATCTAGTGCAGCCACAGATCATGAGTTAAAGGTGCATTCAATTACCAACTAAACCCCTGCAAAGATTCACATTTCGGTGAGGTTTCTTTATTACTGTAAATCATGTAAAGGCATCATTTCTTCTGCATGTACCGCTCACAATTTTGCATTTTGTCAATTTATTTGACAGGTTTGGAAAAATTTTCTAATGGAACTATTAACCAGATCATGGACTTGAATGAGAACTGTGAGCAGAAAGCTATTTACAAAACTAAACATTTAAAATAATGTAAACATCATGTTTAAACAGAACCACTATAGGTATCACATCCTTGTGAAAATGCATGGTGCACAATTTTCAAGGAAACATACTCTCCTTCAGCTTTTCTCTCAGTGTCCCATTGAAGGCAAGCTGCCAGATAACTTTGATGGCGAATAGCCTGTCACGAGAGTCTTCACTCGTCATCATGTCCAGGCATTTGGGAACGGCTCCAGATTCAAAAATCTAAAATGTGAAAATTCCAGTGAAACCCCATCAGCAGTTATGGGGCATGGTGTACAATTAGTGAACCCATTTAAAGTGTTAATCCAAAGCCCACCACTGCAGTCCTTGAGGGTCTTGGTAGCCTGTGATCTGTGCAGTTTGCATGACTCACTGTATGGGTTGGGCTGGCTCTCAGTTGGGACCTTGTTTATGAAATTCATTTTCAGTATTTGGCAGCATGTATGGCCCCCCGCCCAGGCACAGCAGGCCGAGCAGATGGCTCACAGGGTGGAATATGAGAGAGAGGGTTTTATATCCCATGTGCGCACATTAAAAAGCTTACACATCAAACAGTGTGCCCTATTGCAGACTCAAATCAGCTGCATAACATGGAAAAGGGCACATCACCAGCATACCTTATTCTTGTTTCTCTCACAGGTGGCAATCAGTGTCAGTCCCTCTGCAATTTCAAAGGGTGTGTACCCACGGCAACGGCGATCCTTGGAATTTAATGCACCCTGGAGTAGCTTTACCATGATTTCCACAGCACCTGATGTAAAGGTAACAGACCTGTATATAGAGTAGCACTGGGATTTCCCAAGATAAGAGAAGGAATGACTCATCTTCAATGACTCTGTGATATCTAACTGTGATAGAAATTTTAGTGAGCTGTCATAACTGATGAAGGGAATAGTCTGCCACCTGACTGGTCCATGATCAGCTCTGATTCATCCTCATCGATGATGTAACCCAGCAGCATAATGGACACCACTTTCAGGAGCTCGTCATCCACTCTAGTGTAATAGGCAATCTTCTGTACACCATTGTCCTGTCTGAGAAAGGGTCTGTTGTATGGTACTTTGGCAACATTGTGTAGAATACATAGAGAAGCCTTCACAAGATAGTGGACATTCTGATAAAAACAAGCAAACAAGCAAGCAAACAAACAAACAAACAAACAAACAAAAATTAATGTCAGGGTCAAAAAGCATATAGAACCATAAATTAAACCAATTAAATGTCATTTGTACTGTAGTTACTAGATTAAACAAGTAAGTCTGATTTGAACTTGATATCTGAAAGATGCAGGCCATTAATACCTACAAGCTTGTTTTGCAAGCCTTTCGTATTTCACTTTCTGTTTTAATCATCATGAACACATTTTAGGTTTCTCAAAATAGTTCAGTAAAAATGGAAAAAATGAACCTTTTCTCCAAGCTTTTCCTTATAGGGAGCATGATCTAGGACAGCCAGCAGGTATCGGAGAGCATCAAGTTTACCAAGTGCTTTGGCTGGAAATAGAGACAAGGTAACAGAATTATAAACAGTTCTCTGATATGTTCTGATGTATAATTTTACAAGTACGAGAACATGTTCCTCTCACCAAACAGGAAACTTGCATCACTTAAGTTCCATATTGCACTTAATGTATAGTATGAGGGAAACCAGATTGAATTGCTCGAGAAGAAGCCAGCAGTTGAAAATCCAATTAAGATTTTGACCAGCAATTCTGTAGAAGAATTTAAAACATTCACACAATTAGACTTCTTGTAGTTCTGATGTACATTTTACAGTAAATTCCAATTGGTGCATTATTTTGAACATGTGAACATCTTGGACAGCTAACTTCTGGTCAGTAAGCAACATTTAATGCCGGACTGGCAGTCTCTACCTGCTCCCCCCTCTCTCACAAGCTGGTCTCCAAGACTACGCCTGCTCTTTTCATCCTCATGTTGAAAATACAACTGGCATAGTTTCTTCAGAAAATCAACAGCTACTTCATTGTCATAACTATAAAAAAGCAATACAAATATTATGTTTGTATGTGCAAGAATGAACATCACATGTGATTTGAATATATTATTGCATATAATTATGTGTTTTCTGTAAAAAGAATAGTAAAATATTTGGTTTTCATCAATTGTGTCCCTGCTCCCTAATTCCATTTTAGGATTGGAATAAAAATCAGCATTTACTTTTGTTGATTGGAATATAAATTCTTTGCATGATACACGGAGTGGAATACACAGAGATAAAAACATACAGTACCTTTGCAGGTCTTTGAGTGATTTCAGAATTTCAAGAGCCATATCATTTCATTCTATTGGAAAAAAATATCTAATTGACAAAATTCATAAATAAATAAATAAATAAATACTAAAAAATTAATCATATCATATACATTGAGCAGAAAGCATTACATTTTGTTCTCTAACAAAGCCAATGAATATTAAGATATGTATTTCACTTGGAAATTAGTAAGCATGGTTATGCATGCACTTTAAAATTTTAAATTACGTTAAAATTAAGTGCCAAATAAACAAATGTACTTACAGTTGCTTTTACCTCTTGAGTAAGGATTTGTTTTGTGTCTGTGAAATTCACCTAGCAACAAATGAAGTGAAAAGTACATAAGAACTGAACAAACCAGTTTTCAAAACTCTTCCTACACAAATCACATTGGATATAGGTGGCTGGAAGAAGCACCACTGGCAGCATTGCCAGTTATTATACAGTTTAATTTCCCTGGTCAGTGAAGTTGGCTCATTATAGTTCACACTTTTGAAAGTTTAAAATTTTCTGGAATGTACCAATTTCACTTGCACCAAATGCACTTGGTCAAATTAGAGACATATACCTACAAAACTTTTCAGATTTACTTTGGAAATTGGTTAACTCCTTTGAGAATTTATTACAGCATATCTAAAAAATGGAAACACCAAAAGCAGTGAACAAATATTTATGGAAAAACCAATCACTCCTTAACGTATTAAATATTAATGATGATATTTCCATGGCAGCTCAGTACAGTTAAAGAAGTAGTTGTAGTACCACTTTCTTTAAACTCTTGCACCTTACCTTTAAAATGAATCAAATCAATTTAAGATATATCAGATATATCAAATGTTTATACTTAATACAATGGTGTGGTCTCTGTTTTTATTTGCAATACAAATCGAAGCATTATGTATGATCATACATATGCATGTTGTTTAAATTTTGTACATTGGAGATGACTTTTTGGAAAAGAGGGTGAATGTATGTGCAGATTGTGGCAACTATTGCTGGCTCTGTGCTGCTACAAAAACATGGTCATATATCCAAACTCAATGCTCTTAATTTCCTCCATAAGTTTAAAAAGATAAATAATCATTAGTGCAATAGGAGAGCAGACTATTACCACATGGTTTTTAATATTACTTGGACTAACACAGGTTTAAAATAATTTATGTTTGTGTGTCTTACCACCATAAAACAAACAAAAAATCAATTTTGAATGTCCGTATTTTAGTGAGATATTCTTGTATACATGCTTGTAATGTAACGAGGAATGCTACTAGTAAAAAATGTTGGAGCATGGCGTTATCACACAAAACAAAATATATTGACTTCAAAATCCAGATTTAAAGATTTAACTACTATTCCCAGAAACCTTTGTACATACGCGCGCTTCCTATGTTGCGACAGCTTTAGATTGGAGATTAAAAAGATATAGCCAGTTTCTATTGGCTGATTCTGCTGTCACAATAGTTCAGTTTGCAATACGTAGTTCATCTCCAGTTACAGTCTTCCTGTGTCACCGCCCTTGTCAGGAGACTGTATAGCGAGAGAACAGGCTGGGTAGGAAATTCAGTTTGCTGGGTAGAACTTTGTGCCCGAAAGAAGTGTGATAATCAAATAGCCATTGCTACCGTATCTGCCTGAACTCGTCCGGAAGTAGCAATTTGGGGTAAGTGTAAAATATAAAGTTGTTTTGGATTGTATGCGCTATAGCTAGAAAAATGGTAAAATCGCACAGCTAGTGAATCGTTACTTAGCTGACAAGTAACTCACTCACCAGATAACGTAGATAATCAGACTCACACTCATCAGTGTTGGGTTGCTTTAAATTACTGTATAGGATCGTTAAGTGCTTGCTTTCTAGTTTACACATCAGCTTGTAAGCTCCCTTGCTAGTTTGCTATGTTCGCTAAACTGTTTATTTTATCTTACTTTATTCAGTTTTAATTTGTTTGCAAGCTAGCTACGTGGCTCGCAAACATATGGGGTCCCGCAATCAATGAACGGCAGACTAGCTCGAGTTGTAACGTAGTTTGCTGGTGAGCAACTTCACTTTCCTTGAAATTTTCTCCCAATAAGTAAAGCTAAAACGTTTACAGCTGTACAGCTGTGCAGTATCTATACAGTTACTAGTCAACAAGAAACAGTCTGAAACAGATTGATCTTGCTTGTTGGTGTATGTCAGTTAGTTAGCAAGTGGTGCGTTATCTTTCTACCGTAAATGATTAGCCTTATGGCTAGCTGAATGAAAGGAAGCAGCCCTAGACAAGTAATTTTCCGTTATGGGTAATGTGTACAAGGAAACACGCTGGCCTTTGCCGATGTAAATCGGTGAACAACATTGCAAAGTGGCCAGTGGAAATCGCCTTCATGCAACATCTATTTGTGTTTTATCTGTTGATGGGTATTATTTTTCTTTTTCCTACTGGGAACATGCTTGTGATGTAAAATTCGTCGAGATATAAGCTGAACGTATCGATTTGCCCGTATAGCGTATATCTTGAACCATATACCTGTTGTGCATTCACATGCTTGTTATTGTGGGGGATAGAACTGTTTTTCATGATCCTGTTGTCATTCAGATCCTACCGTACAAACGCCAACGAATGGAATTCCAAGACAATTGTACTTAATCAGTGCCCTTCCCGTTTCACTCAAGTGTCTGTCGATGAGCATAACAAGACTGTTTTCGCTTTCCTCAACAACACCGCCACAACCAAAAATATCGGCAGCTGATGAGAGCACGTTAGATTTCCTCTCTGAAATTCTAAAGACAGTGCGACGATCTGGATGTATGCCATCGCTAGGTGGGTGTACCCAGAACAGCAGGTCGAATGCAGATGATTCCTTTGGTGTAGCAAGCCGTGTCGCCATTTCGGAAACCTATAGATTGTCATAGCCCAAACTATTTACTACACATGGTTCAGATTGACTGCTGTGTACAGTGCTTCTGTTTCAGAGTCCAGTGTGTTACTGATTTCCTATGTTTACTGTTGTCCAGGGGGTCTGTCTTTTGCCCTCACGCGAATATTCCTTGAATTAAATTAAGAGCATTGTGCCCTGATAAGGGGTGTGGTCAGACCCATGGCTACACCTCCACAGAGAACCAGCTGTAAGTCACTCTAGACCCTAAGGTCGTTTGCTGCTGCAACTACATTTCACTGTTGACTCATGGAATTTCTGGAGTATCTTGTGTCAAGTGGCAGTGAACACAGCATTGCTTGCCAACAGGTTTGACAAGGGAAGGTATGCTTTGTGGGAAGGTACACCAGCTGTTAAACTCCAGTTTTATATTTGTTGCAGACCTAGATATTGAATCAATAACATCATACAATTGTGTTTATCACATAAATAAGTCTTGACACGATAAATTGTGCTGTCCTCATATTCTACTCTTGTACATGCTTAACTTGGATAGTCTTGGCATACTAATTATGGCCCAGTTAATTTTAAATTTGAACTGTTTTAGGTAAATCTCAATATATTTCTTGTTAAAATGACATGGAAAACCAAAACTTTTACTTATGCTTATATAAAAAACAATTTAGTGTTCATTTGCTTAGCATGCAGTTACATTGGTTCAGGAGGAAAACAGTTCTTTTTGCAAAGTTGGCAGCAATTGGCTCACAAGTTGAGGCATATTCATAACTGCATATGGGTGGTTCTCTCAAGCATGGAATAAACTGTGATGGAAAGTTTAATTTTCATTGGGACTGCTGGGTAGTTCTTCCTGTTAAGGCACTGATCCTATTTGGATGGGCCCCACAGTCTGGTACTAGGCCTGTATCTCGACCAAGTTGATGCTTACTGTGGCCAGCTGCTCTGATGGCAAAAGTATTGTTGATTGTAGCTCAGGGAGGGAGGTTTTTATTTGTTAGGGATGTCTGTGTGTGATTGCTCACCAGTGGCCACTGTTGGTCAATTGGACAGCCACAGACTGCTTCTATAAAGCTGCCTACAGGTAATTCTGTGGCACAGCTGGAATTGAACTTGTAACCAGGGCATGGCAGGCAGGGAACACTGTCATACCCTTTAAGTGTTGTTGCAATGGATAGAAATGTTAAGTGCCTGAACTACTAATTTACCTTGGATAATGGTGTCATCATGAAAAATAACATCATACAGGTATGTGGATTTTAAAGCATGCTGTGAGAGAAGAACAGGCTGTTAGAAGGTATAACTCACAATCACTGAGCAATTCATACATTTTATAAAATGGGAATACATAGTAATGGAAATAGGTCATTCAGTGCATTTAGGCCTGTTATTTACCTACAGTGTAGAGGGAATCTGGCAGTGTGCCTTCTTATCCGCCCACCCATCTAACATGGGGATCAGTGAATCTGTCCTGGTCCTGTACATGGCCCTTTGGAGTACGAGGGTACAGCATGACTGATAGGGGGAACTCTCTGTAAGTGGGCATCAGCCGACCCTCCCCTCTTTACATGATAGAAAGTTATCAGTCCTATACAGTGCGGGGAATATTCAATATCTTAGCACCGGTTTTCCTCTCTGCTTTGCGTGTCCAGGCCCCCAGCTGAACTAATCGAGTAAAGAAGTGACATTTCAGGAAGTGTGTAATTGTGTTTGACTGATTATTCTTTTGTTGTTTATGTGTCTTGTTTATGTGTATCTGTTGTATTATGTATGTTATATTTATAATGATACAACCTTGGCCTGGTCTCTTCCATGGAAGGTATTATTTGTTTCAATGGGACTACCTGGTTACATAAAGGTAAATAAAATAATAATTAAGACAAAACAACTGAAGTGTGAACCCCATCATACGGACTGTCCTACATTATTACATCTTCTCTGACATGTTTTCAGCGAGGGTGGGGACACCACGAGCAGGGACCAGGAACTTCTTCTTACCACCCTTAGGGCAGTGTTAGGAGGAAGCCATTCTAAATATAGGCCTATCTATGGAGTCTTTTTTTACTGTGATGCTGTACCAATTATGCACATTTTTTCCTTCACTCTGAATGTGTCATAGTAGTGGTACTCTTGTGTTACACAGTGCCGCATCAGTACTGCTTTTTCACATGGAATAGAATTATTAAAGGCATGGTTATTTTTCAGACTTGGCATGGTTGAAACATTTAGTAATACTTGTATTTTTAACATCACTTCACTTCTGCACTGGCCAGCCGAGAGAATGTTATGGGATAAATACCCGTATATCAGCATGCATTTATCCAAGGGGGTCTGTGGAAGGGGATCTTATGGAAGTGCATTTTCAGTCAAACATAGTTATGGTCAATGAAAGAGCAGCTGTAATCCTCCAGGGCTCACTGCGCACAGATTGCATGGGAATGTTTTCATGTTCAGATAATAACGGTATCATTGATCTGATGTTAAGTGCTTGTCACTGACCTTTTCACTGTAATGAGGATGGTTTTGCACAGTGCCAGATCATGCCCACAGTCTTAAATTACCATGAACGCTTCAGTGTACTGTATGCTATACTACAGGGGTCCCCAACCACCGGGCCGCGGACCAGTACCGGGCCGTGGGTCATGTAGTACCGGGCCGCAAAAAAAAACGTTTTTATTTAATTAAATTAGTCCGTAAGGTATTTTATTTTGAAAAAAATGACCGCTGCTGTCCGTGCTATTTACGTTAGTCCGTAGAATAGTGCATTCGCATTTTACGCGAAGATGTGGTCCTGAAAAGCCTCGCATAAAGCAAAATCACGTAATTCAAGTCTAATATCCCCGTTTAAATTAATGGAAATGCCCGAGATGCGTTCTGCGGTCGCGTAATGTCGACTAACTTACTCAGAAAATTCGCAAAAAAATTGCAAGAAGTATCGGATAATGCTAATGGTACAGTATAGACTTACATTTCTGCTAAATACATGCTGTACACTACTTTAAATACCACTCGTAATTTCCTTTGCCAATTGAAATATTATTAAATGAATCCAGCCCCCGGTCCGTGAAAAAATTGTCTTGCATGAAACCGGTCCGTGGTGCAAAAAAGTTTGGGGACCACTGCTATACTAGACACAGACAGAGCCAGTGTCTCTGCTCTACTCTGCTGCTGTAATATTTCAGCTGTAGCCAGGGAAAATGCATTGTTGAGGACCACTTCAAAGCAACATTGTAGTTAATGCTGTATGTATTCACTAGTATCATTTTGCTATGTTGTTCTGAAAGATATTAAGCACTATTTGTATGATAACGCGTGTATTCTTTATCACTGGTTTTCATTGTGGTTCTCATTACTGTGATTTTGACTGATCGTTGATGTTATTTTTATTATTCTAACCCCTTTGATATTCGGCTAATTTTTCCATAATGGCCTTGTAAGTCATTCTGCATAGGGTTGTCTGCTGAATAAATAATGAATAAATTACCACATCAGTATTAAGATGAAACAGATGTTAGCCCTTCTGTAGGTAACGGTTTGCAGTAGAGAAACCAGATCCCATTTTAGGTCGGTACTGTAGGCGACATCATTTCCTGCTGTAGTGTTGTGGTTATCGAACTGGATTCCACAGGATTGACCGAGGAGTCTCTGAAAGGCTCTTAGCTGAAATGATGGCTAAATTACTCAGACAGATGTATCTCCTTCACCCCCAACCTCACACTGCTAACACAACATTTTTCCTGGCAGCCGTTCATGGAAAATGCATACAATATGTTGCAGCAAACACTGTTGTGGAAACAGCCAATCAGAATGGACTTTTTCAGGAAGTACAGCTATCTTTGCTGGAAATTTGAGCCCTAACACCGCTAGATGATTTTTTTCCCTTCATTCCAGAATTAAAAACTTTCAGTGTTGGGGATCTCGGTTTAAGTTTGGGTTTGATAAAGATGGCTTTCACAAAAAAAAGGAAAACTATAGAGACTCACTGCTATCCAGGCTGCATATGGGTTCACAGATGGAAATGTACTCGCTGCAGCACTTGGTCCCTATTGGCTGAAAAGTGCATCTGATGTGGGTGTACTGGATTTCAGAGTGAACCTGGCATGTCTTCTCTGTCTCCATCAAACCACACCAATGGAATGACCTCACCAGACACATCACATTTATCACAATATACATCAACTTTCCGTTGTTTCCAAAGCACTGAACCCTTTGCATTATGCAGGGTTAACAATGTTGACCAGTTAGTTTCTATTTGAGTGGCAGGGTGCACTCACTATAGCCATTAATGACATTTACTTAAGGCCATGAGATATTGAATCTGTCAGCTCTACAGTTCCTGTCTTGGAAGATCAGCGCATGTTTTCTGTAGGGTATGCTCTAATCCCTTAGATGGTTATCTAATTTGTCCAAAAGGTGTATGTTATTTATGTGTATTTTTTTTTATTACTGTACAGAACAGGATCATTGACTCGTTTAACTCCAGTTGATTTTCCTATATTGTGTATTTACTCTTTATGGTAGTAAAATTCCCTATGAGTTCATCTGTGTGTAGAATAGATTATCATTTTGAGCAGTGAGCAGTGGGATTTTACTGTGTGCAGATAGGGTAAATGGCAGTGACCCAACGTGGCAAACTTTGTGGTTGTGTACGGCTCTTTTTGTCTTGGGCTGGCTTGGATGGCTGTACGGTGTGTGTAATTGGTGGCTGGCTATAAGCTGTTTTTGGAACACTGGAGGAATTCCACATACTCCTGTTATTTGAATTTCATGAATCAAATTCATAAATACTCCCTGTGCCCCTGCCATAATATAATAACATTTTAGGTCAGTCATATGGAAATGTGGAATTGCAAAAGCAAATAGGATATATGATTTTAGTTCTATAAAACTTATTAAATATACATTTCAGCAAGGTCTGCGATTTAAAAGTGTCAGTTGGAAATCATTTTGATCCCATTTCTGAATACTTGAATTCCATTTTACTTAATAGTGCTTCAACATACGAACCACAATAAAATTGCTGTAATAGACCCAAGTGGTTTTGTTTAGAGCTTCCTTGTACACAAGCACAAGGAAATGACAGGATGCAATTTGCTGTTTATTCGCAGAACTGACTTTGCCATTGTGGATGGCATTTGTCATGTCTAGTGCAGTGTGTGTGCCACTGACTGGTTATAAAATCAAGTGTCACACTTTTCATTCAGGACGAGTTCATTCCTTTTCTTTCAGTCGGTTTTGCACTATGCAATCACACATTTCACTTTGGCTAAGTTGAACAAATGAAAATGAGTTCTCCCCCACAAAAATGCACATTTGCAGACTGTATTATGTTCATTAGATCAACTAAACTGAATGAGCTGTTCACTTTGAAGGCAACATATGAAGTTCTTCAGTATAATAAGTAAAATGATAAAACAAAGCATTTTTGTTTGCTTCCTAGAATAAGTTGAATGCAGATTTTTGTACTGTGATCAAGATCACATTGCGAGTTGATCATATTTTTCTGTCTTTGCATAATGGACATCATATGGTGGACATTGAAATGTCTGTGACATAGATGGGAAAATAGAACACTTGATGATACATTTTCTGATACTTTTATTTGATTTGCATTTTGTGATAATCATTTGAGAGAGTTCCATTGTTTTCTGTACAGGGAATCATGCGGAACCAACTCTGATTACGTATGTTGTTGCACATTGTAGGCTAGTTTGCACACGGCAGTTGAAGCAGCCTTTTTCAGTTGGGTTGTTCAACATGTTTGTTTGGAGACTAGCTTTTTAATGAACGCCCCAGGGGCCAGTTGTCACTTCACAAAACCTTGGAGTAAAAGGACTCGTGGGATATTCATGTACAAATATAGAAATTGTTTAGTTCTATAGGCAACCTGATTCAGAGGGGTCCTACAGGTAAGCTGGCTCAGACACTGCTGTTTTCTGGACTCTCTACCACTCAGTGCTATTGCTCCAGAACTCTTAGTACTATTGCTTACAAAGCCAAGTTTTAAACGTACACAAAAAGCATTTAAGTAACAGTGAAAAGGGAACACATTAAGTGGATTATCTTTGATTGAGCAAAGAGGTTTTTGGCCTCTTTGGAGGGAAAAAGTTTTAAAATGTTTTTTGCAGAGTATTCATTTTCATTACTTCATAAAGCTGCATTCCCTTGTTAAAGTAGTGATGAAGAAAAGCCATTATTGTATATCAGTTGGTAGGACTTGATTTTCCTTTAAGTGTCATATTTATTATTTTAGTTGTTTTCCTCTAGGTGCTCATTATTCATGTAAAAATGAAGAAGAAACTCAGTGCAACCTGTACATTTTACCTAGTTTACCTAGGTAAACTCTGCACTGCAGTGTCACACCTTATATTTCACACCTTATTTTTTAATTTGATATCCATTTCCTTGAGTGACATTTCATGTTGGCAGGCTCACTGTAAGACCTCACACAACCCTTGGGCCATGTGGGTACAACACCGGTATCAATAAGTAAGTGCTGCCTGAAGAAAGACCAAAAGTGTGAGAAAAGCTGTGTGTCACTGTTCTTCATTTGTTAGATGTTTTTGAGCTCAGTATTGCCCAAACAATAAGATTCTGCAGTATTGTAAATCTGTGGTTGTTACTTGCAGTTTCTAGCACATTTTTATTTCTTTTAGCTTGCTGGAAAAATGTCAGGGGTGAGACTTGACATGGGGGACACCTCTGCAAGTGGTCAAGCTGCCACATAGTGATCCTCTCCCATGAGGCATCCTATGGCATTGGAAACACTTCAGTGGGCTTAGGGATTTCATGTTTGTAAAAGTGAATGAACAGAACTATTTTGAGGTTTAAGTTTCCCTTGTTTTTTTTGGATGATATATTTGCCTTACTGAAGTAAGCAGATTTTTTTATAATTATAAGGATAGTTTGAATGTTTTCTGTTTTTAAATTGGCATTAGTACATTTTAAGTTATGTTTGGTATCAAATTCACATATTTTGAAAGTATGATTTCTGATGTTTTGTTGTCCCCTTTTATTTCCCGCTATATAGTGTAACTGCCATTTGGCCACGTGGAAGCCTAATTTTTACATTTTGTGCAATAATGGACTAGCTATTAAGCATTTACTGAATTGATTCTGGAATGACGTGGAACTGAAAGGCTAATTAAATTGTCCTGCGATTTATGATCTTTTGAAATTATTTGTGTCCAAAGCAACATTTCATTTCTCTAATCAAATGCAGCTGCCCATAGTTATTATAGATCTGAAATTGACTTATTTTTTCCGTCGGTCCATCTGAAGTTATTACGTATCAGCATTGATTTGCCCTGTTATGTCCTCGCTTTGATGGCTTAATGGGAAGCCTGAGATAAAACAGCAGTAGTTTCTGAAGTGGGATGATCTAGCGATAAAAAGCATTTCTAAATTAGGGACATGGCCAGTGGAATTCTACTATCATTGCTAGGCTCAGCATGAAGGTTTCCTGTCTGGTGCGCTGAAGAAATAATGGTAATATTTTGGCCTGATAGCGATTATGTTTGAGGAACCCAATTAGCCTCAAATATCTAGGCAGCTGTTGGAAATGGATCTTGCAGTCTTCATGCAGTACAGCAGTGTGACAGTGTCCACTCCTCCAGCTTCATTTGACTTACCTCTTACTTTTAGACTCCCACAGTGCTGCTCCCTCGAGTTCAGACAGCGTGCGTGCAGACCTGAGCTGACATATCCCTGGGCCCGCACATCAGAAATGTATTTCAGCTCAAAGCCAAGAGTCAGAGAGAGATGGTCACCTCGTCTCCTGGGAGTAAGCAACATCTGTACTGCGGCGTGCGGAAATGTGGGAAAACACGTCTGTTTGTGTAAACCATGTGTCGTGGGATAGGGAAGCAGGACGCTGTCCATATTTCTTATTGTGGACTGAGAGGGATTGTGCAAAGCGGCATGTTTTACACGTCTTTACAGAGGCATTGCAGAGACATTGAGGCACTTCCACAGTGCCCTCTGGGAGCAGCTTAAAATCCTCAGATCCATGAGCCCCCTCTCTGGGAACAGTGCACTATATCCACACCCCACACTGCTGGATCTGGGTACACGTATCCCTTCAAACAACGCTCCAGAAGTTCTTGTAACGTAATGAAAGAGGCGTTATATGAATTAATGTGTGTTGGAAATGTGTCTGAATCTTTTTTCATCCAGAAAGCTTTAAACAGAGTGTTTTGTTGCTGTTTGGCCCATAGGAAATGAACTTGGTTTCTCTTTGACCTTCTTCTGCAAAAAAAAAAAAAAAAAAAAACATCTGTTCCTGGCCAGCTGGTGGCCCGAGGACCTTTAATTTAATATCTAATATCAATGTAGTGCAGAGGGAGGGAGAGGCAGGGAGGATAAAGACACTGAGCCTTTATCAATGTTTTGCCTTGTGATGTTATTTGCAGGATTGCAACATTCCATTGTGTGCCCCAGCAGTTTGACGCACCAGGGGGCCCCAGCGCTAGCACCCTGAAGGAGCCATCTAAGAGCCGCACCGCGACCTGCAGCACCGTGACCCGCAGCACTGCGACCGACCGTGTGGACCGATCCCGAAAAGCACCCCCCTCGCCACAGCCACCTGTGAGCCATGGCACTGCCGTTCAAGAAGGACCTGGAGAAGTACAAGGAGATCGACGAGGATGAGATCCTCAACAAGCTCTCTGAGGAGGAGCTGAAACAACTGGAAAGCGCTCTGGAGGAGATGGACCCAGAGGTGAGAGAGACAGAGACAGAGAGACAGACAGAGACATAAGTGAGTCAGAATGGGAGAGATGGGAAAGACCAGGGAGTCAGACTCAGAGATTAGGATAATGCAGGATTGGAAAATTATCGAGATACAAATGGCTGGGAAAGTAATCATAAATAAGTTAGTAAGTGAGCTAATAATCATGATAGACAATAATAGATGTACTTGAATAAAACATGCTGCTTAAAATGCCTCACAGTGACAATTAAGTTAAAATATTTTTAAACAGATATGCATAAATCAGTATTTTTAATGGAGAAGTAGAGAATACATGTGCCATAACAATAAATGCACAAAACAACTTATTTTTGAGAGAGAGGAGAGTAAAGAAAAGAGCCAGTCTTGTTGATTTGCATTTGTTTATTTGCGTAAGTAATGCCTTTGAATTGGGAGAAGCCTTCCAGTCTATTGGAAGGCTTATTTTCATTGTAAAACGATGGAGATCAACAGTGTAAAATTATCCAATGCTGCAACAATAGAGCAAGGACAGGTAGTGTTGCATTGTTTTTATTTCCTGTTTTTTAATATCTTGTCTGTGTTGCTTCATGTCCAAGAATGCACTGCTGCCAGCTGGCATGCGACAGAAGGACCAGACCACTAAGGTTGCCACCGGTCCCTTTGACCGTGATCGGTTGCTGAACTACCTGGAGAAGGAGGCCCTGGCGTATAAGGACCGAGAGGATGTGGTCCCCTTCACAGGCGAGAGGAAAGGTGTGTGCTCAGGATGGGAGCGGCAGGCTGTCAGTGCATGCCTTTGGCTCAATCACTTCTACGTCGCTGCCCGTTTTCTGTACTAAATGTTCCCCATGACATTCCTCAGGGATTGTCTTCAGTCACATTCAAAGAAAATGAAATGGAAAATGAAAGCTGTCAAACACTCTGTACTTGTAACTCTAGATTCTGCATCCATAAGCCTGCTTCATGCTCACTGCTGCATCCAGCACAATACACAGAGAGTTTCTGGATGCTGTAAATGGAAAAAGCAGGGTGAGTCCCTGCCAGAAAGGGAACGGCAGAAACATGCTGAAAAGAGGGAAAGTGTGAGAAACACTCGTCCGGGCAGTAACACGAGGTCACTTAATGCACTAATTCAATTGCACCACATTCTTGGTAAACTGCGCAAAACACATTTGAGTGTGTGTGTGTGTGTGTGTGTGTGTGTGTGTGTGTGTGTGTGTGTGTGTGTGTGTGTGTGTGTGTGTGTGTGTGTGTGTGTGTGTGTGTGTGTGTGTGTGTGTGTGTGTGTGTGTGTGTGTGGCCACAGCTGTAGAGCGACTCTTGGTTTATCACAGTGGTGCATCTGCATCTGTTTCCCCCTGGTGGGGTGGGGACTGAACTCATATCTTCAGATGGGCTGAAGTGAGATTAGAGAGATTACCTGTGTGTAGTACTTTGCACCAGGTGGCTCGGGTGCACCCTCACAGGGACGAGGTGCTCCAGTGCTCCACTTCGACCTCAGCACCAATGATACAGCTTTTGTTGAAAGCTTTTCTCTAGCAGTATGTAACTTTGAATAAAAATGTGCCTTTTGGTACCCCACAGACTTAAGTACAGATGTGTGGGTAGTGTAGCAGAAGACTCATCACCCTCTAATAATTATTTTTTTTTAATTTAGTGTGTGCGTTTGCACTGTGTGTGTGTCTGTTTTAACATGCGTTTGTCTATGTCCGTGTGTCACTATTGGTGTCTCCGTTTAGGTCTCTTGGTGTATAGTCCTGGGGGTTTTATATGTTTTGGTTTTCTGTCTGTCTGTCTATACATTAGCCTGCGTAAGTATGTGTGAGAGAGCCTGGCTAGCTGTTTGTTTTTAGGCTTGATTGTTGCCTAGCAGAGTCTGGCTGAGTCAGTTTCCTGATTAGAGGACTGTTCACCCACAGTGTTCTGTGAGGCGCTGTTGCCAAGCCAAGTGAGTCAGTTGTGTGATATCAAATGTGCGAGTCAGGAGGGTGGAACCATTCGTCAAGTACAGTGCAGGTCATTCAAAACCACTGACTGTGCCATACCTTATCAGCTGTCCTCTCTCACTTCACTACATATATTACAAAAAGAATCTTACATTTTTTAGAATTGCAGAGACAATAATGTATTTCCCATGTGTTAAATTAGTTCATTGACATCTGTAAGTTCTGCCCTGTGTTCTTTATATATTTTGTTTAGTACTTCATTGACATTTAGTTGCATGCCTGCAAGTGCATAGTAAAAAGAGTGAATAGTATTTTGTATAAGTGTTCACAGTAAGCTGTGAAAAGCTGTGCTTATCCTATTAAAGGGAGATTTTGGCTACTTTTGTACCAATTTACAAATGGCCACTTCTAATGAGTCTTGGAAGGAATTTCAAAGGAAAATGTAGAGGCTTAAATAGGCTATATACTTTCTTTCTGTATACTTACAGAGTATGTATTTTTGGAATCTAGGAATGCCGATTCCTGAACTATGAGCATTGGTCCCTGGTGATGTTGCTGTGATGTTTTTGGTGGGGATGTGTGGAAGGTTCCAGTGCTGCAATGTTATTGGTGGGGATGTGTGGAAGGTCCAGAGTTGTGCTGTTCACAGCAGGCACATGTCACCTTGTGGAACCAGTGGAGCGCAGAGGTAATGGAGCAGCAAGGCATCGGGGATCATTTTTTAACCTGTCACTGGGACCTTGCTGTGCACAGTGGTGAAGGAAAAAGCTGCAGACCTGATTTAAGGGTGCTGTCTAAGAACTCTTCAAGCTCACAGTCAGCCCCATGTACAGCTGCTCATTCATTTCAATTAGCTAAGTTATAGATTCAGCAAAAGTTAATTACTGACCTTCATGTAAGTGCCACAGGCAGTTTTGCATTATGAGGAAAAATAACAAAGGGAAAGAGTTGTGCCAAAATGTATGTCAGCAATCAGTATGGCAATATGTTTTGGTATACTGGACAAAAATATGATCCCCAGGATTCCCTTTCATATATTTGTTGACCAATTTTTCTTGTTTGGTGAATTGCAAGCTCCAAATACATTTGAATATTAGTAAGAGTTTCCAAACCATGTGTGTTGCTGTAGATTGTATTATGCGTTCAATTTAGAAAATGGTGGTATGGATTACTCTGACAGGTGGCTGGGCTGTCATTTCCAAGCTGTCCTGTTGGGAGGTTCAAACAAATGTAAGAGATAGCAGTCTCTCCTCAATAAGTTTGAGTAGACCGATTTTAAGAAATATTTTTTAAGTGTTCTGAAATTGCTCAAACCTTGGGTTACCTGCTCTTTTACACGCTGATAGTACGGTAAAGTGCTGATAGTTCTGCAGACAGCAGTCAAAGGTGGAGCGTATCAGAGCACATGGGGTACATACGTTCAGGGCTAAGTCTCCTTATCCCTCCCTGCATGCCTGCACTAGTGGGTGTTGGAACTCCGCAGGAAGAGCCCTGATTGCTCTCTGATTACTGCGTTGCCAGAACTCTCAGGAAGTTCAGCAGTCCCACGGCGACGTTGTCTCGCTGGCCAGCTCTGCTTCATTCTGGAGGTCTTTCTGTCAACAGGGGGGAAGGGAAAAAGGAAAAAAACACAGTCTCTTTTAATCCACCGGCCAAGTTTGCTACCACCATACAATGGCCACTGGGCCCCGCAGTTTGACTTCTTTCTGTTAAACAGCCGTCGGTTTCCATGGCAACATACTCAAGGTTGACAGCACTGGCTGCAGCTTTGAAGGTGGAAGCTGCATATTTAAAGCACTTTGATGTCCAGGGGTGGGCAGCACTAATTGAGAAGTTGATTTCAATCCACTTCAACCAACCGATATGAGAAATCCTCCACTTGTGCTGGTTAAACAGAATATTTACACAACTGCTTTGAAAAGCAAGTCTTGAACCAAGAGCCACAGGTGGAAATGGAGCTTGGAACAATGTTTGTCTCCCAGGCTACATTTCATCTCAGGCAAAAGTCTTGCACCTTGTCACTGCTACTTCAGCTCTGTTGCAGTGGATGTCAGTTTGGATTGCGCAACGCAGCTGATTCCTCAGTTATGCAGAACCAACCGAGGAGTCAAACGCAGGGCTCTCCGTGGCTGGCCTGCTAATGCGGGGAATGTCATGCCTCCCTCTCACTTTAAAAAGGGAGGAAAAGGAGGAAAAGAGTCTTTTTTGTGTTTGTCATGGCACAACAGAGTGACAGAGCGGAGGAAATGGAAAGGCCAGCTGTGGGTCAGTGGGCCTCGTGGGACGCCCTCAACGGAAAGATGCCCAGCGCAAGGCCTGGCAGTGCCAGCGTTGCCGTGGAAACCCGCCAAACTCCCAAGTTCCCGGCCATGAGCATCACGGACAGTGTGGAGCAGGAATAACGGCCCGGGTCCATGTTTAGGTTCACATTTCATCAGCAATGCGCCTAGGAGATCTAGGAAAGCAGTTCTCACCAGTTTGAACGAGGCATTCATGTAATTATGCTGTTCACCAATCTGTATCAGCGGCAGGATCTGGGAACTCCCTGTTTATGCAGCAGCAGGGCTCAGAATGCGGAGTGGTTTTCCCCCATGAGCCCGCGCTCTCAGAGCACCGCTGGGCTGAACTCACATTTTTCACATGACACGCGGAAGTTCCATGTGCAGTTAAGTATGTCAACACTCAAGCCCTCCTCTGAAATTTAATTGAAATATCTGCAGCAAGACCACCTCAGAATTGAGTCTCATCAGGAAATCTATGCTTGAGATGCAAATGGTCTTTATTTTCTTTAAGCTTCATCCCCTTTGGAAGCCTTGTAGGAGGGATATCCAGAGCTCATCTGAAAATGAAGCAATGAATCATCTTCTTTGTTTTGTTATAAAATAGTGTTGTAAACATGCAATTATAATTTCCATCACACTGGAGTGGGATACACTGTATTTTTTCATCATTTATATTTACACAACAGCTTGTATTTGTTTATTGTTAGTTCTCTTGAAGACATGAAGATTGTTATCTCCTGCTCGATGACTGTTGTGCGTTTTGCACAATCATATCCTGACCCCTGTGGAAATTTGCTCCTCTCAGAAAAGAAAGCCGTTGTTTTCAGTTCAGGTTTCAGATTCTGGGAGAAGGGGTAGGCGAAGGAAACCAGCTGAGGCGCGATAACTTGTGTGCATCCTGACCGCATGCAGCTTGCGGTTAAAGTGAGGTAATGCGTTCCTACATGCGCTCTTTAGTCTCAGGAGTGAAGTCATAGCTCTTCACTTAGTCAGGAGAGGGGGAGGCGAGGACACTTGAAACCCGAATCGGCTAACATCCATTACATGAGAACCCAAAGCAAAGAGCCCAGAGTTTATAATCCCCCGTTTGGATTACAAGTTTTTCCATGTATTGTTATTTGCCCCAAAGTCTTACAGGGCAAGATGCTTTATGGCAGAGAGTCTGTAAGAAATGCACATCTGTTTCTGCTATGGTCCTGCTGATGAATCATTATGGTTGTGTAGTTGTCTGCAAAGGTTTTTTTTTTTTTTTTTTTTGAATAAATGAAACCCCCTTAAGTCACTCTGACTCATTTCATTGGCAACCAGCAGTTATAAACAGTGCCCAAACCCCCCTCTGTACAGCGCCTGAATAGCGATCTGTCCATAAAGCTTTTCGTGGATGAATAGTTTTAAGCTCTTAAAAAAAAAAGAGTAAAAACAACATTAGCTGTAGGTCAAAAGACTAGCGGCTAATGTGCATTAATCGCTTTCCCAGAAGCCCCTGGGGGTACTGAGCTTTGCTGCAACTCTGGAGTTCAACAAACACAGGAAGCTGTAGTAATTTTGGAAGAGGGAGGGTTAATTGTTTCAAAACAATGCTTCATGGGAAGAGTGAAACCCAACAAATGCTACATGTGTCGCCCAAGCACTAGAGTAACTTGCTTAAGTGCAACCAGGCCTTCTCTGAGAACACAGCCACACTTATTTTTCTTACAGAGTTGCTCTCATATTCCAGTCATTAAGCATGCATCCTTCCCAAGCTTGGATGAAAATCCTTTTGCTACATTAAACATATTAATTAAACAAATGCAGTACCAGCAGGCAAGCAAATGAAAACAAGTGTTGGTCAACAAGCTGTGGAAAAGTACAAGAGGAAATATCAGTGTCTATCAGGGCGCGCTGTTGAGCTGCAGTCAACAATGACATCCGAGCTGTGGAAATACTAAAAAGGGAGGGCATAATGATTGATTTAGAAAGGTGTGTCAAGATGTGACAACTGATAAGCAGAGTCCAGGTAGCTCTTACATTGTGCAGCTCCCAGGTACAGCCAGTAATGGTAAAGAGAGGCAGAATGCTGAATTTGGTTAACAAAGACGTTTTTCTCTTTTTATCAAACACATTATAACCTTAAGTTTAAGCACCCCTGGGAGACCAGTGAAGCAAGCCGAGGAACACTGTAGCAAGATAGGAAAAAGCGAGCTTAGAGAGCTCTGTGTGCTGTAAGGGGGATGTGGACTGTCAGGCACTGGATGAGGGGAGAGAGAATTGCTGTAATCAAGACAAACGGTGATTAAAGTCTGTACTGATCTTTGCCGGGGCATTGGAGTTCACCACCTTGACGCAAGTTTTCAGTTTCCATAATACAGCAGTAAATGTTCCATTGCTCCTGAACACACAGTACTAAGCCTGTCCTTCATGTGATTTTAGTCAGCTGGGAAGCAGACTGTTGCTGCTTACTGCACTGATACAGAAGAATGAGGCTGATGGCTGATGATAAATGTGAGGGTATAATGTGTTAGCCTGTGCACATGCATTTTGGTATTTCTTTAATTGTCTTTGTTCGTGAGAACAGTGTGGATTGTCACTAGTTCCGCTGACCAATGAAATGAGAGTTCTTTCCTGTTTTCTGTCTCATTACTTGATGGATGTGAACTGAAGTACGCAGAAATAGTTTGGTCTTGCTCTTAGTGCTTCAGAGCAAAGTATTTCATTGTAGACTTCTTTCAGTCCTGTAGTAGAGTACAGAGTGTATAGAGGCATCACTTTTCTATGAAAATGGACATGAAAATATACACAGGTCTACATGTAGTTATCACACATGTACATAGACTGACAAAAAAGCATATAAGATGAGACATGAGAAATTGCTGATGTAGTTTGAATTTAAAAATAGATTGTCTGTATTAGAATCAGTATGGCACAGCTGAAGAGTTCTCCAGTGCAGCTGAAGTGCTGGACTCCCCATTTGCCATGTTTTTCAGGAGCTGCATATTTTAAGCTCCCTTTCTGAATCATGCACTGTTGCCCCTCTTTCCCTCCCATAGTAGAAAGGGTGGGCTGGAATGCTAGTGTTATTATTTAATGTCACACTGTAAGTGCCATGAGTTGATTGACAGTAATTATGATCATCTCAGAGTGTTTCCCTATAAGACATAGTTACTGTGCTTTGGGTAATGATTGTAATGGAATTTAACGGGTGCATTTAGTCTCAAAAACAGTAATTTGTTGAAGTAGAACTGTTTTTACTGGAAGTGGTTTGGTTTGTTGGACATCCTTGGTCCCACATCAAAATCTATATGGTCGTAATATTTTTGTTAATGCATCTGGAGAAAATTGTGAAAGATTCCTTAGAGTACTATTTTGATGTTGTGCATTCACTTTAAGCTGTTGTTAATAGATGGAAAGCAACTGGAAGGAAAGTCAAAGGACATACCACACACACACATCCTGACTCATTGATCTCTGGAAAGCATGTGTGCTTGAAAATAATGTTTTTCCATGC
Organism: Albula goreensis; assembly: GCA_022829145.1. Lineage (NCBI taxonomy): Eukaryota > Metazoa > Chordata > Actinopteri > Albuliformes > Albulidae > Albula > Albula goreensis. Next base: position 13,001,054 of record CM040755.1, read on the forward strand.
TTTATTCACTGTTTGTATCTGCTTCTATTTCACAGGAAAGGTGTGGGTACCTAAGCAGAAGCCAATAGAAACACGGCAGGAGGAAATAACGACCCTTGATCCGGAACTAGAAGAGGCCCTCTCCAGTGCGACTGACACTGAGCTATGTGACCTGGCAGGTGAGATAGCGAGGATGAGACCTTTATCAGCAGTGTGGGAAAAGAATAAACACCCAACAACAAGCCTCTGGTTCCTCAAACACTGGCTTTTTATGGACAGGCTTGCTGTAATTTGATTCTCTTGACTCTGTGGAGCACACTGCATCTGTCTGGGGTACAGTCACTTTCTCTAGGGGGTCTGCCACAAAGCAGGTCTGTCTGACTCTGTTATGTGGCCTGTTCAGCACGCAGGAGAGTAGAGAATGAAATCACACAGAGACTTCTCTGTCTGGTTGGAGGTCACTGTGCCAGAAACCGTGACAGAACTATACTTCACTCCATTTAGTTTGGCTCCTTTGTTGAAAGGCTTGCTTCATTGTGAATGGTTTTCTGCTAACCTCCCACACTACCTGGATTTCTTATATTTCACTCTCAGTGGTGTTAGACATGCAACTTTGTCTGACTTTCAGGGGGAGTCTATTCAAATATTGCAGCAAAGAGAGTCTATGCATTCAATTTTTACATCCTCTTGGCATCTAAATGGTACACAGCTAAGGCATGAAATCGGTTTTGTTTTACTAAGCTTTGGGATCAGCCGTCCATCTTTCTTTCTCTTACTGCCCGGGGTCCGGCTGACCTCTGGGCGAAGGACACATTTGTAAGGCTGTGCTGTCAGTTGCTGTAGTTACTCAGGGACTGAGCTGGCAGCTTTGCATATTTACTGTTCGAGTTGGCTATTTATGTCTGCAACAGACTGTGTTGTTCAGATAAAATGAATGTATTATGCTAGAATTTGACTCTGATTGCCTGTGTTTTATTGCTAGCTATCCTCGGTGTGCACACACTGGTTACGAGCACGCAAAGCTACGATGGATCTGGGAGTAAAGAAGGCTACAACAGTGAGTAGCAATGCATCCAACTGGGGGTTGGGTTACTGAACCATAATGGGGAAAATGAAATATTTGTAGATCCTTCCACTTCCATGTGATTGAAGTATATGTGTGCGATTGTCCTCATATAATATAATGTTGTTATATATTTCTGCATGGGGTAAGAATTGTGTATGTTAAGATGTTGGTGTTGGCCCCATTTTTCAGATGTCATTAAGGGGGAAAAGGTCAAGCCTGTATTTGACGAGCCTCCCAACCCTACCAACGTGGAAGAGACGCTGCAGAGGATAAAGTCCAATGATGCGACCTTGACGGAAGTCAATTTAAACAACATCAAGGTACCATGCTTAGGAAAGAATGACGATTTGTCTGTTTTCTTTCGTTTCAGCTTGTATTGTCTTAATATTTGCACATTTCTGTTCTGTAGAACATTCCAATTCCAACACTGAAGGATTTTGCCAAGGCCATGGAGAGGAACACGCACGTCAAGAAGTTCAGTCTTGCGGCGACTCGTAGCAATGACCCCATTGCCATGGTATGCACCATTCAGATTTTTAACAGGGACCAGTTTTGGTTCCTTCTTTTAGTGTTTGCTGGTGGGCTGTTACAGAATAGCGCAGGTCTGGGCTGTGACATCCTGAGCCTTTCTCATTGCATACTGCTGAAGTTAAGCAGGTGTTATTGGGGCTTGGATCGGAAACCTGTTTGTGGATCAGTAAGGGGCACTCTTCCCTTTGGATCCAGCAGAAGCCCAATGCTGCAGCACAGTAAGGGGGGTAATGTGCTGTCAAGATACTGTCCTTCATATTAGACAGACTGACTAAAGTTTAGACTGACTGACTGAACAGAGGTGCTGACACACTTTAGCCTTTTTAAACGATCCCCTGTTGCTTTCCAAAAGACTGAGTGTTAATCCTAATGTTCTGATCTACTGCCCACAAAACTGGCTCTCTATGTCTGGCTATCCACTCATCCCCTATATGTTATTGGCTGAACAATCTCTGGCAATCCATACCTGCTTTGCTTTTCCCATGTCTTCACTCCAAAGCAGTATTGAGTTCTTAGCTGACCCATGTGCTTAAATAAATAAATGTATGTATGTAATAATTGGTTAATGTAAAGATTTTCTACACAGGTGTTTGCAGACATGCTGAGAGAGAACAAGAGCTTAAAAAGCCTGAACCTGGAGTCCAACTTCATCACCAGTGCTGGCATGCAGACCCTGGTGGATGCCCTGAGAGACAACGATACGCTGACGGAGATCAAGATCGACAATCAGGTGGGCAGGGCAATGCTACCGGTGCAGGTCGGGCACCACTTTCACCTACACGTTTACCCAAAATCAATTAATCATGAGCCTGGCAGCCTGGCTGCACACAGCTCTCTTTGCATTAGCGCTGATTCCAAACTGGTTCTAAACTGAAATACCAACCACAGTTTATTTTCAGACTAGAAGACAAGAAAGTTGTTGTGCATTATATTCCAACAAACATTTCCTAAGGAGGAAAATAGAGCCTTTGAATGTACACTATTCAGCAGGAAGCATTGATTGGCAGTCACCTAGTTATAGTCATGTGTGCAACATGTGTTGCTTTATATAAACACACATAAGCCAATATAATGCCAACTGCCACCAAATGCATATGTGAATATCCTTTTTATTTTTGAAATGTGATACACAGAACTGTAGCCGCTGTAAAATTGCTTGCTCAAACAGAATCAGCAGAGTGGATGTCTAACTGCATGATATCTCATTTATGTCTGGATCACACAGCGACAGCAGCTGGGGACCAAGGTAGAGATGGAGATTGCTAAGATGCTGGAAGAGAACAGGAGCATCATAAAGTTTGGGTACCACTTCACACAGCAGGGTCCGAGGTCCCGTGCTGCAGCTGCCATCACCAAGAACAATGACTTGGGTAAGAGCTCAACACGCACTGCTGCTGCCAAGCTGCCCTCACTACGTGCTCAGCATTTTTCAATCGCTGACTTTAATAGCTGATGATGTTGTGCTACCGCTGTTAGTGCTTCCTTTCATTCTTTTTCCTTTGTCATCTTAAGGTGTATCAGCTAGTGATGGAGGATGAGTTTTCTCCTCAGTTGTGTGACGCCACCATGCCAGTACTTGAAAGAGTTGAACCAATCATTGCCCATTAATGTGGGGTGTGAAGCCGTTTGATTGGTGACAAGCTGTCAGTGATTGATGGCGTGTTGTAGCCCCACCATAACTGACCACATTCTACAATCCCTCCTGTCAGTAGCCTGTCCTTTGTTTTAAACCACGTATTATTTGGAGTGGACAGAAGCACTGCTTCCTTTGTTTGTATTTGTGTCATTTTTGTTATGACACTCAAACACAGATCAGAAAACTGTTCTTATGAAGCTTTCATCACATTGGTCCAGCCTGAGCTAATTTGGAACTGACAGATGACACTGTGCTTGAGCAGTGTAATGTAGAAACAGTGGATCCTCCCAGAAAACAGTGTGCTGTTTATGCTAATAACAGCTGTGCTCCTTTGATGTAGGTTGATGGCACTGCGTCTATTTGTTTTTGTCTTGGCTTCTCAGGCAGCCTTTCTGGAGACAGTTTGGCATTGTCAGTACATATTTGAAATGCTGCATTCCCTGATCATTGCTCTCAAATTGTAATGGTCAAATGAGGCTCGCATATGCAGAAAAAAATGTTACACAGATACATGTATTCAGTCACAGTTCTTTCAGTAGCAGTCTACTGAACTTGCATTCCTGTTCAACGTGTCCACCCTTCGCTGACTCAGTGGTGTCTCTTTCCTCAACCCAAGCTCTGAAGTTACACCAGTCTTTTGGAGCACTGAGGAGCGGCCTGTCTCAGGCTCTGTACAGCCCTGATACAGTAAAGACACCTTGTGTGCTGTGTGTGTCACACTACTTCCTGAGATCCATGTGACTTTTCAAAGGTCCTTCTCATCCCCTCCCAAAGGGATTCCTGCCCACGTGTGTGTCTAATAATCTCTATATTTCATGCACATGTGTTTTTTTTTCACTTCACATTGGAGTGTTTCTAACAGCATGCTGAGAGAGGGATCCAACTATCCATTTGTACAGCTGGATATTTACAGAAGGGCTGAGGGGTACAGTGGGTTTGTCCCCACCTCGGGACAATCTCAAGCAGAGGGCCCATATTTATTGAGAGTCTTATTGTAGGAACTATATTGAACCCCTGTCCGTATCCCAACTTTATCTACCGTAAACTAAAAGTAAAACTGACTCTAATGGTAGATTAGCAGCCTGACTCTGAAAAATGGGCCCAGCTCCTTATGCTAACCATTGTACTACATTATACGCTAGAGATAAGGAGTAGAGATGTGGTGTGCGGTGCTGCATGAGGCCTGACATCCTTACGGCTGCACCCCAGTAAACCCCCTCTATTCCTCTGTTCAGTCCGTAGGAGGCGAGTGGAGGGAGACATGTAGACCCGGAGGGCCGCGCCGCGTCCTGTGGAATTATTTCAACTGAACTGCAAAGTCTTGTGCCAAACCGCGGAGCAAGGCGACCTGGAAAAGCACCTATCTGGGAAGAAGGGAAATGACTGGAATAGCCCCTCTCCATCATTAATGCTGATAGTATTGTTATTATTATAGTGGTAAATGTATATTTTTTAGCCTAGCGATTTCATTTTGAGTTTTCTTCTTCATTTACTATGCTTACAGTCATCATTGGGTCTCTTTAACTATGCTTGTAGTAAGGTGGAGAGAAAAAGAAAACCAACATCAAGCAGGGTAGCCTTTGGGGATTTTACACTGCCTTTTATTATTAGTTGTTGAGAACCACAGTTAAAAAAAAAAAAAAAAACAAACAAAAAAAACTGCAAGAATACTTGGCACTATAGTGTCACACAGTTGACTGAAACCCACATTCCAGTATGGTGGACATTCTTAATGTCATGCCAATTTACACAGGGACTTTCATGACTTCATTTACACTGTAATTTAGATGTGTCATTCCATTGCTTTAAAGAAATTCCCACTGTAAAAGTGCATTGTACTTAAAAGGGTTAACTGTACACCTGCATGTCTCTGTATTGTGTTGTCTGTCTGAAAGTGGGTGTGGTTTGGTGTTTTGGTACTTGTTGGGGGTGCAGGGGAAGTGGAGGGCTCTTGGATTGGTGGAGGGCAGTGAGAGGCTTTAGGCTTGCTCCTGTACGCTCGCACATCTCCTCTCAGCCCCGCCATTGTAATCACACTCACTCAGTGATGCAGATAAGCGCACAGGAGCTTGCAAGGGTAGAAAGCACCAGGAACGGTGTGAGAATCTGCCATATGTGCTGCGATCGTTCCAAGTCGCAAATTGCGCTGTGCACAATGTCCCTTTGGGCACAAAGCAGGTGTCATTTTAATATGTCTTATTGCCGGTTTGCTTGGCACCAAGTCTTCCTGACCCATGTGTTTTTAAGGGTTTTCAACTGTGTTTTTCATTCCATGTGTTCCCCTATCACCCAATCTGTGGCAGAAGGGAACTAGAAAAATAAGATTTGACCAAGTTTTTTTTTTCTCGTACAACGATTTTTGTAATACCATGCCAAAGACAAACGGTTTACTATTAATTTTACATTCCAATAAATTTAGGTTGCTGTATTTTATATTCTCCAGCTTTTATTTTACCTGAAAGGAAATGAAGATTTAAAGAGGAGTTGCCTTTGAAAGGCATGTGCTGAGGATCCCAGCTGTATTTGAAATGCATAGTCACAATGCTACTTTGCAACACAGCATTTTCCCCTTTCCACAGCCACATTTCCAAGCAAATATGTATTAAATAGATGTTTTGTATGTGACCACATTTCTCTTGTCTAAATGAAGTTTCTCACTCAGGCTCCTGGTCTTTGGTGTATAATTATGATTGAGCCATACAAGGCTGCTAAACTTATTGCAGTGCGTAAAAGTGTAAAATATACATAAATAAAATGTATGTTTATTTTTTCCATCACAGTCAACTGGACTGCACAGGGAAACGTATGTGTGGTTTCAATGTGAACGTTTGGACCAAGTCTCCATTTTGCTCTTTTACACAAAATGTTTGGGGGATGTAAAATGTTATGGAAAGACCTCCAGTGTGTATCAGGTATTTGCTGTCACTTCCCAACTCCCAAACATTTTTTTATCAGCAGTTTTTTTTACATTTTGTTTGTAATCAGTGAATTGACCATGCTGTTTAAGTAAGATTTTGTCTTAAAGAATTAATCTTAATCAAATGATCAGGGGTTGGTGTGCTCTGCAGTATGAGATGGTTTTCCTTTTTTTATTTCCAAGAAAAGTTTGCTGTAATGCAAAGCCTTATGGGATATGCTGTGTCCAAAGCTGTCCAGATGTGAATTGGTCCTTGCTCCCGCCGTGTTACACTCTGTGATATTGTGCTGTGTATAATGGTTGTTCATCTCTGGCTGGTGATGGATGGATGGCTCCAGCTTAGGTGTACTCATGTGAATCTCTTAAACCTGCATCACAACCTGCTGAGGTCATAAACCTTCATACTACAGCTCTGGACTCAAGAAGAGGAAATGTTACGTACTGTTCTATACCACATGGCATGGTGGCACTGTAATGTGGAAAACTTGTTCAACAATAAATGTTTTTGCATATCACTGTTACCCTCTTTTTGTTTTCTGTGTTTTCCTGCAGATGCGCACAGCATCTTTGCCTTTGTGTCCATGTTACCATTTTTACCATATTAAAAGAGAATTCTTGGTAGAGGCAAAGCCAGCATCCTGTATATGGATTGTGTTTGTGAAACTAAATGAGTGGACTTCCATTGGTAGGATACACATGGTATTCATATAGCATTTAAAATCAAAGACGTGTATGTTTGACAGGGCGGAAATGGAATCCAAGTCACTTGACTTTTCTCCCAGTACAGGGAGTTGATGTTTCCTTGGTGATTGCTGTGAAACCAGATCCACGCATAGTTTGGAAGAATTTGAAGGTGGTGGCCTCTGAAGCAGAGCCAGTTTCTCTGATTGTTTGCACATGCTCAGCGAGTGATGTAATGAGATTACATCACTCCTCATACCACATGTGCCAGGACTTGTGTGCACCGGTGTGTTTTATTGTTTAAAAGCCTGGCACCCACGCAAGAGCCGAGGCGCTCATTTAATGTTAAATGTGCTGCCACTCCTTTATGTTCCTGCCCGTGCATAATTTGAGCATTGTGTCTTTATCTCTAAAAGCCTTGCCATTCTGTCAGTGTGTGTGACAAAGGTCCAGTGGTCTGAAGATGTCTTGAATAAATGGCACTTGTGTTTCAAGTTATGCAGGTACTGCAAGGAGATCACATTTGGTTTTGTTGTCTGAAATGTTTTATGTATCCAGCTAAGTTTGTATCCGGAATTTGAGTGTAGGGAGGGGAACTCCCTGTGGCTTAGTGTCCTACAGCAGCCTGACAGCCAGATTTATGACCTTCTTGTGAATGCTGCCTTTGCATGCGATCCACTAGAATCAGACAGAGTTTCTCAGCTATTCGCTAACTACTGCTTGGAAACAAAAAACAGACGGGAGCTGAAGGCCTGCATTCATTCCAGGACTCAAAAGCAAAGCAATGGGGCTGATTTCTCAGGCCCTGCTGCTGCGCCATGGTGAAGCAGTGCCTGTGTGATGTCACATGACCTGTCCTAACAAGGCATCTTCCCGAGTGGGGCTTCAGTTTCAGTGACTAAACAGCCAATCTCACATTACTTGAGACAATTGCCTGAAATTCACAATAAAACACTGCCCTGACCTTCAAAGTTATGGGTAAGCAAACTGATGAAAACAACTGAAATGTTGCCTTGTTTGCAGTTGCCACAGTAGTGTGAAAATCCTGGGCGTGTGGTGACAAATCTGTTTCAGTGTGTGAGGCAGGGGGGTTGTTGCTGCTCGTCAATCATTTCCGGACGACGCCCTCACACCCCATACCCCACCCCCCTACACACACTACCACACCTTCCCACCAGCCACAAGACTGAGAAGTAAGTAGGATGCACAGTGGGCCTTTGTTTCAGGCCGGCAGCTCCAGTCTTGGGGTGGCACGGGGCAGATCGACATGACTTTCTTGAACTTCTCAGCAGGGTCTGAGTTAAGCAACAGTCCCTCAAGATTATGACATCATCCAAACATCCGCTGCAGCAGTGGGTGGGTCCCCTGAATGTGTGGCTGTCTTGTTTCTGTGAACAAAGAAAACTGGGCCAGGCAGTTTCTAAAAAGAAATGACAAGAAATACTATCATTACTTCACCCTACTTGTCTACTTGTTTGAAAACAGCAAAGGCCCAAATGATTTTTATAATGTATGGACACACTACTCATGACTAGACGGTGATAGTGGCGGTTGCAGAATGTTCACAGTCTTGGCATAAATATATAGTTTATTGTTGAAGCTCTAATAGGCCTTTCCACTTTTGTTTTCTGAGACAATAAAAAATATATGAAAAGTAATGCTGGTCACTGAACAGATTGTTAATTGTTATGTTTTATAGAACATTCCACAAGCGTTAGTAACATATGGTGCCTCTTTAGTAATTATTTCAGAGCTGACTAGGGGGAGAGCTGTGCAGTGTGAGCCCTGGGCAAAACATTTGATCTGTGAAAATACAGACTTCCCCAATTTAGTATCACAGTGTGTAATGCCCGATAAGTGTATTAAATAGGCATAACATGATAGTCTATTGACAGTTGAATGGAAGCCAGATCATTTCATGGACAGAGCATGGTCCATTTTTGACTATAATACCAAGTAATATCAAAACCATTGCTTTCATATCGTACCACTTGAAAACGTAGTGATGATGAAGATGTCCTTATGGTAGTGTTTCCTATGTACTGTTTGCAGTACTGATGGGAGAATGAGACTTCATGAAAGTCTGATAACAGCACAGGTCAGCCCCCAACCTCAGTTCTCTCTCTGAAATCACAACTGCTGGCAAAGTGACAAGTGTTGCCACCCTGCTATCTTATCATCCTATCATGCTCTGTCTTTAAAGATATCTACCGACACCTATCTCAGGAAAAGCTTAAAATGAAATGTGCAGTCTAGATCAGAGTGCATAGGTCAATATATGTTTATTTCTTCTGTGATCATGGAAAATTCTTTTGATCTGCCACTAAACAGGGGTCAACATGAAGGGGTGATACCTGCAATTGTGAAATGTCTATATATTGCATCATATCACATTAAATGACAGACATTTTCCATCACACTCTTATCCAGAGCGATCTGAAAAGATGGAGCACATTTAGCTGAGCTAGACAAGAAAGTCCACGATGCAACTAAACCAAAGCACTACACTATAGTTAATGTATCTTAACTATGATCCAAAGGACAATACAACCCATGAAAGAACAAAATATATTCTTAATGAGCATAACAAGAAAATCATAAGAAATACCAACACCACAGATTGCCATATCTTTAACTAGTATACAGATCCTTGCAAAAAAACTGCTTCTGTGTAGCTGTTCTTACTCACTAGGGGGTACACTTGACTGCACCTTGAGCAGTGCAACCCATCTGTGCATCTGCCTTTTCAATTCATCTGAAAGTGAAGTTATGCGATGTTTCAGATTAGCCCTACCAGTGAGCAGATATCAGTAGTCTGATCTAGGCCCTCCAAGCCCCATATGACTATGATCAGCCACAATCACCGAGAATACTATCTTTCAGAAAAGCAGGCAGTTCATGTTTTGTTGGCTAACTTAGAGGGTATATGCATGGAGGTTCTCAGTAGTCTGTTCACTGTGTTTTGGGATTTTTTGTAATGATTTTTGCTGGGCTTGTGGTTTTTGCACTGTTCTTGGTTAGGTCTGTTGTAGTTAAGATTTGGCTTTGACCTTATCCTTGTGTACTTTCATGACAGATAGTAGGCTGTTGCTCTGTTGTAATACCTCCACTCTAGTTTGAGAAAATATTTTAGAGATTTTACCTCATTTCCCTGACATGTGTGCTTGGAAAGAATGTGTGGATATGGCATACTAGGTTTGAATTGGCCTGTGGAACATCACACACCATGTGGTGTGTGAAATAGTGGGAGGAGCTGCCACGTCTGTGTCTGGGGAAATATTTATGAAGGGAAGTGTCTGACACGTTCTCCCTGGGGTTAACAAACAGGTCACATGTGGGTGTAGTGTCTTTGTCTAACCTGGGCTCAAGAGCACCATCTCGTGTCCATAACAAAACAGACAGATATCCACAGCGTAACAACTTCATATAGAGAAGTTTCTTTTAAGTGGCCTCAAGAGCACCACCTTGTGTTGACAATCAACGAGAGGCATACTCACCACATGTAACCACAATGTCAGTAAAATAATTTATTGAATGTATTTATATTGTATTTAAATTACAATTGAAAAAAGTAGATAACACTTTTAAAGGAAACACATATTTTAATAATCATAACATATTCTTTCACATGATTGTGCGATTTGAATTATAAATGATTTTGCTAAAAAAGTCCCCAAAAAATCCTCTACAGAGTTATTTTCAAATTTGGCCATAATCTTGAGATTTAAATTAATTCAAGCTTGAGACCCTGGTCTGCATGTTATACCTGCATAGATACATTGTTTAATATGGACTCCAGTATGCCTCCATATGTTCATAACAAAAAATTACTGACAGAGTCAGTTGTGAGGAATAGGTAACCAGCAGAGGCCATAAGAGGCTGGGTTAAATGAAAATAACCACCTTTTGTTTTGCTGCTTTGTTATGACTGTTGCCAAAATGCAGTTATCTGACAGTTTGAAATATAGGATACCATAAAGAAAATAAAATTTGAGCTTTTGCTTATCTTTGTTTATTATTTAGCAGTAGAAAAAGAACTCCCTTGAATCTCAAAGCCTCCAAACATACCATAAATGTGTAAAATGGCTGCCACGTACCACCTAGATGGGTGCTACACAATGGTGGCAGATGTAGTGAGTTTCCCTCCCTCTACTGTAAAGCACTTATAATGAGATAATGCAATTCAAATCATATATAAATTAACTTATAAATGCAATTCATATCTGATTATAAGTATGATTATTCTGATGATGATTATTATTATTGTTGACCTTTGGAGAAGACACCCTACAATATATAAAGGGCTTTTAATCTGATTTAATGTAATACACTTGTTTTGTTTGAAACAGGACCTGCTGTAAAGAAACATGTAACAGAAAAGGCTTTGGGGAATGAGTGCTGAGTTTAGCCATCGAGGTCACTCAGGGAACAGAACACTTTAAATGTCAGGTTAGTTAGCATTTTGTACTGACAGGCTGCTTCATATTACCTATGTTTTTATGAACATGGGCAAGGTTAACAGGACCAAAAAGATTCTATTTCCCACACATCTGCTACTAGGAATTAGGTGTATGGTGACAGGAGAGGACAAACAGTACAAATGGACAGTACAAATCATCCTTCACATAAAAATAATCATAACAACCAGGACCCCAGCCCCCTGTACCTATCACCCAATAAGGCCAGTCATTAGAAAACCCCAGCCAAGTGCCAAAGCAAGATCATCAAATGACAACTCAATAGTTTATTAGTATAAGTGCCCTATTGGAGCACCTATATGTCAAAAGGCAGTTACACAACCAACTGCTTAAATTATGGCAATGGAGGTTACAGTCTCTGCAGTTTGTGAATGTTACATTTTCATCTGGTTTGAACCAAATCATATTACATTTTGGTTTTTGAGGGTCTCTTATATGAGTTAGCCATTCAACAATATCAATATTATGATAAATAAGTTTCATCCAATTAATATGCAAATTATATTGTGAGCACATCATGTGCTGTTGTAACCTGAAATACTGTAAATAATCAGTTCTTCAGCACACTTAATGCCATTGATAAAACTGAGAATGTTCCAAAATTTCTGAGTAGGTTCTTAGGTGTATGTCTCATCTATTACAATACAGGCATGAATAAAACAGACATTTGAACAAAACAGAAGGATCGCAGCATGTACTGCTACAAAACAGAAGACACAAAATACAAAGACTGCTGAAGGCTTCACAAATAACCTTGATGATGCAGAGTATAGCGCCTGCCACCAGACCAGTTATTCAAAATGGGAGAGTTTGCCTTGTGCAACCACAAGCAAACATCAGAGGCCTGTGTTATATTAACAGCACAATGCTTCCATTCTAAACAAATATTACAAGCAATGAAAAGTTTGAATTTACTGAATTTAATTTTTAGTGTATTAGTGTGCAAAACAGCTTTTTCATATATTAAAAGTAATGATTGCAATGTATATAATTTGAAATTATAATTGGAAATTATATTGAACCTTCCAGGGAAAATCTGGGAAAAAACATATTTTGTGTAGTGTGGCATAGAGTCTAGGTATATCAATGATTGTATCAGTAATTTAACTAGAGGGATTTACTGTCTCTTGATATGGTTTCATGCATCACCTAGAAAGGTGCAACACATTGGTGTTTAGCACACACAATTTTGTGAAATCTTGAAAACAAAGCTGATACACTGTGATATACAACATTCTATATCATAAACAAAATTCAGCTATCATCCCATTACCAGCTCAATTCAATCATCGGTGAAATGGCCAACAGATGTTACATTAGCCAATATTGAAAAGAAATCAGTTGCAAGATGACAACCCCCACAACAACGGATAGTCCCAGTGTCACGGTAACGCTTATCACCACATCAACCCCAATGGCTCTTGTTTGCCTCTCCACAGCAACCTCCTTTATCCCTATAACAGAGAAATAACAGAGCCCATGTCCCTTTTGTTGACGCTCTGTTTTAATGTGTGTGACTAATAGCACTCTGTATACACAGGTTATCAGGCTCTGTAACAGTGCAGCACGGATCTCTTCCTTTAGCCAGTACCTCTACAAAAGCATCACTTCTTTTCAGCACAAGCTCTAGGTTCTACATTATATATTGAAACATACAGTAAAATACAGTAAAGACAAAAGCATATGGCTAAGCAGTTCAGTTATCAATCTGGACTTGAGCAGGAGCCATGAAGCTAATAAGACCAATTTTGCATGTGAAGTATGTCTTTAACCATTCTCAGTTTGTCACCCTCTTTGTTGCAACAATCAAAATGCAATCTTATCAGGGTTTTGCTGTGTGAAAATTAGTGATCAGGCAGAGAGAGAAAGGATAATGAAGGTAACTTCAAACAAATGTTAAAAGTGTTGGGCTTGGTGTGTGTACTTGCCGATTCTGATTCTGCCCTGGGTGTCTGTCCTTCAAGTTTATCCTCTGCGAAATTAGCATCATTAATGTTGCCAATTCATCTGTGCCACCATGGATCCACTGTGTCACACCGTCTGTCATAAATAATACTCCCATAATAGCTATTGCTGTGCTGTTCATTAATTATTCCTGTATGGGTGTGACAATGAAAAATTTCAACACAGGAAACAAGCCCAATTAATGAATAATTAGTGAATTTCTATATTTATATTTCCCTGTTACAAACTGTTACAAAAACATCCTGAACACTCATACACATTTTGATCACTTACAACCATTATATTTAATTATTTCTTAAATCATACCCCAACACAATGTTAAACATTATTATTATTATTAGACCCACTAAAAAAGTGAGAATCCCCTCAAGATATTGTTCAAATTGTGAAAATGTTTCTCTCCAAGTAAGAACGTAGTTTAGAAATGACACTTTTCTATAGCTGTTTCAATGCTAAATTTCTTAGATTTACATTGCAGCAATTTGATGAAAACAATAAGCAACATGTATTTTCATTTTGAAATGATTTTTGCACACTAAAATGACTGTGCTGATTTAGTGTTGCGAGCCTAAGAGGGCAACGGAGCTTCTTAAGGTTAGCCTAGTTATCAACAATCAAAATCACATCGCATCATACTTTCAGAGGATAAAAGTTATGCTGCATGTAAAGATAAAAATATTAGGTACAAAGGAGAGCTATTTAGGGATGATGAGACACCAGATCATTATTATAATTACACTCAATTTATATCTGTCTGTGTTTGTGTCTGTTTGCTGTAATGATGTTTCTCCATTTGAACATTTCATAAATATTTGAAACCCAGTGACCGTCGAGGACAGTATTTGTTCTCACTGAACTAAAAAGAAAATCCTGACTCTGAATTCATTCATTACCATTTAACTCTATGCTTGAAACTGAATATTTGTTTTTGTGTGGATGTCATTTTACCATGGTGATCTGCTCCGGTGTATCAATGGCAACAGGCACCGCTGCACCTGCAGATTTCTATCCTGGTGATTTTCCATCCTCGCAACTCCACAAGAGCATTGTGTGTCCATTGCAGGGGTTGTATGGATTACCTGACATTGCTCTTAAACAGTACGGCTTTGCAAAGCGCAGATTAGGACTAATTACCAAGAGAAATATTACTAGTTAAAAATATTTTTAGAAGATTTCTAATTTCAGCAACTGCATATATCATGTGAATTACTTTAAAACTGGATTTTATTCAAGCTTCAGATAATATGAATTTAAACCTTAATTGTTCAATGTATGTAGTAGATAATGAGGTTTGTGGTAGATAAGGAGGTTTGTCGTAGATAAGGTAAACTATATTTACTGCAAAAGAGACGTATATCACTCTACATAATAATTTCAGAATGGTATGGAAATGGGGGTGCTTCAAGATAGAGATCCACAGCACAGTTCTGAACTCTGTCATTCAATAGCAAACAGTTTTAATGGAGACAGACCATAATATGCACAGCAACAACCTGGCTACTGAACCGTATCCTTATTCATAGTGACTGGGCTCAGTCAGGTGTGTAGCAGTGTTGTACAATGTTGTCTGCTAAATGCTCCATCGAGGCATATCTCCTGTCACTGAGAAGGCTGTTAAACTGGTCTGCACAAGACTGTATTCTCCACTGCGCAGGGCTGCCATTTTATTACACAACTGGAGAGAACGCAGTCCACAAGTTCCTCCCTGATTGCCTGTGTGGGTAACAGGTCGATGACCTGGTGCAGGCTGTGGCAGTACTGATGACAATCATGTCGTAGGATTTACGAGCTGACTGGAGGTCCACATGGCCAGCTTCACATTTAAAATGAGCCATCACCAGAAATCACTTAAAAACCACATCACTCAACACAGTCCTGTGCACACACAAATCACTAGCCAAGTGTTCCATGTTAATTGAATATGAACATGCACCTAAGAGCAACCATGGAATACATCATTTCAGAAATTATATCATCAGTAATTTCATTACTCTCACCCTTTCATGTGTGTAGCATTTGACATAGACCAAAATCTCTGCACTACACTTTGACACCCTGTTAAGTCCATGAAATCATGCTGTCCTGTGATAAAAGGGAGACAAACTCGCGACTGGGTAAAAGTAATAAAGTATGTATGCGGCATACAATCATAATATGTCATAACAAGACAAGAACCACATTCAATCTGTACAATATAATATTTAGTGCTTAATCGTTTTTTAGCTTACTTAATTATGAGATGTGGGGGATTATCTGTGACTAGCAGCTTCCATGGTACGTCAATACTAGCCATTTCGAGTTCACAACTTGCGTAAAACCTGCAGAACAAAAGAGCTGCCTCTTCAATAGCATCTACTGTAGGTGCCTGTTTGATCTATCACATTTAAAATTAGCATGTTTTTTGTCTGACAAGAGAGTGTGACCCTATTGTGCATTGGTGGTTGCCATGGGAAGCAAACTGCTTGACAAACCGAGTCAGATCTGATGTAGCTGTCAGGGAGCAGCATGTTCCTTTCTATGGGAAAAGCAAACTACTTTGCCAGTAATTTGTTTTGAGTGAATATGTAATCACTCTGCCTTATCTTTGTAATTGGTGTACTCAGACTCAGCAAACTTTTAAAGAGCTTCCCATTTTAATTTCTGTATGCGGCTTTTGAAAAGACAAAGCCTCATCACCAACACACTCATCTGAAAAGCTTTCAAAAGCAGGCAACCTTTACCCATGATGTATACATTTTCAGCACTTGTGAGTGTAGCAGTTCATGTGTAAGCTTTAATAGGCATAAACCAGAACATACTCCAGCAAGAATATTGAATTCAACAAAAAAAGTGCTCAACAAAGCAAGACATGGTGAATGGTGCTACAGCATGTCAAACAAATGAAGCACTGTGACAAAAACTGGGTCCACAGAAAAGAGTTAACAATGTTGGGTAACCCCAATGTGATTAGGTATAACATAATTTGTGTGACAAACTGTGGTAAATAAAAAAGCATGACCTTCACACCCTTTTTTTTCAAAATATGCATGTGACAGGACCACACAAACAAACAGGCTGGCAGAAGTAAAGAGCAATGCCCAACAAGCTTACAAGACCATAGTTGGCTACATGACTTTGACCAACCATTAATGATTTGTTTGTTAACCCTGAACATTGTCAACATATATTTTACCATTTCATGTATAGGCAGATACCTCACAGTGGTCAACTAAAACAGTGAGCCAATGTCCTACTCAAATAAACTTTAGGCAATGGAAGTCTTTAGGCAATGGAAAATGTTATGAGGTACCTTTTAAACTTCATACAGATGGCTGAACTCTGATGACACAACTCTGCTAGGGTGTTTGAGTAAGTGGTCTTACCAGAGCTAAGTAGCAAACAAAAATGCTTCAATGTATTTTGGAGAACTGTTGGTTCACTGTCTGGTAATGGAAGTGACATAGTTACATTACAGTTACACTTATCTCAAGCCATATAAATATACTTTATCCTTTCCACTGATTGTATAATGTCACATGAAGCAACAAAATGACTTAAAAATGGAAACTGAAAAAACACCCTTGTTTCATCGATCGAAGCAGACAATGAGCAATATTACTTTCAATGCAGGAATATGAAGACATAGGAACATTCCAAGCATTAAAACCACATCATTAATTGAGTTGTATTGCTGCATGCTTGGTAGTTTATATGGACATAAACCACACAATGCTCACCAAAATGTGATATCCTGTGGTCATTTTGGATGTAGTACAGGAACAACCCACAGAGGTGTTGCAGCTACAGGGCATTGTGGAATGCCTAGAAAGGAATACGCATGTGTTTGCTATTTAAGTGTCCACTACAAAAAAAAAAAAAAAAAAAAAAACTAAAGGTTGTTTAGTTAGTGCAACCTTAAAAATCCACCCAGCAATAACAATTATTTGCCCTGACATGATGTCACAAATATCTGGGTTTGATATATAATTATTCAATAAATATTGCTGATTTTAAAACAGTGTTATTTGTGAAATGCTGACATGGTTGCGCATTTGTCCCAGAAATATCAATGCCCACATTACATGTAACCAAAATGCTTTGTTCCGTCATATTTGAGTACAATTAAGTTTTTATAAGGTAGGTTTTTTCTCTTTGTACAGAACAATGTTTACGTCATGCTTTACTTCTTGTGTTAAGCTTATTTTGGATAAAATCTGCTCCTTTAATTCTTGCCAACGATATTCATGAACGTTGTGACCAAATAGAATAATGGGATTCATTGCGATGAATGCATCACAGTTAAAGCATGGTATTGCGGTTTATTGTAATTTCTTTCTGTAGCACCAGATCTTCTATAACAGTAGGCTTGCTGTAATGTTCTGCACACGTGGTCTCGGGGAAAACGTGAATAAGGAACACTGCTGAATTTTTCCAATGGCAATGTAGCTGAGTAGCCTGTATCAAATTGCAGATTTGGGAAAGTACGGTTTGTGATCTGGAACGCAAACGCTGTAGTACCGTCATGGACAGCTTCAGTAACTCGAATACTCACCTGTCGAGATGCACAATAAACTCACTGAGAATAGGGAATTCTTCAACAATTTGAACTGAGAGTGTCAGTGCGTCGACTCAGCTGGCGTATCATAACAGAGCAGCCTCATTATTTATTGAAAAGAAGATGGCGGAGTTCTCCCCAGTCTTGCCTCTGCGGGATGGAGGCGGCCGGTTCGGGCAACCCATTTTTCCCAGATCACAGACTGGATCAGAGTCTGAAAGTGAACTGTCACAGAGCTTGGCCCGAACCAAGACCCGATCCTATGGCAGTACGGCCAGCGTTACTGCACCATTGGGAGAAAAATACATCGTGCATCGGGTTACGGACAGTGATACACTGCAAGGGATAGCACTCAAATACGGCGTTACGGTAAGCGTCGGATGAGTTGCGGTAATGTTGTAATGATTGATAATCTTGTGTGTACATTTGAAACCACAAGACATATGCAATGCAGCCGTGAGATCTTGCCATGCCTGCAGCACTGTATGTGGCGAGGCAAACATTGGCTGCGAGTCAAACACATTACTTCGATAACCAGGTCGTATAGCATTGGTGGGCTAGCCAGCCGGCCAGCCCGTAAAGTACACACTGCGTTGAAAGGGGTAACCAAATTATGAAACGCACTGATATGGGACGTTTTGGGTTTTAAAAAAGCACATGGTTAGATTATAAAACAGTAGTTGCCAACATTACTTGCGGATTTGGTGCAGCGAAAGAGCAAAGACCATTTAATTTCGAAGAAGGGTTGATTCCACCTGGATAGGTTTTCAACCAGGAAGCGGATGAGCGCAGTTTTTATGGAGCGTGGTTGTAATCATACAGTGTTTTCCTGAACTGATGAATCCAGAAGACCACCTTTTTTCAGTACAGTGTAGCTTGAAGTGCTCACACCCGTAATGCAATATGCATCAGTCAGGAGAAACAATTAATTAGTAATAATTATTAAAATACCACTTCTATTATACAGGATTCGTATTTTCTAATTTCTTTTTTTTCTGTAATGCTTTTCTTACAGTACAAGCGTTGCAAGGTTGTCTGTAAATGCATAACTTTAAGACATGTTTATAGTGTACACATATTTTGTTTACATGCCACTTAGGTCTTCCACTTAAAGTATTCTTGGTGGCGATTGTGGTGGCACCTGGTACTGAGGGCCACAGGCTAAAGCTTCCATCTGTGGTGGTGACTGACTGCACAGGCATGCATCTTTATAAGATCTGGGTTTTTCCTTTTGTTAATTACTATGAAATGTTTATTTTGAGTTCATGATCTGATAGATTATTCATAGTAACTTATGTATTTACAGTGATGCTTAGTTGATAATTAAAGCATAAGAAACCCTTTGGAATTATCTGCATTTTACCATATTGTAAATTGAATTACTTTTAAATGTTTGTGTTTTTTTCATCAATCAGGTTGGGATTTCATGTTTTTTCCATGGACTTTAATGGAGATTTAATTGGATTTATGTTTAAAATATGTTATACATAATTTCTTGCATACTTTTAAAAGATTACTGTCATTGTGTATATGATGCCAATGCCATTCTAAATGCTTATTACATGACATACCTCTGCAAGGTAATATTGTAATTTTGGGTTTTTTTTTCCTAGAAATGAACTGATTTTTTTCTGATTTGTTGAATGCAGATGGAACAAATTAAAAGGGCGAACAAGCTGTTTGGGAATGATTGTATATTCTTACGGAACAGTCTGAATATTCCTGTGCTGTCTGAGAAACCTGAGCTCTTCAACGGACTATTGACTTTAGAGTCTCCTGACAATGAGGCCGACGATGAATGCATGGCACAGGACAGGCCTAGTGTGACTCTGGATGCGGAGGGCGACTCTTCGTCCTCCTCTTCACCCGCCCCAACTCCTCAGGAGACCAGCAGCCAAGCCTCCCAGCCCGAGGAGCTGTCGGCCAAAGACTACTTGCATAGACTGGACTTACAAATTAAAATATCAAAACAAGCAGCTAGGAAATTAAAAGAGGATGATGCCAGGTAAGGCTTCACAGAGATGTGAAATGTATTTCAATTACTGTTTATTTAAAATTAAAAAAGAAATTGTCCGTGTTTGATTCACAGTTAGATACATGTTTTTGTCTTGTGCAGTTTGTTCTTATTTAAGGGGATTTTGAATGTGAGATTTTGAAAATGCCCAGTATTAAAACATTGGAATCCCTGGCTGTGACCGCAGGTAACACATTGTCAAACCCAGTGCAAAGGACTGTGGAGTTCTGCAGAATATTTGCTGTTTGGGTTTTTTTAGACGAATCCAGTGCTTTTTGTTAGTCCTGACATGAGTCAGAAGATGTAGTAGCAGTCAGACAATCAACCCTCAAACTGGCAGAAGTTGTCAGGGTGAGAGTACTTCATCTCAAGTTTCATTTATCATGCTCTCACAGACCAAAGCTAGAGAGGTAGGGAAATGAGGAAATGATACTCTGTCTTGGAGTTTCATGGAAACCTTTGAGCATACTTGCACCTTGAACATTTTGCGGATCTGAAATTGGGTTGCACTTTTGAGAGCTTGGAGTGTTTTTTTTTTTTGAAGGTTTAAATTACCCACATTTCTTCCACATTTCAGGCCAGAATATTTGTGTTTCTAATGGAAAATAGCCTAAAATCAAGCTCTCTTAACTTGTCTTGTAACTTCATAAAAGTTTATTGAGACTTTATTGTAATGAAAATCATTTGTTGCTCTGTTTTGTTTTGGACATAACCTTGAAAAATACTTTTAAATTATGTTTACAATTGTATGTAGGCCTACATTAGTTGTGTAGTTTCATTACCATAAGATTAAATTTGTTCGCATAGCTTTTTATGGTACATGAAATAATGGTATGTATTAGGCCTTGAATCAGGCTCAAAAGATGGCGTAATTAACTGTATTAGTGCTTTAGTATTGTTGTGCTCGCTGGTCTGACAGTACTGAGAGTATTGTTAGCCACTATATAGCAGCGTCTGACAGTACTGAGAGTATTGTTAGCCACTATATAACCGCTGCTCCTAACTCCTGCAGCTTCATTTATGCTTTCCTCTATTGTCAATTGTTTTTAATTAAGGTTAATGCTAAATAACTGAATGACTATATGACTGAATGACTATAATGACTGTGGAAGGCCTGCTGGCCTGTTGCAGGTTGTATAGTGTGGCCCTCAGCATCCTCCTGGCTTATCAAGCTTTAGCCTGTTAAAGCTGGGGTCTCTGGATGAGTGAACCTGTTTTACTCTGGCTCTAAGAGAGGTGACACTGAGAGCTGACATGGCTTGGCCCTCTGCACACTCACATGCTCTTTGGATCAATGCTAAACATTCTCCTTGCTAAAATGAGTCACACCTGTCTTCACCTTCAAATGACATATGTGCTTCAGCCTGTGGCACATAAATGTCTGGCATGTTTATAAGATAAACATTCTTAAGACTGGCGTGAATATTTTATCAATTTCAGGGAAGTCTTTGTTTAAAAATGGAAGAAACCAATGTGTTTGATTTTGGTATAAGCACTGGCTGTGCTTTCCAGCCTGAAGTGGAAATATTTTCATTTTTATTATTTCATTTTGGCCTCTGTTAGGTTCCCTAAACATCATGAGCATGAGTTATAGTTATGGTTGAAACAAAAATGCATCTTAAGCTGTTTTTCCCTGTCTAGAAGTAAAGAACCCACTGGGCTATGTTACTGGAGGAACCTGATTTACAAGTGTGCCATGCTACATCATCAGCACAGTACAACATCAATACCCATAGTTTCATCTGCAAACACTTATACAAATGTGAAACGGCTGCGGTATTGGAGTTACACTTTTGGACATTATTTGCCTTTTAACTGTGTAGTTTTATTTTGATGCTTTCCCCTACTGGTCAACAATTTGAAAACTGTCCTGGGTGTAGGCAAGCTTACTGACACCCTCAGATTAGAAAACTTGGATTTTGCCTGCGCAAAAAAATATTTGCTTTTTTCTATATATATTGTAGAAGATCCAACAAATACTTTTCTGGCTCTGGTTAGCTGCTCCCAGCTGGAGTCTTCCTTGCAGAAGATTGTGATTAGTCATAGGCAGTAATTGACCATTTGTTTATTGGCAAAGAACATCTCTGAAGTTATGTGGCATTATGCCTCAACAGAAGCAGTAGTGTGAGTCTGGCAAGTGAGGATAACACTTGTGTGTACTTGAATTAATTGTGTCACCTGCAATCATTATTTCATTGATACTTGTGCAAAAGAGGACAAAGAGGTAGTGCAATTTGGTGCATACATTTAGTTTTTTCAGTGTAAAATTTACATCTGGCAACTGTATTTTTTCCTCATTATGTTTATTTTCTGAAGCAAATCAGACTGCTTACACAGCTTCATCATCAATATGAGCAGGATTATGGGTAAGAAATGGTGGCGTGACTGGAGCACTAATGCGCTGCCAGGCTGTGATTGGTCATAGCTGGTGGAGGCTCATCCACTTCACGGCCATTCGAGGGAGGAAGTCCCAGCTCTGTGTGTCCTGATCAAGGAGCTATTTATAAACAAGCCAAGGGGGGAAGGAGGATGAGACAGGGAAAGAGAGTAGGGAGCTCATCTGAAAAGATTCTCTATTTCAGCATCTGCAAAATTCTGCATCTGGCTGCATGAAATACCATAGTTTGGTTTATTTGGGTTTAATGATTTGTGAAACAAAGCCGCACAATAATGTAAATGTTTGTTTTGCTCATGGTGCACTAACAGTGAAGTGTGCGGTGCTTGGACGGGAGCCTGCTCAGCAAACACCCGTATCAGCTGCTGGACTCGCGCCAGCAGTGCGTCAGTGTGTTTGTGAGGACTGGCTGTACAGCGAGATGCTCATAACCACAGGGCGGATATCAGGTCACCAAACACAGTGTGGGGAAAAATCCATCATGTCTGTGTAGGAAGATATAATTTGACAGGGTATTCAGTAACATGAAAATGTTTAATTAGCAAGGGCAGTTCATTTCAGCTACCTTCAACAGTCTATCGTGTATTTTTTCAAGCCTCATCATAAACATCTTGATGGTCTAATTCTACTACAAGACCTTGAATGCAGAGTTTATGTAGCCAGCCCATACAGAACGTATAGCCTGTAGGGTCAGGATGGGCTATACAGAGCACAAGTTGTAGAGCTAAACTGGGCTCTGTATGGCTGATGCATAGGCCAGGCACTACGCAGGTGACTATTTTACACTTCACTGGACAAAGCTGATGGGGTTAGTTGAGCCACAGCACAGCTGATGGGTAGTGATGTGAGAATGCAGGTTCACAGGTGGGGATCCATTTAGCTGAAAACCACAGAGTTCTTTGAACCACTCCAGATGTTCTCCACAACATAACCCAGTGATTGTCAGGGGTAGCATAGGATAGCTGTTTCCCTTTGTGGTATCCTGAAACCTTGCTCTCCCGTCACTACCCATCAGCGGTGATCAGAGGGCCAGTTCTGCAAAGCTCGCAATGTTAGAACTGGCACTGTTCCGCTAATTGGACCAGACCGAGCACTACACAGCAGATGTGGTTAGGCACAGCCAAATTAGTTGACAGTTCAAAGTGCCATTATTGGTGAGGGGTGTTTCTTTCACAAAGTCCTGTATGTTATGTCTAGACAAACCATGTATTGTTTCCATAAGAAGAAAAATCCAGTACAATGCAGGTGAATCAGTCTGTTTGTCATATGAGATGTCTCTGAAACATTTGCTCTTTTTATAATCATGTACTTTTTTTGTATTTCCAGGGATATTGAAGAAGACTCATCAAGCCCAAAGTCATCATACCAGGAAATATAATAAAGGGAAGTGGACTCTGGTTTCCTTAAATGGGCACTTCTGGAGCAGTGATGTACTGTATGCTGTACCTGACACCATCTGTCTTTTTCATCTGTTTAAAATTCTTTTTAATGCTTTACCAAATCATAACATGGTATTTTATCTGTGCATTTGTACTGAGGTGTTGTTTGCCTTTTTAACAATGCCTTTTTTATTACTGTTGCTGTTGCTCAGTTTATTTCTGTGTCTTTTTGTTTGTTTTTTTTTTTTGTGCGAAAAAAGGGTTTAAGCAGTGGACAATCATAGCTGTACAGCGTGTTGCCTGCTTCTGCTATAATGCTCTACCGGTCACCTCTGACCTCGGACCTCCTCTTGCTTTGGAAAATGCAGAACACCTTGTCAGGAAATAGATATGCACAATATAAGTTCTGTGAACGCAAACTATTTAAAGTCCTTACTCAAACTGTGTAACAGTCTTGCAGATATAAAGACATATAATCCTTGCCATGTTTACCGGAATTTGATTAATTTGGAGATGTGACTCGATGGACTCTTTGAGTTTGTTTTTATTTGCTGTTTTTGTCCAAGCTGTTTTTAAGAAAGGGATGATTCTATTTTGAAGTGTGAGTGTGTCGTTTCCATGGTGAGTAAAGTTTAAACAATGGCTTCAGTGGCTTTGTTGTGCTTTTGTTTTCATGTTTTTTTGAGGAAAAATAAAAGTAACTAATCTAATGGTTTTGAATTTGTTTTTATTGCGAATCAAATTATTGAATCTTGTTTCTCAGCGTGATTCAGTCTCATAGAGTGAATGTATTGTGTGTGTTGTAGATTGCAGCCATGCTGAGCACATTCAGAGCAGTGTACAGCAGGTGCCCTTTAACGTCAGCACTTTCATTTACATACAACCTCATTTATACGCAGAAAAAAGAGCACCCTCCCCCACCTTATCTCCATGGGGACGAGAGCCCGCATTGCTACTAATTGGTGTCATCATCCATTTAATTGACTGGATGGTCTGATGTCAGTGCCCTACAAGCATCACTGTGTTTGGTAATTAGTAAGTACAAAGCCGTTTATATAAACTCCATTTAGGAAGAGTGCCATTAGGAGGCTATGCAAGTACATTTCATTCTGATTATTTTTTTTCACTGTTTGACTGATCTGGATTCAAATGGGTAATATTGAGTGAGCTGAAGCTGGAAGGTCAGGGGAAACTTGCAATCTCGCCACTATGATCTTTGATTGGGATATAATTTTGCAATTATTGAGTTTAAGTGTTTTAATGGGATTGAATGGAAAAGGGTGTGTATCCATTAATTTGTATAGTTATGCTTTGTAGATCTACATCACACTGTACATAATGGGTACCATTTTGGTTTTATTTCGTGTCTCTTTCATGAGCATATAGCAGTGTATTAAGACAGAAGTTTTATTGTTTGTTTTTCTGTTGGTTCAGAGGCGTTACAGAGTTAGCAATTCTGTGGTTTAATTCAACGTCAAATCAATCAATTTTGGATGGTATTTCCATGGGGGAAAATGAAATGTTTAAATATGGGGGTGGGATGGTGGAGCCAACTTGAGCCAACTACGAATGATAAAGAAAGGCAATGCTTTTAATCGCTTTTACATTCTGAAAAATTGACATATTTACATTTAAAAATACCTCATTTTGACCCTTGTGGCCCCGGCATCCAGGACCACATTTTAAAATGTAATACATGCAGACAGAGTAGAAACAAAGAACTGATCCCAGAACACCCCAGTGGCCCACTGTCATTTTCTCCCTCAATGTGTGAGACTAATGCAGGAATGGGCAATTTACCGCCATGGTAGCCAAGAGTCATGGTCATTTCAGAACCGCCATTACTGAATTATTTACACCTGGTTTCTCAGGTGAGATGACTTCCAAACTGAATGATGACTATAACATCTCTAATGCTAGGTAAAAAAATTACTGAATGCATAGCCCTCAAAGAAGGAAATTGTCCATTCCTGGTCAAATGGAAACAAAAAATGTTGAATGATGGTTTTTTTTTTTGGCAGAATCAAAAGCTTTAGTACAACAGGTCTTGCACTTACACAGAAAAAAGATTATACATTCTCTAGGAAAGGTTATATTAGAATGATTACATATCAATATAATTGTTTTTAAGTAAAAGTCTATTGCACAATAGGAAATGCGAAAGCTAATGTCTGTCATCTATTCTCTAATCAAGCGATTTGCAATTCCTTCTTGTTTTAGAGTTAATCCTTTAGGAAACTGTGATGCTGTTGTTTACTTTTCCAGAGCTACTGTACTTCAGTGGAAAAACCAATGCTCAGGTTTTCCATTCCCTTTGTGTATGTGGGTGGGTGGGGGTAGCATAACATTACAGCATGGTTCACCTAGTGACATTTACCATTTCTGCATTTCATTGAGTATTGCTTTGAGTATTTCCTTTGTATTATTGCAGTATTCTCACTGAATTTTAGACAACAGTGTAATTTTATTGTTTTATTGTGTGTGGCAGGGGATGGATTGGGAAATGTGAAATACAGTTTCTTTGTTTTATTTAACTGTTTTTATCTGCTTTTGCAATTGAATCCATTTTCCTGCTGGTGGGTAATGAGTTTACAGTCTACATGCTGCCGTAGATTCTCTTAATGATCTCGCCTTCATCCTTCTGCAGGATGCCTTTATCGATGTAAGAATCCACCTGCTGGTCCATGAAGTTTCTCAGTTTGGAAATGTCATACTCTGTGAAAGTCAGAAAGAGCATTTTTAGAATACTGTAGTCCTGTACGTTGTGACTCAAACATGTCCATATCTTTATTTTTACATTTTCATGACAGCACATGTTTGCGGGTTGCTCAATATAGTGTACAATTGAAGAAGAAAGAGGACAACTGCAGGTTAAAATTCAGTTATAATCTGTGTTACATTGATTAGTCCCTAATGGTGACCCATATATGCAGATACTACCCTCCTTCCATGGTAACAGAAAAAGGGGTAGGATTCAGGCGACCTGGATTGGTGTTTCTTTCCCCAGGAATCATATTTATTTATGATATTTATCACATCATTATAGAAAATACCACAGCTGAACGAAACAATATGCTGGGTAAATTAAATGTCACAGCCAACATTAAGTGCTGTTCAGAAAAAACTGTTTCCTGCTGTTTTGGTTTTATATGTCAGGAAATGCAGAAATCTCCTGTTTTTGGCCTTCCTCCCAGTGTCCTTGTTTAATCAATACCAGAGTGAAAAGCCATCTTTTCCCACACATCCAGATCAGCATGCTAATGTGTCTCTGGTGCCGAGGACAGATCGATGAGAAACAAACCAGAGTCCAGACTCTGTGCTCTATTTCAAAATGGAAATTGGAGTAGAGTATGAGGGAAACATGACATTTATCAGTATCAGCTTATCTTGCTAGTTTGTTGGCCAAAGCAGTTTACATTGTAAAAGCTCATAAAACACGAGCTCTTACAAAAGGCAGGTGTTTGTTTTTACTGTCATATTACCTGTAGGAACCTTAGCCCTACTAAGCAAAAAAAAACATACTTGAAGAAAAATAATGGATATTAAGTTTAATAAGTCAGTGCCAAGCCTTGAGAGGTCTTTCATTTTAATTGTCACTGTAACAGCTTTGCCCCCAGTAAAAGAGCACATCATTTTTCACTTTAGTAACAACGAGGTACTGAAATGTTATATTACTGTAGATTATTATTGAATGGTATGGCAGCTATGTCGAGAGTTATGGCACTGAATAGCTCTGAATAGCTTGAATTTAAATGAATTTCTCTGTATTGCAGCCTTGTCCATTGTAAGTAATTAAGGACATCTCTTACAGTTGCAGGAACAATGCTGTATTACCAAAAGCATAGGTAAAATTAGCACAAATTGCAGGTAGACTGAAATGAGTGAATAACCTTTTGTTTCAGAAACAGCAGGAAGCTCACATCCCAGTAATTAGGGCAAGCTCATCCCGTCACATAAATATTCATGAAGTTTTCTGGCTAAATGGACTGTTCACTTATTTCCATTGCAAATTTCAGGCCAACAAAGGGCGCTTTAATTTAGCTCTTCCTCGCTGGGTGGCAACACGCTGCTGTCTGTGGCCCTGTGCTGGATATGGCTGAGTTGGGAGGCAAGGCATTTCATTTCCATCAGAAGTGAGGGATGCCTATTCAATGCTGACTTTGTGAAGACCATAATGGATGATACGAGAGCTGAAAAGAAGTCTAGCCGGATGATGGAATGGGGGGTGGGGTGAGCAGGCATGCGAGCTGGTGATGGCTGTCATGGTAATCACAGTGCTGATTTTGTCTGGCCTGTTTTACGCATGTCACACAGTGTTTGCAGTTATCGCTCATCCTCAGTGCTGGCGAATGCTTACCCCCCTTGTTGCCGTCCTTGTTATGTGTTTTGAGCCACTCAATATTCTTTCTGATCGCCTCCAAGTAGGTCTCGGACTTCCCGGTCTGGGCTGTGAAAGTGGGACAGAAGCAGAAAGCGGTGTCAGTGGAGATAGATTTGCCCTTTCAAGTGCAATGGGTTCAATTTCCCTCTCTCTGCTTTCTGTGGGGTGCCATAAAAAGAGCTGAGGCAACAACAGATTTGTGAAGTGCAGATTGCACATAAACATGCAATCAAAGTTGTAATCATCTGACTGTTCTAAAATGTTTAAAGTACATACATTTATTAAAGTACATACTTATTCATTTATTACTTTTGCAGACCTGTGCATACAGTTTACAAAACACCAGATAAATGAATTAGTCAATACTGATTAATCGTGATAGGTAATATACATATAGATTGATATTCTACACATTTAACCTTTATTTCCTATGGAAAGGCAAAAGCACACACTCAGTTTGGCTCTTGTTGTCGTGGTAGCAGTGCATAGATTATTGGCTGGAATGGAGGGTGCTGAGGCCAGTGCTGCACTGGCAGCTCCCATCATTAGTTTTTCTCTGAGTGTTATTGAAATGCCCTAGGCCTGGATCTGCAATGATGAGCCTGTTGGTGGATTTTGTTGGCTGATTGCCTCCCTTTGAAGCTATTGCATGGGATACCTACCACAAAACGATGGTGGTGGGAGAGCCAACTTATTCTGGTATGTGAGAAAAAAACGACTATTGGATATTCAGGATGGATCTTGAAATGTTTTTTTCTCAATTCAGAAAAAAGGTTTGACAAGTTGAACTATATAAATATAGATTCTATCAGCAGACTAGTGAGACAAAGATAAATGAATCAAGAAAAAACTGGAACTGATATCATGAAGTCTGTAGGCAGAGAGCTGCCAATTCTTGGAACAGTAAGGGATGATGCAAGTAGTTCTTTAAGATGATACAACTTCATGGCTATTGAAAACAGCAAAGTACAGCTGTATCTCAGAGACAAGAGGCACTAACCAGGCTCTGTAACTGTCTGGTCATCCTTAGTGGAGTCCTTCAGGGATTCATACTCTCTCTGCATCTTGGCCGCCTCCTCCTTTGTGTTGTCCTCCTCATCAGTCACCTTCTCTACTGCAGGCACACACTGACACAATGACTGACAGCCCCTCCCCGTACCTAACATATTTCCACATTTAGCAAAGCCTAGCCTTAACTGTCTGTTGTGTTTGGGCTGGTAGGATAAGGCTGGTTACCTCTGCTTACCTGTGGGTGGCGTGCTGTCAGGGGTCAGCGTCTTTCCAAGCTTGTTCTTTGTCTGAAGGGCAATCATTGCATCGAGGTTTTCTGCAATAATAATGACAAAATCATGAAATGTTTGGAATATAATCTTGCATTTGTGTACATAAATAATGGGCTAAATAGTCTGCTTTAGAATTGACCTGACTTTTCAGGAAATTAATCATTAATCATTAATTCTAGATTTCTCACTCGGACCAACAAATTAAGTAAAGGGAATGATGATTAGGCCTCAAATCTGTAAAATTTGGCTTATTTTCTCGGAAAAGGAGTGGGCAAGCACATTGGTGCAAGTGCTTTACCGAAATGCCATTTGTCTATGTCACACTATCACATTCATCTAATTGTGTTTCTCCACTGTTGTCTCTTAGTCCCTTGAAGGTTGGCATTATCTCCATGAGCAGATTAAGGCTAAGTGACAGGTGAGTCATCATAGTACACACTGCCATTGTAAATACAAGAGAGTCAGCAATGAGCTGTTACTAGGAAACAAAGGATACCATGCCATTCTTTCCAAAGACCCTTAAAGTTGTGTCATCAGAGTTACCGTAGAAACCAACATTTTAAAAATTTTCTTCCATAAAATGCCACCTGTTTTCCCTCTTTGTCCCTATCTTTTAGTGAATTAAATCATGTTAAATTGACTTAAAAACCACAGGAAGTGTTCAGAGTGCATTTATTTTAATTATTTACTTTTCAAGTAATTACTAACAACAAGCAAGGATCAATTCTGTTCTGTCTCGGCTCTCCTGTTCTTTACTGTTCTCTGGCTCTCATTTAGCCCATATCTTATTACAGACATGAAATTTGATCAAGAAGCGTTGACAACAGTCAGAATCCAAGCTGTATACATAAGATAGAGGTTGTGTGGTATTTATACTAAGTAAGAAGGTAGTTCTAAACTGCGGTTAGTATTTTTCTAGTGACGTGAGCAACATGAAGATCTGTCACGCTTGTGCGAGGGCCAGAATCAGTCATGCTTGTGCAAAGACCAGACCAGGATTGCATACAGGAAGCATATTTAGCTCTTATGATTCCTGTAACTGACCTCTCGCAGATGGAATGCATGTTGAGCTAATGGCACGTGAATATCTGATCAATTTCATAAGTCTGTTGACTTCAAAACCTGAGTAGGCATGAGCCAAAAAACAGTCATACGAATATTTACTGTGTAAGACAAGAATAGACAATGAGAGAAAGACTGTGGGTTCAGCTTGACTTTGAGTGACAGGGTGGGATAATATTTCTCAATCAATATTCCGTATTGCTGAACATACACTACTCCGAGAGAGGCGATGCACCAGATTTATAAAATGTCATTCAGATCTGTGCCTACAGTGCTAGAGATACTGGGGTTACTTTTTCTCAAATATTGTTTAAAGCTCAATACAAAAATGGCTACAACGTTACTAAAAGCCACCAGAAATAAAAACAGACAGGCTTACCAAGATAGGACACGCCTTCCTCTGGTGTAATGGTGCCATATTTGACCATCATCTTCACAAAGTCAATAAGGGTCTTCATGATGGTGATCAAAGTTTCTCTCTCTTCGGCATCTTGCTCTGCTCAACACAGAAATATAGGGCATTTTGAAAATAAATCTATTGAATATTATAAAAATAGGCCAGTCTTTCTTCCATAACCCATGATGATTATGCGGAAGCATAATGATTTCAGATTTCAGATGTTGGAAATTGAAAGAAAAAAAAACTCCATCACATTAGAGAGCAACCATTTCATTGAGCCCCATGAGAAGGAATGACCAGTTAGACAGAGCTGAAACAATATTTCATTCAAACATTTATGTATAATATCCACACACACGTAGTCACGACAATTCTAAGGAACTTTTCCATCTGTGGCTGCTCTCTCGAGTTCCGCTTTTGATTTTTTGTGTGACTGATTTGAGCAATGCTTGCAGCGCATTCTTTCTGCCACATATTTTTCAGTATTTAACAGCATTTGCAGTAAGTGCTTATGGGTTTTGCAGATCTGACCCTAGAGCGACACACAGTCCACAGGCTCCTTATTTCCTGCCAGGCACTTAACCACCTGATTCAGCAAGTCATTCTCTTTTCTGGACCAATTTAGCCTCCTTCCTGGGTGGTGAGTAATAGTCTCTGAAGGAGAGCTAGAGAGCATGCCAAACTGCAGTCTGCACCAGAGCAGGGTATCCCTGGTGTGTGTGTGTGTGTGAGTATGTGAGTGTGTGTGTGTGAGTACGTGAGCGTGTGTGTGTGTGTGTGTGTGTGTGTGTGTGTGTGAGTATGTGAGCATGCGTGTGTGTGTGTATGTCAGCGTGTGTGTGTGTGTGTGTGTGTGTGTGCGAGTATGTGAGCGTGTGTGTGTGTGTGTGTGTGTGAGTATGTGTGCGTGTGTGTGTGTGTGTGTGTGTGTGTGTGTGTGAGTCTTTATGTGCGCGTGTGTGTCCATGCCTTGCTGTTGCCTGTGGCCAGCAGCATAGCCCTTACCTGAGTCAAGGCTCTTGAGGAGGTTGTAAAAGTTGGGGAAATACTCCAGGTCCTCCAAATCATCATCAGGGTTCATGTCATTTCGACGCTCTACCTCACTTGGAGAGTCCCAGTCATTCTCCACTGTTTCATCAGTGTCCTCATCAGCCTCCTCATCCTCATACTTTCTGCTAGGCTTCTCTTCTACTTCCTGAAGTGAAAAATGGCAAATGAAGCAGCTTCATTGATCACACTCTTTGCAAAGACACAGGTGGAAAATGCCCAGGTTAGATGACACCTGTACCACAAAGTACTGTACCTGCACCACATCGTCGGCCCTGGAGACAGGGTAGTCCATGCTGAGATCCTCAATCTCGTTATTCTTTGCATTCTTGCTAATTATGTCCTGCAAGGCTTCTGCAACCTCATACTCAAGTGTGTCGGCCTGGCTATCTGTAATCTGAGATGAGAAGAGGAGAGAAGGCTTTGCTATGGGGATCAGTCATTGCAGCAAAACTATTTTACATATATTGTCCAGAAACTATGTTCTTCCACACAACTGAATTAATGTGTAGTACATGCTTCAGGATTGTTTATCATGGATTTTATAAAATACAGTATTTCCACTTTTGAATTTTTCTGAGACAATTTTTTCTCTCAATTATAAATAATATGTTATATCCTAAAATATTTTAGGTTATTAAATCCTTTCAATATTTGAAAATCCCAGAATTAAAAAAGGCTCATACCAGCCCAAGCTTTAGAAGTTTTGACACAATCCTGTCAAATACCCGTCTGTCGTCCTCTTCGTATATTTTGGTGGCGATCTTCTGGACGATGTCCTCTGCTGTTAGAGGCGTGCCGTCCAGCTGGTGGAAACTATCTGGGTCATCTAAAACCCACACACACACACACACACACACACACACACACACACACACACACACACACACACACACACACACACACACACACACACACACACACACACACACACACACACACACACACTTAAATACAGGGAACTCTGCCCCTACAATTACAGTAGCTAGACAAAAGCTGAGTAGAATCCCTTTAGCTATCTCCAAATACATGCTGTTCTATAAACAGTTTCTTTAAATGGTGTGTGCCTCCCTGCAGCAAGGCAGGCCAGCGCAGACACAGTGGCTGCAAAACACCCTGTTCTGTTCACTAAAAAAACAAACAAAAAAAACCAATAAACATCCCTATTTAATGCAGCATAGTTCTATCTAACATGACACCGTGAATAGTTTTTTACTAGGATAAGTGTGTACACACCAAGATGAACTGGCTATGGAGAGCATAAATCTGTGAACACAAACATGTTATTTGGTTCTGTAATATTTTCTCTTACGTAATGCATTGAAATGGACTACCAGTAGTTATATGGAGAGGAGGGTGTTGGATGTAATACACCATTCTCTATTATCTATTTTTTTCTTAATTGAGTAGCAAAATTCTAAATGTTTAAGGCTCATTCCAACGTTATATAAAAGCACTACTGCACTGACATAACCTGTGCAATTAGGCAAGATCAAACTTTTCTAATCATATATTATTAATAAACTAAAATTAATTAATGTTATTAATAAAGTAAATGCTTCTTCTATAAAGTGTTTTCAGGGCGATCGTAGATTTAGGTGTTGATGGAGTTTGAATGTTATCCAATCTACAAGGATTGTTGATCTGAGCTGGCAGAGATCAGCTGTAAGACTTGGGCAGCCATGGGGAACTTAACAGCACAAGGTCACAGCTTTTTGAATCGTGGGAAAAACATCTCATGGAAAGCTCTTGACAACTCATGGCACACTGTCCATGGACATACATCAGCTCTAAAAACTGGAAGTACACATTTTAAGCATTCACGAAACAATCAACAAATTTACTGTTGGTTTATACCATAATACTACAGTTCGCAACTGAAAATGTGGCAATATTTCAAAAATCTTGCTTGAAAAGATGTAATTGAACATTGGATTCAAAATGAATGTGTGTGTTATTCAACAAATGCTCTGAAGCTACAATCACTAGTGTCTTCTGTGTTTCGGGAATGTAGAACTCAGCAATCCATCATGATCATTCACATATACTGTAATGTGTGCCTCTAAAATGTAGTGATTTCATTTGGGATGGGTATATGTGTTTAGAGTTCACCCCCAGCTGGACGACAAGGCTGACCTACAGCAGTGCAGTAAATACAGCCAAACTTCTCAAGAGACAGATGGTGGATGGATAATCCCCTCCACACTCTACAAGCAAAATGACTTCCCACTGACCTGTCACCAGAGGGATACCCGCTTCAGCATGAAAGATCAGACGGGTTACCTGGCTCAGGATCAACACATTCAGCCAGCAGCACGGTGGCCAGGGTGGCCAGATCTCTACTGTGAAGAGCTGCTGTCCAGTGTGTAATATGCATGGTATTATCCATGTTTTTGTTCTATGTACTGTAGTTATATTTGATGACTTCTCCAGAATGAGGGACACAAGTTAAATCAAGTGTGATGTCACAATTTAATTGATCATTGATCTACTTAAACTTTTCAATACCTTGGTACTTGTATTCCATGCCATTCTTGGTGGAGTCATAGTCCTCTGCCAGCCTTCTGTTCTTGGTTGAATCCACATCATCAGGGAAATAATGTGCGTCGACTGCCTCTGAACTGGGGGTTTCATTGTCTGAATCCTTTGACCTATCTGCTAAGGACTTGAGCAGACCGAAATCATCATTATCTGGATCTGTTTCAGCTTCTCTTGGGTTAGATTCTTGGTTTTTGTCTGTAAAATAAATAAGATAAATTCAGACTACACAGTATGATATTCATTGCATTTTAAAGTCACTAATATACACAAGTGCAAGCAACAAAACAGCTTTCTCACCTATGGTTCCTACTTTGTTGATTCTGTCTGCTTCTTCAATCTGTTGTAATGATAAATTACACATATTACACTTCATAACAAATATATGTTTTTTTGTGATCAGTTAAAGGTATTAAAGACTTTCAAGATCCAGTCATCATGCATGTCTTTATTCTCAGTGGTTGTTAACTCAAATAGTATACCCCTCATTCACCTGATGGTAAACTAAATACTCTCTCATACTCTGAGAGAATATGCTAATGTCTAGTTATGCTGAAAAAGTCCAAAGAAGATACGCTACATTGGTTTGGACCCGTCTTCTTATCGTGCAGTAATTAATTGTACATAGAGTCAACGAATAAATACTATGGAGTACTTCACAAGGGTTATTTATTTTATATATTTTGTACACTATATATTTTAAAATGTACTACATAATTTTTGCTGTTTACCTTAAAATATACATGTTGTTTAAATAGATTACCTGTTCTTGAAGCGGTCTTTCCTCGGTCAGTTGTCTATTGTAAGTTGTTTCATCTACGCAGAAAATCACACCATATCATTTCATTTCGTGTATCAACACAACCGAACGTTTACATCCACCCTTTTCAACACAGCGGAACGTTTTCATACAGCTAATTGTTTTCTGTTGAACTATCTATAGCACATTCTAACTTTAATGGTGGAGAAGGCTGTAGTTGTTTATTACAATAAATTATCGATGCATCGCTATGTTTTGAATTCCCAGACCAGGAGGACAGTTGTATAATCGGATTAACAATCAAAAGATTAAACAGCCATTAAAATAGAACAAAGTCGATTTAGCGACGCGAAAAGGAAGTGTAAACATGTAAGTTTATACTTCCTTGCTACTATCATTTGGCTATACTTCAGTTTGAATTAGACATTGACGAACCATTTAGCGGGACGTTTTCTCAACTCTTTATATGTGTTCTCTCTTTCCCAGAAAGGAGGTGGAAAGCTGATTTCTTTTTCGAGTTTACCATTTCAGTCCATTAGGTACAACAGAATAACTGTTTGAGTTTTCGTTATAATTAGACATATTACTGTTACATGTTAATGTAGAGAACACATAGATGAATACATCACTTACCATCGGTCACTGCAGGAGTGGGAAAAGCATTAATTTGGTTTATAGCTATAGCAAAAATCTGGATGAAGACGAAAATTTCCAAACACTTTGACGCCATCCTTAAAGAAACTGCAGCTGCTAATTGTTGGTACAGCCCAGGAGAAAAACTCCTGGTATTTCTTTCCTTCTAGATATATTTAAGTACTATCTTAAGATAGCAGAAAAAAATAGCGGATTTGGACAGCTCCGCTTTTGCCAGCTGCTGCTTAGTCTGTTACTCTAGCGTTGTCCAGTGCAAGGGAGCTCTTATGATTCTAGTGGCGCTAAAGGAGGTTTACAGTGTACTGTACAGGAGCTGTTAAGTAGCTGCAGTGCTGAAATCAGGTCGCTTTCTATAATTAAAGAGCGATAAGCTGTAGGCTTGCAGCCTCATGTGAGCCTCTACCTGCCCTGTGCTATCTATCCAAGTGAAGACCCGAGTCTCTGAGACAGCCCAGTGGAGGTGGACGAAACAGAAAATCCGCCCATGTGCGTCAGCTCCATCTCAACCTGCGTCAGTC
Source organism: Albula goreensis (assembly GCA_022829145.1). Taxonomy (NCBI): domain Eukaryota; kingdom Metazoa; phylum Chordata; class Actinopteri; order Albuliformes; family Albulidae; genus Albula; species Albula goreensis. Next base: position 13,037,272 of record CM040755.1, read on the forward strand.
TTTCTCTTTGAAAGCATTTTCTATTGGTACTACTACAACCGCTGTTTGGACATCGATTAATTGAACAACCTCCACTTGAGTAATGTTTGTAATTAAACAAAGCAGAATGTATTTGTGCCTCGCCTTTATGTTTAATCTATGCACATATTTTTACATTTTGCTGTGTGATAAATTAACCTTTTTTTCCATAAAGGTGTACCTATGGAACTTACCGGTCATATCTTTTTACCTGGCTTTGTGTGTGATATTAGTCATCACAGGGGTATACAATTGACTATATTTAGTTCCACAAACTTGAGTGCAGTTTCTGTGAACACCTGATTTATTTTTGAATTTTTATTAGCATATACGATTTTTGTTTGGAACATAGTCAGTAATACTATGGCATGAGTGAAACAGTTACAAGGACTGGCAGTATTGAAATGCTCTCTAATTTATACAACTAAAAGCTTCTATAAAAGCAAAGAGTAGAAACCTTTAGGAAGTCTATACATATGCTCATATTTCCATTACATTTGCACATTTATGCTGTTTTGTGATTTCTATTGACAGATATATGAAGAATGCAGATGGCATTACTAAAAAGCACAGTAAACAATCACTTCGCTCCTAAAGGCTGCTGTTCAGTGTCTTATCTGATATCCGTGGGCAACAAGAGTAACTTTAACTTCCCCCGATGTGTGGTTTACTGATAAGTACAGCTGTTAGCTGCTATAAAACATTTAAATCATTATGATTGCAGTGCTTTATAAAAAAGGTATCTTTTAAGACATTTCAGTTAATTGTCATCCACAGACGGTAATCTGAACATATGTAGCTGTGCCATTAGGTAATTTTCTGGTGATAGAAGTCTTGCCCACCCCCCAGTACTGGCCAGTAAAAAAGCATGTAGTCCACCTCTGGACCGAAGAGGATTTCCTGCAGTATTTTGTCTCATTCCCATGTGATCCGCTCCCCTTGTGGGCCTCCATAGACCTGATTGCCATTTTATTTTGCTTTATTGCTGTATGTGTCATTTATCACTGCATGGCCCCTCCTGCCTGGACATCTGTTCACTGCTCTCCTGCAGGTTGTGTTGGTGGTGGTGTGGAGGAGGGAGGCATTTGAGGCTGTTTACTGTGGACCTCCCTCAGTCACTGCCGGACGGGGACACCACATTGTCACTTTTTCTGTGGGCTGCAGGCCAGCCCGCTGCACTCCCCTGTTTACAGAAGATGGTTGCGATATGCTGCCACTTCCACCCGTAGCTGCTGATTCACCTGTAGCTTTATTCAAGGCTTGCGTGATTATTGTTAGTCACCTGAGCAGCTGCTCTATGAATCTAAAATACGGCTGTACTTCATGTCTCAAATCCATGAAGCAGAAACATGTCAAAGTGTTCAAGTCCTTTACGTGGTCTTTGGTAAATTGATCAGGATTGTCTACATGTTTCAAATGATATTATGAGACTTTTAATTGAGAGGTCTGATCTGTAAAATGACGAAATACCTTGTACTGGTTGCTCATGAAAAATCAACATGTAGCCACTTCCTCTCCCCTAAAACACATCTACTGAACATACACTCTCTTGTTGCATATCTCCTCAAAGAATATTCCCAACAATAACTGATTGGAAAAGGGCTGGTACATTACTAATGATGACCTTAGGCAGACACTGGCCACATTGAATCAATGGGATTGAGTACCTTTTTCTATCATGTCATGTCAGTCATGTCAAATACTCCTGCTTAAGATCAACTTTGATTGGTCACCATTTTTCAATTACTTGCATCTCATATTAGCTGCTGTGATCCAAATATGAACCTTCAAGTAATGAAAAAGTCTTTTTTTCAGTAAAACAACATCAGTTTGTACAGCATGTGTTGGCTGATTTGAATGTTCTGTGTATGTCTTCCGGCCTGTGACATTATCTCAGGAACCCAATTTGCCATTTTGGTTTAGGTCAGGCCTGTTTGTGATTTGGCTTCTTGTGGTGGTATGATTTGCATATTTTCAGAGTTTCTGCCCAGTGCTTATTTATAGTAATGCCACTACAGAGAGCCAGAGAGAAATGGCAGCTGGTTTGCAGGCATACACTATGGCACACAGGAGCCACTCCACTGCTGTCATACCAACACACCCAATTACATTACATGGCAATTAATAAGAATAAGAATAAGAATAAGAATAAGAATAAGAATAAGAATAAGAATAAGAATAAGAATAAGAATAAGAATAAGAATAAGAATAAGAATAAGAATAAGAATAAGAATAAGAATTTGTGTGTGCATCTAATTAGCTAGCCAACCTTTGATGATTGTTTGAACAAAAATCAGCGCAGCTTCACACTACAGTTCCTCAATTCCTTACTCAGAACAAATCCTCCAGAGGAACTGATGTGATTTCAGCATATAACTGGTTGACCCTTTATGTCGGCACATATATCAGCTGCTGTACTGTGCTTATATTTCCTGCTTATATCAGACCATTCCTTTGGCAACCTGCATTTTCTGGTCAGTATTCAGTAGTATCACTGTTTACACAATTTAACATTTTACAGTGATAAGTTAAAGTTAAAGTACTTTATTTATGTAGAACCATGCATAGTTTCACTTCTACACTAATATTCGCATCTGCAGTTCAACTGTTTTCTTTCTCTTGAAAATCTACATTAAATATAATGCTGCATTTGGCTTTAAAGGCTCGAAAGCTTTGATTACCTATCTAGGCACCTCTCAGTTCTCTCTTCAAAGAAGTAAGAGTTCAGCATTTTGTGTGTGTGTATCTTCATTACTGGACAGGGTTACAGTTTTGATAGTTAGGCAGGCAGGGAACTATAGCATCAAAGGTCGGGCTTTTATTCAGTTATCAAAGTTTATCGGATGTCAGGGGACATGGCCTTGACTTTAAACAGCCAAATTAGAATGTGTCAGATTTAGAGATGATGCCAAGTATGATCCAGCAAATAGGCATGGAACACAAATTCAAGGCTTCAACTAAGAACTTTTATGTCACTTAGGCATTCCTTAAAGAGACAATGCCACCATCTTGTGGATATTATGGGTAACTGTTACAGGCAGTGAGCTGAGTCTCTTGTTTAATTGGACCCACTGAATGGATTAGATCAAGAATGCTCTGTTGACCATTCTGCTGAAGGCAGCTACAAAACTGTCATGACTGTGGGTCTCAAAAACAGCTGAGCACTACCACCATTAATGAACTAATATTGAATGAAATATGATGAAATATTATTATGTAATGTAATGTGATTATATTGATCACTGTAATTATTAATACATCTACTACTTCAATGGTCAAGGTGTTTTTTGGAAAAAAATTCTCATATCCATATCACAGAATTGTACTTTTTGTTGTGTAGTAGATTGTGGATTTGAATGTTAATACCTTTCTTGTTGACAAATAGTCCATTAGTTTTGTATTCGTTTATGAGAATGATTCTCTTGCATTATTTAGATGAATCCTTCCTCTTGAAAAAAATGACACTAACAAGACATCAGCTGTCCAATCCCATAGAGAAAGAGTGCCTTGTGGGAATTATGGACTTGTTGCAGTCTGCTCGTGACAATTTGTTTCAAACACGTACTCACTCAGTGAGTAATTATAGAACCAGTAAGTAGTTCAAATGGAACATAAAAGAACAGATGCCTGCCAAAATCAGAGAATAAACACAGGGAAGCTCAAAGTACTGCTTCTGCACTACATTCCATCCCTGACCACCAACCCAATAATAAACCACACAACTAATTGGCTGTTTGATGACAGCCCACTTGCAATAGAAACAAAGAGAGCATCCCAGCAGCCATATGTATACGACATCAAACACTTTGTATTTATGTTACTTTACATCTCTAATTCATCAAAAAATGTCTTATTTTCATGTGTAGATGAATAGTTTCTTGTCCATGAGATGTTTGGGCTAGCTTTTACTGTTTGGATTGAGAACTGTGGATATGTTTGTATCAGAGCCTGTACAAAACAAAGCTATAAGCATTCACGAGTATATGCTGTAATTAGCCTGCAGCTGTGCTTCAGATGGCCCATTGCAGCACATCCACAGTAGAAGTGGAGATCACAGGCTGTGGAACTCAGGATCTGGGCTGAGGAACTGATCTGTCCTGGACAGGGCTGATGTACCTCACCACTCCACTCTGAATTAGATGAAATGAAAGTGGAAATCCCTCTGGACTTTCTGAGAGGGGAAAAATTGTCTCAATGCATGAAATATATATTCACTTGCTTTAAAAATTCTTCAAATACTTATTACTTGTGTCTGATATTTTCTAAATGTTATGGGTATTTTTGTTAATGTATTATATACAATATGTATCTGAATCATCCATGTTTTGCTCCATAAGTGGACATCCAGCAAGTTCACGGCAAAGATTCTAAAACCATATATCTCACATTGTGCTTCATACAGTTCGTAATGAACCAATTCATCCGCTACTCCTAGCAACACACAACCTTGCATCACATAGACACGTGACACTTGGCAGGAACAAAACTATAAAGCTGATGATTGTTCCAATACCCACAATGATTTTCAGTTATAGTAATATCAAAATCAGACACATCCCTAGTAAATTAGGGATGCACTTATTTAATGAGGTTTATTCCACACTTTTGAATGAGTATTCCATGCATTTGTCCATTTAAAAGGCCAGGTGGCATCAGTGGAGCCAGCAATGGGGTATTATTCTTAGCTTAACTTGAATTTTATACCATGGAAATATAAAGGCCTGCTTACAATTACTAGCCACATGGTTGGTCTTCAAAAATTAATACATTAAGGATTATTAAGCAATTATGAGTTAACTTGCAGTCAAAGATCATCTTTGGACAGATATAGGCATAAAAATGTGCAATTGTTTGTGACATGGATTCGCTAATGGTACACACTGTCTAATGGCTTTGGCACTTTATGTACAGTTGCAAAAAACCTGTCTGGGGTCATCCAGACAGCTTCATAATTGATGCAATTGGTTCAGCAATTTTGGGCTAATTAAAAGTCAGACATGATGGCACTGTAATAAATCAATTTGTGTTTGTCATTCTCTGGGCATGTGTGACATTGGTTTTGAAGCATTGGATTGTAGTCCTTCATACTGATGATTTCAGCTGTGTTCTATGATCATCAGAACAGAAACAAACAGAACAGAATATTCAGCACATGATTGCAAAAACAGACAATTCAGCTCAACGAGGCTCTCCACTTACTTACAATCTAAAGTGTCCACCATAGTATGCAGTCTGATTTTCAACACTCCAAGTGCCCCTGCCTCTATTATATGGCCTGGCAAGGTGTTTACAGCACAAACAACTCTGTGCCTGAAAGTCATTACTTTTACTTTATTACCTGATATCAGTTCTACATAATAACTCTCTGTTTGCCTGTTTTATATGTCATTATATATCAACAGCTCACTGTGTCAAAGAATGTGACACAGTGTGCTGCTATCCTTATTTAGCCCAATAGAGGTAGGCCTGGGATCAGTCAACATTTGACCTTACCTTTGGCTCTCAATTAAATGCAAGGTTAATTTTTGTCTTCATCATCACTGTTAGCATGTTTTGAAATCATGAAAAGAAATGAATCATGAAACTTTCTGAAAAGTTCTTGATCAGAAAAATCATGTCTTTTTCAGTAGTAAGAACAGCCTGCTTATAGCTGGCCTGAAGCAGATGGCTTTGACATGCAGCCATTTATTCAGGGAAGGTTCCAGACATACTTTAAAATGCATGCCTTTTCAGTAAAGGAATCCTTACCTGGGTAACTTTATTGTGAATAACCTGAAAAAGGAAAGCTGGGGCACTTAAAACAGAGCTCAGAACAGAAGATACTTTTAATGAACAGGGGGACTGTCATTTCAGTGTCGTCCATGTAAGGATCTCCTTTTTTGTACGGTAATTTGAACAGGGGCCTACCCTGGGTTTTGCAGCAAGATTGTTCAGAAATATATTTCTGGAAATGTACAACTACTAGAGAAGAGCACTGACTCCAAGCACAGGGCTTCTTGAAACTCTTGGAATAAAAGAGAAGTATTTTGTACAGACCTGCAAAGGACAGCACACTTCAGTGACTGATGTAATGGCTCAGTTTGGGTTCTCAGCTTCAATTAGAAGAAGACGCAAAAGCTTCTGCACAATCAAGAGGGAAAGCTGGACAGCTACACACTCTGCTGCATGGGTCACATTTCAGTGGAGCAGGCTATGCGGTGGCTGGGAGGATATGGAGACTGTCACTCAGATTATTAGGGCAAAAATGTGTCTTTCCTCTTTAAAGTCAAAGGCCTTGTTTGCACTGTTCCCCCCACAAGTCACACTAATTCTGCTAAAAAATGCAAATAATATTTAATATTACTGAGAGTTTGTGTCATCCTTTGCCTACATACATCTGGGCCAATATTCACAAAGCATTTCAGAGCAGGAGGGCTGATTCAGGACCAAGTTACACATATCCATGTGCTAACCTTATCTGTTCCAAGCAAAAATGCATAACCAATGGTTATATCACTCAACACTTCTTTTTTTGCATTAGCTCAATGACCAACTGTCGGTACTTCCATTACCAATTGCATTTGTATAATTACCTATATTGTGTCTTGTAGTTATAAATATGCAGACAACATTTTTCTTAAGATAGACCAATAGTTTTCCTCACAGAAAACACAACCTGTGTTTTATTTTGGCTGCTACAACCAACTTTCTCATACATCTCTGGCAGCAAGTCCATCTCTGTCATTGCTGCCATTGCAGTTTTGTGCCATCGTTATCAAAGTGAAAGACTCTGGAGAATATATGAAATATCTCAACTGCCATGACTGCATGAAATATTGATTGGTCTGCCTCTGCATCCCATAAGCTAGTAGTTAGTAGATTTATACTCTCCTACAAGGCAAGGATGCATGTGCGTCTTATCCATCTCTTTCCACTCCTCTCCAAACACACACCCCCTCCATGTTTGTTGTCTCCAGTATGATTTTCTCTATTGACTGTGGAATGAACAAACAGTCCTAAAGGCATATTTTGTGTCTTAGACATACTGTATGACATAGCAAATCTAGTGGGCCCTGGGTCATTCCAATGATGTTCTGAGTGAGTGATCTACCTGGACTCATGCAAGGGGTCAAAGACCATGTCATCTAGCAAATTTTTGACATAAATATTTTTCATCTTACGACTGCAAATCATCAGGGAATAGTTCCTCATCAGGGGATGATTTATTGAGGATTCAGTGTGTCCTCTGTTTCAGACATGCTGTCCTTTATTTCACACTCACTAACTCACTATCTATTTCATTAGTACGATCAAAGATTTGATGAGGGACATCATGGTCAGTGAAGCGTTTACTGGTGTTGGTGCTGACAGATGCTTCTGCACACTGAAATGTGAACAGGGCGCTGAGCCACAACAACAACAACAACAAAAACAACAACAACAACAACAACAACAGCAACAGCTGTTTTATGTGTATGTTTATTGAATGGGGTAGGATTAAAAAAGAAGGAAGATAGATGTATTTGTGTGTGTGTGTGTGTGGGTGTGCGTGTGCGTGTGTGTGTATGTGTTTGTGTGCGTGTGTGTGTGCGCGTGTGTGTATGTGTGTGTGCGTGTATGTATGTGTTTGTGTGTGTGTGTGTGTATGTGTGTGTGTGCGTGTGTGTATGTGTTTGTGTGTGCATGTGTGTGTGTATGTGTGTGTGTGTGTGTGTGTGTGCTCATCAAGGTTATGATGAGCTGTACAGAGTCACTCTCCACTCTGTTCCTGTACTTTGTTGCATCATCATCCTCCATTTGTTTCCATCAGGCAGAATTTGACCCAGATAGTAACAAAATCTTCACTTTGGTCATCTTTCGTTGTTTATGCCTATTTACCCAGTGTTGGGATATCATCAAGTTTTATATTTGAATGCATTGGTAAACATATTTGGCCATTCCTGATGCTGGCTGTAATCTGGGTGAAGAGACTTCAGGGTTACACGTTCGTTCCATCATAAACAGAAGAGTATAAATCATGATAGCTAATGACTAACACTCATCTGATTGATTTGTCCTATTATAGAGTGTCATTTGACAATATTGTGGGGCTGCTGTCATGTTCTGATGAGAGTTTAGTGAGATAACTTGAAAAGGGATAATGAATGTGACTTAATTTTATCAGTGAGGTTTTATTGGCAAAGTTAAACATATGGATATGAAATGACATTTTACACTCTCACTTTTCAATGTTACAGAAGCTTCCTGAGTGATGCATAAATTAAAAAATCATGTATCAACATATCACAGAAAGAATTTAAGAATGTACTTTCCTGCTTTTCGACCATACTTAATGTACCTAGCACTGTCAGACAGCAGGAGAACAGTACTTAACAAATTTTGTTTATTTGTGCCATTTTCCCAGGGCAAGAATTAATAAGTTAATGTAATCCTCCACAAGGAGGTGCTAGTGACTTACTCAGGAGCTGTATGAGAATGATTTGTTTTCATATTGTTCCGGGAGGAGTGGTGAAGAAGCTCATAATTTGGGAGGATAATGCTTAATACACACACAGTCTCTCAGCGGGGGATATTTTTACACCCCTACCACCTGCCTGCACTGACAACAGAGAGCCAAGGGCAGAGCCTCCGTCAGCCACCCTCCCAATGTCTGTCACATGCTCCAGGTTTAATGCAGTCAGACACACGCCTCGCTTATGAAACTCCAGCACACTCCCAGACAATTAGTCAAATTTGGGCCACCTCAGCTGAAGACTGGAGGGAGAGAGTATCATATCAGACATGCATTATCACTGATATGTATTCAAAATTGGCTCATAGCCTTAATTACCCTTATGCTTCTTACACATACTGATAATGTTTAAGCTTGGTAGAGGAATGAAGCATATTCTGATTGCTTTTATTCATTCTCAGCAACAAATTTGCATATTTACCTCAATTGTTTTCAATATTTTGCATGCTTTTACAGTGAAAAACAGCTATTCACATTATTCAGTGTTAATTTTGTATAACCTTTGCATTACACATTTTCGTAGGTAGTTGGGAAATGGGGGTCTGTGAGCAGTAAGCAGAATATTTGATTACTAATGCTGGAAGAAGCCTTGCAGTGCTTATCATCCACTAATGTTCTTATAGCTGGTCATGTACATTTATGACTGTCTCTGAAAATATGTGTTTTTTGGGAAGAACAGGAGGGAAAGCATGAATCTTCTCATGATCTTTTTGAAATCTGTGATTTATATGATTTAGCTGCACATGGAAGAAAAACCAGGCGACCGACACACTGTGGGCTCATTTCCTGCTGGTGTGTGATGGAGACTTTTTTAATGTTCCCTTGTCAGTATGTGATCCACCATGGAACACCTCAACCTGGCTCATAACTAGCAGATCCAAGATAGTGTTTTGAAGTGTTGAAAGTGAGCTCTCCAACAGGAGAAAAGCTTTTGATTAACACTGTACAAACATGGAAGTAATCCCCACTGGATACAAAAGGCAGAGGGTGGAATTTGATACTATTCTTTTGTGGTTTGGCCATAATTTGAAATGACATTTTCAAGGAAGTGTTTCTAAAATGGTTTCTTATGAAACAATTTCCTTTTTATACATCAGCAATACTTTTTCTGTGAAGAACAAATAGTAATGTTTAAAACCTGTTTGTAGAAGTTTGAGCCATGCAGAAAATTTTGGATACAGATTTCCCCCCTTCTCGTGACAAATATTGCATCCTGGTCGAAGAATGCTTAGCATTATAAATATAAAGATCAAAACAGTTCGCCTAATGTGGGCTGTATTACAGCTAATTGTTGCAGGGGGAAAACATTGTAAGTAGTTTCAAAAACATCTGCTATGTGATAATGTAACCATGTATGAGTTTATTGCCTTCTGGGAAGATGAAAGATGAAATGAGTTGCCATGTTTTTTCAGTCTGATTGTTAAGTCCTCAACTTCTGTGAAGGTTTTTCCACACAGCTTGTCATAGATAACTTTATAGCTCACGATTCTTCTTTGTTGCTAAGTTTAGTGATTCGACTTGAGGGCTGCTAATCGCTGGTAAGCTGCTGCCTCTGATTTAAACCAGAAAGACTCATAGATGATGCATTGCTATGAACAGGAGAGAATGCTGATAGCTGAATAGCTGAGAATTTCTGTGCCCTATCAGGGGCTGAGTACTGACTTTTAGCATCTCTTGGTTAAAGTGTGGAATGTTTCACACATGTAAATGTGGGAGAATCCTAGGCTGGAAGCATGTGTCCATCATTCCATTCAGGCGAATGTGATGAACAAAGATCTGTTAGCACAAGAATTCCCTAGCTGTTCCAGGATTTGCACCATGTTAAAACCGATTAAACACAGACAGCTTTAACAGGGATGGAACTGACCTGCCAACATGCAAGTTAATACAGTGAACAAACCTTTTTGAGTGAAATCAGTTTTATGGTTCAATCTGCAACCTACTTTCTTAAAGAAAATGAGAAGATGAAATCCTAAACATACAATCGTGGGGATGATTCATAAATGAGTTGTTCATGTATTTGGTGGAAATATATAAGTAGCATATGTATGAATTTGCATTTTCAGATTACTTGCTGCCGCTGGATGTTGACATGTTAAAAACAAGATGCTATTTAAAAAAAGAATAGCAGCATCATCAAGTTTGCCAGAAATCTTTAATAAAAGACAATATTGTTACACCCTGGTGTAAAGGGAGATACTGGAACAGTCACATCCATACACTCACAACAACCTGGGGGTTTGGATGCTTTAGACTGCTGACTCATTTGGTGCACCCACAAGACTAAAGACATTGGCACTATGAAAAGCTTTTACAGCGCTTCAACACGATTCATGTGAAAATTTGGCAAGAAAGTTGTGATTGTTGATGTATTCTGCACGTCGGACTTCATAACACCCACTTGTGACAAAGTAAAATAGAGAAAAAGAGCGTATTTACAGTTCTTCTTTTCATTTGATTTGGATTTTGCTCTGTACAGTGAAGATTTAAACCCCTAAGGTGCAGGATCTCATTAACTGCTTAGGTGGACAAGGTCCTAGCTGACATGCTATTCATCACATTACTGACATTTCAAATAAAAATGAGTGCAAGGATCAAGTGACAGTGTGAGGATTGAGAGAATGTTTGACCACATTTTCTTTATGGTTTTGGCAAAGAGTGATGAGCAGAAAGCGAAACATCATGTAAAATGCTGTTCAGGGACATGTACAATAAGGCTTTTCCCAGTAACATGTGTGGGCTAACTCTGAAATATGACAAAATGTCAACTTTACACACAAGCTAATAAGGAACAGTATTTATGATAAATGAAAAATGTTTCTCCCTTTAAAAAATATACAGATCATCAAATGCATGGGAGTGTAATAGAAAACAAGGCCAAATACACAAAAAAACTGGAAAAGGTGAGAGCAGAAGAACACATGTTGGTTAAAGCACACCCTCGTCCAGAAGTTTATTGATGCCCTCGCAGATCTTCCTAAGGTAGAGTCTGTACTCCTCAGAAGGGCTGTAAAGCACACTGAGGAACTCCACATCTGCAAAGTGGTTGAAGACGTGGTCGATGCGACCGTGGGAACGGGCGGTCAGGTGGTTTTCCACCAGCTCATGCAGAAGGTCCTTGCACTCTAGCAGCAGCTCTGAGAGAATGTTCCGGTCGAAGGTGTAGTCTACCTCATGGAAGCTGACCACTGTCATGGCTGCCTGGTTCATCTTCTTCTTGAAACGATCTACGGTCTCCAGCTCCTCAGGGCTGAACTGGTGGTTGCGATAGAGGATGCCGATCTTGAGAGCGATCTTGATGACGTCCTTGACAATCTTGTGAGCCTCCTTCTTGTTCTTGGTGTACTCGCGGCTCACCTTGTACAGCTCATCCAGGATCTCACTGCTTGTGTCATCTGTCAGCAGGTTGGCCACCACCATCGTCGCCATTTTGCTCAAGATCTTCTTCTGGGCCTGCAGGGCCAGGCTTTTGGAGTTGAAGCTCTCTTGGCCTGTGTTTGAAACATAATAGAGCAAAATGTTGATAATTAGCACTGAATTCCCATAAAGTCGCATAACCCACAAACACACACACACACACGCATGCACACACACACACACACACACAAATACACATACGCACACACACCCACACACCCTATGTGCTTTCTCTCACTGTACAGACACGAGGATGATATAACCCCAGACACATGTGACCAGAAGAGATTAATTGCTGGTGTGGTCAGGAGGTATGATTAGAATGCACATGAAGAAGGATGAAACAGATTCTCAGCCCTTTGTAGTGGGTTAAGGGAATGAACAAAATTGCTGAAATGATGTGCTTTCATTCAAAACCAGCAGAAGCCATGTAATGCCAGAGGGTGAATATGTTTTATGATTTGTAGACAGGAAAGCAGACATGATATAGGAAGCCACTATATCTGATGGTCTGATGTACGCCCTCCATTCAGGTCACTATAAAGATCTGGTTGATGCAAGAGTTTCTAGATGGTTTTTAATGTGCAGTATATACATATTTATAACTTAGGTATAAAAATACAGGTTCTTTTTTTGGGTGGGGGGGCGTATTTATAGACTTCTGAAGACTTATTTTCAAACATTTATTCAAATGTATACATTAACATAATTTGGCCATTTGAATAACAGAGTAACATTTCACAATCCAAAATATTTGGTTTCTTGGTTTCACAGAGAAGTGCTTATATTATGATGACTGGTTGCCTAAATGTCAGAACACTATCCTTTGTAGACACAGTACATATTGCAGGCATTGCTGGGTTAATAGAATTAGCAGATTAGAAAAATGTGAAGAACACATTTTCTGAGAAGTGAAACCAGGCATCTGGTTGTGTCTTCATCTGTGCTGTAGGAGGAGTGGGTGAGAGCAATAATGGACTTTTATTTAGATACCACCCAGCTGTAAATTACACACTAAATAACACCAATTATGATTAAAGTCACAGAGCATGATTTTTTTTACTCCGGCAGAAATGCAGCTCCCTGAAAAAACAACACATAATCCTTTCAGCACCGTGTTGGTCATTGAACTCAAATCATTCCAAACGCATACAACACAAAAATTACCAGTTTTAAGTGTATAGAATTCAATTGCGCTCCATTTTATGTTACATTTCCTCAAGGTCAACAGAAGACTGTACATTTCTGCAAGACAGGAAAAGACAGCAATATTTAGCTTGGCAAACCTTTTCATAAATATTTTGTACAGTTCAGACACATGAAATACTGATAGTGATGAAATACAGCTGAAACACACTCAAAATAAGACATAAAGGGCCTTATTTTCCTTGAATTTGCCTATTTGCTTTTTGCCTTGAACTTGTGCTCATGAAAATAGCTTTGCACTTTTGCCTCTCCCATCGAACGTTGCGAGAATTGGGCACTTGTGGTGTTCTGCCTAGAAACACAAGAGGACTTGAGAAAGAGTGAGTCAGAACTGTACCCCCAAGCCTACAACTGGCCTCTAAAATGCTTCATGGTTGATGATCTGAGGCTAGAACCTTGACAAAATGGGTCTTATACTTGAATGATGATTTCAAGCGGAGCTACCACAGCTAAAACATACCTTCTGCACATTTTCTTTCTGCTGAGTGGTGTTCGTATTTTGTGTGAGAGGATGTTCTTCCCTTCCTCCTCAGCACTCCTCAATGTCTGTTATCGCACGCCGACCTTTCCTGGTGCTCAGAGAGCAAGAGGAATATTGTCCCAAAGCACACGGCTGGCAGCTGCTGACATTGCGGTTACCCACAAAATTGCGTCGGTTCCTCGGATCAGTACCAGATAAAGACTCCCAATACATTGCAGATATACAACGGAATGATCCAGATTTCTGACTTATAACAAAGGGGACTTTTTATTCACCATGAATCTCAAGGAGACAAATACCAATCTGTGGTTGGACTTCCGCCGACTGTCCCCTGGGCTCTCCACCAACCTCACGTTCAGCTTGCTGCTGTACACCGCAGCTTTTTCAGGCAACCACGTGGCTCCTTTCATAAACACGTTTTCTCATTTTAAAGTCATGGCCTCTATACCCAATGTACAATAAAAAGACACTGCTTTGCCAGCATTTATTTGAACAGTGGCTAATGCAATAACACATTCCATCATCTAGCCTTTCATGTACACAAACCAACACACAAAATGCAATTCCTCTTGTACCAGTGCACTTTTATGCAATGTTTTATTTAATCTGTTTTTTTATAATGTGGTGTAACATAACAAGGACATCATTCATTGCTTCCACATAAAATTCTCCCAGAGTTTTAACCATTTAATTTGTTTTTTTTTTCAGTTATTATTGTCGGTTAACCAATTTTCTAGATGAATGGCTAATAAAAGAGTATTAAAATACTTTTAACACTCAATATGAGTCCTAGGATGCCTTTGTAATTCATGTCTGGGACAGTAATGTGTCCAAGTGTAGCATTTAGGGCCTCCTGTAGCATGAAATCCTAACAGTCACCACAGGCTTCCTGGCTCATCCACCCTGGGATATGTGTCACCTCATTGAGGCAGTGCTAAACGAGTGAAACAAGACAGTGCAAACTAGTGAACATCATATGTTTGTCATTTTAAAAGGGATTGCACTGAATTAATCATATACCCATTTTCACTGTGCTGTTTTTCCAAAACAACAGTGTCCCTTTTCAACCTCTGAATCATTTCAAAATGTTACCATAACAATTAATATATTCCACATCTATTATGTATCAAACATTACATCTGTGTAATGGAACGTTAACAGCAACCGCTGCTGGGTGAAAAGAACAAGATTCTCAGACAACTGAACGGGATTCAGTAGACACTCGTTTAATACGAGAAACACACCCCCCAGAGGCAGAACATTGGAGGGTTCACACATCGGATTGATTAGACTTATTCAGACTCCAATAATACTAAAGATTACTGTAGTTATTTTTAGGATATGCATGAGATATGTTTCATTGTTGCACAAGGAAACTGCATTGTAATTACATGAGCAAGGCTTTGATTTTCATTGCTGAACTTTTATAAATGCAAAGGCAATCAATGAAAAAGATAAATACCCTCACATTTAAAAAAAAATGTTAATGCTTTACATATACTCACTGAAAACATTTTACTGCCTATGTTGTTCATATTTTTTTTACCAATACACCCAGAGGCGGTAGGATGAACAATCACTGAATTATATAACAACAAAAAAGAACACTCCACAGACAGGGGCATGGAGGGATAATGTACATTTCATGGCTCTCCATCTCAAAATATTATCTCTTCTGTTGTCTAAGTTCACAGTCTTATTCATTGGGGTTGGTCTGTCTTACTTACAGTAGATGCTTAAAATACGTATTGATGTAAGACTACTGATACAAGAACTGATGAAAACTTTTTTAAATCAAATCCTGAAGTTTTTCATTACAATTTTTCAAATCATTCCACTCATTAGGCTCAGTAATTGCCACAGCATTGAGAAAAACTTAAATTTCCTCAATGTAGCCACTAGCTGTATTACAATCTCATTACAATCTCCAGAAATACCTTTTGAAAACAGTTAATCTTGTCCTGGAAGCTGTATGACATATTTCAGATTAATAATCACTCTCATCATTCAGTGAAGCATGTCCCTGCATGATTACCTTTTCTGCCATATATCTTCACTTTTTCTTAAATATAATTTACAATCAAATCAATGCCAATCTGTGATGCTTCCCCTTTTTTCTTTAGTCTTATACTGCAGCCCGTTCATTTCTAGGCGGTGTTTCATCCCTTCATTACTGAAGAAAACACATAGCTGAAATTGATGAGAAACGAACAGCTAGGAAACAATAATTCTACCCAAATACCAAAATAGTTTTAAGTAGTCATGATTGTTGAGACGGTGAATATGTACTTATCATGCACTTTGTCATGGCAATGCTTTTTAACTCATACCACACCACTTTCAGACAAAATGTGCTCACCAGTTGGCAGGCTAGCAGGGTGGAGTGCTGAGTATTCCAACATCTCTTAAAAAGCCTCAAGGATTATCTAAATATGAGTGTTGCATCATTTTTATCCTCAGACACAATATGAATGACAAAATCCTAACATTGTAGTTATGAAAACCGATGAATTTGGTTTAAATGTTTGTTGATGCATAAGCATCACTACATTCATTTTGGCAGTAGGCTCTGTTCACCAGAATGTTCCCTGGTGAAGGCGCACAGCAATTACATGTCCACATTAAATGGAGTTTGTTGAAACAAAAGTTCAGGAGAAGTATTTTCAGACAACCCCTCATTCAAATACCTCTACCCATCCAATCCGGTTTTCTCTGCAGGTATTAAATTGCCACGTAGCTTATCTCCCATCATGCACACTGCTTCTGGCATCCCTTCCCATCTCCGCCTTCATGTCTACTTCCTTTCTTCTGTATTTCTCTTTCTCTTCTAGTGTTCTGCTGGGAAGGTTCACCTCACCTAAAATTGTGGGGTATGACGCTGCCCCCCTTGGACACAAAGCCCAAGATCAAATGTCTGTACCATTATATAACTTGCTACATCACAATAAACTCCTTCTAAGTGCATTCAGTGTTGTCTGAAAATTCATTCTACTGAAATGATAGGCAGGGAGCAAACTTGAAATCCCCTGTCTTGAGTTTCTTGCCTAAACCAGCTTCAGTTATTTATCCTTTCCTCACAAGAGTTTGTCAAATGATTTCTTAAACAATTTGCTAAAGCACATAAAATAATACATAAAATAAATATTTTATAAACTAACCATAAATAATATATTCCTATGGTAGAAAAAGTAATATAAACAATTAACTAGGTCATACCCATAAGTACATCAATGTTGCGACACATTTGATCTTAAGTGGTAACTAGCAGTAATGCTAAACTGACCTAGACCAAACACCTGTTTTGATTCACTAATGGGTATTGCTATTTCACTCTTGCGCATGGTACTTTTGTTGATTTATTAGGCATCTGGCTTTATACATGGATAAGATCTAAGCTACTGCATATAATTGACATTACATAATAAAGGAATGAATAATTGTCTCCCTTTTCCTTGCCTCAGATCCCTCCCCCTTGCATTTATATATTTTACAATCATCTAGTTTCAGTCAAACCTGGGACCTATTATTGTTGTCAACACCAAAAATAACAAAATAAAACCCTGAATTGTTTAGTGAATTATTGCATCTTGTGATCAGCCAAACTGCCCCTACACGATGGTGTCTGAATTTGCCAGTTTAAAAGAAACCCTCCCCCCTTCAGGCTTCAAGACCTATTCTTTGAATTTCCAGGGCTAAACTTCATTTGAACTTTAATGCTTCACACCAACGCAGACAGTAAGAAAAAAAAAGCTGTTAAGAGAATATGAAAGAGGGGTGACAGCCTGTGATTTAGTTAGAGGCAATCACAGAGAGTCTTGGTAATCACAGCTGCTTGTTGGCTAAAGGTCAGAGCTGGTATTCTATAACCTTGAGCCTTCAGTGTAAGGAAATAGATCATCTGAAGGACAGAGTGCTATTACAATTCCTTCGCATAGCATCACAGGAGTATTCTCATGAGGTTGAGATCTAAACACTTAAAAAGAGAGGAAAGTTGGAGGAATGTCCTAGTTGTGCTAACCCCTAGTTGTGGGTAGGGGGCAGTCAAGGGTATATGCACATATACTGAGCATACCCGCCTAAACATCAGAGGATGTTCAGTGTACCTACCTGTTATCCTTATTACCATTAATGCATATTGGCTTTGGAGTTACAGTATTACCAACCTCTCAGTTATGACTACACCAGTGGACTCTAAGTAAATACCAGATGTGTTTTAATTGCCTTTTATGGATGTCACTGTACTCACTGGATATTGTATATGAGTGTATATGGAAGCCCCTACTATATGTTACTATGTGAGCTAATGTAAACATTACATTAACTAGGTCATTTATGTGAGGTCATTAGATAAAAGTATTTCATCTTTAATGATTGGTATACAGCTCTACAACAAATCAATTTTGTTTCAAGTGTTGCTTTACAGTGTTCTGGTCATTTGCCATTTCACTGCAAATAGCAGTGGACCTCTGTATCCACACCACAAGCACACATGTCTCTCCTGTTCCTCTCCAGTCTGTGAATTACTGTCTGACCTCAGAAGAGAGATTGGCCAGTTATTTTAGGAGAGGCATAACTACAATCATCTCCCTCTGCGGTGGCATTCTTCAATGCCTAGTCATTCTGATAAATGGCTGCCGATGCCTTTTAATGATTCTTCACACATGATGGCCACTCACCCCTGCAGTAATTCGGACATAGAGTGGTTTAGATTGCTTTTCATGACCCCAGACTCGCCCCCTACTGAAGCACTCCGAGACTTGATACTGCATAGCTGCTGGAAGTCACCAGGCATGTTTTCTATCAGCAATGTGCTTCTGGTCTGTCTGGCCTGAGGGATGTTTTGAAACAACTACAGGCAAAATTGTATCCAGACTATTCACATTCTAAATGATTTGTATACATATTATTTCATATTCAGTTACCTTCTATTGTATGGTATAAATCAGGAATGCTGATTTATGCAGGGCATATCTGTTTTTGGATTTCATGCGAACTTCAGCCTATTTATTACTGACATTTTGGCTGAATTTCTTAAGCTAATGGATTTTCTCATGTCGCCATATGAAGTGGTCAATTATGGCCAAATCTACGCATTAATCAGCTTTGGTACATAGCTAGAATAAACTTATTCAACCAGGATAATTTGTTGAAAAAACTACCTGGATGCACTCCAGTCCTTTGAGACTGAGTTTGCTCATCCCATGCTGCAAAATTGCTTTGTCACATCCAACTTCGGTGATAAACAGGGAAGACTGTTTATTATTGGTTTTATTTTATTGACAATTTATTTAAGTAAGTAGTAGACACATGACATTAGCATTTCTATTTCAAGACGAAATTGTGATTTAAGGCTGTTGAAAAGTAGGGTATGTGTACATCCTTGATTTATGTGGCCATAAAAATGAAAAAGTGCAGTGATCAAAAGTTCAGTCACTTATCAGACTAATGTGAACTCAGAACTAAGTTGTCTTGAAGCTTTCAGAGGTTATGCTGTATTTGTAATGTCTATAATGAAATCAAATGAAAGTCTTCTGTAAGAAAGAATACTTAACTTGACCAATGGGTTGTAACCTTTCTAAACCTTAAAGTCAGAGATATATAAAATGAAAAAATAAGGGAAGGCTCCTAGAATGAATTTCACCTGAGGTGAGACTATCTGGAGAAAATGCATAATATGCAGCTTTAGGCAGCTGAGATGCTGCTCTCTGATGCCAATGCTGTGTTGATGGAACCAAATGGAAAATGCACAAGAGTGAGTCTGTCTCCCACTCCTCGTCTGTCACGAACACACAGCAGAAAAAAACCTCCAAGTCCTGAAGGGGGTTGTGTAGAAGATAGAGATTAGTCACTGAGACCGAAAACCAGAATTTATGATAATTTGAGGCCTAAGTCTGCGTTCACACAGCAGTCATCTTTTGCCTGCGTAACTGGGAAAGGTCATGTAGACTGAGCGATGTCAGGAGCCCTGGGCGTGGTGGCAGAGGGCAGTCAGCTGGTCCATATTCAGAAGAAAAGTATTGGGTGTGACCACAGGGCTAGGCTGGCTAGTCCAAGCTCTGATCTGAGTTTTGGATTCGGTTACAAAGCACAGTTGGCTGGTAAGTTGTCAGATCTATGTACTGAGTGTGGTCACAGTACACAGTCAGCTGGAGAAACCTCAGGTCTGCATCCTGGGTGTGGTCACAGAGCAGCGTTAGCTGGTCTAGGCACACACATTCGCCCTGGGTGTGATTAAAAATTTAGGTCAACGGCTCTACCCTCTGATCTGAATTCTGTGTTAGATCACAGAGTGCGGTCAGCTGGTCCAGGACCATGTCCAGTCATTTTCTCTGACAGGAAGAGTTTTGTCATATGGCTAACTACTTTTGTTTTTGAAGCCAGGCAGACTGCCACCTCAGGAAAAGAGGACCGCCATCTGACACAAGATGTGGAATAAATGACAATTGCTGTCAGTCCCGTCATCTGCTGTTAAATGAGAGGGCACAGATATGAGGGACTTGCGATACACGACAAATTCACACTTCTGACACTCTTATCCACTCATCTGACTGCTGTCAGAAAATCTACCTGACGTCTGCGATGAAACTGACAACATATCAGACTATGACTTCCCAAAGGCACCGGCTTTCATTCGATGCCATGGGGATGACTTTTTATGGATGATATTTGTCCCTTTAGATTTGTGAGGGATGGTGTCTCCGGGCTTCCTGGAAATATCAACAACCAATGCCCCATCCAGCGAGATGACAGCCTATTGATCGACTGGTGCAATTTTCCTCTTTCTTTACAGCACTTTCAAATGACACATATTCTCTGCCAACAAATACACAAACCCACCAGGACATCTCTTAAATAATAAATGATTTCACTTTCAGAAAGAATACTTTACATCAAGGAATAACCAGTTATAGACGAGATTCATACTGGAGGCAGTGGCCATGTTAGACTGAGAAAGAAATGCATATTACATAGCGCTATGTTTTCTGTCTGTTTGATAAAGTGTAACTGAGTATACACTGCTTGGTGCCACTCCTTCTGAGCTGCGCAGTTCACCAGCTGAGCTGTGCAGTCATTTCATCAGACTACACTTCCACATGATGGATACCTTCAGACACTATTAGTCTACTTCCATCTGTGACACTTTGGCCAATCATGTGCCCTCACCTTTTGGTAGTGTTTTGGTCTGTATTCAAAAACTGTCTGTGGGGCATGTCACTACACTGAAAAGCAATCTATTGGCAGGACAAGCCATCTGTTGCTTTACTGTATAAACCTAAAAATCCAGGTGGCAAATGTTTTAAAACAGCATGATAAAATAACAAGATTTACTTCTACTGTGCTGTGAAGAATAAGATAATTCTGAATACTACTGCATCTTGTATGTTCAGCATACTGAATGGATTTCTTTTGGCACAGTGGATCAAAATGTTTATGCTTTGTGCTGTGCGTGGAGCCTGGCTAGATGCTTAGGTAGTCTGAAGCTCAGAACGAGAGCAAATGCCTATTCTGGATCAATCCCAATTCCACCAAAGGATTTATCCATTAGCACAACATCAGTTACCACACACACACGCACACACACACGCACAGACATCACAGAATTTATCTCAGCGAATGCCTCATGAGTATTGCTGTCGTTATTAACCACAGAATTTCAGCCCATTTAAAAAACCTCTATTGATTGGAGAAAGAGGTGCTTGGTCAAATCAAAGATGGGCTGTCGGTCTGGCTCTCACAGGGAATATCTGACTGACAGCTGCAGTTTATCCACCATGCAAAATGCTTCTGTGCTGTTCAGTAGTGAATTATTGGCATCTTGGGACATGTCTGTCACAGAAATGTCTCAGAATTGATACGTGTGTGGGTGGACCCTCATGTCATTCTATCTGCGTATGCTTGATAAATTAATCCAAAGTGACATCACTTCAGAGGTGTGGGTAGATGCCTGTGTCTGTATCTGGATGGCTGATCTATTTTAATCAGGCCATAGACCAAGGCTTAAACAAAATACATCACCATATGTTTATAATCATGACTAGGACCTCCCACACTGCAATTATTGTTTTCTAATGGCCTCAGAACAATTATCCAAATGCCTATTGGTACGATAGTAAAGTACACTTAAAACACAAATTTAAAAGATGTTGCATAATTTCATCATTTCCACATTATGTACATACAAACATACACATCACATTTGTCCTCACCTTCTCAGATAAGATGATTCCTCAATATGAATTCGAGAGAGAGAGAAAGAGAGAGAGAGAGAGAGAGAGAGAGAGAGAGAGAGAGAGAGAGAGAGAGAGAGAGAGAGAGAGAGAGAGAGTGTGTGTGTGTGCAAGAGAGTGAAAATATAGGCAAATAGAGAGAGAGACTGGGACAGACATCTTCCAATTCAATTTTGGATTTTAAACATTTTTGGGATGCATTCTAAATTTGATGTGAAAACATATGCCCTCAATAGATAGAAGCCATCTTAAGAAACTGATCATTTGTTGACTCCAAACATCAGAATGTGCTTTTCAGATTTGTGCATGGGCACTCGAGATGCCTTCACTTACATACCTCAAGAAATATATATAACTGTAAACAAAGGAACATATTCAGCATCTGCGTCACATTGGCATCTCCCGGAGAACAACAGCTGCCATCCCATGCTCACTTCCCTTCTCTGCACCTCCTGTTGTTCTAACCTCATTTCACCTTGTTTCTGTGGGTGCTTTGAAGGCAACACTGAAAGGGACCGTGAATATCAGGGCTGCGAATGCGCCTGGCACCGTGAATGCTAATACGCATTGTGTAAACTCAGCACTCTGATGTTCAGGGGCAGTGCCAGCCAGGAAAATAACTCCTGTTATTCAAAGATGGGAACCCCTGGGGCTTGTAAATATGTTATTTACTGTTCAGACATAAAGCAGAGTAATGCGTATGATTTGGAGTTATTAGTTACCAAATATGTTTTAGAACATCCTGAGTGAGATTACAGTATTCATTGTTATACTGTTAGGAAAAAATAACACATCCCAGCATGCTGATGTTGGTGCATTTTCTGTGCAAGTCACATAGAAAAGTATGTAAAATGCAACCTCAGCAGCCTCTGAAATCTGAGGTATTGAAGGTTACTACATTCCTGTCTCTTGTCTAATAAGCCAGCTGTAGGGGAGCAGTCTGCTTACATAATGGCCCTGTGGAAATTGCCAGGATACATAATCCCAAGCCCATATTTATGTCTTCACACCCTGCTTTTGGCTTGTCAAATTTCCCCCCTCAAAATATTATTACCGCAAATACTGGAGAAATCAAAATGCCATCTGCATACATTGCAAAACGCACACAATGGGCTGTTTTCTAACTTCCATTGTGTTTTTACATCTATTGTGGAACAACAATGAAGTTTTTGATGACACTGTTGAGCATGCAGGCTAGCAACTGTCCCTATTTTCCCTTTCTGAGTGTGATATAAGAGAGAGTATTTTGAGCTACAAGGAATTGTTTTTGCTTATCAGTATAGTTATGAGGGGCCTGGCACATAGTGAAATTCAAACAAAATTCAACCTGTGAAATTTCACCATTTTCATTTGAATATAATTACAAGATGAATAAAATATTTTTTTTTTTGAGGGGGGGAGGGTGAAAAAATGTACACATACTAAGTCTAACAGTAAACACTGATAGATTTCCAGAGAGAAAGGTTTAAAAAGTTGGACGCTGCCATGATGTCAACAAAGTCTGGCCTTAAGGCCTCCTTCACTAAATACATCTGTGGGCTTTCAATTTTAGAAAAATGACAAGAAAAAGAAGTGAAGTGTCACAGTTGACATATCAGACTGGATGAGTATGCATTCAGGTGCACTTTGTTGATGGTGTTGATGTTCAGGCTTTCAGAGCCCTCACTACAGCTTTCCATCTGTTCTCATCCAATGACTACAGGGGTGGTTTTCACAGCGGCTGCATATTATGGCTCTGCGTGTGATATTCTGGCTTTAGCCTGCATAACGTAGAAAAGTGGTTCTGTTTTCCATTAATGAACAGAATGAGAGTCAAAGATACTTAACTAAAATGATAACAATTAACTTGCTTGCCTCTGGGTTGAAACAAGACAGGGTGAAGCATATGATATACAATTTTACCCCTTCCCTGTTGAGATGAGGGTAGATCTGTCGCTCTCAACTGCTGTTACGACTGGCTGGCAACAACAAGCACTGCTTCTGAACAGTTTATTGTGAATTCCATTAACTATGGCTAAGAAACAACATCATTCGAATGGCCACAGCATTCTGATTTTGATTCATACTATAAGCTGATGACGTGGTGGTAAATATAAGAGTAGGCTATATAATTTAGCATGATTTCAGGGGAAGTGAATAGATTCAGCTGAAAATGGCCATTCCTGGCTCTCTAGGGGCTATGGCGTTACCCCTGTGCTGGGCAGCTGCAGCAACATGCGCCCCAGCTCCCGTATAAAGGCAGGCATTGTCACTCCATGTCACTTTTCAAATGCAATCACTTTTTCTGCACTTGGCAATGCCCTGTGCTGCAGAATTTCAGCCTTTCAAAAGCTGAAATCACTCAGTGACTAAGCTCCCTTCTGAGTGATTCTTCAGCTTGTGTGTGTGTGAAGGAGAGAGAACAATAGGGAGAAAGAGACAGAGAGAGAGAGAGAGAGAGAGAGAGAGAGAGAGAGAGAGAGAGAAAGGAAGGAAGGAAGATAGGGGTGATGAGTACTCTTTTCATATATTTTAATCGGGGAATCAGATTATATGAGTTTTAACATCTGTGCAAGGACTAAAACATCTTCATTACAGTGCCTGGAATGCAGATGACTGATGCTACCTTTTCCCTTCGGCTTATTTTTACAATTCATGTGCCAAGCAGATGGCTCAATAAGACTGGCCACAATTTTGTAGTACTCACATTCCAAACCTTTTCAAATCAAATTTTACTGGAGAGGATGAGGTAGCGTATAATGAAGCTGAACATATGACAGTGTCCATCCAGGAAACTTTAAATTCACACTCAGCTGCCCCTATCCTGTATATTGCACATGTTACTTTGACACAGATATCATATACTAGTATGCCAGTGGCATTGCACAGAATGTGTTTTCATGGACATACTCTCTGACAGGAGTGTAACACACTAACCAGGGCAGTGTTACATGGTTTTATGCCTCATTTAGTTTCTCTTGACACAATCACAGTTTTGGCCACCATCAAAATTGTGATGGAAGTGTGAGGTTTCATGAACTGCATATGGGTTGGAGCTACATCCATCAGTCAGAGACGTGTTTGAACTCATCAGAGCTGTTTCTTTTCCTCAGCTAAGTGCAATGATTGCACAAAATTAATTAATCTCATACTGTTAGGTAGGCTGGCCATTTTTGTTTCATTGAACTATACATTGAACTATACATCCTCACCACAAAGATTCAAATCTGAGAACTGCCAGTCTGTGTGCTATATGAATAGGGAGCAAGATTGCCAGTTGTCCTTAATTTTCCTTAAAACCCCCAAAACTATCCTGATGTTTCACTTTAAAAACTCTTTACCTTAAAAGTGACGAATACCATAAGGTCTAAAATAAACTGATCAGGTAATCCTAGTGGGAAAGTCTTCCTTCGAGCAAATCTGGTACTGTGGCAAAATAATGACCCAGTGAACTGAGACTGACAGTTGATCATTTGAATAATTAAAATAACAGATCTCATAGACACATTCCCGTAACTATGAAGACCTTGTATTGCACAGGTCCTCTGGAGAATCCCCGTCAGACAGTCTCTCCCACTCTGTGTGCTGGAGCACTTTGCCCTGGATCTATCAGCAGTGCTCACACAGAGACACAATAATTTACACTGCCCAAGGTGATAGCTTGGCATTGATAGAAGGGGGGAACTAAAGCCCTCTTCCTTCATACAGTGCTTCCTGTGTGTCTGTACCATCTGTGCTGCAAGACTATTTTTCATCATCCACATTATTTAATGTCTGAAGGATTTAATGTGAATCACAATGGCCTACACTATGACGTAGGTAATGTCTAAATATACACGCACAGTGTTTCTGATTGGCTGAGCTAAATGACAACAGTGTTCTACGAGGCAGCACAATTCACCAAAAGCATTATATTACATTACTTTCCAAACATCAAAGTCCTTCATTGTTTTCTGTTTGTAGGTTGGGAAATGCATGGCCCAAGACCTCTCTTAGTTTCATAAGGAAAACACTTACAAGAGAAGTGGAATGTGGAATGATGTGGAATTTTATTCATGGCCACCTTAAGACAAGCTGTTTTTGCCCATTGTTTTTTAATAAGATGTATATCATTTCCTATTGGCACAGTTATATAAGTCATAAATAGAAGACCTGTGATAGAAAATATTTTGCCATTGACTTTAATTCTGCTTTTGTTTAGAAAGATTACTGCCATTCAATGTATTATGAAGCTCACTCTCAAAAATGAAAAAGCATTGAATTGCACCACTATTTAATAGTAAGGTTGTTTGAAAGTGTCCTTTTTTACAGTTGTGACTTATTTTACAATTCTGTATATTTCTACTTCATGCAACAAACAAAATACATGCTTTAGTAAAATGGCTGACACCATTTGTCACTTTTAAGGTTAATGCATGTTCATGGTCAACATTTTCTTTTGGTAGTGAGGCAAAATTGCATCGCCGGAACCAATTAATGACAGCACAGCTATGTGCAGAGGTTTTTAAAAGGGCATGCCTCCGACATGAGTCATCCACCCAAAAAGAAAAGAAAAAGACTTGAAGAGCAACTCAGAAAAGAGGAGTTTGCAAGTAATGCACTAAATGGAACTTGGCCCGCTAGAGTTGAAGGTGACACACCAAATTCTTAGATCCTCAGGGCTGGTCTTCAGCTCCCTTTAACATCAAAGCTCGTTGCGTGAGCAGACTCCAGCCCCGCCCAGGCCTCTGTTCCCTGTCCTAGCCGCTGACCACCACAGCGCCCGCTGTTTGCCATCTGACAGCAGACCCCAGCCCTGGTGCAGCGGGCATCTCTGCTCTGCATGTGGGCAGACACACCCCACGCACCGCCCTGCGGGCTGGAGTCTGTCTTCAGCTCTGTGTGTGTCGGCCACCTGCTCCCAGAGCTGGTCTGTCATCTTGTGTCACTTTGCCACAGTGGGCCATTGTTCCGGCAGTCTGAGAGAGATGCCCGGCCCTCGTGTGATGTAACAAGCAAGGCGACGTCTCTGTATAGCGTGACACACATGCACTCACACTGGATGCATATCTGCTAATTAAGTGTTGTTAAGCCAGACATTGTGTTGGTCTCTGATTTGTATAACTAGACCCTCTTCCTGCCTTTCTCATGCTGACAATCCAGGGCTATTATTTATACTTGCTTTTTATTCTTCGCAATTGAGTGCCTAATATGACGAAATGTAGAAATAAAGCTCATTATAATTATAATTATAATTATAAATATTAGTAGCAGTGGTAGTAGGAGCAGTAGTAGTAGTAACAGCAGGTGCACTAGTAGTAGTAGTATTATTGACAATAGCAGTAGTACCTGCATCAGTGGTGCTATTAGTAATAGAACATTTAATCCGAGGCAGCCAGCCACACACCATTTCATCAGGGAACAGGGAATATGGGTAATGGGGGACAGGCACTCCAGGTGTGAGAGGGGCTTAATTGAAGGTTAGTACGGCAGGGAGGAAATTGATTTTCGTTTTCTAGGGATAAAAAAATCCCTATGCGACAGTGGAGGAAGAAGCCAGAGAACATGCAGCCAAAATGCTGAGACCTTAATGCATTGCATTGATTAACCAGAACATTGGTTTTGTCCTGTTTTCCCTCTAATGACTGAAGTGCATCAGCCTATCTCAGCTCAGAGAGGGGTTTTCTTGTTATTCTCTACAATCTATGTGGCTGACCTGGTCTGTGAGCAATGGCAAGAGAGAGGACCAAAGACAGCTACGCAGGCGATCTTTCCCTGACATGACGGACTGTGAAGAGACATTTGGGTCAGCTTCACGCCTGTGTGGTTGAGGTTGTAGCGACTGGCCTTTTTTCCACCTCCTGTCACCTCGATGCTTTCAGCGCAGATTAGAAACCCATCAGCTGACGGCGCACGTAGGAACACGTCTCTCTAAAAGCGACTGAACTGCAGCCACCTGAGCTCTGCAAGCTTTCTCAGGGCAGCATCACAGCGATCTACCCCCTCTGGGATCAGGCGAAACAACAACAACAAACAAACACAGCACAAATGCAAAAAGCCATTTAAGTTTTCCATTATGTACAGAGCAAACAATAGCTGCCTATATTTTAGGTATGTGTAAAGGGAAACTGACAGGAGTAGGCACTGCAGAATGTGTTTGACATACACACCGGGACCTGAACACCTTTTCATTAGGCCCCTGGCGGTGTTTGTTTTAGGGTTGGGGCTGTGTTAGCTATAGGCCTCTGACAGTGCTAAGTAAAACCCTTTGACTGGCTGCGACAAGCTTCTGTCTGTAGAGTAGAAAGACACAGGCACTCCTGTGACAATGTGTTGTAATCAAGTTGCCTCCTAAAGGGAGCAGTGATGCCTAATGCATTATGGCCCCAGGGGAGTATAACTGGGGGGAGGGTTGGGGGGATGATGGGGGGTAGGCTCTTAGGAGTCCGATAGCCTCCGGTGTGCCTCACCCTCTGGGACATGCAGCAGTGGAAAAATACAGGAACTACTTTGTCTGCTTTTCCAGTTTTTAAACATTCTGGAACTGCTTACAACGTTAGGACGAAAACATTTACAGCTGCTATCCCCCTTTTCCCTTCCCCTCTCACTTTCACCCAGATTGTGATGCTGTTTGGTAATAGTCAATGAGCTGAGATGATCAAGAAGTTTTTAAAAGTTTCGAATTTGGTGGGTCTGTTGAACTTATTCCGGCACCCAGTGCCCTTGGTTAACCTGTACAGTTCCACTAATAAGACAGTCAAGGCCATTCTTTTAATTTAAAAACGATAGCTGTAGTAATCATTTGATCCTTCCTCTCTGCTGGTGAATATATAGTTTAATGTAAGCCCTCACATTCAACCTGTATATAAAACTATAACTGTTCCAGAACTGTGAGATTTTTTTCCTGGTTCAGGCTTGGCAGGGCTACATCATAAGCTTCACTTTTTCCAGCAGAGATGTGGCTGTTTACCCGGAGCCATGGTGAGAGAGACGCCAGGCTGCTTGGAGCGCAGTCTGCAGGAGGGCCCGGCTCTCCCCATTCGGAGCAGACCTACCATGTACACACAATACTGTAACAATCAGCCACGCTGTGGATTTGCGTACGTGCTGTGGTTGTGTTTTCTGTGTGTAGCTCCTTTGTGATTTCTGTCTGGGCTCAGACTGGAATGTGTGTATGTGCTAGGTTTAGGATTTCTGACAAGCTTGTTAGTAAAATTTTTGTGTGTGATGTGATTTATGGCTCCAGTCTTGTGTGGTGGCTGAGATTTTGTCTGTGCTGCCAGGGTCTGAAATTAACTTCTTTTGTCAACCAGCCAAAGTGATTATATATTAAAAAAATCACCAGTCAAATGTTTACCATTAAAAAAATCTACCAGTATTTGGCCCTTGGCAGGTGTTCATTTGATTCTTTTCATGCCATGTTTGTGATTCTTGTCTTTGCAGTCCCTGGGGTTGCTGTACATACTGCAGTTGTGTTTTCTGTTTGTTCAGTGTTTATGCTGTATTTATTTCTGAGCTGTTACTGGGATTCTGTATATTCTGCATGTGGGATTTCTGTATGTCTTATGAGAAGAATTTTGTGTATGCTGTGCACAAATCTGTGCAGTGGCCGTGCCTCTGTACATGGTGCTCCAGTGATTACGGTCTGTGCAGCAATTGTTATTCTGGCTGTTCCATGTTTGAGGGTACTGCCTGTATACCACATTGTGATTTCTGTCTGTGTAGTCCTAATCAGATTCAACAAGCACCTTTAATCTAATATCAAGTATAAAGGCCCCTGTCTTCACCATTTACAATCTGTTCAATGATCTGACCTTCCGCTGAACTCCCCTGACTTAGTGGAATGTGGAACTAAGGTAACATTTTATTGTTCTTCCCTTGAGACCTCCCTTGAACTCCAAGGTCAAAGTCTACAGGTTTAATGAATAAACATTAAAACATACCAGGGCAAGCACAGAGAGCAGATTTGCTTTGGCCTTCCACAATTTGCACAAATTCCTCAAATCATTTTGCCAAGAACAAAGTATTTTTTTTAGATACAGCACTCCTACATTCTATTTATAACATATGTTCTATGTATAGGAAATTGAAGCTGAAACTTCTGTTAGCTATTTCCAGGAGTTCAGAGAGACCGTCGTAGTGCTTATTTGTCCTCCTTCAAGACTTTTTATTTTCTGGCATACTAATTGTATTTTTACAGATTAGCCTTGTCATCTTGTGACCTCCTTCTCTGATCCAGCTCTAGAATATGTGTATATCTGCCGTCCTCCTTATTTAAGAGTAACATAAAGCAGATATGTCTTATCCGGTCAGTGATCTTGGGGGTCAGAAGTGCTTGGCTTTCTGGGAGAATGAGTGCCCTTCCGGGATGGCTGAGTGTCTTCAGTCATTCCCACCCACCCCCCCCCCCCTACAACTCTCTCACCCTGAAACTCCAGGGAGACGGCCCAGCCAGAGGTCATTTTTCAAGGGCTTGGGGGAGGGAGGGGGGGCTTGCATCCTGTGTTTGAACTGAGGAGTGCCCAAGGTCCACTGGCTCCCACAGGGACAACCGGAACTGCGCTGGGGCTGCAGGCCTTTGGAGGTGCTGTCAGTGGCGTTATCTCTACTGCGGCACAGCGGGAGAGCAGAGTCTGACAGCAGCTGTGACGTAAGAATGAGGGATAAATGAATCTCAGGCTTCGGATCCATTTTAGGCCCAGCGAGAGATAGGACTCTGCCAAGCCTCAGCATGGGACATCACTTCCAGAAACGCTTTCAGCCCCAGCACGCCAGCCCGCCCCGTAACGCTGGCCTCTGTTAGCTTGCCCATTCATTCAGATGATGCTGTCAAAGGCTGCTTTCATAATTTAATAAAAAAAGCGATGCATTTCACAAATATGCGTAGCTACATTTTGCCGGCTCATGCAATGCAGAACAAAAACGAGAATAGCTGAATAGCTGACAAAATCAGTTTTGGAGATGGTTGCAATTAAGATAGTTAATGTATTAGGGTGTGTGTGATCATGTGTATGTCAGTATATATTATATATCAGTATCCGTGCATTTATGAATGCATGTGAATTAGGGGTTCAGCATTAAAATTATCGGGTAAACTTGCCTGATTGTACAAGTAAAATTCCAACCAGATCAGCCTTTCCTTTGAATGTAATTTAAATGGGGCTAAATAGTAAACAGTGCTAGGCATTGTGTGCTTGAACTGTGCATTGGATATCTCAACCTACGAGAAGTGAAAACATCCATTTGTATCAAATTTTGTCTCTACTTGAAATTAATAAAGAATTATGAAAGAAAGTTGTAAGTATTCTTGTTTAACTTTTCATAAAATATTACATGATGCTATAATATGTAATAATTGTCAGTTTATCATAAGCTAATATATTACTGACTGTTTCAATGAGTGATACATCTCTTGTATGAGATAGTTTAAACGACTAAGTTAAGTAAAAGACTTAATTCCGAGGGTATGTGAATGTTCATATGTGTTTGTAATTGTGTGTGCAGGTGTACTGGAGCATGTCTGTATGCATTTGTATGACTTGTGCAAGTGAGATGTATGCTTGAGGTCATATATATATATATATATATATGTATATATGAAAATGTGTGTATGAGTAAGTCTTCCTAGGTTTTTTCTTGCCAGAGACATGCCAGTGGAAATATTTCCTCCCAAGGCTTTCAGCAGGCCTGGAGAGACATAGGCACATAAAGAAGTCACACTTCAGCCATGCAGTCCTAATATAATAAAGACAGAAGCTAACATGTGAAAACAAAGACGGCCTTTCTCAGTGAGACTTTGCCAAAACAGCTCTCTTGAGTTATATTTCTTTAATTTGACAGTGTATTATTTTCGCTGATGTGCTGGGATGTTGAGACACTGCGAGCTCTGCTTTGGATCATTCCCACTTCCAAACGAGCCCTGGTTGAGGAGGAAATGACTGTGGTTACATTATCCAACGCCTGTACGAAAATAGGCTCAATAAAATATAGGGTTAATAATTCCCTGCACTATGAAGAGAGTTCTATTTCCTCTGTCATCTGAAGCTCAATGAATCTTCCTGAGATGTTTCTTGTGTTTCAGCAATACCAAACCTCTCTCTGTAAGTTTTCAATGGTTTGTCTTTGCTTCGAATGGTTCAGAAAACGGCAGAGAGTACACTGCAGCCAGGGACAAAGTTTGCCGAATGCCACCAGCAGACAGCAGAGTGACTTGTTCAGCTTGCAGAAAAGCATGCTGGGCTTCATAGCTGAAATGCTCCATTTAATTCATCTGTGGGGGAACAGTCACTTTCTCCCGCCTCGTCTTTTCCAGTTGGATGCTCCTTTTTTTAGAGTTTGACAGATTTTCCAGTTCCACCTTCTGGCAGCATATGCTTTCAATCGTTTGGGCACAAGGCGAAACTACATCTGTGGAGCAGATTAAAAACCAGGGAGAGACACATTGCAAGTATAGTGTAGTAGACTTTCGTCCCTCTGACATTTAGCGGAAAGGTGTCGCCAATATGGTGCTCATTTCATGTGTTATGATTAGCAATTTATTTAAGCACTTGATTGGGGTGTCTCAGTCGCTTGGTGCCAGGTGCGTGCTGTGAAATAAAAGACTTGCTGGAGGGCCTCGGCAACCTGGCGCCCTATTAAAATTCACCAACCCCCCCTGCTGGACATGTCACGTGGTGTGAGAGTGGAGCTGTCATCACATTACGGGGCAAATGCTGGTTTGTTTTAGCTAGGCTCCTGGAATGCAACCATTCCATTTGACCACATGACTGACTCCCTTAGGCCTCCAGTGCTATTACTCTCAAAGGGGAAAGTCAAAGTAGCCATCTTTTCACTGGAAAGAAATGCTTTGCAAATTATCGGAAAGACTCTGTTTCTGTGCTCTGTTTCCATTCTGACTGCAACCTCTGAAGTTTTTTTTGTTCCATACTAGACAGAAAGCCTAAAATATACACAACTAAAAAGACATGGTTGAATAAACTATGTTAAACTATTAAACTATTTTAATTCAATATCCCCTCTGAGTAATGAGACTATTCCCTTACCTCTCTGTACAGCCAAAAATACAGTATCCCCTGATAACATGAATTATCTTTAATAACTAAAACATATGAGTTGGAAAGTAGAGAGGGACAAGATACTTTTGCCTGAAGTAACCATATAGAACACAGGCCATGTAAATAAGTTGGCTGAATTTGTGCCTCATGCGTTCTGTTTTAATTTATTGTGTACTAAACTAGCAGGCAGTGTCACTAGCATCCTATTGGCTGTCTTGATTAGTTACATGGTGTGCCACTGCAGGCACCGCCACTGTCAATTGTATTTTATGACACAGGTCTGTATGTCACTGGTTGCATCCTAAACCACCACCTTACTCCCTACTGATCCAAGATCAGTGATCAGCAATACAAGGTAGCGCTTCACATTTGGTGCTGTTTGCTGATTGGGGGAAGGAGGAGGAGTGAGGTAGCAATTCTGGGAGACACACAAAGCCCCAGTGGGTTCACTATTCTTAAATGGCACAATGAATCTGAGGCAGTCACGCATCTACGCCACCCAATCAGAGATCAGCTTAACTGACGTGACCTCTCTTTCTCTGATCAGATGTTAAGGAATAAAAAAGCATAGCTGAACAAGGCAGCCAATAGATTACCTTCACCAAGTGTTGAAACAACAATTGGTTTAGGGCTAATAACCAGGCCTAATACATTTGTACACCCGTAACATCGGAGGGGGACTTTTCTCTACAAAGAGTGGCATTGAGCTGAAAGATCACAGCTCTCGTGCTGAGCCAAAGCTCAAAAGGGGGATTAAGATGCCGGCGCGTGAGCTGGAACTATGAGTGTGTAATGATATCACACTGTAACTTAACAGCACTACCCTGCTGTGTCAAAACCTGCATCAGCTAAATGTGCTTAACTGAAAAGCATGCCCTGCTCTCCATCAGCAGAGGGGTCAGGCTCCACAGATAAGGCTGCTTGAGAGCTAAAACACATTAGCATGGTCTCTCTTTGAAGTGTTCCCAAAACAAAAACAAACACAAAAAGAACAGATAGAGAATTACACAGGCACTTTGCAAGGTAGATTTAAATGTATTCTTTTGGGGGTGTTAGCTCTTCCCTGGTTTTTTTGGTGTTAGATAGCAAAAGCTGCCACCTGACCTAGCTGAAAAATTGATGTATTCCATTTTTTGGTGTGTTCCCGTTCTGCATGTTGAAGCTGCGGAATCCAGCAGCCCTGTGGTGAATCCCAACACTCTCCTCAGCATCACCTGTGAATTCCGATCAGCCATCTGTGTTTATACGCCATCTCTCTGCGGTTCATCACCAAAGGACTGGCCGTCAGGACTTTGTCCTGATGTATTTCTGCATTTTCTCCCCAGCAAAACAAACTATATGACCAAAAAGCCCTCAACAAGCATATTTCAGCAGGATTGAATAGAAATCAAGGTCCAGGCCCATCCTCACAATTTCTGTGCATTTTTAAAAGGAAATGATGTTGTATATGAGGAATACATAGGAAAGCTCACACACTCACATCAAAATGAATTCTTCATCAAAGATACTGAACTTGAACAACTGGCACCTGTTCTAATGAGAAACAAGTTATCACTTTCATTTATCTTCCTATTTCATATTTGCTATAGCCCCAAGGACACTCCATTAGTGTGATGGATCATTGTCTCTCCATTCATTTTCTGACTTATTCATGTTTTGCATGTCTTTGAAACTTTTTATGTCTCTGGAAATTTGTCACTATTCAAGAATTCTCACTAGACTCACTGATTGTTATAAAAATAGCTAGTAGACGCTGCTGGTAAATCTATGAAGACAGACCTCTGGAATATCATCTTCACCTTTCACCGTGGCAATAAATCTTTACTGCTGTGCTCAAGCTTTTTCACCCCAATGTTAAACTTCACAGGAGCACAAATATTACACATAAATATCTTTGCCTTCAGTAAATTAGAAGGCATTCACAAATACTGCATGTATCCGCCGCAGTGTGAAGTGTGGCTAAATAAAGAGAGTTAAAATCCCTGGAAACCTGATGTGTAGCTACAGAGCTCAACAGCATGTGCCCATGCTTGCCAAATCAGCTTCTTAATGTTACGCTCAAAGTCAGCCCAGAGCTGCACAGTGTTGGGCTGCCAGTTAAGATGTGGAATTGTGAAGTTTTGGATTTGAAAGCCCCCCCTTACCTGGAGAGAGTTCTCCTTCGCTCAGCTCTCCGGAATCTGAATCCATCTTCCCCCCAAGGACCTCTCTTCCAGGAGACGTGCTTCTCAGTTGGGACGATGAAACTCTTTTTTTTTGAGTAAAGAAGAAGCAGCTGTGTATAAAATGGAATTGGCAGAGAAGCTGCCTGCTATTTACTAGACTCCCTTCTCCACTCACTCTCTCTCCTTTTTCCCTCTCACTCTCTCTCAGCTCAGACTCTCTCCCTTTTTCTCTCTCTCTCTGCTGATTGCCCTCCTCTCCTCTCCTCTCCCCTCCCTCTCTCTCTTTCTCACTGCCTCATATGCACACTCTGTTCTCTGACTCCCCCTCTTGCGTTCCCTCCTCCTCACCCTCTCTCTTCTCTTCTCTTCTCTTCTCTTCTCTTCTCTCTCTTCTCTTCTCTTCTCTTCTCTTCTCTTCTCTTCTCTTCTTCTCTTCTCTTCTCTTCTCTTCTCTTCTCTGCTCTCTCTGCTCTGCTCTGCTCTGCTCTACCTTTCTGAGTCAGAAACAAATTCTCTTTCAATATGATGCAAGAGAGACATCAGCAAAAGGTCTCTTTATTTCAGAACATTTAACTCTGACAGCACATAACTGTAACTATTAAATGGAGAGCTATTTAAACTCAACATAATGTCAATTCTTTGATTTCTTACCTTCTCAGTTATGTGATAAAACAAGAAATGAGCAGCATGAGCAGAGAATTGCCATACTACAATTATATTTTGGTAATATTTGGCTCCCCCTGCTGTATGGCAGTAACATTGCGGCATACAATTGATTGGAGAGATACACTGTTTGTCAAAAGTTGAGGGTTGTAAAACTCAGGGCCAGCAAAACAGATGGATACATCACATAAGCCTAAAAGTGAATTTATTTTCAAATGAATACACCTGTGGCATGGACCTGCCCCTGGGTATTGGCTGTCGAGCATCTTCTCTCATTTTCATCTGATGATTGGAGTCATAATGAGATTTCAGTAAACTGACCCAGGAACAGTGAGCTGGTGAAGACTGTAGATGATGCTTGTCTGTTATGTCTATGATAGATATATTGTTTGTGAGGTCTGATCCTGGGATATGCATTGGGAACAGAAAGTACTCTGCAATGATTAAAAGAGAGCGATGCCTCTGCTCTGATGACATTCTCCTTCATTTCTTTTTACAGTGATTACAATCATTACCCTTATCACTATGATTTGTTTCATAATTTGCAGTTCAATGCTGCTTATAGATTTTGAATTACTAATATAATCCAGTATTTGGTAAAATATCCAAAACACATGAAGAAAACATTGTATATTAAAATGCAATGTTTTACAGTGTACTGTTATCACTTCCTCATCAATAATTATGGAAACAACTGATATATGCTTAATTTCTATATATATAAATGACAATAATTTATCAAATAATGGGGAGGTTTATTAAGATGTTTGATATAGGTATTTAGACATTTTGTACACAAATTGCTGTAGTTCTTCATATGCCATTTTTTAAGACAGATGGACATGGAGTCTGTATTCAGAGCTCAGTGACTCAGTCAGACGATGGGAAATTGACCTTTACAGCTATCATATGTTTGTCTGATGCAGCTCCAGCTAATCCAAATGCTGTGTTTGTCTCTGCAAGTGGCTGTTTGCCTGAAAAAGTCAAGTACATGTCTAAGCACAGACCTCTTCACTACACTGAGCTACATTACTCCTAAATCATGTGTTCTCTTAACCACGTGGCCTCTTAAATAACTGATGTTTGTCCCTGATTTTTATCTGTATTTATTTTTAAACAATCCCATTGTTGCATTGTCATTTGTCAATGTAGGATATACAGTAACACCACACCATGTGTAGCCAGCCATCACTTCTTGTAATGCTGCCATCCAGCAGCTGAATCATAGTGTAGGAGGACTGTGCTCCATGTGGAGATGGTGCAGGGTACTCTTCTGAATGCCTGACGAGCTACAAGACCTGATTATGTACAAACCAAAATGGCATACAATGCTGACCAATATAATCCCTAGATAGAGCTGCGGCTGATGTGGGAGACAGATTTCGTCCTTGAATCCTCAACATTGATAAACCCAAATGGAAATACTAAGGAAATACAAAGAGCTAAGTGATTATGCTGGGCTCCACTCTACCTATCATGACTGATTTATTAGCATCAGGACAACAGTTACTCAGGGTTCATTATAGATTATTACTGCTGGCTGAAACACATTTGGCTGACACCCTAACATTTTCTTTACTTGATTTTACTGTTCAGGTAGCAGGTATCTGGCGCAGATTGAGTTTTTACTTGATCCTCTCTACCAAGTTTTTAAAGTAAATTCTGTGATTTGACATCCAATATATTTATTATGTTTTACAAAAATCTGTTGTTTATCAAGGTTACAATATTCCTGCTCATTTCACTAGCTGTGCTTAAGGTGATTAGCATTGTATTTCAGTATAATGAATTTATTAGTTTCATTAATACAGTTGTCCAATGTTTGTGTGCACTCTCCCAGCTAAGCTGTGCTATAGTAAAACATATTTTTCAAAATTATCACATGGAAATTCAGCCCCCTTTACTGCTGGTCACTATGTATGATGATAGTTTGAAGGTTGTTGAACATGAAGGAGGCCTTACAGAGGTCTCAGCAAAAAGACATTTTCATCCCCACAGCTTTCATGCTGGGAACTACAATAAAACAAATTACTGCTATGCTTCTCTCTGTTTGAAAACCTTTCTGTTATGTATTGTTTGAAAGAGATGTAAATCCATTTTATTCCTGACTAGGAGACAGAGATGGATCCAATATGTAAAGCATTTTGTTGAGGCTTGCAAAATTGATTTTTCATTTTTCATTATTTCAGCTTGACTGTCTCAACATTCCACCATCCAACCCCTTGTAATGGACCCAAAAGAGTAATAGCCACCTTGAACTTAGTTTCATTGCTGCACAGTGACCTCAACCCATTGTGAAGGTTACAAAACATAGAACAGTATGTTTAATAATATTTTCTTTTGTATACTTCCCCCTTTATCTCTTAATTTAGAGCATCAAATTGTATTTACTAACCATGCTCATTGCTGAAACCTCTACTGTCAATGCAGTGGAGAGCAAGACAATCTCAGTTTAAGCACAAAGTGTCAGCTGCCGCTTATTTTTACTGTTGGAAGAAGACATTTCATGTGTAGCTTGTGCAGACAGACTGGGTATCTGATTGACCACAGGGCGGCACTAGGGAGCTATAAGATATGTTCATCATGCCTACAGGGTACTACTGGAGTAAGTGGGTCTCAACAAACCCATTCCCCACCCCATACAGTGATATGATATGTGGATGAGTGAGCATGAGTAACCATGAGTAAGAATGAGTAACCATGGCAATAAAATATTGCACAACATGGTTCCATATGAAATTCTCCTTTCTTGCCTCTGCAGTCTTCTACTATCTGCTCTGATGTTCATAACAGAAACTATTCAGCGCACTGTATGGGATGAAGTGGTTTATATTCAATATATAAAATAATTTGCCAGGGCCTATGTAAGCTATGCAGAATGTAGGTTTACAGACATCTAGAATACTTTAAAGAATAACCTGAAAAAAAACACCCAGTGTTAACTTAGTTGTGCTGCAGTTTGCAGTTTGTTATGCTGTCTGCTCAGGCTGAGGCTGGAGTTTCACAGTGCAACTGACATCATGGGGAACTTCTCTTCATCACTTTCTGATGTAGTAACACAATGTTACATCACAGGTGTCGCTGAAGCTTGACAGAGTAAGTGGTATGCATAGTGATGGTTGCTAGGCACTGCTTGTTTAATTGGCAAAAAGTTCAATTTCACATTATTTTCAGCTACGATTTGTAAAATTTAGTAGTTTTGTAGATTTGTAGTACCCCCATGACAGCCCATGTTCCGCTTCCCCCGACCCATAAGCCTTTGGTGGAGCCTCTCCACACACTTGGACAAAGCCTTAGCAGGATTAGCTGCCCAGCAGACCTCTAAAGGCTGAGTATTCTCATCTTATGCCAAGTCAATATTTTTAATACTGTCACTTAACCATGAGCACTACATGCATTTATAATGCACACATAATGCCATTATTCTGTATTTAGCTTTTCAATGAAATATCCCTTGATGGATGACCCCTTTCACATCTCCAAGGTAATAAATGTTTAAATGTCTTTGAATGCACTTGAAGTGGACATGAATGAACACATGCAGATAAATGAAGGTCATGCCATTTTATTCTTGCTAACATTCTATAAACAAATATATTTCAATGTCATTGTTAATTTCCATAATGTTGGGATTTACTCAATATGTGATTAGAAATACAGGAATCCTAGTTATTTTAACAGGAATGCTTCATGTGACAAGAGCAGGGCTTAGCATTTTGGCCCTTCATTAAAAATGACTGATGGCCCTCTTGAACTAATGTTACTGCAAAATTGCTTTAAAGCTTAAGGTTCAATGGCACTTTTCCAAAGAGTTAATGCTGTGATGTCACAAATAGCTGTCACTCTCCATGATGCATTAGTCCTGAAAGTAGTTACTAATTGAAAGGAGCAAACTGGTTATTTTTGTAGTCCAGGTTCCACAGCTGTGGATACATTAGTTCAATACACAGTAAAATACATTTTTAAATGAACAAAGTGAAAAGTCAATACAGAGAACAGAAAATCTTTAAACTTTCATTTAATTTTATGTTGATTAGTGAAATTGTTTTAAAACTATTGCCAATATATTATATTTAATACTAAGAATGTGATGAACAAATTCCAGTGAAGCAAAACATTCTACATCAGAGCATAAGTCCAGTAAAGGGTATTGAGTTCATTGGAGCCATCTTCCAACAGCAGGCTACTCTCATACACAAGCATTGATCCTAGTTTCCTTCACAAGTGGATAACACAGAAGGAATGATTAGTATCTCTTTTCTCTCTTATCAGTGCAGCTACACTGACACTCACCTGGAAAGGTTTTGATAAATAGTTTTTAGGGTAAAACTTCAGGTTAATTCTGAGGCCAAAAACTGCAATGATAAGTGATTACTTTTAGGGTGTTTCAGCAGTTCAGATGTGGTGACACTGTTTTGCTATTTTTTTTTTTTGCTATTCTTTGCAGCTGTTATCACTCAGGATCACCAAGGGCATTGAATTCAGAGGTGGGGAAGAACTTGGAATTTTTGTCTCTCCTCTTTTACAGATTACAAAAAAAAAAAAAGAAACAAAACTACTACATACAGTACAAACATCTATTGTAAGTAATTAACTTGATACTAAACTATGAAACTATTTGGGCATATGGTCTCTGTATAGCACTTCTAAACAATTAAATAGCATAGAGCAGAACTTAGAATGAGATGTGCCATATAATCTAGCATTGAGAAATAACTTAAGTCACCAGCTGACAACATACCAAGATACTCCATAGCAGGGTTTTCTTGCCTGTTATTTACCATGCTCTGCACAATTTGTTTGAATAAGCATGTTTTATCTGCAGTTATTGATTAAAATGTTAGCAATTTATAACATATAAATTAAGTGACAAATACCTCTGTACCGGTTATGTTTGGCAGATATACTTATATGTCTTAATTAGCACTCAATAGAACTCACAGTGCTCGCGTACCATATCTGAAGCATGATCAGATGTCTTTGTGAATGTCAGACCTTTAACCCTCAGTTAATAGCTTTTCTGGTTTTCAAAGCCAGGAAATGTGTCATAAGAATCTAACCATACATGATGTGCATAGCTCCCCTTTAAATGGAGTCTATAAAACCTTATTACTTTCTCATTGTACAGTAGTTACACATGATCTATCCTCCAGATATATGTGATGTCATCATTTCAAGGGCTGAAACAGAAACTGGGCAGTATTTCATTCATACACAGGCAGCATATTTAAAGACACAGTACCATGTGCATTCACTTCACCTTTTAAAATGAAACTCCTCGGTTGGACAGAAGGACCTTTCTTTTTCCATTGCCATTTTACATTTTAAAATTATTTTTTTCTGCTATGTTATATTGTGTAAACTGAAAAATTGTTGTTCACAAATTTTGTCAAGATAATTTTTTGTGCAATTTTTTCAGTTGTAATGATAAGTATAAAAGTCCCGATTTCACATTGGAAATGTTGCCATTAAACATGGAGGGTGATAATTAATGTAAGAATCTACCTTAGCAGAAGGAGCAGAAACTAAAAGTGACATGTTCATAAATACCTGTGGGTGGTAATTGCAGGTTGGATGTGACAGTATCAGGTGAGGGACAGCAGAAGGGAGGATGGTGATTCCACAGAAATTCATTAATCAGCAGTTAGTCACACAAGAATAATGCTGATCTCTGGTTTCTTTTTCACCTACTGGATTTGAAACTCAGGTGTCAGACAATCTGTTATACGCCCTGAGCTACAGAACACTTGATTTTTCTGTTGTTGAGTTACAATTCTCTCTATAACCAATACATTGGCACAGTAAATCTATACATATTTCCATTATGTTGTCTTTTTTATGTTGTCTTTTTTTTTTAAAAAAGTATGTGCATGTGGTACTTTTTAAAGAAGAAAAACTATGGAAGTGGTAAATTAAATAATGCCTGGCGGAGATGAAGAGGAAGTTTCATGACAAGAACAACGTAGATTCATGGGAAATGACAACCTTTTTGCCCTCTGAATTGTGTGAACACACAAGATGGTACAGGACACTGAAATTTGGAATTTGTTTTGGACTTTTAACCACAGCTGTACTTGTGGGACTTATATAATTTAAGATATTTTTTCTATTTTGTTGTAGTTTCCCATGACTGTTTACACTCAGTGAAAACAACAACAAGAAACCGTTCCCACAATGGAGGCCCCTGCTTCATGATAAACTGAAATAGATGCAGAATGCAATTAGAGCTGTGGGTTAGCCACTTTCACATTCTTGTGAAAAGGAGGAGGATGAGGAGTTTATGGAGGAACATATCTGAGTGTGAACTTCTCTAACCCTCCTGTTGATTATTTTACATTTTGTTCAGTGTTAAATGTAAACTGTAGTTGTAAACCTTCAGCAACCTAGATACTGTAAATGGCAAACAGTGTATTAGAGGGAGGAAAAATAATGTTTTTATTAAATAAAAAATAAACATCATCATCATCATCATCATCATCATCATCATAAATTCTTATTTGACGTCGAAGCTGCCTCGGTCTTATCCACAAACAAAGGACAGTGATGTCAACCTCTTTTGAAGCAGGCAATTGAAATCCTGTCTGATATGCTTCCACATTTAGCATTTAAAGTGGGAAAACCTCTGATATGGGCATTTTAATTGTTTCCCACTCAGACCCATTCTCTTATTCCCCTGCATGCGCATTGTGCCATTGGAGCATGCACACTCAGGCACTCGGCACATCTGCAAGCACAGGGAATTGTTCAGGTCTAAATGAAACAATAAAGACATTCACATTCTCAAATACATGATAATAGTGGAAATAGGTTGGTAGGGAGGGGGCACTCCATGTTTTCAGTAATGTTCCAGATGAGCCGTTCTCAATGTTCTTAATTTAGCTCTTTCATATGGTGTTTGGGGAGCGCAAACAGCAAGAGAGCTTCTCTCTAACCTGATGACTTTATCCATTACATACACACTGCATTTTTATGAGGGGGGGTGGATGCACATCTGTGTTATTTATGTATAAAGTTGTGATGTTTTGTGGGAGCCTTGACATGATGTATACTAATTACTCTAGACTTTGGTCGGATACCACTTATTCAGCAAAACATAGCTTGTTTTTTAGCTGCCCAAGTTATATACATGCTTACAGTCAGGTTTAAAATGCATTGTAATATATTTAAAAAAAAAACCTTGCAGAGTCAAACTCTATGATTTATCTTTCAATGCACTCTGCTCATTTCTGGTGAATGTATAAAATTATAATATTAAACTTCATTGTGGAATGCAGGTATTATCATAGCTGAGGGTGGACTGTATGTGGTGAAGTATGTTGTTGCAGCATGTAGATGCTTATTTGAGGCCCTGCTCTGGATGCTATCTTGTCGTTATTTGCTGCATCTGGGAACCCCGTCAGAACCAATCCATCTTCCAGGCCCTTTCTGGTGCCCAAAGGTTGGACATTTCCTCCAGCTATGTGAGGAGGAACACAGGATGGAAATTTACCACAGACAAAATGAGGTTTAATATCAGTGTCCTTTGGGACGTGTGTAAGTTTAGCATGGATTTTTAATGAGACTCAGCAGAAGCTCTCTGGAAACATTAAATGGGCAGGGAATACATTTTTGAGAATTTATTCTGTTCCCCAAGATGCATGAAGAAAAATTTCCATCAGAATGAACAAAGTACATTTTTCCTGCCTTATATACCAGTTGGTCATTTTAACTGACAAGGAAAACTCCGGAAAATATTATACTAGTTTCCTACTTTCATTCTACAACTTTATTCAATACCATTAAATTCTTGTCTAGTAAGAATCATAGTTACATACATACTACATTAAATAAATATTGCCTGACAATAAACTGCTCTTTTTCAATACAGTGTGTTTCATATTGGGGAAAATACCTTCTTTGAACTTGTGTAGATAATTTCATTTACTGAAGAAAGCACTATGTACCCATCTGTGATCTCGGCTCATTCCTTCAATTAATGCTCCAATTCCTCTGCAGCATCGATCTGAAAATAAGGAACCCCACAGGAGCATGTTTCACATCACAGAGCCAGTAAATTGCAACTCATAAAAAAAGCGCACATTGTCACCAACTGGCCAATTTAGATCATAACATTTAAGATCATATTTTGCAGTGGCGCTCATCTCTCTCTCACTATGTTAAGGGTTCCCTGTGTTTTTGCTTCTG
This sequence comes from Albula goreensis, assembly GCA_022829145.1. Taxonomy (NCBI): domain Eukaryota; kingdom Metazoa; phylum Chordata; class Actinopteri; order Albuliformes; family Albulidae; genus Albula; species Albula goreensis. The sequence goes on from CM040755.1 coordinate 13,081,137, forward strand.
ATTTTGTATATTTGTTTGTTTTTTTGTCACATTATTTCCTTTTTGTTGTTTTATTGTATTGCATTCATGTTTTCTTGTGTTTTCACTGTAGGGTGAGATTTGGAGTAGGGTTTTTGTTTTGTTTTATTTCCTGGGTTGAGCTCTAGGATTCAGGTTTGTGTATTAATTGGTGTGTGATGCAAACACCAAAAATGAAAGATGAGCTGCAAACATGCAATAGAAATATGTAGCAATGATATGTTTCTCTCTCTCTCGCTCTCTCTCTCTCTCTCATTCTCTCATTCTATGGCCAGTCAAGAGTTGGATGGACACAGAGCTCCTGTAAACAAAAGGAATACTACTATCTAGATGACAAATGAAATAGTAAATGTTTATTTTCTGTAAATGTCGTGGTCCATTTTTAGAAATGAGAAAAAGATTGCTCATACAAAGATGATGAAGATAACAGAACGCATCCTACGAACATGAGTGCTGTTTTGAAATATGAATGTTTTGCTGATAGCAATGAGAATGTTTCTGTTACAGCAATAACAAGGTGGCACTGATGGCCTGTGATGTGAGACTGTGTGATCCCCATTGGTGGTCAGACTGTGGGCTGTCTGTGATTGAGCGGCCCTCTGATCATGCATCAGTCCGCACCTCAGTCCAGAGCGCCATTTGGCACATTGTCAATTGGTCCAATGAGTCCCTTCTCGGGTGCCAGTAATGTGGGGGCGAGCCAGAGGACCACCCTATCTACTGCGGCGGTGGGCGTGCAGTTTTGTAAGTCTAACTGAGCTTCTGGGAAACATCAAAGAGTCAGCCAGCCCTTTCCCACTCCATCTGCGTTTCCTGAGATCTCCAGTGAAATTACCAGCAAGCCACCCACATACACTTGGCTCTTGTTGTCCCAAAATGTTTAGACTTTTCATGCACTCACATAGGTTTTGACAGGTTCTCTCCAGAGCTCATCTTTGATGATTCTAATCCTGGGCCCAAGCGGTGGTCTTGTGTTGCCCACTAGTGGATCATTTGTGCATTTCACAATCTAAAAAAACAAAACAAAAACCACCCAACTATGAGAATTATTATTTTTGTGATATGAAGTTTTTTTTCTTCATATCAAGCGCTGTTTTTGGACAGAATACAAAAATCATTTTAAAGTTGCAACTTGTCAACAATCGATAAGGCTTTCGTACATTTAAAGTTGGTGCTGTACCAATTGCTTTTGTTAAAATGCAAGAGGATTCCTAGTTTCAGGGTTTAAAGGGTGTTCTTATAAATATAATACTTCATTTGAAGGTTCATCCTATAATTATTACACACCTAACATGTTTTCAAGCAGAACACAAAGTTCAACAAGTATGTACCATGTAATAGAATTAAGAAACATATAAAAACATATAATATAGCACAGACATAAATCCAGGTGTGACAAAAATATAGATACTGTTTAGATCAGGGGCTCAGACTCCAGTCCTTCAGGGTTGTAGTGTCTGCTCGTTTTCAGTATGTTTTAGTGCCCACATGATTCATTTCAATCACAGATTGGCAAAAGAGACCACACACCACTTCCAGGGCCTAAAATAGCTGCTGGTTCAAAGGAAAAAACAAAACCTGCAGACACTGTGGCCCTACAGAACAGGAGTTTGACACCTCTGGACTGAACTGTGGGTAAATAAAATAGAAGAGTCATATGCTTGAATGGTCTGTTCCATGATTTAACATTCTTTTGTTCTTATGTAATTTTTTCTTTCTTATGTCAAACACTGTCTACATTACAGAAATTCCCCATAAAACCAGATTAATTTTTGGTCACTTATGACCACTAAATGGTTATATGGACTTAAAACTTTTTCATCCCACAAATATGTGATGACAACTCTCTTTTTTTGCAGAATGACGTCACAATAAAAATCATGTGATTTTTGTTATAGTCTACAGTTATACTTTGTATACGATAGAAGTTTGTTATCAGTGACAGAGTTGACGATGTCATGAAAAGAATGACATTGTTTTCAAAGTGAATAAATGTATAATCTCATAACGCATACAAGGACAAGTCTAGTACTTCTAGTGTCTTGTAAACAGGATGTAAGAAGGATTTACAGCAAATTAATAAAAATAATTAGATAAAGCTGCACTTCTTTCAAAACTGCCCTGAGACATTATGGAAAACAAACAACAGATGTTGTGTTTCCTATTTTCATTTTGTTTGACCCAGCTCTCATGTCTCTAAGTTTTGTGACGTGTTACATAAAAATGATGCAGAAACTACTTATTCCCAGATGTGTGTGGTTATCTCTAAAGATAATCTCCCATTTCACCATTAGATGGCAATGTTAAGCAAGCTTTTTCCATCTTCACCCCTGTGTTTTTTCTTTTGCATCTAAGAACTGTGTTTAGCTTTTATACAGGCACATTTGATAAATAAACACAGCCTCACAACAAACAAAACATTGTTGAAAACTCTTAGGAATAATTGATTATTCACACGCAAAATGTAAATCAGGAGACAATACTATTGTAATCTTTTTGGGTACCATGGCATTAACTGGAGCTTAGAGGTATGTTTGGCATGAGACATTCAGTAACCAATGTTATTTAGCTCTTACAGCAATTCTGAATTAAACTGATACATTGTTTATGAAACACTACTGTAACTTTCTCTCCTCTCAATATACCTTTCTAAGGGACAATGATTCTTATTATAGATTTTCTAGAACTGTGACAAAAGCCTTTTATGAAGCTGGTGGACATTTATGTTGTTTAATAAGAATGAAAGGACTTTGTGAATTCATTTAACGCCCACTACATCATAAGAGAATGTGAAGGACTCAAAGGGGTTTGTAGTGAACAGCAGCTTGGATAATACTGACTGTATGACTCCAAGGGTGCAGATTCTTCGGCATAAAAAACAAGCAATGCTACTTTTCTGGTATGCATCAATGATGGGTGAAGTTAATGTCTCTGTGTGTGCCCCCTCAAAGTGCCGGTGACTGAAACTTTGTGTGTGCTCTGAGTGATCCCAAAAAAGTAACATTGTCTGTTTGGTCAGTCAAAGACATAATTGTCCTTATATTGCATCATTTTCTGTATTCCATGGGATCTGAATTCAGAGAGTAGGGGAGACAGGCATTTTGTTTTTGTTACATATCTCTTTTTCATGTTTGCAGCTCATTTTTTCATGCTATTTGCATAAAATGTAGGAATTTCATCACTGACCACGAGTGTACTCTTTTGTTGCATATGTTCTATTCACAGCTAATTCTATTGATATTTGTGTCTAGAGATTACTCCAAAACTCCTAATCATAACTTGGAAAAAAAGAATAGGAGTTAAATCATTTGCAGTGACTAAACATTACTGTACTTTGATTTTACTCTTGAAATCAATAAACCACTTCTATTGGCGGAGTCTTTAGAGAAGGCAGATTTGGAACTACCAAAGGTAGACATTGAATAGAAAAAAATTATATTTCGTGGAATTGATTAGTATGAATACATTTTATATTGTAAGTGCCGTGAGATTTATTTGACATTTAAAATCAATGATAACTATGATGGATGACCAAGTAAAATAACTTTGATAATAAGACTAGAATAATAAACTCAGGGCAACAAAATATAGTAAAAAGTATAGGTCTTGTATTTAGTAGTCCTGGTGCCAACAAGCCTTATTTTGTTGTGTCTTCTGACATAGAGATGCCATTCAAAACAGGGACGCCGCACATCTGTTGTTTCTGTAATGGAGTTTCATTTGGTGGAAGATTTAAACAACTCATGCATCTTATTTCAGTTTCCTGAGAAGATGCTGAGAAGGGGAATAAGGTACAATCCATCCATTTGAACATAATCCTCTTATAATATAGTCTGGCCAACCACATAAACTGGATTGGTTCAATTACATAAAGTCCCCATAATGCATGGCAAATGTCAGTGAAAAGTGTGTCATGCATCAATAATAATATGCAGCTTCATAGATTTGGAAAGAAAACAGTGGTCTTTGGAAAATGTAAATGTATTGCCCACACTCTCCTCCTCTGCAGTTTGGATGAAATGTTGACTGGAGCTTCTGTTCTCCTCGCTGTCGTCCTGGAGGCTATTGGTTCCCAAGCCCCCTGCTAGCCCCCGCCCTGGCAGTCTAAGGCACAGCTAAATATTGTTACCGTTGGACAGCAGCTGTCAAAATGAAAAGACAGCCAGCTGGAAATCCATCTGCATTTGCAAGAGTAGGTGGCTATAATGTCCTTTCACACAGTTTATGCCATTTCTGTAATACATGAGAATGGCACCGTCTAAGCCGAATTATACACAGAACAGCATAATGGTCCTCAGATACACTTAAAAGGCTTATGTTCAATTGTTGTTAGTGATGAACTGACATCTAGAAATATACATGTTCTGTCACTGTTACCTAAAAATTTAAGAAGGCAGACTTGTATTGAAGACAAAATGAAAAGTGATAAAACATTTGTAATACTAATAATAATAGATGTTTTTATGTTCTTTAACTAGCTACAGCAAAAACTCAGGCTATCATATTATCTTTATGAAAATAAAGTATCTTACCCCAGACCTCCAGAGTAAGTAGGATAGACTTCAAAAACCTGAATTTAAAATTCACTGACTACAACAGACAATATTCTGACAACAAATGTTTAACCAAATCTTTTCAAACATCAGCTTAGATTTATTTTTCAAGAATAACCTTCTTTAAATTCGCTCTAAGTTCATAAATTAGGGAGCAAATAACAGTGGCAGAAGAATAATTTCTCAGGAGGAAGAATGATACACATGCAATTAATTTTTTCCATCTTTGTCCAAATCCAATTTGCATATCACACATCATAACATCCTTCAGACATTGTGATAATTAAAACTATTTTTGAATTCAGAACAGGCTGTCTATTCTGAGCTGCAATTATTGTGCTTCTTTCATGCTAGCAGCAGTAAATGTTATCCTTGAACTGGCTGGCATGTCCAATAGCATGGAGTCCTTCTTATAACTTTGGGGTTCAATAACAGGGATGGTAGTACACAACCCGAAGATATTCCACAATTGGCTCCGTTGCTAGTGTGTCAGGACAGGGAGTGTTTTACAAACCTTTTAACAACATTTCTCATAGGATGTTTTCAGTTGATTAATTGGCTAAGCAGAGCAACAGTCAGAGACATGCATGGAACACTATAGTCTGGCAACATAAAGTGCTGAAAACATACAAGCATGAAGTCAAATACAATGATCTCCTTTAAAAGGCTACCAGCATTCGGTCACTCATTTATCTGAAAAGACTCTGAATGAGCCTGTGGGTCAGAAGGCTTTGGGCTGGTGGTTTTTCATGTGCTGTGCCTAAGGAAGCATTTCTCAAATCTGAGAGACAGAGCCTGCCTGTAAAGATTGAGTACTCAGTGGAGATACCAGTATGGAATGTCTATTTAGCCTATATCTCTCAAAATTATTTATACGTTTAAGTTGTAATTTTAGCTAATGAATGCGTTAAAAAGTTAATGAGTGAAAGGAAACAGCTGACCGTCATTGACTAGGCTACAGATGGCATGGTTGCCATTGTATTTATTAAGAATGATAAAAAGGGAATCTATGAAGTGGATAAACAAATTTAATTGACACCTGCCAGCCAATTAGAAACACGGATTTTCCTACCTGTGATATAATTTTGCATAAAGATGTGCAATATGTTGTCTCCCACTGACACAGCCTGAGGGTAGCAAAAGTCAAGAGAAGTTACTTAGGCAGTGCACTTGCCCTCACAGGTCTAGAGTTCAGCAGAATGTATTAGCCCAGCCTCTGTCAAAGGAAAGTATCTCAAAATTGAGTTGATTTCCAATAATCTCCCAAAAGGTGATTCTTAGTTTTGGACAGAACTAAGTAAAATGAAAACAAAAATTAAAATTAATTTTAGAATATACTGTGGTGATATTTTGTAATCAACAAATGTATATGAACAAAACAAAGGATTTGAACATTAATTTTACCTCAAAAGTATGCTATCAAGATTATTTGTTGATTCTTCTGTTTTTTTGCATGCACTAGAAACATGTGCCTTTTGCATAAGATAACTTTGATTAACCTCTACTGTAGAACATGCAATAGATTCTCTGTATGAATGACAGTCTGGGCAGACTTGGGAGTAGTTTCCACTGACTGACACTGGTAATAAGCAGTAAAATATTAGGAGGTTATGCTTGCTGAGTGTCTCCAGGAAAACTACTATATTAGACAGAATAGTGTTGTGTGGGTTTAGTCACATGTTCCATAGAGTTCAGCAGTTAACAGATATCAAAAAGGTCAATAGGAATGCTTATCAAATGAGGGCTGTGAAATATGAATTATTTGTTTCTTCCATGTTTTAAGATTAACCTCAGCAGCTGGTCAAGAATGCTTGTTTAGACAGAATACTAGTCACAAGATGAAAGAATAGCAAAGTGTTTTGTGTTTTGTGTTGGGAAGATGAAAGTAGAGTGTTTTGTTGGATTTGTTTTGATGGGAATGCAAGTGTTTTGGTTCAATTATATTGATAAGCAGATAAGCAAAGTGTTTTGGCTGGAGGGAATGGAAGTATATTAGAGGTAGAAGTAATGTTTTGCTGCAGGGGAATTAATGGGAATGAAAGTGGATTGTTTTGTTGGTGAGAGTCCTTGTTTGGCAGGCTTGCCTGAGGACTATATCCCTCTCAATCCCTTCCACCTCATCGACTGTTCTGTGAATATGTGAATTATGTCAAAATCAGCCCACAGCTATATCCCAGTGCAGATATGGAGGCTGATGCATATAAATAAGGTGGGTGCATGAACTGAGAGCTTTTTCCCAGAGGAGGAGAGTTGGACAATGCAGTAGTCTGCTTGACGTCCTGGAGAACAAGGGTGACATTATCTGAGATCACGTCTTACAACCACGACCGCCTGGAAGCTTTAAGACATTTTTCACCACATGCGTTGATACAGCTTGGCTTGTCGAACTGGGATTCTGTGAATTTTCACTTAACACGGTGTGGTTAAACCGGATTTGGATAAAAGCGAGAGAAACATGAGGGAGTCTGGCCCAGCACTGACCTGGAAGCTGCGAGCGCTGGTCTTTGGGACGTGCGTGGTCACGGTGCTGAACTCTGCGGGGCTGCTGGTGCTGCTCGTGCGTCAGACGCAGCTGGCCTCAGAGCTGAATGAGCTGGACGCTCAGCTGGAGGAGCTGTCCGAGACTTCGGTGGTGGAGTTCCTGTCGGAGGTACCCCGTGACCCCGAGCTACGGGCAGAGCAGTTTGAGTACTCGAGGAACAAGCGGAGTCATGAGCATCATCATGTGCAGCAGCTCAATCGAGAGCAACAGGACGACATGATGATGATGATGACCTACTCCATGGTCCCGGTATGGTGAACACTCTTTTGACCCTTTCACACATTAGTCTCACATGCATATTGCGTTATGTGTTTAAAACAACCACTTCCCTCCTTGAATTGTTAAACAAAATTCCCTGGAAAAAAAACGCAAATTCAAACTTACAATATTAGATGATCCATCATCATAGTAAAGCAGCGAGAATAAATCATATGTACATACTGCCATATGTTATAATATCCTCTATTCTTCTTGTATAATTGCAAAGTTTCTGTTTTGAAGTTCATATTTCTTTTTTAGGTTAAGGTCTTAGTAGACCTCTGCAACAGCACGAAAGGGGCATGCCTAACAGGTATGCAATACAATATCCTCATTTACTTATTGCCTTCTCTCACAAATAATAGTCATCTACAGCTCAATCCTCCTCATGACTGTATGGTGTAAACCTTGATTGTTCTGTCCCCTGATACAGGAGCTCCTGGACCTCCGGGTAAGAAATGAACAGAAATAATAATGATGATTATAATGAACAGAAGATACCTTACATACCTTACATTAGTCATCTTATACACTTGCACAATTACACAATGTGTGGACCAAAGTAAGTGCCATGAATTATCAAAGTAGGTGCTCCTCTCCATTACTGAGCCAGGCTAATGTAATGGCTTATGTTTACCGCAGGCTTGCCTGGCCAGGATGGGATGCCAGGGTACAATGGAACAGACGGAATTCCTGGGCCAAAGGGGGACCCTGGAGCTGATGGAAAGAGAGGGAAAAAAGGTACATCAGTCCATTAGTTCCTATGAATCATAGATTATAAAAATGATGAAAATGGCAGCACATGTAGGAGATTCCCATTTGTGCCCTACTGGCCTTAATCAGAATGGGCCTCTTTTCATTTTGTGAACCCAATGTGTAGCCTTGTCATTGTGTTTGGATAATACACCACCATTTTAACTGACCTGTGATAAAATGCCGCAGCAGTGCTGAATGTTATTAAATGAGCTGCAGGCATGCAAAATTAACTAACCAAGCAGTGTGAGGGTATAACCTTCTGAAATACAATGCAGTTAGTCTGTTGAAATAGATGGTATGGGTACATAATATTATCATATGTTAAAGTATTTTGCATATAGTCTTAGCCAGAACAGCTTACAATGAGAGAGGATATAAATGTGTTCCTTTGATTACTATGATAAAAAGTGCCAGAGCTGGCAAGCAAAAAAAAGACCCAGACCAGCAAAAATATATGTAACAATAAATACCAGCCAGAACTGACAAATGCTGAGAAAAAAGTAATAAAAAAAAAAACACAAGAGTAGAAAAGTACCATAACCATCTTTGACTCAAAAGTCATCTCTGACATTGACTCTAAAAGAGACAAGAGTTCCCCCTACTGGCCCTCGACCCTAATTCAAGCAATAACTCAATGTACTAGAATGCATTGGATATGAAATGCTTTGTATCTTAGGCCCTCCTGGTGAGAAAGGAGATCCAGGTGAAAAAGGAGAGAAGGGAGATCCTGGTTCACCAGGAGAGAAAGGAGAAACCTCCAATGATGTAATTTTTGAAGGTAAGAGCATCAACAAGTAATTACTGTATATGCAAAATTTCCCAGCATGGATACATGTAGTACTATGTGGTTTACTTACCCATTTTGGTGATCAATTATCTCATGAATGATGTAGAAACGTAGGCTAATTCTAGGCTGGTGGAGGCTCATCCTAAATTGGGTGGATGTGCTGTTGTTCTTGAAAGGTCCACCTGGTCCGGTAGGTCCTCCGGGGTCTCCTGGACCTATTGGCCCGCCTGGACCTCCAGGGCCCCCAGGACCACCCAGGAACAGAAGCCACAGAGCGACCCTGCACTCAGCGCAGAGAATCATGGGTGAGTGTGGCTCTCCTTTACAATGTTTCATCCAGTGAGGGGATGGAAAGGAGGACAAATTAAATCACCTTTATTTAATACACTTCTTTTTTCTCCAGAACTTTGTTTTTTTCACAATTTGTAATGACCAATCACAACTAAAATACTGCCCCACATCCTATGTCAATACACATGAGTACACAGCAGCATGTATCCGTTCAAGCATGTACTACACAGCCAGCCAGTATTTCAGTATACAGTCCATTAGTTTGTGGCAGGTTTGCCACTGGGCTAGAAGACTGCACTAATAAGTCAAGGCTATTTTACATTGCTAACCACATGCCACCCAGTGGGGCTGCAGGTGATGTCTGATGCTGAAATATTCAGTAAAATTGAAAAAGCATGTAAGTTCATTATGAAGAATAACATACTGAATATTCAGACTTTCAGGTGCAGTATATTTATATGGCTGCTCAAATTCTGTATCGTTTGATTCATAAGAGATGAATTTAATTTAGTTTTTCTTGTTTCAGGGGTGTCACACGCTGTCCCAAATGATGACACCTTATCTGGAGAAGAGGCTGGGCACATGAGACATCCAGTGTTTAAAAAAGGAGGTATGAATTATTCAAGTAATTATTTGCTGCCATTGCTTTCATTTGTGGGGCTTGTAATTAATAAAAAAATCTCTGAAAAAGCTAAAAATTACATTATTTTACACCCAGATTGCATCATCAAATCCATAGCCAGTGCTACAAATGTTGTGAAAATGGAGAACACGTTTGGAACGTGGATGCAGGATGCGGCTACACAAAATGATGAACGCATCTGGGTGGCTGAACATTTCTCAGGTCTGTCTGTGAAACAAATTTTTGTACAAATACTGAATCTTTGAAGTATGGCCAGGCTAAGGTCATTACCTGTTCTTAGGCTCATTCCATACGGTCATGAAGATGTGTGTACGTCATTCCTCTGCAGGCCGTGATATGAAGGAATATGAGAACATAGATGCTTTCCAGAATGGCAGCAGCAAATACATTGATGTCAGGAAATACTTTCAAGGATGTGGCCACATTGTGCACAATGGTTCCATCTACTATCACATGGCTGGGTATTCCACCATTGGCAAGTAAGAGTTGATCTTTTAAATGTTGCTTTCTTAAGACAAGTGAAACATCTTGCTTGCTCCTGATGTAATTTTCATTCCATGCAACAGGTTTCACCTCCAAAAAAGAACACTGCACACCCTGACCATTGAGAATGCGCTGTATCACAAGCTGAACTATCTCTTCAACAACTCCAAGACCTACTTCAAATTAGCCGTTGATGAAAACGGACTGTGGCTCATTTTCGCTTCCAGCACAGATGAAAACATAGTGGTGGCTCATCTAGACGAGAAGACATTCTCGGTCACTTCGTACATCAACACCACCTGTCCCAGGCTGAAAGCAGGGAACGCCTTCATAGCCTGTGGAGTGCTGTATGTTACGGACACCAAAGATGCCAAAGTCACATACGCCTTCGATTTACTGAAAGGAAAACCCATCAGCGTGAGCTTCAACCTCAGACCAACGAGTGGTGTTGTAGCCATGCTGTCCTACAGTCCAATTAAGCGACATCTGTTTGCATGGGACAGCAGGTATATAAAGATATACGATGTTCATTTCTTTTCTGATGAATGAGCAAGTTTAAGACAGTCTAAATTTTATAAATACTTGTTGATGTTTGCTGGTGAGATGTGTTCATGTTTTTTTTTTAATTACTCAGTGAATTAGCTATCAGCAACACAGCTTTTGGATTCATGTACTGCTACTGTATGATTAATTACTCTGGTATAATTTTCCATAGCTGAGAGGGTAGAGGCAAGAAATTAAATTCTACAGTTAATACAGATGCAGGTAAATAAGCAAAACAGGTGTGGGAATAGACAGCACATATATAGCTAGGTATTTTAAAAACCTTAATTGCCCTGATTTTCAATATGTAAAACAAAAATGCTCTCCACTTCTACTCAAGAGGAAAAGAAATCTTGTACCTTAATTACTGCAAGACATTTTTACAGAAGATGTCTAGACCTCCTGAGGAGTCTCGACACAAAATACAAGCATATAAGCATGGAACCAAAGTACCTTCATGAAATAAAAAGAATTTATTCAACTTACAAAGGTAAAACTTTGACGATGATAGAACTATATGTTCTTTCAGAGACTTGCACACATTCTGATCATCTTCCCCCATTGACAGAGCATCTTATGCTTTAGATAAATACACAACACAGACATTGAAAAAGGACATTTGGGGCGTAACAGGAAAATACATACAGCAGACAAGGCTCCAACCAGTTCTGACAAACACAAATCAGTTTAATGAATACAGTACATTTAACCAAAGTACAACTAGTTTGGTTGGTATGATACAAACCAAAAAATAAAGAGAAAGCTTTTATGTTTGTACAAGCTGTTGTGGTACTTTATATTCATATTTATATATATATAGATGTATTAAAACTATTTCAAACTATTTACTACTTGGCCAAACAAAGCCAGACATTCATTTGTAAATGTAACAGTTTCCTCTTTAATAGCATTTGTATATTTAAATAAAGTTTTATAGTGTCCCAAAATTTGAGTGCAAAGGTTCATTTGTTATGGATAAATTATTAAAAAAATAACACCAACCTCAGTAGTGCTCCACTGCATCCCAGGTCGCTAACACACCTTACATTCCTAATATAAAGGCAATAAGTTAAATATAATACAAACGTCTGCAAAGAAATAAAACAAAAAGGAAACAAAGCAACAAACATTTTGTGCAAAACGAAAATAAATATTGTTTTTCTGGTTAAAATGTGTTTTTCAGTGCTTGGAAACCTATGGGCCAAACATGACGAAACATAAATTACATTTACAGTACTGTATATCTCTTTGTGTTCTGACAGGATACTTCATCGGCCATGTGTCACTGAAACAAGCATTTCAGTGCTGACAACAGTAATGGTGGCATGTGCAAACAGATCAGTTTTTCCTCTGTAAAGCCCACTGTAAACAGGCTCACAAAGGCTATGTGCCATTTATTTTGCAATATGAGCAGCAAAATAAAATAAAAAATAAATAAATTAAAATGCAATTCCAACAAATCAATTCACACTGGAAACCACTGACTTCATACAGAACCACAGTGCTGGTAGAAGATGCTAAAGAGATTCAGCCGTGGGCACAAAATGACGACAGATACACACTTTTAAAAATTTTTGCTTTGAGTACTTTTACAGAGCACTATCAATGACCTGTGATTGCACCGCTTTTACAATAACAGTACATGCATAGCTTTCCTATGAATACACTCTAGAAGAGATTCTGGAACAAATTCAGCTTATTTAAAATTACAGTCACTTTTATCTTTTAAAGTCAAGTATGACACCTAGCTTCTGTAGTTTTTTTCAGGCTTTGGGGAAAAAAATATTTACTGTAAGCGTCACTTTGTTGCAATCCACAGCGAAGGACACGTGAACGCTAGATGCTAAAAGCTTTGATTTTGATTTTTCTCTCCTCAACCATCTCCACCATTACAATTTACAGGATGTCAAATATGCTGGCTGGTATGTTGTAGCGGTCTGGTAGGACCCTCATTTTCAAAGTGCCATCAGCTCCACAGGTGAAGACTCGGTTTCCGGGGCAGGTCTCCACCTGCATGACCCCAGCGCCGATGTTGCGGAAAATGGACTGCTTGGCGTGCTCGGTGCTGAATGAGTGCATCAGGCCATGGCCTGTCAGCTTCCAGACCTGCAACCCGACAGCAGCGCCAATTAAACCACAATGCAATGCATACCCTGTGCCTTTTACAGTCTGGCAAACCACTGGCATATAAATAAACACGGAAAGGCTGTGATCACCTTCATGTTGCCCTCCGAGGACCCGGTGACAAAGAAGTCCTCGCTGGAGTCCAGGGCCAGCGCTTTGATGGCGGAGTCGTGGGCCTGGAAGGTGTTGAGGAGTTGCCTCTGTCGGATGTCGAATATGCAGATGAAGCCCTTCCTGCCCCCAGAGATGATGAGCTGCTGCTTTGGGGCGTACTGCAGCACGGTGGCGCCATTCTCATGGCAGGGGAATGCTGAGGGATTCAAAGAGCGCGCTCAGAACCAACGATATTGAATCATTGAAGGCCGTCTGGACTCTGCCCTTCTGGACATTTACCGGTGAATACATCACATCCTGTAGATGGTTTTGCAGAAATTGACACTAGAATGAAAGTATGAATGCTTTGGCTGCAAAGTTATTTTCCTCTGGCCATCGCACTTGTTCATACAAATTTTACAGATGTGACTGAGCTGCCCTGTTTAACAAGTTACTGCAAAAATCAGGGGGTGTTACTGTTACAACTATTTCTGTAAAATGAATACATCCCCATTCACTGCAGTCATCTGGAGCTTTTTTTTCGAGAAGTAAACTTTAAAATGGACTGTGCTAAGACTGAAATGATAGAGTTATTAATATTGCATATTTACTTTTAAACATGAAGTCAAATGTGTGATTCAAAATCATGTAATTTTAGGAATAGACCTTACCGTGGACCAGGGTGTTATTGGGTGAAATAAGAGTGTCCCACAAGCACACATTTCTGTAGATAAACAATGCAAACGAGAATGTATGCACAAAACATAAATCTCCATTTGACAATTGACAAACCTATTGACAAATTCTCCTATAGTCTTTTTAAATGAAAGGATTTTAATGGACAGTACTGACTTACAAAATGCAGAGAGCAAAGTTGAAACACGTGAGGTTAATCACTGGCGTGGTAAACCCTCAGGATGATCTGAGCACTCACCTACAGTCGTTGGACTGTCCGGCTGTGGCAATCAGGCTGGAGGAGGTGATGAAGGCAAAGTCGCCGCAGGTTTTGCTATGGCATTGCCAGCTCTGTGGTTGGAAAGACGAAAAAGCTGAATTGAGCCAGGCCTCAGGAAAATGAACCGAGCAAAAGCCAAGAATGATAGCAATCTGTGGCTAAATGGGTCCGGGCACAGAGAGGTACGGCAGAGCTGTACAGTCCACGGATTCAATTAGCCCCACTTGAGCTGAGCTGTTCTAGACACAGGCCGACTAACAAAATAGAGCCATATGGGTCCTTGTTTTCATTCCTTTCTTTTGCTTCCAACTCACCAAGTAAGGTTTAGGGTTTGATGATGTTTGGTTGACTTGCCAGAGGCTTAAGAACCCTTCGCCATCTGCAACACCGCACTGGGAGGGAGAGAAAGGCAGAGTCATCTGGCAGCCTTTACAGCAATGAAACAGTCTTGAAAATGGAAAAGCAGTGGAAATGGTACCTTACACACAGCATGGGACAGAATGTGCTGTGGGTGATGTGGCTAATCTCCAATCTTCACTGAGCAGATGCATATTTTATTTCAGCTAACCAAGCATGGGAATATGGGGTTTTTTAAAAACATGACCATCTCAAAGAAAAAAAAACAATGAAACTGATATATTATATTAAAGACATAAAATTAAGAAGTTTTTAGGGTATTTAAACACTTTATGATTAGCCTAGAAATTATTGCTTTAGTACTTGTATCATGATCTACAATTTAAGTTTAATAAATTAGTTTGGTTTACTTTGGTCATCATTTTACATAATGATAATTAAAGAAAATGCATATTCAATGATAGTCGGTCCTTATGATATAATTACACAGGTATAGGCGCAATTTAAGTATTCCCAACAATTACACTGGAGTGGCCAATTGAATTCAATGTAAAGGTGGTAACATGGATTGGGCAATGCCGCACAGATGTGCTGGATGAATGAATCACTGTTTCCATTTAGGTGCATATATACGCCTCTGCATGGTAATGCGCATGGTGTGTTTATGAGGGGTCATTCTGTCTTTTGCTGTGAAAGCTGCCATGGGGAGGTCTGTGTGAGGAGGCAGTCTGCTCAGGTGCTCACGGGTCACTTGCCTTGTTTCCTTGAGAGTTGAAGTAGAGCCTGGTGACCCTGGCATTACCGGCCTGACGGAAACAGATAAGCTGCTGAGGACGGTTCCACTCGAACATGCGCACACTGCCGTCCTGAGCGCCGGTCATGTCTGAAAATACAAATTTATTATGATGATTACTCATTAAGATTATTATTGCTGTTACTTGTATGTGTATAATTATTGTCATAATTTAATGCAGAGCTTTAATTAGAAGGACATGAAATATCATCGTTATCATTGTCTCTGTCAACATTATCATTAACACCATTCGTAATTATGACAATGTAAAAATATGGTACTGCTAATGATGTTAATAACAACAATGACAATACTACTAATACAAGTCATATTAAATTATGACTACAAATACTAACATGAACATGATAACAAATATCATCAAGTCAACCTCAATCATCATAACACAAATACTTCACTAAGCACTTTTTACAACCTCAGTGTTGTCGTGTTTTTGTTATTAACACAAATGGATGGACAATGAGCATGTTGTACTTATTTGGATCGCACATCTGGGTAAAGCACTACTCAGATCTGAGGAAATAGGAATGTGCTCAATTATGTAAGAATTCAAAAGACTTACAATACTGGTAAATGGGATGTGAAGTCATTCTCTTGACATTGTTCAAATTCCTTTTCATAATCTGTAAAACAACAAATTTATTTCATTTTTTATTTCATTACTGGCAATGCAGGACAAATGAAAGCATTATGTGATTTCCATTCATGCTCCATTTTTCCATGTTTGTATTTATCTTCACTATTATTTCACAATAAGATTAAACTCATTGTAATAATATACTAAAATGTTGTGCAGCACTAAACACCCTTGGATTTGCTTGCTTTGCCAATAATCTGCTTTTCAACACTTCACTCACTGTTTTATACAAATAGTGAGACACTGGTTAAAATACTTCCTTTTCAACAAACATTACAAAAACTACTTTAAAATATTTGATAACAAATAAATATCATGAGATTTATTCAGCTAATGCACAGTCACTTCAGCTAGAGGGGAGAGGTTTATAGTCCACACAACTGCCAGCTGGACAGTTCAACACAAATAACAACTGTCCTGAGCAAACCTCCAATAGTAATAATCAATTAAATCTGCAACAGTCCACCTTAATGCTCCTCCCTTGGTCTGGGTGTTGGATTTGAAAGAACCTCTGCTGGTCACAGTGTTGAGTTACAGCCTTCAGTGATCCTTGCCAAAGGGTATCTGGACTGTCTGCCATTTATCCTGAGATCAGGCCTTTTGATTCAGCACGACAGGGACACATACCACACTTCCTCCCATGCTGGTCTGTCCACTGCCGAGCCATGGCATGGATGCCGAGGCTGGCATCTGTGGGGGGGCAAAGGGTGGGGCGCTGGCCTGGGCGATGTTGGTGTGAGAGGACCGATAGTCCTGATCGTCAGAGCTGTGAAGAGGTAGCATAACCACACAATATGCAGGTTAGCCCTAATGGCCTGTGAGCATTAGCACAAGAACACAGGCTAGCCCTAATGGCCTGTGAGCATTAGCACAAGAACACAGGCTAGCCCTAATGGCCACTGATCATTACCCCAGGAACACAGGCTAGCCCTAATGGCCACTGATCATTACCCGGGAACACAGGCTAGCCCTAATGGCCACTGATCATTACCACAGGAACACAGGCTAGCCCTAATGGCCACTGATCATTACCACGGGAACACAGGCTAGCCCTAATGGCCTGTGATCATTAGCACGGGATCACAGGCTAGCCCTAATGGCCTGTGATCATTAGCACAGGATCACAGGCTAGCCCTAATCACAGGCTAGCCCTAATGGCCTGTGATCATTAGCACAGGATCACAGGCTAGCCCTAATGGCCTGTGATCATTAGCACAGGATCACAGGCTAGCCCTAATGGCCACTGATCATTACCACAGGAATGCGGGTTAAGTAATGGTAAGTGATTACTTACACATGCAGGTTAAACACAAAAGTCAATGATAGCCCCCCTCCCCCAAAAGGTAATGGTACAGACCTGCGGGACTCCTTGTCAAACTCCTCTCCAATCCAGGTGTAGGGCTGGGCAGCCACAAGAGATGCCACATCTACCTCTTGCACATCATGAGTGGATGCCAGTACAATTTCATTAGTGTTGACCTGTTACAGGCAAAGACAGAGGGCTGAAAGCGTGGATCTCTTACCTACCCCAGACCAAGCTCTTGCATTTAAGACCATAACAGCAAAGCTGGTAACAGTGTGAGTCAAGTGCAACGCATGTACCTTGTTAATGGCAAATGCCATTATGATGTCAGATTCTTTGTGAATAATTTTCGCTTTCCCTCCTGGATAGCCAAGATCCGCCTCCACCTGAAATAAAGCAACCACATTGTAACAACTGTCACCTTTGCTCTCATCTATTGCTGTAGTGAAACAGTTCGGTACAAAGCAAGCACTCCATTGCCATGCATTGTAAAACCATGTGCCGCATCCCATTGGATGGTGTAGCCGTTTCCTTACGGTGACAGAATTCTTGCGCTCTTAAACTGAAAGCCAGCCTTGCTGTGCAGACACTTGCCAAAACTGCACTGAAATGAAATGCGAATGCTTTTCTTTTAGTGCTCCAGTTTGTTAATGGTGAGACAAAAAAGCACTATTAGTAGTCCTGTTATTGGTAACGAGCATTGCTAACCTTATTGAATTACTGCCTATAAAGAACACATTTGTAAGGTGAACCTTGGATATTATGAGTGACAAAGAACAGGAAACCAGGGGGCTACTGGTGGCCGAGTCACGGCAGGAGGATACTACCTTGTTGGATTTGCGATCTCCTGCTACGCGGTCCACATGGTCTTCTAAAGACTACACAACACACCACACCGTCACAACACAAAACACATGCACAAACAACAGAAACATGAAATGAAAAAATGAAAAGGGTTTGCTGAGGCAGAGAACTCAGACACAACGGGCTGCGGGCTTAACATTCTACAAATTTGCCACGTTGATACAGGTCACAAGCTGAAATCATTCTGGTATGTTAACTTATCTCTCGTCCTATAAGCTGCTCCTTTAACTTTCACTATGGCACTCTGTATTGGTGTACTATACTCTGAAATTTAAGGAAGGGAGCTAGCATTTTAACTCTAAGGTTGAGAGTTCAAATCCGCAGTGAGGAATTGCAGTTGTACCCTTCAGTAACCTATTTGTTTCAGTAACATATTCAGCTACAAATATGTGCACAGTATAATATACTTGGAATATTTTGTGTAATTCATGATAGGGGCCCACTGTGTAAATCCAATAAAAACGTAATAATGAACATGACACACAGGAGCTGTGGGAGTATTCTGTGTGGGACTTGTTCTTTGAAGCATAAGTAATACTGCCCCAACAGCAGGTAATGGATTGCAATGATATAAAGTGCGCAGTAGACACAAATCAGGATTAACCTGGGGTAAGTTAAAAATAACTCCCAAAACAAAAATCTTGCATTGTAGATAATGCTATTGAGGAGATAGGGTCTGAAGTTATTTCAATTTCTGAAATGCACACAACTACAAATAAATCACATCTACGCAGGGTTTATGCATGAAGTATCCTTCAGTTTTGCTCATCTTTGTAGGTATGACTGAACTTGCCTGTTTTGGTCTGGATGATTAGAGTGTATGATGCACTTAGATCTGGTCTGAACTGGGTAAGGTTTTGTTCTTGAATGAAATATGTACTGTTTTTATGCCTCAGGCCTCTATTGAATCTGACCAAAATGCACTTTGTCCTGTACAGGAAGCATAGAATTTAAGCAGTGCTATGTTCCTTTTTTTTCCAAAAGAAGAAGGACTCTGTGGCTACTGGAATAAAGAAATATAATTTCACAAGGAAAAAAAAAAGCATGAATTACTTAAAAATCATAAAATCATAACATCAGAGGTAAAGTGCATGGCCCTGGGATTGAAGAGAGACCAGAGTCTGACAGGCATCTCTAAACAGCACAAATGAAAGGGATGGTAAAAACACAAATAAAGGCCACACTGGTGACTGGCAATTAAATGGCATGATGGTCTGAGCTCAGTTTTCTCTTGCGACCCATTACCTCACTCTGCTTCCTCTTTTTGGTGAAGATGTAGCGAATCAGAAGCTCCTGTAGAACTTCCTGCTTGACCAGAAAGTGCCATAGCCGCCTTGCAGGAAATGACAGGCGACTCTTTGCCCTGAGTCAGAAGCACAACGACACGAATGTTAGCATGACAGAGTTAAATGACATATGACATCACAGGCGCCACCTTGGGTGAGGAGACCATGTGACCTACTTGAAGGGCGTGTTTTCAGGCTCCAGCATGGCTTTGTGCCTCAGTACAGCCGGGCCTCCCCCGGCACTGACATCAGCGGGGTAGGTGTTGATGTAATTGGGCGGAGGCCCATCAAACTTATTCATCTTCTCCAACAGTATCTGCTCCCAGTTCTCCAGTGTCTTCAGGACAGCATTCACCAACGGGGAGGTAACAGGTAAATCTGAAATTGACAGAACACATGCAATAAGTGGAAAACAGCCCTTAAAGGAGTGGTCATTCTATCATTCACTTTGGATGACAATATCAGAGGTGGCAAGGCAGCACTGCACTCCAGTTAACAGTGTTATACAGTGGCACAACTAAATGATGGGAAATGATGGGACATTACCTGGGAAATCCAGACCCGTAAGAGGGAGGAAGCCTTTGACATTGTGAAGAGCCAACTTGACCATGACCAGACGTATGAGCGCCCAACTACAGGGAAGAAAAAGCGAACGAGCTGGAAATATATCCTAAAAAGTAGGCAAATCTCAGTGTTGTATGAGGCATGTACCACCAACTTACACATGATACCATGATCACATCCATTCTGAGACAAAACATTCTTTGTAAACAGCATGCTGGCTAGGAGGAGGAAACAGGCAACAGACAGAGGAGCTGGAACTGCTAATGTCAGTATACTAAATAAAGGAATAAAAATGAAAGAGAGATAATTCCATCTGGAGAGGAGGGGGGGGGGGCGTGGGCCCACAACAGACCTGTATGAATTTGGATCGCTGTGCTCTGTGACCTGAGTGTCAGACAGGAAGGCGTCATCGTCATCCTCATCATCGCTCGGCCCGCTCTCGTCCGAGTCGTACAGGGCACCACTGTCTGAGAGCGGCAGGAATGGCTGCAGGGGATGGAGTGTGAAGCAAAATGTCAAACCTGCTCAGGCACACTGGAATGCGATTAGACATTAAGGAGCTTTATCATTACTGTAACTGAAAATACAGATCGACAGACTGATTTACCACCAATGCTGAACTGGAGTAGTAATACTCTAGACAGCGGGTGAAATGACGAGCTTCGATGAGCTGAATGGGCCCGTTCTAGCCGTCATAATGAATAACATCCTTACGCTACCTCGTAGATGAACTGAGGTACATTATGTAAAATCACGTGGATACAGACATTTCAACCACTCCCTGAGAGAGCATAAAAATAAAGTCATAAAAATAGTGTTACATAAAAATACTCATTCTCTTTAACGGTCTTCAACAACCTTTATCTTGTGACTAGTATTTCTCTTGAAGAGTGGCTCAAATGAACATTTCATGTTCTTTTTTATGTCTTTTAACTTTCATTTATCAGGGATGATCCCACTGATCTTCAGAATCTCTCCTACAAAGGAGTCATGGCACATATATGAATAGTTATAAACAAAGAGCAGCTAAAACAAACAAATGTTCTCAAACATTCTTGTGTTCTAATAGTCGTGTTGTGGGTGCAGGGGGCCACGCCCATACTTTGGCCACAAAGTAGTCCCACATGCTCAGCTCTGGCGGGATGAACTTCTCCTTGTATGTGGGCCTCTCGGCTGGCACCGGTGGGGGTGTGGCCGGCGTTTCCTTCACTGGGCGTCCGGGGACCAGCATGCGCATATTGAACCTGCGCCGGTGCTTGTCTACATCCTCTGCTGGTGGTGGGGGCGCTACAGGAAGGGGATTGAAAGTGTTCTTTTAGAGGAAGAAAAATATGGCTACAGTAAAGGAGGGAGGGAGAGAGAAAAATATTAGCAAGATTATTGGGGGAGAAGACAAGGAGGAAAATGAGAGTGTTATTACTGGAGGAAGAGGAGGAGGGAGAGAGAGAGAGGGAGAGAGGGAGAGAGGGGTGCTAAAATAAGAGCATTATTAAGGAGATAGAGGGAGAAGATAAGAGAATAAGACTATTGTTGAGGGAGGGAAGAGGGAGGATAAAACTATTAAGAAAGAGAGAGATAGTGAGGGAGAAAAGAGTGTTGAGGAGGGACGGAGGAAATGTGCTTAGGACGAGCAATATTATTATAATAGCATAACATAACACGATTATTATTAAGTAAGAAGGGGATGATAGAGGGAGAATATAGGAAAATTATCAGGGTGGGAGAAAGAAGGACATCAGAGAAGGAAGAGAAGATACGGAGAGAAAATGGTGGTGTGGGCAACAAATGAAAAAGGAAAATTAGGAGCAGAAACACAAAAAAAGAGATGGACAACTCCCTGAACTATTACACATAGAGCTTTGACTTCTGGTGCAAATAAATGCACACCCAAGTTGAGCGACTGTTTACCTCTGATGGAATGGAAACTCATTTGGAAAGTTCAGTCGGTGTTCATAAACATAACCACAACTGGTATTTCTGAGGAGAATGAAACAGCTCAGCTTTAATAAGTGTCAGGGGCTCGGGGGGGAGGGGGAATTGAAAATAAATGTGTCATGCATGCCCAAATGGAAAAGATATGCCAATTGCTTCTGTTTAATTGCATATTTTCCTTCTGCCCATGAACGCACACATGCCTTCAAATACATCCTAAATGAGTTTCACCATCATAATTTTTGGACTGAATTACATTGAGAAAGAGCAGTGGCCCACATCATGAGCCATCGTCAGTGAAAGCTGTCAGTTTCTGTAATTGTTAGTGAGTTCCTTTCTGAAATGCTTTTCATTGTTATTTATGAGACATGTCCAAGCACCAACCAAGAAGCTTGTGAAATGAAAAGAGACATGTTCTTTTATGCTGGAAGGTTTGTCAGCTCTTTCCCTTTGGTCCTCTACAATGGTAAGTGGCACAGCACACAAGGACACCAGACACAAAACAAAAACACACACACACGCACACACACACACAAATACATGTCCACAAACCTTCACCGGTATCCTGGGTCACTATCTCAGGGACCACTGTGGCCGACAATCACAGTCGGAGACAAAACACAATGAAAATCCAAAGGGTGACAACGCAGACAAGACAGAACAAAACAACCACAGGATGTGACATGTGCTTAACTCCAGTGAAAGAAAAATAATGGTCACATGTATGAGTACTGCATTATGAACAAATGTTTTCTAAAACTATTCCCTTAAAAATCTAATTTCTAATGGACCTAATTAAACTCTGAGGTTTTAATAAAAGGTACGGAAGGTTTTTTTGTGTAATATACTAACTGACTGACAAAGGGCGGGAGAGGACATGGTGGCTGATTGGCCAAAGGGTGACTGAGGCAGTGAGGGTGATCACGCTCATGTCTAGGGCCGCCGGCTCCTTGAGGATTTGTGAAATAATGTTTTTTTTTTTCAGAAGCTCTTCAAGAAGAGAGTCTCAATTCTCAACACAGCTGAAGGGCAGAACATTAACATTTAGAGGGATAATTCCCATCAACTGCTTGGCATTTACATATCAGTTCATCTCCAGCCCAGCTTTCAGAAACGCACGCACAAGATCGCCTGGGCACAAAGACAGCTATGGGGGGAAACACAGACATGGGAACATGAGAAAGTCTTGTGCTCAAGCCGAAAATCCACAACAACCATGAAAAATGTCATCCTTTTTGCTGTGTCTTCACTTCATTATGCTAAAATATTCTGCGTGCACCGCCTGCAATGTTTGCCAACCTGTAGAACATGGAAAATTCCTTGTGGTGCATGAATTACCAAAATCTCACGGATGGAAATTCCAATTGAGACATCAGTTCTATGTGGGTTAAATTCAACAGTCAACCATAGCCAAACCTCGAGCTTAAACTGTCAGCACTGAAAAACAACTACACGTGGCTACTGACAAAAAAAAAAAAAAAAAAATATGCGCAGTATATTTTGCAAATTTTTGTCATTCTAATCTCTTTAAAATTATTATGCTTTGCTTCAATGTGCAGTTAGATAATTGTAACTTAATTATGTTAAGTGAAACTGAGAAAAAATATAACTGCCAAACGCCTGTCCACACTCCACTACTTGAAACTATTTGTGCACGCTGTCTCACGACGCTGGTGGTTTAAAGCAGCGAAATAACTACTGAATTATCAGATGCCCGTTCTGCCTCAGATGTCTAGCGGGAAACAATGAGACGATCAATGTCATTTGACTCAGCTCAGCGCTCTGCTGTGACTACGTTCAGCCATAATGGGCGGGTGATCTCATTTAAGCTACTTATGAGGAGGGCTGTGGTCTATTTTTGTAATGCTCAGCTACAGACATGTCAAACACAGTTTAAATGATAAAACAAAGAATGAGAGTGGAACGTATACCTGATTTAGACCCAGAATGTTGGTCTCCCTGGCCCTCAGAATCCACACAAACTTTAACGGCTGCAGTATTGACAAATAAACATAATGAAATGGAATAAAAAAAATAAACTCAAAACAACTGACTGATATATATATAAATATATATATATATATATATATACACACACACACACACACAACACAAAACACATCTTCCTTTAAAAAAAAAAAGAAACAAAGTATTCTTCACATTTTTTCTTCAAAAACACCAGAAATCAATTATGAATTATAGAGAAGCACTGAAAGTTAACCGTACAGAGAAAGAGGAAAAACTGCACTGCAAACCCAATCTGTTCTAACTCACGACTGGGCTGGAAATCTGCATCCACAGTAATGTCACCAGTGCCCTCAGGAGCTTTCAGAGGGAGCTGAGGCTCGTTAACAACAGGTGTGCTTTGATCAGGCCCTACTGTGTGTGAGCCCGCTGTCTTTACCGCCTCATACACAGCTGTCAGACACAAAGACAGTGTTACACTGACCCTGGAACAGAATGTCTTTTATTTCAAAATCACGCAGAGCTGTGCATAGACTGAAGTACCTGGTGCGGCCTCTGGGGGGCGCTTGGGCTTGATGATGAGTTTGGCCCCTCCCCCAAACACAGCAGCCCACATGCGGTTGTTGAGGGGATGAGCGGCCAGACGGAATAGCTCGTTGCCCGCATGTGTGCCCAGGCCGTGGATGAGCAGGCTGAGGTAGACGGCCACCACCGCCTCACAGAGCATCACGTTTAGCTTGGGCTGGTCCTCCCCCTGCGCCGACGCCACCAGGGTGATGAGGGAGGAGACGCCTGTGCAGACAAACACATACAGACATATGTACACACACATCACACAAGGCACACAGATACAGGAAAATGCATGAACACACACGCACACGCACACAGACAAAAAGACATTCTATGTGCTACTCCATCTACAAACTGCCACTCCTCTTCTCTCTTTCTATGAGCCAGTGGCCATTGCTTCTCTATCTTCTGTTTTCAACATTAAGTGTCTTTTTCATTAAGATGTCTCATCACATTAGGACTTTAAATCCAGCATTCCCACATCATCTCTTATTGATGATGTGAGAATCTCTTATTATCTCATACCTTAATGCACTCCTTCCTTTAATGTCATTTTTATCTAATGCAGGGACAATATCTACTATGTATTTTCCTTGAGGTACTTACAGAGATTGATAAATGTCTGGGTTTACTGTTTGCTGTGGTTAATTTATTTTCATATTATCTCTCAGATAACAGTTCATGGTTTTCATTCTGTTAATTAGAAACTACTAACACAATTAGCATATAGCTAAATTGATTACTATACATTCATATCTATGCGGGGATGTGTTCTTTGACATGTCCCTTGCCAATAACATGCTACAAAATAAAAATGAAATACACAAACACATTAATACATACATATATAATTTGCATGACATATTTCAGCAAGCCGTTCATTTTTATGTCCTGCAGGCAACAGTGCCCTTATTACGAAGCACCATCTGGCGCTATCGGGTTGCTGTTCACACCACAGTGAAAATCCCGAGCGCTAATTTACAGTGACGCCCGTGCACATTTATTCAGCATGAGCTGTAATGGATGGCGAAGTGAAGTGCAGAGAAGAATATGGCTGTCCTGCTGGATGGAATTTTGGGAGGAGGGAAAGGGTGAGTGGAGGGAAGCGGTCCACACCTGGCCACAATGCGGGGGAGGAGCTAGGCGTGGCGTGCTCCTCGATGCTCTCGGTGCGCAGTCTCCGCCTCTCACTCAGCAGCAGGCCCTGGTACACCATCCCTGTGAACTGATTGGCTTCTGCCTGGCTGCTGCAAACACAATGAGGCGATAGACACAGGATATTACCGGTTAGGAGAGCTTGCTACTTCATGCTACACAGCAAGAAACCCTTTACATGTTGAAGTCCAGGCTAGATGGATAGCCAAACACTCTCTAGAATGCAGGTAAATGACTGAATGGGCTGAAAGATCTATTCTCCTCTTTATGTATTCTGATTTTCTTATATCTTATGGGGAATAAGATGGAATGCATTCATCTGTGGCATAGAGATGAGGTACCTGTAACTATGGCTGTCGCACAGGGCCTGATAGATACATGCAGACAAGGAGGCAGCAAGGGTGTGCAGAGCATTGACCTGCATTGGAGGAACATCAACATCAACAAGGTTATTTATGCATGCACCATTAAACATCACTGAGAAAGATTTTTGCCAGTTAACAATGTCCAAATGCCATAAGCCACATCAGGGGATACTGAACAGAGCACAGAATAGTGGGTGACTCTCTGACTGCAAAACTATTCATCAAGCTGTAGAGGCTAAATCTGGGTCTTCTGCTTCCCAAGGCTGATGAGTTTCTGTTACCCGGTCATCAATGATGTCGGGGTGTGGGGGCGCATCCATCTGCATGATGGTGAAGAGGATGTCATGGATGTGGTTGCTGAGGTGTAGGACAGGGTTGGCGATGACCGTCTTAGTGGGTGCGATGCTGGCAGAGAGCAGCGGAAGCGTGGTGGGCAGTGGAAGGGGGGACTGCAGCTGCTTCACCGTTGTCTCCTGATTCAGAATAAAGCAAACAGGACCAGAAAAATCTACAGTAAACACTTAAAAAACCACAGGCAACCATCGCTTAAAAAAATCAGGAATTGAGTTTGACACCTTTCCTTACATCAGTGACGGCTAGCTCTAGTTCTAACTAGCTCTATTATCATGCGGACAATTAAACAAGTAACGATAAAAACCAATAGATCTTGCTGCCGTCTACGGCCAGGGTTGGCCACCCCTGCTCTGGATAAGAGGCAACTTATGTTGTGAATGTCTGGCTTCCTCTGTCAGTCCTGCTTGTGTTCCTGCAGTACCCTCAAATTAGATTTCCATTTCCTCCAAACAGAAAACACAGCAGTGCTAAACAAATTCAACAAGATGTAGAGTGATGGTGGAAACTTGACCGTTTGGTGATGCTAACACAGACACTGCGGAGGCTGACCTGCTGGGATTCCTGCAGCAGGAATATGAGCTCCATCCGGACGGAGGTGACGCCCCCGCCCTTGGCTCCATGCAGGCTGCAGTAGCTGAGGAAGACTCGGAGCAGGGCTTGGTTCTTCCTCAGCCAAGCTTTGCGCCTCTCGGCGTGCTGCTGCTTGGCCTGCAGGCGACGGCGCTCCAGCTGGTGGCGCTCATAGGCCCCTGCATCTGTCCGATCCAAGGCCTCGTCCTGCTCCATCGAACCCTCACCCTCCTTCCATTTCTCCAGCTCACTGGACGCCTCCTGGCCATCCACCTTTGACAGGGAAGGCACAGAGATTCGAAAAAAAGTTCTTGTGGAATGAGAGGAATTTGAAGACTGAAAAGTCAGCATATCCATCTTTGACCAAATTTACCGTACCTGGCTTAAATCGTTCTTGTATGGAGCAAGATTTGTGAGTTACCAGACGAAAGTGCATTGAGCGGAGTGAATCTGATGGATTGTTTACTTAAATGTCAAAGAGAACTGCACCCACAGCTAAAGCAACTCAGCATCCCCCTATCTGTACAGGCAGGCTCACTGTGGATGTTTTTCATACAATTTACAAAATTAATAATAACATTCATGAGAGCAATAAAGCACATTCACCACTGCCTGTGAAGTGATATTCTTGGATTTTTTAAGTGTATGTCAATGAGAGGTAGATTTGCAAAAAAGGACATTTTAAATGAACTGCAGCAATTTTGGACTGCAATAAAGTTTAGTTTTTTGTCAGAAAATAAATTAATTTGAATTTGAATAAAAAAATTTAAGTGACCTGCCTACCTTGTAGTTGCAGATCTTGTGCATGGCCCCGATCTCCTTCTCCAGCCAGTTGTACAGCTGGAACCTTAGCTTTCCCCCATCCACCTCGTAACCGGTAGCCAGCGTCCGCAGCTCAGTCATCAGGATCTTCAGGCACGCCCTGAACTTGAGCTGCTCTGCAATCACATCCACCTCCGACTCCCCGGTAGAGTCTTCCCTCTGCAGGCTGGTTGCCGCAGGCCGGCCTGACCCTGAGACCTCCTTCTGCTGCTCAGTCTTCTCCTCAGCTTTGGGCTTCATCGTCAATCCCCCATCATCATCTTCTTCATCCTCGTCCCTGTCATCCCCCCAGTCCAGCTGCAGGCCCTCTTCCTCCACCTTCACCATCGGCTGGCTCCAGTCCAATGCAGAAGACGAGTCCAAGCCACCGCCCCAGGCTGCTCCTGGGATGGTAGGTGGAGGGGCAGACCAGTCCATGTCGCTGGCCTGCCCGCCATTCTCCTGCGGCTGGGAGGAGCCCACGTTGACCATGGAGGAGCCTTTGCTCAGGGAGGGCACTGCCTTCTTGGTGACTTTGGGCAGCTTGGAGAGGACCTCCAGGGCCAGCACGGGGCAGCCTACTTTGAAGTGAGCGTTGGCAGTGGTGAAGAAGAGCTTCCGTTCAATGAGGTTTATCTCGTCAGCGCTGCTCTTCTCAGAGGTCAAGCCCAGAGTGGCCAATGTGCCCTCTGGGGAGGCGAAGTGCCGACGGATTATCAAGGGGTGGGTCCGCAGGTAATTGTAGAAGCTGAAGACCACGGGGTTGCAGGATTTCACCATCACCTCTGAGAAGAAAATCAGCTTGTTTAATGGAGAAGAAATGAAACAAATAAACATGGCTGCTACAGAATTCATCACAATATCCAGACTCTACATGCAAATAAAACAATTACACCATTGGTTTTATCATATTGACATTTGCAAACACTAAATATGCTTAAAAATGTAGAAATCAGAATATGAACACAAAGAAACCATAGACATCAGTTACACAATTCTATACAGAGCTGATAAATAGGAGAACAGAGTTATGGAATTTCATGCAGCTCACCAGGATTTTCGTCATCTTCCTTTGGTATCTGTTCCAGCAGTGTGTCCAGGGCTCTGGTGTAGTCCTTCATTATCCAGAATGCAATGCTGCGCAGGAAGGGGTCAGGGTGCAGCTTGGTGCATGTGAAGCCAGACCCATCCCTGTGGCATCCCAGCACTCTTTCGTTCAGAATGCCCTTGCAGGTGGCGGAGCTCTCGTAGTCTGATTCGTACAGGCGAGCCACAATCATGGCCAACTGGATGTCCTCCATTTTCTCCAGGCAGACCTATGAAATGCAGGAGTGCAAAGGATTCTGGGGGTGTTAACAATAGCTAAATCCTAAGACCACAGATAAGCAGATGTAAATGAGAGATCCTGAGCATGGGAAAACCCGATTGTAAATAACCTTTCAATTATCAGGATCAAAACTAATGTAAGCAGCAAGTCATTAATGCAGTTAATGCACCAGGATAACTGCATAACACTTAAAATGCATGGCAGGCAGCATCATACTCATTGCATAAGATCACTTTCTCTTTGCTTAGTCTGCTTACTGTGGAGCTTTCTGAGTGAAGTTAACCATGAGTTTCATTTAAGTAGGTCACTCATTGATTTGTCTGTAAGGTTTAAGTTACATTTAAATGTCATGAAATCCTGTGCATATAGTAAAACATGATCACAGCACCCCAAATGAAACAGCTAAATGTCACAGCCCGACACTTCACTTTCATTCTCAAAGCAGATTCAATGCTAGTCTCCCATTAGAAACATCCACAGCCATAAGACAGCAGAATTACGATAACTGACAAGTAGTAGACATAGGCCTCGACCTGAAAGACCTGAGATGATAAATTACCCATACATATAAAATGAATAAGAAATGCTAATTTTAGCTTTTTAAAACTTGATCCAATAAGAAGAAATGTGAACCTCAATAGCATCTTTGAGGGAGCCTGCCAGTAGAAAGAAGCCTGCAGATTGCTCAAATCGCTGTTTCCCCAGCAGAGAGAAGGCATTCTTCAAAGCTGCCTTCCGCCATCGATCTTCTGTGAAGTTATGACTGAAGAACTGGGTCATCTTCTCATCATGCTGGGACCTGGGAGAGGAATAAGAAAAAAAGATGGAGAAATGCATAAATATAATCCAAATCCACGATGTCAGCCTAGATTTAGTACTTCCTCGAGTTGCTACAAATCAATACATTGTGTGAGGGCTCTGTTGACTGTAGTCACGAATAATAAAACGGACATGTGCTATTCAGTGTGATTGGATCCATTCATTACAACTTTTAATGAGTGAGAAGAGTGATTGAGTACCTGAACAGTCCCCAGAGAACAGCTTTTTTCTTCATTGCCAGGTAGAAGAGAGCAGCATCTAATGGGTCGTTGTTCCTTTGAAAGGCAGCTTTCCCAACCTACAGCGGAGCAGTGAGAGTTGTCGGTATAACGTATGAGAAAGAGAGAGCCCACCATGCTACAATTCAGCTTGTTTTCAGTCAGCAGTTCTGTGTCGTGTGTTTGGCAGGCCATCAACAGTGAGCTGGAGGGAATAAACGCATCGATCTTGTGGCGGACGGCTCATAAAAGAGTTTATGGCATGCTGTGCTGTGCGTTTGTAGATGTGGAGCGAGCGTGGGTTGTGAGAGAGCACACCTTCTCCATCATCCTGCGCAGCGTGTTAATGTTGCGCACCCACCAGCCCACTCCAAGCGCCCGGAGCTCGGACCACTGGGGGTCACCCCTCTGCATGGCCGGGATCATGTTCAGAAGCTCCTCCTCTGCCTCCGAGTGGAAGGCCCAGGCAAAGTGACACGTGGACAGGCCTGGGGGCAAAAGGCACATGAGCAATGAGCATACACACACACACACACGCACACACACGCACACACTTATGCACACACACGCACACACACGCACACACTTATGCACACACACGCACAAATATGAACACATAACAAACCACTAAATACATATTAGACACAAAAAACAAGCATCTCAAACATCGTACAGAGACAGACACAAACATATCCAGAATATTCTGACATACAGCACAAGCGCAGGACATATACATGCACTCACTCACACATGCATTCACACATGCATTCTCACGCACGCACGCATGCACGTGCACACACACAGATGGTGCTTCACCATTAGGTCAGACATGTTTATAAAAAACCTTGAGCAGTTTAACAAATTAACTTCACTGAATTACACCATGAGCTGCAGAGATGTTAATAATGGAGTGATATAAAGTATGTATAAGGACATGCCACTAGAAACTAGTATGACTGATTGAATTAGCGCTGTCCTCTTCATGGCACACTAAATATATTATAAATCTCTGTCCTTTCCAGCTTGCTGAGTCACAGAGCAGCGCATACCTTGGTGCAGTAGCTGCATCCTGTACAGCGGGGGCAGGGAGGTGAGCAGGCAGGTGTGCAAGCGCATGGCCAGCAAGTACCTCAGGCCACACTCATCCAGCGCTTCACCCCCTGGACACAAACACACCGAGGAGAAACCAGGTCATGGAGAGGAGACAAGGACAGTCTGACTACTACCTTTGGTGATATAACCCCCTTCACACACACACACAGACAGACACACACACGTGCCCTGGCTGAGTCTCTCCCCTTGGATGTTTGCTCTATTTCAGCTGTCACGTGCACCCTCCCCCACCCCTTCCACCCACAGCCCCCTGGAGGCCTGTCTGGCCCTGATTAGAGTAGGGACAGGTCTGATCTGAGTTTTGTCTTCCAGGCAGACTGCAGCATCCAAAGCCAACAAACACTGTGGTCACAGTTCACGGTTATGATCAATAATGTCTTCCCTTGCCAGGTCTCACAAGATGAATGTACGTTTGAGCTGGAGCAGCACATGATGTGACTTGTGTGTCAAGGCAATTGTGGTCATCTTGCCATAATTAAATTAATTTACAAAAACTCACCAGCTTTGTATGCTAGGACATTGATTCAATTTAATTTATACCTCACTGATGGTGAATAACATCTTGCCTTAATACAGAAGCTAAATGCAAGATATACACTGCTGTGGCTATGTGACCCATTCTAAACTCAAATCAATGTATTAAAAGCCTGGAGCACTTTGCCAAGTTCGTTCTACATTTCTTATCACACGATTAAATAAATCAAATTTATACTGCAGACGACAAGTCAAAAGAGGCTTTGTGTCCTTGACCAAGTAGTTACGAGTGGCTATTGCGCTGAATTACCTTAATGGTACAATTCGTTTGTCAGTAATGGGAGTTCACTTGACATTAGGTGAGAATCCTACCTAAAAAAAAAAATCCTGTTATGTCTTTCCATAACTACTATTCTTCTTTCTTTGGTTTTGCATTCACCCTTTCATAAAACCTATAGAGATTCTACAGTCAACTGCCTCCTCTTCTTAGCAAAAGACCAAGACTGCTAATAACACTAGAAGACTGTCCGAAGCAGGTCCTTCACTCACCTGTGTACTGTTTGTCTGAGCCAGAGCTGACCTCTGCGCTGGTGGTGGCCACGGTGTCGGCCAAAGCTACCAGGAACATCTGCTCCAGGCGTGTGAGGCCGGGCAGGCTGGAGTGCATCAGATGGCTGGAGAGCACCTGGGCATGCTCTGGCCCGAAGTAGGTGGGGCCGTACTGCGACAGGTTGATGACACGTGACTTCTTCTCCTTCTTCTCAGCGGCAAAGCTGACAAAGTCATCAGTGGTGACTGTGGGGACTTGGAAAAGGTCAGCGTACTGGTCCTCAGCAGACTTCTGAGCCTCACCCTCAGGGCCCTTGGCCCCCTTGGCAGCCTCCTCCCCGGCCTTGTAGGAGGTATCCAGGTCAGCAGACAGCAGGGCGTACAGGGGCAGCGGGGGGATGGAGTTGATCTCCGTGTAGTCGCGGCCGCCGTCCCGCCCAGCCAGGATGGTGTCCTTGGCTGTGCTGCCGCTGACACTGATGGTCCGAGACAGGTGGCGCCTGGCTCCCCCCTCTCCTGCCTCCACGTCCCTCACCACTGCCACCTCCCCGGCGATGCACTTGACCAGGTGCGACAGGATGGCTTTGGCCCGCCGCACCTTCCCCAGGTCCATGAGCTCCAGCAGCTGGGTGGGGTGGTATTGGGGCAGAGTGGGCGAGAGAGAGTGTGCGGCCTCGAACAGACCCCCATCCTGGAGGACAGCAGGTGCCCGGAAGACATCCTCCATGGCTGTGTTCCCCTCAAAGACACTCTTGGACCTGGGCCGGGGCTCAGGCACTGTGGTTGCACTGTCTGAAGGGGACTCACCATCTCCCTCAGCCTCACCGGGCTTCTTGTCCTGCCTCCACTGGGCATAGACATGCATCTCACAGTCCATCCCCACCACCAGGATTCCATCTCTCACCCAGGACAGCGACACGGGCAGGGACGGGGTGCCATCCACCGAGGACACCAGGTCCACTGACCTCAGAAGGACCCACCTGGACCTGATCCCTTGCTTGATGCTGCCCCCTAGAGGCAGGGTAATGACTGCCATGCCGTCCTTGCTGCTGGTCTGTTCGGTCACAATGCCGGAGATGCGCCCATACATCAGGATGTTGGACCCCACCCCCACAGTCAGAATATGGGAGCCATCCTCTTTGGACAGCCAGTCTAGGTGGACAAAATGCTTTATGTTGGGGCTGTCCTTGTTCATATACAGATCTGATTTGCTGTATACAAACAGGTTGCTGTCCACGCTCACCCTGGGGTCCAGCACATTGCTCGCTTTGGTAAAGTCATCCAGGTGGATAGTCTGCTCTAGGGCCCACTCTGACCCACCCGTGGACTCGCACTCATAGATGGACACATGCATTGAGAACTCCTTGGATACGAAGCCATTGCTCGGCGACAGCTGCTTGAAGGAGACGGCCAGCCGGCCTGTGTAGGAGCAGCTGACGGCCACTGGCCGGCCGGGCACACTCACAGCGCTGTTGTTGTCCTCCTCCTCGTTCATCAGGGTCCAGGGCTCCCAGTGGTACGTGTGGCCCTCCTCAGGGTCCACCACTCCCAGGACCACCTCCACGCCGCAGCGCCAGAACCTGACCTTACTGTCGGAGCAGGTAGTCACTATCAGGTATGGAGCCAGGCAGACTGGGTAGATTGAAGAGGAGCTAAGGTGCCCTTCAAATAAAAAATTTAAAAAATATGATCAGTGTATGCAATCAACTCATTAATATGGCAATGTGCATACCATAACTACACCCTTATGAGTTTGGGGAGAACAGAAGTCTCAAAATATAATTATTATATTTCAGAAATATAATAAGTACAGTAATTATTTCTTTTATGTCCCATTAGCAAACATTTAATATTTTATCTAAATCCATCTTAAACGTTTATAACCAGTTGACAGGCAGACTATCGGCCTGACAAAGAAACCAAAAGCACAGGGGCAATCTTGTAGTTCTGCTCTGCCAGCGAGAGTTCAAGTATAAAATGACGGCTGACCTTAAATTCTGCCTTTTATGATTGCTTACAAAGAACCATGGAAAAAAACAGCTCTGAACAAAAATTAAATGTTACGTTTCCATTCTTTGTGCTGACAAAGTAAATCTGATATGGAATCTGACCATTATGACACAATCAGAGGGTGAATTCAGGTCTGGGCAGACAATATTTGAGGGCTCAGGTGTGTATCACAACCTCTGTGACTTACCTGCGGAGGGCGTGGCCCGGATGACTTCCACTCCGGCAGGGAGGTCCAGGCGCTGGCTGTACACCAGCTTGGAGCTGAGGATGAGCTTGCTGGCCGACTGAAGGTTGGCGGTGGAGGAGGAGCGGGGGAGCGGGCTCTGTCTGGGGGAAGTGTCCGGGGATGACTCTGCATTGCCTGGCTGCAGCGGGACCATCAGCTGGTTCTGAAAGCTCTGTGTGGGCAGCGTGCTCTCTGCTCCACCACCCCGTCCCCAAACATTGTTAAATATTAATGCATGTACCAGCCAACATCAGGACAGCATTATCCAAATCATTCAAGACACATTTCATTCTTCTATTTGTTCTCTATCTGTTAGGCACAAACGCATGCAGCAGATTCGTTCCATTTATCTACACATAATTATAGAGCTAACTGACTCTAAAGGCAGCTGGCTTTCCCAAACGTCAGCAGTCACAATGGCACTGGCCATCAATAAGACTAAAAAGCTATCCACGAATAAAATCCAAAATAAAAATACTATCCACAGCTGACAAAAGCGCCACTTGTGGATAGTATTAAAGGAGACATACATTTATACCTTACTACATATTAATAATAATAGCCCCATTTGATGGCACATGTATTCTTTACCTTTGACAGATAACATTCTAATTGCTTGAGCAAACGGATAACCATATCAAGCTGGTTTTGAGTTTGTTTGCATTCTTGTATTTTACTCAGAGTTGTAAATGTTAAACCTAGTGTTGCATGACAATTCACAAGGGCAGAGCAATGGTGTTCATGTGTAGCT
This sequence comes from Albula goreensis, assembly GCA_022829145.1. Lineage (NCBI taxonomy): Eukaryota > Metazoa > Chordata > Actinopteri > Albuliformes > Albulidae > Albula > Albula goreensis. The sequence goes on from CM040755.1 coordinate 13,116,204, forward strand.
GCTGAAAGCCCACACTATTACTCCTGTGAAAGGTGTTATTTCAATAGGGCATTCTCATTTTAGTTTTTCGCAGACAGTCTTGTGGCATACAGTGAACTAGTCTGGTATGAAATCATTAAATTTGCCATTTAGCCCAGTTCCTTTTTTCCCTCCTTTTGTCAGCTGGTTCCCTTTGCTCAGTTCACAGCCATCTTTTCATTTTTCAGCCAGTTAGTGATGCTATGAATCTTCTCTTCTGCTCTGTATATCTTCTGGGACAGGCAGCAATAACTACTGCTGCTGTGGCCAGGGCTTTCTAATACTGTAATGCAGTAGAGACTCCAGGCACACCAAGCTTAATTTCCCCTTATTAAAAATCAGTTCTGATTTATGTAAAAACAAGAGGTAGAAACTGATCATTGTTGTTCCGTTCCTCTTCAAACCTAAGACGGTGGTGTGTGACAGCGCCACTACATGTGTCTCCTGTATACATCTGCAGCTTATAACAAGTGCAAGATATAATTGTATCAGCTTGCATAAAACTGAGCTCATTAACACCGTCTTCTGAGCAACTGAAGGGCTTGAAGCCAGGAATGACTTATACAATATCCTGCTCTGTGTTGGATGAGCATGTGCAGTTTCTTGCCATTGTCACAAGCCAAAATGAATGTTTTAACTCAGCAACTCAAAAAACACAGTATCTGTTTAATTATTCAGCAAACCTCATTAAGCTTATTTTTCGACCACTCCATATAAATGGGTCATAGACTTTGAGCAGACTCCATCACATGACAGAAAGATTAATCAAATGAATAACAAAAATGACTGTATTCTGTCCCTGCAAAACAACAAGCTGAAGCGAGATTCTTTGGTTGAAAATGCCATTCATTGAAATACAGCTGTAGCTAAACTGTAAAGGCCAATGCCTGACCATATTCAGACAGGAAAATTACTTGTATGTGTTGCATGTTACTCTTACCCTGTCTACACTGTGTTACTGTCACAGATGGAAGTGTGTACTAAAATAATTACTTTAATGACGTTTTACAGAATGAAAACAGACATTACATTTTCAGTGTACTTGCTACACAGAGAAAAGAAAAATTGGACTGGCAGGGCTGGAGAAAAAGTGCAATTACCATGGGTATTGGGGACGAAGAATGGCAGTACATACCGACACAGGCTTGAACGGACTTTAAGTGCAGGTGCCACATTTGCAGAACAGAGTTCCTGTTTGCATCCTTCTCAATAACCACCAAAAAGAACTTTTCAGAGAAGGGTGGAGCATGATACTCTGTGACAACAATGAAAAATGTAATTTAGAATGCAAAACCTTTAATGGATTTAGTACACTTAGTCACTGGTTCATTCTTCAACTATATTATAAGGCCATGTCTGTAAGAAAATGAAATCATACACTGAAAAAGTGCACTAACATTTAATTAATTCACTAAAATTCTCAGAAATGTCATCCTGCTATTTATCCCTCCACATGTTCATTTTTAAATTCATGAAAAATTAATAAATCTGCGCAACCTCCCCTTACCCTCAGAGGAGGGGAAGCTGGGCGGAAGATGCACTTCTGTGGAGTCGTCGTGCGGCTTGTATCCCAGGATGAAGTCTTCCTGGAACACGTGCAGCAGCTGTGTGTTGGACCCACACTGGGCAGAGAGAGAGGGAGCGAGGTAAATCAGGTCATTATAGCCTATTCAGCCTCTCTATAGCCTCACTGTTTATCCTCATCTACACCACGGGACAAAGCATTTGTTTTGATTTGTAAAGGGAACGCGGACATGGAGCGGGTCTCCTATACCTGGTTTGTGATAACGTCAAGTTCGATGATGCATCCTGGCCTGGCAGTAGACTGCTGACTCACGATGTTGAACACCTCGCCAACAAGTTTCTGTTGCAAAAGACAGGGGCACGGTTATCGACCGGTTTAATTTTCCAATCACGCAGATGATAACAGAAAGGTGTACAACCTGTCAGCCGGATTCATCGACTTACTGAGGTCTCCGGGTCGGACAGCTCATCTAGCAGTTTCCGGGCATCCACGACGGCCTGATAAAGTCTCAGATTTTTCCCATCGGATGCCACAAAGCATGCACTCGCTGAATTACAATACGTACCTGAGAGGGGAAATTTTTTTATATTTTTAAAGGAAAGAACACCTTAATCCGTATTAAAAAATCTTATCATTGGTGCAGTGCCTCGGAAGAATTAGAATTGAATCTATTTATATCACAGCAAGACTGCCTTTACTGAGCTACTAATGTTACAGATGTAAAAAGGTTGACTAAGAACATACACCAAAAAAAGGCTGCTGATTAATGCTCCTTAAGGCTAAACCCAAGATAAAGATGCAAATCGCACACTTCTCTCCACGCAATCAAAATGTCTTGTAGGATGTTCCACCATGCCTTCAATTTCACTGTGATGAAGTCATAGCCAAAATATGTTGGCTACCTTACAATAATTTTCCTTCAAATGTACTTATGGAACAGCAAACTAATTATTGCAGCCATTCAAAAACATTTAGGGCTCTATTTTAACATTCAAAAATGTATCACAATGATAAAATAAGACTGAATTAAACTGAATAGCTGGTGCACAATTTCTCCATCTCAGATTTGTGACAATCAGTTAATTTTATTGCAGCCTGGAGTCTGACCATTGCAGTCATTTAACATCACATTGTACTTGTGTGAAATCAACACCACATATATTGAAATAAACACAACAGCAATTACTCAAGGCTGCACCACAAGTTTGGACCTGTATGTTACAGCCCTTATAGTCTTTTTGATGAAATTAGCTTTATATTTATAGGAGGTCAACTACATCAGACAACTATGTCAATTATAGTCTAATACATCATGTAAGGTAAAGTAAAAACAACAGAAATAACATGTCATAAGATCTCACCGAGGACAGAGCTGGGGATGAGTGTGGGGAGCCAGGCCACATTGGAGAAGGCGGAGGTGTGCAGGGAGTTGATGCGGGCAAGCTCGGACACGCCACCGGTGCAGGACAGTGGCCCAATGTGGTCGACACGCCACAGGATGAGCTCGCTGTAGATGGCGTTGGGGTCATGGAAGGTGCGAGTGGCAGCGTTCTTCAGCTGCTTCCTGGGGAAGCTCTTCTGGCGCTTGACGGCCCGCAGCACGGTCTGCTCCTGCTCTGTGTCCCAGTCGCTGTCTGCCTGTGGCGTCTGCAGGGCGTTGTGATGGGAGGAGGTCAGCAGGAGGGGCAGGACTGTGTGGCAGGCCTGGTCGTTCAGGTGGAAACGGTGGCCACAGTAACGGAACTTATGGGAGACAGTCAGCACCGATGAGAAGGCAGACTTCTCAGCGAAGGTGACTGCCCACTGGTTGAGAGAGCCATCAATGTGCTTGGACACCATCATGACGGCCGGGCCGATGATGGCGGCCAGTGAGTGGCCTACGGCCGAGCCCAGGCCAGCTGAGGCCGAAGCGCTCTGTGGAACGAGTCTGGCTTTGCTCTTCTGGTCCAAAGCGCTGTTGGACTCCCGCTCGGTGGACGTGCAAGCATACATCATGATGTTCTTGCTGAGGGAGTTGGCGTCTCCCGTTGGGAAAGCAACAGGAATCTGGGAGGAAAAGGACACCTGGACAGAACGAAAAGTGGAAAGAGTTACTGGTGGATTACCTAAAATGTTCAGGATGGCCTGCCAAATTGCTGCCATGCATCGCATTCCTTGAAAGAGATGAAAGGAATTACATAATTTTTATTGTCTCACCAAAATTAATAAAAATGTAGGAAACATTTACTAATAAAGTAACACTTAAGCTTGGATGTATAGTTAAAAAAAAATTACTTTGAATTCTGACAGGGGCCTACCTGGACCTGTCTGAATATCCCTGGGATGAATTCATCCAGGTACTTCACATGCCACACCAGGAAGGACCCATCAGCAGGGTGAATGGTGAACAGCATATCGGGGCTCTTGTTCCACTCAAGGGTGAGGGTCTCCATCTTCCGGTCAAGCAGCATAGAGGGCAGAGGGACGCTGCTGCTGGAGCCGGGCGAGGAGGCCTTGGTGCTCCCCTCCTGCTCTCCCTCCTCATGCTCAGATGACCCCTTGTCTGACATCTCATCAAGATCTGAAGCCATGCACAAGCAGAGCATGACATTGATACAATGTCTCCTCAAACAAAATTCCTACCATTCCATGCAGCACCCAACACCAGAATGCCTAATTCTTGTGATTTAACATGCATGTGTATGTTACCAAAGTCAAACTTCATGGGTGACCCCTCCTGGTCGAAGTCCTCATGGCCATGCTCCAGGTGCTGCTCCGAGATCTTCCGTAGCTGCTGCATAAACTGGTCCATGGAGGTGGTGAAGCTCAGGTCTTTGTTGTTGAGCCAGTGGACGACAAACCCCCCACTGGCCTCTTCTGCTGAGAACGCTGCTCCAGCCAGCACAGCTGGAATATCTGAAGGAGCACAAAACACTGCTGTGAGATTATGCTGTCATGCCACACCCCAGGACAATATAATTGTTATTGATAATTTCATCAGTGTCCCTGGGAATAATAATAATAAAAAGAAGAAGCAGAAGAATAAGAAAAAGAAGACAAAAGAAGAAGAGGCAACAGAAGAAGAAGAACAAAAACAAGAATGAGAACAAGACATGTATGATCACAGTAAACAGTCATTTTGCATAGAACACCAGGATCTGTTCTTTTGGACAGTGCAGAAACAGCAGCTGAATGTTATAAAGCAGAAGCCTTGAGACTAATTTGCAGCGAGCTATCCACCGCTGGTGATTTGTCTTTCCGGATGACATGGGCAAATTTCAGAGCTATCGATGCAGCAGAGGATTGGCTTGCTGATACCTGTGCTGGGATTGATGCTTGCCGAGATGTGGAAGTGACAGAGGGCGTTGGCATGGTGACTGATGTGTCTGTGGACCTCCTGTGACCCCAGCTGGCTGGGCAGGAGCTCAGTGTGAGCCACCAGGGCCGAGGACCGCCTCCTGCCCCGCCGCAGGTGCTTCAGGTGATGGATCGACTGAAGGTCAAACCAAGGCAATATGTAAGAGGAGAGAGAGTAACACAAGAAGTCCCTGACATCCTTTAACGTGTCTCAAACATCAAATACATATAACAATTAAATATATAATTATATATGTATCAAAGCATGGAAACCTGCCCACTTGCTGTCAGGAGAAGCAAGGTAATGAGTGTTACAGGTCTGACAGATACAAGCTATTACCAAACTAACTAGATAGCTAGCTAGCCACCAAAAACAACAGCAACACTCTGTACCGATTCTTTTTCAGCTTTCTGGCACCACCACCAAAGACATCAAACAAGGATTTGAGTGCGTGAATGTGTAAACAGAATTATGATCCACATTTACGAACATGAAAAAGAACATTAACATAATATAAGAAATACAAAGAGCAATAAAATAAGCCTAGTATCAATTAAGCCAAGGCAGTAGAAATTTCAGGCTACTAGCTGGCTATTGGCAAAAATACCTAAGTTCCACCTGAGTAAGTATCTATGAAAAACTCAATTAATAGCGTAATCACATAAAGAACAGAAGTTTCTTCAGAAATTCCACCTCTGTAGTTGAATCCCTTGGATGTCATGTCTTTCTTTAACCTCTGCCTTTAACTTTAGCAGTACATTGTAGTGTTTGTCTTTACCTCGAGAGCGTGCTGGATCTTATCCTTCTGGCCTCCTAGGTTGGGCAGGCTGCTGCTGAAGCTGGTGCTGTTCTCTGAGATCTGACCCCCCAGGAGGCTGTCCTCAGGAAGCAGGGTCTCTGACCACAGCCTGCAGATCCCGTCCTGACACGAGGTGAGCAGCACGTTGCACACCGAGCCCCTGTTCACATGCACATATGCACAGTCACACGGATGCACACAAGCATGCACGCACACATACACATGAATGCACACACAGACGCATATGGGCACAAATGGATTCACACATACATACACATACACAAAAAGTGACACAGACACAAACCATCAGAAAGGCAGACACCCCCCACACCCCACGCACACACACACAACAGAACATTGAAATGGTACCTGTTAATCACATGCACAATTCAAAAGTAAAATATGAATTGTATTGTGCAGGACATCAGTTGGTAACATTTAACTGCACAGACTTCGAGAAACACACGCATAGTCTCGAAACATGATTTAAAGACTGAGAAACTATGCTTACTTAGGCATATACTTGCTGGTCTTTCTCCAGGAAAAGCCAGTGACAGTGCGGGGGTGTGCCAGGTACACAAAGGAGAAGTGGACGGGTGGAGTCTTTTTGTCAGGAAGGTCTGGAATGACCACAGCAGACTTCCAGGCTGTGGTGGGATACCACACCTTCAGCAGGCAGTCATCCTGTGTGAGAACCAGACATAGAGCTGGGTTACGGTGTGGTTAAGATGATCCCATTGCCCTCAGGGCTGGGGCCTGCCACTGCAATTCACCAAATCAGCATTCAATCAGCAAAATGGCTGTGAGCAAAATGACTCCAAATCTTTGGTCGAAGTGCAATGGGCCTACTCTTAAAGCTACACTAATTTCTGAATTTCTGAAAATTAACTTATTCATACTATTTACATGTCATTTTCAACAGTAATGAATTAGCATATGAAGTAAAGATTTCAAATAACAACTGTCAAAATACATTTACTTAGAAAAACAGATCTTTTGTACCTTCCCTGCTGTTGCAAAATATTCCCCATCAGGTGACCACTCCATTATATGGACAGAAACAGCAGTCCTTGAGGAAATGAAACAATACAAGTGCAGTGAGACATGCAGGTGTGCTTCAAATTCATAATTAATTCATACCCATAATTCATCTCAATTCAACATGATGATAACACCTTTTGTCATTTGATGTTTCTGTGCAAAGCAACAAAGTGCAATGTACAGCCATTTCTCTCACACCATGAACATTCAGACAACAAAGATAATACTGCATAATGGTTCTGGACCTCAGCATATTTCAGAAACTGGAAGTGGCTATGGTTTCATAGAAGAGACTGAGATTACACATTTGTGAAAGTGCTCCTAAATTGAAGTTCCTCATTATAATCACACATGAAAATGGATTAATTATCGTTGTGTGATTTCCATTGCTGTATATTTTACAGTTTTTTCTAACTTTGTTAAAGTATGTGTCAAAGGTGCGAAAAATTCAGTTGTTCTTATGACAATATGTTCACTGAAGAGAAAGCAGGTGTACTGGTTGGTCAGTGGCATCTCTATCCCTTCATTTCTCTGAAATGAGCTTAAACAAGCTAAACAGCACTCACTTGCACTGCCATACACATTTCCAATCATTTAAGACAGGGTGCAATTTATCATCCGCCATCTGACTGTCTTCCTCCTCCACAAGCGTTTCGCTGGAGGGTGGGGCCCACAGCTGCAGTTGCTCTGTAGCTGCGAGTATCCGTTTACCTGGGGGAAAACACATCATCTGAGCATAAATGGCACAACCACACTGATAGAAACTACACCCACAAAAAAGCTGCTTTTCCTTCTTTTAAAAAATATTGAGGTCAGAGAGTACTTCTCCCTGATGCTGTCATCAAATGAAAAAAATAAGATTCCAGTTTATGACCCATAATCAAACTAACTGCACTGAATTTCTTTCTTTAATCTTTACAACTAATTTAAGAAAAGATTATTTGCATATTGGTACATAAAATTTGGAATTTGTTAGCTGTTGAAATAAATTAAATATTTTGTATGAAAGATGTACAATTTGGTCATATTTTTTCTTCAGGTTTAGAAAAAACAGTGCACTGGCTGAAAGCTTCCTGCCTAATTTTTTAACAAGCTTTAATTACCCAGTGTTCTCCCCAATTTAGAGGCCATGATTGTAATTGCAGGCCTATTGCAGCAAGACCCCCCATTAATGTGTGAAAGCCCAACCCAGAATTCTATTCACTCCCCAGTTCACATTCTGAGCTGCATAGTTACAGCAAGGCTGCAAGGCCGAAGCAGCGGAAACATAGAGACCTTAAACACCAAAAAAAAGAGTATGCCCTGTTGTGGGGTTATATAGGGAATCCTCATCTAGGTGAAACCCTCGGCAACCCTCCCTCCTACCCTGTGAAGCACTAAAGCCAATATATACCACCCTGCAGGGCTCCTTGTCATAGATGATGCACAGCTGGCAAAGGTATGATAGGATAGAAGGGAGCACATTACTGCAATAACAGCTAGTACCTTAGCCTTAGCTATTAACAACCCCTGCCAACCCCCTATCCTTAATACACTAAAAGCTTGCCTCAAAACTGCTTTTCGGGTTGGACTGAAAATATGATAGTTACAGAGTCAGCATTACCTTGTGGGTCCCATGCCAAATTGTAGGCCATGGCATTGAGGAAAAACTGTCCAGTCTTTTGCCACTGATAATTAAGTTGCTGTTCATGAAAAGACGTGAGCAGAAACATAATTAACTTCAGCAGACAGACATTATGCGGTACATAAGAATAAGCAAACAATAAGTAATTACTTTACAGAAGGAATGTTTTGCATGATACAAACTTAATTACATGAAATAAGACTGCAGATTTCAGACTTGTAGCACATGAAACAATACTACTTCACAATCTTGCACATCAAAGACATGAAAAAGGAACTGGATTTTAATTGCTCATAAAATTGTCACTTGGAGTGTTGTTACATATAAAATGGGTTATTATTTAGTTCTCATGGGAAAGCCTAAAGAACCACACACAGAAAGCACAGTTCACTGACTGTAGTTGAGTAAATAATTAAGTTCAGATAAGCATGCCTGCTTCATAATATTGTGTAAGTGCACTGACAAAAGCATTACTTACATTGTGTCGCTTGTTTGGGTTAGTAGCTATTGGCTCA